>CM070873.1:195861392-197065892 GCA_036365515.1 Torymus aiolomorphi | reverse complement strand
ATTCGATTTTGACTATACAAAATCCTAACTCTGCCTCAGAGTTATTAGTTGAACTAGTGAATGGATGTGTTGAGAAGGCAACTTTTTCACAAAAACAAAATAAACAAAAAATATGATTCCTAGAAAGATATGGATCACAAACGCAATTATAATATCATGTAAAACTAAAGAAACTTTATATAATATTTTTAAAAGAAACCCAACTAGTGAATCCGCAAAAAAGAATACAGGGACTATTGTAAAATATTAGATAAGATTATTAAAGATGCCAAACACAAATTTGACTTCGAAACGTTTAAAAAATGTGACAACAATCCTAGACAACTGTGGAACTTAATAAATAAGAAATTAGGAAAAAACAAAGTGCAATCAAATAATATAACTAATATTTACGATCAAGACAATAAAAAAATAGAAGATCAAAGGGAAATTGCTAATGTTATGAATAAGTATTTTTGTGAAGTAGGATCTGAAGTAAGTAAAAAAATTATACAACCCACAAATAAAAGATTGAATATGCCTAAACCAAATAACAAATCAATGTTTTTAGAACCCGCTGATGCACTTGAAATAAATACAATTATACGTAACATGAAAAACAAAGCTGGAGGTGTAGATAATATAAATACAAAAATTTTAAAGACGTTAGCAAACTACATAATTATTCCTTTAGAACATATATACAACTTGAGTATTGAGTCTATCTGGCCAGATAATCACAAAAGTGCCGAAGTTGTCCCTATCCACAAAGCTGGAAGCAAATCATGCATTTCTAACTACAGACCAATATCTCTAATATCCAATGTTGCCAAAATTTTTGAAAAAATACTTTATAACAGACTTTATACTTTTTGGAAAAACATCAAATACTTTCTGAACACCAATATGGCTTTGTTAAAAACAAAGGTACGGCGGATACACTTAACTACATAACACATAAAATCTATCAAAATCTAGATAAAAGCAAACGTATTATTGCTACTTTTTTTAGATCTGGCAAAAGCGTTCGATACTGTTAACCATGACATATTACTTAGCAAATTAGAACGTTATGGAATAAGAGGAAAGGTCTTACTTTTGTTCAAAAGCTATCTCTCCGATAGACAACAAAAAGTTCGAATACAAAACCAAATAAGTGAATACAAATATGTATCTTGTGGGGTGCCACAGGGAACAATATTAGGACCGATACTTTTTATATTATATGTAAACGATCTATAGAGAGATATGCCGGAAGGGTCTATTCTGTCCTACGCTGATGACACTGTCATCATTTCTAGTGAAGACACGTGGTCAATGGCGCAGAATAGAATAAACAAACTACTAGATCAAGCGGCGGAATGGCTTGCTTTAAATAAGCTATCCCTAAATATACAAAAAACTAAGTTTATAACTTTCGGTAACTATCGTGATAGTGTCCCAATTAATGTAAATATAAATATACAAAATCAGCAAATAACTAGAACAGAATGTTACAAGTACTTGGGATTAATTTTCGACTTTAATATGAAATGGGATAGTCACATTAAATATTTAATTAACAGAACAAAATATTTAATATTTATACTCGCAAAGCTAAGAAAAATTATGGATACAAACACATTGATGATTATTTATTACTCCTTCTTTCATAATGTTATAAACTAATGCATCATTGCTTGAAGTGCTTGTAGAACAGAAATTAAAATAATACAACAAATCCAAAATAAATTGCTCAAAATCATTGCCAAAAATAAATTCCAGGTGCACAACACTCCGCTAAAAATAGAACAAATGTTCACTCTAGAATCCTTATGCTATCATTATAATAATCTAAAAGATGCTTTTCTTACAATAAAACGCAATACTAGAAAAAAATCATTACAACTACCTAAAATGACCAAAGCTATTAGTGATAAAGATAGTCTGGTAGAAGCTATGAGGGTATTTAACGAATTGCCTAATGATCTCAAAATTTTAAATTATAAGAAGAGTACAATTAAGTACAAATTAAAACAAAAGCTCTTTCGATAATAACATTTAATTGTAACATTACGCACAACTTCATATCATTTTCACTGTTTACTTTTGGAAAAATGAAGATTATAATATTACGTTTTGGCGGATTTTATTTATAGAATATATAAATTGTTAAATGAAATAAAGTTTTTGAAAATGTTTATGTTACTCGAATGAGTAATCTGTTAGTTTTAAGTTATAGATATAGTATTAGTTGTATGCAACCAGACTATTGTACAGGTAACAATGTTTACCTCTAATAGATTTTACTTTGTCAACTGCATTGTAACTTTTCTGGTTAAATAAATAAAAAAAAAAAAGAGCTTTTGTTTTAATTTGTACTTAATTGTACTCTTCTTATAATTTAAAATTTTGAGATCATTAGGCAATTCGTTAAATACCCTCATAGCTTCTACCAGACTATCTTTATCACTAATAGCTTTGGTCATTTTAGGTAGTTGTAATGATTTTTTTCTAGTATTGCGTTTTATTGTAAGAAAAGCATCTTTTAGATTATTATAATGATAGCATAAGGATTCTAGAGTGAACATTTGTTCTATTTTTAGCGGAGTGTTGTGCACCTGGAATTTATTTTTGGCAATGATTTTGAGCAATTTATTTTGGATTTGTTGTATTATTTTAATTTCTGTTCTACAAGCACCCCCCCAAGCAATGATGCATTAGTTTATAACATTATGAAAGAAGGAGTAATAAATAATCATCAATGTGTTTGTATCCATAATTTTTCTTAGCTTTGCGAGTATAAATATTAAATATTTTGTTCTGTTAATTAAATATTTAATGTGACTATCCCATTTCATATTAAAGTCGAAAATTAATCCCAAGTACTTGTAACATTCTGTTCTAGTTATTTGCTGATTTTGTATATTTATATTTACATTAATTGGGACACTATCACGATAGTTACCGAAAGTTATAAACTTAGCATTTTGTATATTTAGGGATAGCTTATTTAAAGCAAGCCATTCCGCCGCTTGATCTAGTAGTTTGTTTATTCTATTCTGCGCCATTGACCACGTGTCTTCACTAGAAATGATGACAGTGTCATCAGCGTAGGACAGAATAGACCCTTCCGGCATATCTCTCAATAGATCGTTTACATATAATATAAAAAGTATCGGTTCTAATATTGTTCCCTGTGGCACCCCACAAGATACATATTTGTATTCACTTATTTGGTTTTGTATTCGAACTTTTTGTTGTCTATCGGAGAGATAGCTTTTGAACAAAAGTAAGACCTTTCCTCTTATTCCATAACGTTCTAATTTGCTAAGTAATATGTCATGGTTAACAGTATCGAACGCTTTTGCCAGATCTAAAAAAGTAGCAATAATACGTTTGCTTTTATCTAGATTTTGATAGATTTTATGTGTTATGTAGTTAAGTGCATCCGCCGTACCTTTGTTTTTAACAAAGCCATATTGGTGTTCAGAAAGTATTTGATGTTTTTCCAAAAAGTATAAAGTCTGTTATAAAGTATTTTTTCAAAAATTTTGGCAACATTGGATATTAGAGATATTGGTCTGTAGTTAGAAATGCATGATTTGCTTCCAGCTTTGTGGATAGGGACAACTTCGGCACTTTTGAGATTATCTGGCCAGATAGACTTTTCAATACTCAAGTTGTATATATGTTCTAAAGGAATAATTATGTAGTTTGCTAACGTCTTTAAAATTTTTGTATTTATATTATCTACACCTCCAGCTTTGTTTTTCATGTTACGTATAATTGTATTTATTTCAAGTGCATCAGCGGGTTCTAAAAACATTGATTTGTTATTTGGTTTAGGCATATTCAATCTTTTATTTGTGGGTTGTATAATTTTTTTACTTACTTCAGATCCTACTTCACAAAAATACTTATTCATAACATTAGCAATTTCCCTTTGATCTTCTATTTTTTATTGTCTTGATCGTAAATATTAGTTATATTATTTGATTGCACTTTGTTTTTTCCTAATTTCTTATTTATTAAGTTCCACAGTTGTCTAGGATTGTTGTCACATTTTTTAAACGTTTCGAAGTCAAATTTGTGTTTGGCATCTTTAATAATCTTATCTAATATTTTACAATAGTCCCTGTATTCTTTTTTGCGGATTCACTAGTTGGGTTTCTTTTAAAAATATTATATAAAGTTTCTTTAGTTTTACATGATATTATAATTGCGTTTGTGATCCATATCTTTCTAGGAATCATATTTTTTGTTTATTTTGTTTTTGTGAAAAAGTTGCCTTCTCAACACATCCATTCACTAGTTCAACTAATAACTCTGAGGCAGAGTTAGGATTTTGTATAGTCAAAATCGAATTCCAGTCTATGCTTCTAGCTACGTTAATTAGTTTTTTATAATTTATGGTTTTATTGTTCTGCTTTCTTGAGTCGCTATGTATTATATGATCGAAAGTTAAAAACAAAGGGTAGTGATCAGTAAATGGAGTAGTTATTTTGTAGGCTTTTGTTGTTAGATTTTTACTTTTTAGATACATATTATCGATACATGAACCCCCGAAGATATTTTCTGGGTCTGGTCGTGTGACTCCAAGGAAACATGGGGTATACTCATGTTCTAAAAGATGATTCAAAAAATCTTGGCTTAAGTTGTATTATTAACATAAATATATATACATATATGTGTGTGTGTGTGTGGGTGTATGTGTATGTGTGTATTAAACTTAATTTATTGCTTAAATTACCAGTTGGAACTGCATATGAGTGATCAATGAAGCAGGTTTCTGATTTTCGATGAGGACTCCTTTCATTGTGATATGTGTAAAAAATAGTTGGTATAGCTCCTGGGCGTAAACGAAAATGTTTAAATTTGACCTAAAATATAATTTTGTAATTGTGATTTTGATCATTATGATTACAAAATTCTTGTACTTACTTGAGCAATCAATTTTCCATTAGCATCGTACTGTATATATTCTCTAACTATCAAGTCCTCTTCAAAATGTTTTTCGCAAACTCTTTCGGTTACGCACAAAGTAGACACTGAAGGTATTGCAGCTATCCATTTCTCACGTAAATTGGCATCAGTGGGTACTTTAAAACTTGATATATTTGTTTTACTTTTAATTGTACAATTTCCCACAGCACATTTCCAACCCATTTTCACAATGACACTTTCGTTATTGTTAGAAAATCTCTTCAAATAACTAGGTTATGGACTATGTTTATATACTCGAGAAACATGATATGTAATTCGAAATAAACGGTCTTCGCTAGTCGAGCTTCCCCCAAGCTTCATGAAGTTAGCCCCCATACATAGAATATCCAAAAACAAAAAATATAAATCGATTGCGCATTAAAAAATATAAAAAAACGTTAATTAAAACTTTTTTGCGCGAGCTGTTGTTTTTGAAATAAAAAATAAAATTGTTTGGGGGCTAGTGGTTTAGCCCCCAAAATTAAATTTTGTATTACTCATAATACAAAATAATTTTTGCAATTATTTACTATGGCATTCGATTGCGCGACGTGTGCGCGTATCGCCCCCAAATTCCAAATTCGAAAAAACGTATTAATAATAATACAAAATTATAACAAAAAAATCACATCAAATTAAACGTTTCTGGAGCAGCGCGCGCATGCGCAGATGGTATTTAAATGTCTATTATACAACTCTAACCTCAAAATCACAACTTTGATATGATTTTTCGGCGCTCGTGGTATAAAATACCGTTCGAAACTAGTGCGTAAGTCGATTATTTAGGTGGTGTGACTTTTTCGCACTCGCTTCGCTCGTGCAAAAAGTCACACCAGCTAAATAATCGGCTTTCCCACCCGTGTCGAAATGTACTATTCCACAATTTCGGTACTAAAAGCGGGCGCCGCAGGCGTCGTGGTGTTAGTCAATACCCTGAGGGATGTTTTTATTGTAGACAATGACGGCACGTAGCGCCGCCCTTACCTCCTTATATTGCGGCACAACTTCTATTGCAGACAAACCCTAAGAAATCCCAGGATATTGCGTTATGCACACACACACACACACACACACACACACACACACACACACACACACACACACACACGCGCGCGCACACACACACACACACACACACACACACACACACACACACACACACACACACACACGCACCTACACCCACCCACATACCCACACACCCACACCCACACCCACACCCACACACACACACACACACAAACGCGAGAACGCGAAAATATTAGTTGCGCGAAAGGCGAAAGCTCCTGTGGAAAATTTTTTTATCAACGCGAATTGACGCGAAAGCTCCCGGAAAATTGTGTTATTGACGCGAAAATTTCCAACTCATTTCGCGTGTTATCACGTGTTTTCGCGTCATTTCGCGTCAATTTTTCGCGTTTCGCGTTTGAGGTCTCTAGACAGACTGTTCTTTTTTTATAATTTTATATTATTATTAATAGGTTTTTCCGAATTTGGAATTTGGGGTCGATACGCGCACACGTCGCGCAATCGAATGCCGTAGTAAATAATTGCAAAAATTATTTTGTATTATGAGTAATACAAAATTTAATTTTGGGGGCTAAACTCTAGCCCCCAAACAATTTTATTTTTTATCTCAAAAACGACAGCTCGCGCAAAAAAGTTTTAATTAACATTTTTTTATATTTTTTAATGCGCAATCGATTTATATTTTTTGTTTTTGGATATTTTATGTAGGGGGGCTAATTTCATGAAGCTCTTCCCCCATCACGGGAGTTTCGGGACCTGTGTATACGACCATGCGCGCGTGTTCCAAAAAACATTCTTTTTGTCGCGACCTCCCGCTCCGATAGCTCTGAAACTAGCTAACATCCGGGTGAAAATATTTTGTCTAAGGGACTCGCCACAAATGGACCGTGCCGTACCGTGCCGTCGCCGCCCGGGCCGCCCCGTGCCATATGCCCTAATCACATAACCGCGTACGATCGCGTACGTCTACGTACAACCGCGTCCGACATTAAGGAAGAATCTAGTGATTTTCGCTGTTGTCAAAAGCGGCAATGTCAGTGCAATAACTAGTACTTTCGAGGAACAGACCTACGTATACGAAGTGCAGTAGCTCGGAGTAACGCTTGCTTGTTTATGTCTGTTGTCGTTGGTGTAGTAGCCGACTTTCGTATACGTAGGTCTGTTCCTCGAAAGTACTAGTTATTGCACTGACATTGCCGCTGTTGGCAACAGCGAAAATCACTAGATTCTTCCTTAACGTCGGACGCGGTTGTACGCAGACGTACGCGATCGTACGCGGTTATGTGATTAGGGCAATAACGTGCCAAGCGCTTTTCGAATTGGAGTGCGCCGTCTATCAAGAGTATTGCTTCCGTGCTCCAAGCCCTTTTGGACATATGAGTTTGCCATCTGCAATCTTTGTTTATGACGAAAAAAATCAAGCATAGCCTGGATTGCTCCGAAATATTCTGCAGGTAAAATCATTGTTAAATCATTGTAAATTTTGCTAACGTCAACATTATGTTAAATTTACGGTGTTATAACACTTTTTTTGTTTGTTTAATACTGTTTAATAATTAATTTACAGAATGGACCAAAGTAAAATGGAAAAAATGTTAACGTGTTGTAAACTACATATGACAGCAGTATCGTTATTGATAATAGCTAGAATATTAAAAAAAAAAGAAAAAAACTCAGGAGATGGTGGATTTTTGTGTATCTACTAAAACATGAACAATAATATATTTTATTACAAATTATTATTATTATTAAATTAAATTAAATAATTAATAATTATTATTATTAATAATTAATTAATTAATTATTATTTAATTAATTATTAATAATTAATTAATTATTAATTATTATTAATTATTAATTTATTAAAATATTATTTATTTTATTACAAACGAGGACACAACATTTCCATGTGACATACAGTAGGTTAAGAGTTGCTATTTTATTTTAATCTATGCTATTCCATGCTATTAAACAAAAAAAAAAGTGTTATAACACCGTAAAACTAACATAATGTTGACATTAGCAAAATTTACAATGATTTAACAATGATTTTACCTGCAGAATATTTCGGAGCAATCCAGGCTATGCTTGATTTTTTTTGTCATAAACAAAGATTGCAGATGGCAAACTCATATGTCCGAAAGGGCTTGGACCACGGAAGCAATACTCTTGATAGACGGCGCACTCCGATTCCAAAAGCGCTCGGCACGCTATGGTACGGGGCAGCCCGGGCGGCGACGGCACGGTACGGCACGGTCCATTTGTGGCGAGTCCCTAACACCACTGCCCAAACGCTCTATCCAAAAGTTTATTAAGGAGTACGCTTCTATATGCGTCTATATTCGTTGCATATACTAATGTTAATTAACTTCAAGCTTGTTCTCTATTGACCTCATAATTATTTATTTTGTACCAGAATTCCTGGAGATGAAAATTTACGGCAAAAGTGGATAGACAATATTAACAAAAAATATGAAATAGAATTTAAAAAATATTCTTATGTGTGTAGTCGCCATTTTAATGAAAATTGTTTCGAAAACACATCTGCAAAAAATGGCAGCTTAAAAAAAGCATCTTGTCCAACAATTTTTTTGGTTTTCAAAAATATGAAACAGTAAGTAAAAAAATATATGATACGTGTATAAATCATATTTCAAGTAAGGTGTGACGTCGGGTGGTCGTATCGATCCCGTTATCGACCGCCTTACGTTGAGTCCTCTTTAGCATCGGCAAGGAAAAAATTTTCCTTTTTATTTTTTTTTTGTTTTGAACCTTTGTCCTTAGAAAGTAACGGTCAGATTTTATGTAACACAGATGCAAGACACTGCATTCCGGCTTAGTTCCAACGAAAGAGGAAAAAAAACACACAACGCTCGAAAGTGAAAACTATCTTCAGAGGCGAAAGCATTTCCACCTATGTAGAAAAAAAAAAGGGAAAGGTTTTACGACTTTACCCCGAAAAGCAGGCCACCCCGGCTCTGCACGTGCGCGCCTACGCGACGCCGAAAAGCCATAAAATTTGACCGTTACAAATTCCTTCGACTTTACACGTTGCATAATCTATTTTTTATATTTCAAATTTTAGTTAATAAGTCATATTAATTTAAATTTTTCTGGTCACGCTGATGCAAATTTTACGAAAATAGACCTGATAGAAGTATATATAATATATATAATATATATATATATATATATATATATATATATATATATATATATATATATATATATATATATATATATATATATATATATATATATATATATATATATATATATATATATATATATATAACACAAAAAGTATTTTCTCTTATTATTATAAAAATTATAACGTATCGCAATGATATACACAAATTCAGTTATAAATAATAATTATTTTGCAAGCGACTTACCAGAATAATTTAGTTTAAATAGAAAGAATATTTGTAAATTTATAATTTTACTTTTAAATTACTAAGACACTTTAAATTATCTTTAAGAAGTATGTAATATGTGCAAACAATTCCTTTGTTTTAATTTATTTAGGCGTCAATAAGTAAACAATAACAACACACACAACATATACACACTCTGATTAAACACAAATATAAACTACATATTAACTTGTAAGAACATCAAAAAGAAAGAAAAACAACAACGGAAGTTATGTGAAGCGTGCCCAAATTAGAATAATTAATTTAAGTTTAATTAGAAAATAAATTGTTTCTTATGTATATCTAAAATTATTAATGTACATTAAATATTAAGTATAAATTACAAAATAAGCAGGAAAATGGTACAACTAATGTCATCTCTGTAGAAAAACTGAAACTAAAACTGAGGGATGCTCTCTTCCCCCAACAGCCAATTAGCCGCGTCACAGGGCCTTAGGCCCACCCTAATTATAATACCCACGCCGCAGCGGCCAGTCAGCTATCCCCAAAAATATTGTAAACTCCCTCGCGAAGAGTACCCCTGGAACTCAGCGCGTTGAGGGAGGAAAGAGGGAGAAAACCGAGTTTAGCTCTTCCCTCATTTCTCCGCCAACGTCAGTTCCTCGCCACCATCAGAGTAGACCAGCAGCAAAAACACCACCACCACATACCACCACCAAAATACTGCAGGAGCAGAAATAAAGCGAGCAAAGTAAGAAAAAAATAATTATTCGCTTTCTACCTTTTATTTTCCCTTCTCCTCTATCATTTTTTACAAGTAGAATTTTGTCCCTCATCTTTCACCTATTTCCGAGGAGCGTTCTGACCGACCTGTGCCGAATGGGCAGATCAGGAGTCGCTTGTTTCCTCAAAACTAACTATTCCTCCTACTAGCGAACTAAATACCAAACGTTTAGAAGACTTGGCCATCCCTAGCTATTGGGTAACACCAGGCTATGAAATAGGCAAAGTGGAAAAGTATCGACGGCCGTCTGGACGTCACAAAGGATTTAAAAACCATTATACTGTTGATTACATATTATCAGGTTAGGAAAAGATAAAAATGAAAAGATGAATAATAATAATGTTGTATATAAAATAAGTTGTTCTAATTGTAATGCATCTTATGTGGGACAGACGTGTAGAAGATTAGACATAAGAATTAAAGAACACAAAAAGAGATACATTGACGGAGATAACAAGTCGTCGCTGTTTTTACATAAAAATGAGAATGACCACATAATTGGTTTTAATAATATTAAAATTCTAGATACGGAACATAACACACAAAAAAGATTATTTTCTGAAGCCGTTCACATACACAGTCAGAGAAATTTTATGAATAAACAGTTCGAAATTAATATTTTGCCGAAAGAGTACAAAAGTCTGATTTACGAATGCGAATTTTTATCTCCACATAAGCTATAACGTTATACAGTGATGTTACGCCCCACCTGTCTCATACTTATTACATTGTCAGAGCGGTCGGGTAATGTACATACATATACACACATACTAATGCAGTCTCACTATATAAAGCCGAACTCTTTCGTTATAACGCTATTGACGAGCGGATTGTTCTCCCGCAAATAAGTTTTGACTGTAGATAAATGTAAGTTCCTACTGTTATTGTTTAGCCTGAAGTTAAAATAATTGTTATATAAAAAAATTTTTTTAATTTTTTAATTTTGTAATACTAAGATACTCCTGAAGAGGGACATGAAATAAATGTCCGAAACGTCGAGGAATAAAAACTGGTGTTTTATTTAACAACCTTCAACACCTCATATTGGTAGAAACTAGGCCATTAGCATCCTGAATAAATCAAATAGTATACTGAGTCTACCAGTAGCGGCAAAAAAGTGCTAAAAAGTACACAATTAGAACTCAACATTATTGGCTATATTACATATATCTCCATATTTCCAAAATGACTCGAAAAAAATCTTCTGGTATAATATCTGTAAGATAATAATTAATGAATTCTTCTTAGTTAAAAACTATTTTTTAACAGTGATCTATTTACTTGGTAATATCCTTATATTTTCTGATATACTCTGTAAAAATAAAAACAAGATTTCACAAAGTAACAATACTTATTATAAACTTTATTGATTTATAACTTGATAATAAAAGTTTGCTACTTATCTGATTATAATATATTGCTATTGCCCATTGATATTCACAGTTGCTTACATAGGTTATTTTCCAATCCACTGGAAGATTTAAAAAAAATTTCTTGAGACTCATGGACATACAGAAGATTCGGTTAGCCTACTCTACTTTTTCGATGAACTTGAATAATTAATAATAATTAACGAACTCTTCTTTGTTAAAAACTATTTTTTAACAGTGATCGATTTACTTGGTAATAATCCTTACATTTTCTGATATACTCTGTAAAAATAAAAACAAGATTTCACAAAGTAACAATACTTATTATAAACTTTATTGATTTATAACTTTATAATAAAAGTTTGCTACTTATCTGATTATAGCATATTGCTATTGCCCATTGATATTCACAGCTGCTTATATAGGTTATATTTTTCCGATCAAATCCAAAATGATATAATCTGTATATGTATCTGTATGTATATATATATATATATATATATATATATATATATATATATATATATATATATATATATATATATATATATATGTGCAATTCTCAAAAAAAAATCGCCAAAACCGGCGTCAAAAAAAAATAAAAATTTTTTTGGGGCACACCTACTACACCACATTTTTTCCGTTTTGTGGGGGTTCAAAAACATGAGAAAAATGGTGAACACGCATTATCCGTTGCCAAACTTTTTTGCCGACCAAATCAATATCTAATATTCGATGCGATTTTTCGCTTTTTTGAAGGATTTTTCGAAACGCTTGAAATTTCTTTCACTGTGTTACTATGGCATTTAACTAAATCACTGCAATAAAAATATTGCTATTAACTATAAACTAATATAATAGAAATGCTAATATTTGGAGGAAAAAAAAACCTTTATATGAAGGAAAAATCAAGGTAAATCATAAAACGCGAATTTCGTCGAAAGTTAAAAATCAAGATACGTGAATCTGTCTTTACTTTTTCTATTACAAATGATTTCTATACTTTACTTTCAACTTATAGCACCCTGCATGATACATTACGAGTATAAGTGACAACCAGAGGTAACCATGCAAGAACAAAAAGAATAATTTTGAAAATAGATTTTTATATTATTTTAACGCCTAAATAATAATTAAAATACATTATTTATACAGAGCTTACAAAGAAAACAAGAAACCATACCATCGAATATTATAACATAAATAAACATATTCATTCGTTAAAAATAAAACTACATTTCATAAATTTTACAAGTTTTCGTCAATTGATTGAGTTTGTTGTATAATTTTTCATTAAATCTAAAAACCTTACGATCCGTCATATCTTTTTTGTCATTCTGTGGCGCTTCAATTTTACATAAAACTTGTGTAGGGAAAATATTTTGCACGTCTTCAATCTTAGGCCATGTAAAATTTTTATGTTCGCGAGCCATAAATTTTGTTCCTAGTGCCTTATTGCGAATGTCGATAATTTGACCGGGGTACCATATTTTGTCGTAAATAACGGCAACCCAATCACCATTTTTGAAACTGTCTGTCTCATTAACTACAGTTGACTGTTATGAGGTACGTATGGTACTCTCATAATTCATGACATTATCAAGACCGTAGTGCTGACACAAATCAATACATATGATGCACGATAAATATCTAAAAAACAATTTATTTTTTTGTTTATCAATCCATCGAATTTGATGTATTATAGTCGTTCCTTTAACGGGTATTAATTTACCTGATAATAAATTGTCAATATCTTGGATATCATTCTCTAGAATTGAAAACGCTTTTACTTTACTATCATTTTCATTTAACACATCAACCATTTCTTTCGCACATAAAATATCTTTTCCAAAAGTTACAGCTCTGTCACATAACGCCTTAATGGATCCACCAACAGCATCAGCAGCACTCTTTCCGTGTCCTGCTCTACTAAAATTCCATGAACTGCTGGTCAGTTTTAATTTATTACAGTGGTAGTTAAATAAAAAAAAATTGGTCTTATTTTTGTACTGCGTACTTGGACCATCTGATTGGAAATGAATTGCATTGATTTCTGGCACGGTTTTTCTCATCAAATCAAAAATCGGTTTTAAGTGAGCCCATACAGCAGCGGCGTCATGTCTTAAGCAATCAGACATGGTAACAAATGAAACGCATTCTGTATCATTTTGATTATTTTTATAATAAAATACTCCTGTATGCAGGGAAGCTTGTTTCTTAGAAGCGCCGAAATGAGCACTCTGAATTTCCTTATTATATTTGAGTATATCATTTTGGGAAAAATCAATAACAATAAAAATCTCGTTTGTTTCTAAATTTAATTTGTAATTTGATATCGTTTTGAATTGGTGAGTCACAATAAAAACATGTTTTAAAAACATCGATAGTTTTTTATTAAATAAATTCACTAATTCTAACTTAGTAATCTCGAATTTCTTTTTGGTACTTATTTGGACATTATATAATAGCCCTTTTGCCCCGGAACGATTTATTTTTTCGGTCACCCACTGTTCATAGTATGTGACGTCATGAGAATTGCCTGCATAAGGTACCTGTCGGTCTTTGCATTTATCGCATTCTCGAAACATGCATTGCTTACTCATTTCATCACAACAAGCAAATTGCTTGCAATCGTAAGTGTTTTTAAATGCGACAATTTTCAAACTATTTAATTTATTCAATATTAATTTAAAATTTGAATGCTCTTTGCACAGGCAGGTATCTCGTGCTGAAACTTTTTTATTTACCACATAAAACGGTTTAAGGCGATAAAATGTGGCTTTAGAAATAATGTTTTCCGACTCCTTACGATATTTTTTATACAAATTTTCAATTGTATCTGTTAAATAGCGTTTCCTAACTTCTTGCTTTTTTCTTGTAATAAACTCGCGGACTCCAGGTGCCGGCACGGAGTTTATATCTTGTTGATAAAATTTTATCACATCTTTTCTTAAGGCATTAAGATTATGTTGTTTATTTTTACGAATGACATATTTTGTAATTTACCTTTATTATAAAATTGAACTTTTTAATTCTATCTGATATCGTTTTGTACCGTTTTGACATAGCATTCTTGTAATTCTTGTGTTTTACTTGCAGTTTATTATATTTTCGTTGTAACCTGTTTTTTGACTTTTGTTCTTCTGCTAATTGCTTTCGTAAAAAGTTTACTTCTTTCCGTAATTGCATTTCACGCTTTCTAAGTGTTGCTGTGTTAAAATTTTGGCAATTTTTCGCTTGGGAGTATTAATAAATATTAATACTCCCAAGATTTTGATCCTCATTCGTAGGTAACAATCCGGCATTTGCCATATTACAGGTTAGATCAACCATTGATTGTAATTCATTTTCTAGCTCTAAATTAACCGATATTCCTCTATAAAAATACAAATAATATTAAAATAATGTGTCAAAATCTTTTTCTCAACAAAAACTCTTACTGATTGTTATGGAGATATTGATGAGCCATTTCCAATTTTTTTTTTCTCCTCGTTTTTAATTTTTCTCTCTTTAACCGAACTTGTTCTCGTTTGTTTTTTAGTACTGATGGTGTATTGGTTTTCATTTTATTGACTATCGATGTCTTTATTGTAGTTCAAAAACCAGCCGCAAAGGCTCCTTCGTTTATTATATATAGTAGATCGATGCAATATTGAAGCGATTTGGCATTAGTTGAGAACGCTTGCAATATAACGGCTATTATAAGAGCTTTTACGTTTGACAGTAACAATTCGGTGGCGCCATCTGTGTGCGCGCGCACATTACGAAGCCGGGAGCCAGGCGCCAACCCAGTATACGGTACGACCAACGGCACGGGGTAAGATTCCAATGTACGATCTTAATAAAATACACTACTAGCATCAACGCGAGGTGTTAGACCTCGTGTTAGACTTAGAATATTGCATATTATAAGACAAAAACATGTGTGTGAGAAGCCACTAATTTATGATTAGTATATTAAGGATCGTAAATGAAGAACGAATAAAAGCAAAAGTCATGAAAATACAATCATCTTTTAAACATATTAATTACTTTTAATTAATATTACTCGAAATATTTATATAGAAATTAACATATTTTTACATACAAATATTTATATAGAAATTTAGAAGAAGAAAAAGTAACGTGTACAGAAATCATTTGTAATAGAAAAAGTAAAGACAGATTCAAGTATCTTGATTTTTAACTTTCGATGAAATTCGCGTTTTATGATTTACCTTGATTTTTCCTTCATATAAAGGTTTTTTTTCTCCAAATATTAGCATTTCTATTATATTAGTTTACAGTTAATAGCAATATTTTTATTGCAGTGATTTAGTTAAATGCCATAGTAACACAGTGAAAGAGATTTCAAGCGTTTCAAAAAATCCTTCAAAAAAGCGAAAAATCGCATCGAATATTAGATATTGATTTGGTCGGCAAAAAAGTTTGACAACGGATAATGCGTGTTCACCATTTTTCTCATGTTCTTGAACCCTCACAGAACGGAAAAAATGTGGTGTAGTAGGTGTGCCCCAAAAAAATTTTTATTTTTTTTTGACGCCGGTTTTGGCGATTTTTTTTTTTGAGAATTGCACATATAAGTACTTATCTAACTAATAAAAGTTATTTTCCCCGTTGATTGATACACATAATTCTTCTCATAATTAGTTGATTTTTTGAGATCTTTGAAATATATTATTATTAACTAACTCACTAAATGATAACATTTGTATATAAAAATACTGACATGTTATATGTAAGGTTAGGCGTCGACCAGATACGGGTGTGTATATGTACTATATATATAAATATATATAGATATACAAGCGTAAAATAGACGACAACCGGAAGTGTCGTAAGAGCTGCAAACCGGATATCGGAATAACGAGAAGAAAAGTTCGGAAAGGAAACAGCACATAAAAAAATTCAGCTCTCTATATCTTTTGAACGAGATAATATTTTTAAATAAAATCTTTTGATTTGAGTAGAGCAATGAAATGGCATTCGATTAAGAGGGATATGTTATGTAGTAAAAACTAATGCAATATATGCAAAAGCGCATTGAATTTTTCGTACACCCATTTCAATGTATATGTAGCACGGGTCGCTCCTTTAGGCTTCTTCTATACTTGCCTTCGGAGCGCTCCCGCGCTCCTTGATAACTTCTGGAAAAATAAATCTTCACTCGAGTAATCTTGAAAATAACTTAAAAAGTAATATGATGGAAGAAGAGACTATGCTCGAAATGAAAATAGTGTAGCAAATAATAATTCCAAACCAAAAAATAAATTAATTGTATAATTTCAGATATTTAAAAATAAGTATTAAGTATTTTAAGTTGTATGCAATTATTGTATTAATTTGATATATTTAAAATTGTATTTTATATTCATGTTTTTTAAAACAAAAATTATAAAAAATTTAAAATCATCATTTGTATATCATAAGCCTCTTATTCTAAGTAAAATAGTACATAAGTTATTAAATTAAAACTGATTTCTATTCTGTACCAAAATGGGGACATCGATTATGGAACGGGGGGACAATCTGTAAAAATGTCGTTCCATAATACGTACTTGGTGTCGGATTGGTTTTTTAATTGTAATAATTACAATTCGTATTCAATTTGCTTTTTTAAGGTCTCATTTTAATCTTTGATCTTTACCCCATCGATTGATATCCAAAAATTGTAAATATTACTCCTGTACAATAGTTTTAATCTCAATCCAAACTCTAAACTAGCAAAAACTGTTCCATAAAGGGTACTTTTAGCTTAAATTTGTTTTTTATTTTTTACAGATTTTGAAACTCAAGAAAAATGACAGCGAAGATAAAAAATTAAGGCACAACATAAGACAAATGAAATGAGACTACGGAAGATATTAAAGAGATGTTAAAAAGAATGCTTAGCACAACAAAGTTATTCGCAAGAAAGTTCAACCAGACAAAAAAAAACTAAAAATCAAAAGGAGACTGTATTCTGCATTACAATTGTAAAAAAGCTTTCAATGCAGTTAATGCTGCACTGCAAGTTGCAGCTAAATTGAATGTCCCATCCACATTTCTCCACAGAGCTGTAAAGATCCACAAGAATCTCCTTCAAGACCTGGCTCGTCTAAAGTTTTAAAACCTCATATAGAAAAGTAGTATAGAACTAAGCAACAGTTTAAATAAGGATAATTGCATACTAAACGAAGAATGGTTACCCGATAACTGTGAAGATTTTACAACAGAAAATTTGATTGAGAAACTGAGACAATGGGGTTCGTACAATCTAATTGAAAATTATTCATGTAACTATATTAACATTTTGCTTATTTTAATCATGTTGAATTTTTTTAGGAGTTTTTCTCCATCTGCAATATAGTATACAATGATCAAACACAAGAATCTATCAGTCGAACAGTCAATAATGAGATTTGTCAAGAAAGTGTAATAACTTCTGAAAAAATAAATCTTTACTCGAGTAATCCTGAAAGTAACTTAAAAAATAATACAATGGAAGAAGAGACTATGCTCGAAATGAAAATATTTATTTATTTATTTATTTAAACCAGAGTAGTACATGTTGTATTACATGTTAATGCTTACTTCAGGACATAGTTATATGTCTGAAGCAGTAAACATCCTATAGAGGTAGACATAGCTACCTGTACATAGGTCCGGTGTACTTAAAACTAAAAAAACTTAAGTAACTTACAAACTAGGCATGGAATCAAAGATTCCACTATAAATAATATATTTGGTCGACATTGATTATCTCACCCATACTGGTAAGTTAAATTTTTATTTATTTATTTATTTATTTATTTTTTTTTTTAAATTCTAGAATATATTAGTACCAATCCAAATTTTTAGCTTTTTCTTATTATAATTTTTTGTGATATCTAGAACTTTAAGATTTGGATTAGATTTTGGAAGAAAATTAAATACTCGTATCGCTCTGACATAGTTATCTTTATCACTAACAGTTTTCGAATACTTTGGTGGTATTATAAGTTTATTTCTAGTTTTTCTAGTCGATGTTAAGTATAAATTCTTAAGTTCGTTATAATGATACGTTACACATTCGTAAGCAAAAATTTGTTTTAGATTCAAGGGGTTGTCTCGATTGAAAATATTGTTGTTCATAATTTTTAAAATCCTATTTTGGATGTTTTGTAGTAATTTTAAGTTGTTTTTATATGCACCACCCCATGCAATATTTCCATAGCTAATGACACTATGAAAAATGCATAACATATTGTCTTAAGTGTATCAGATTGCATATATGTTGATAATTTGTACAGTATATATATATATATATATATATATATATATATATATATATATATATATATATATATATATATATATATATATATATATATTATATATTTAGTTTTTTTTATTATATATTAAATATGTTTATCCTACTTTAGCCTATAATCAATAATTATACCTAGATATTTACAGTATTCTACCCTGCTCAATTTAGTACCCTGTATGCGTATGTTCATATCTTCGGGAACACTATCACAATAGTTACCAAAAGTTATGTACACAGTTTTCTTTGTAACGGGATGGCTAGTAGGGGAAAATCCCAACAAACCACAGGCCAGCGATGCCCTACAACACGGTACCGCGGGTGTCAGACTAAAATGACTTGCCCGGGGATCTGCTTCTGAAATCCCGAAAACAACGCGAAGATCGCACGCGAACTTGGACACAACTAATTGGATCGCTGAATGAAAAGCGCGCGCTCGAAGAGTAAAGCGCGCGGCCGCTACGCTCAGATATGAAAACGACCGGCGGAGTCGTTTTCCCGCGGAGGCGGCGGTATCCGGGAGAAGGACAGGTTGTAATGAACAACGCGACGAGTAACTAGATATCACAGTATATTCCAATCACTAATAAGTACAAGTACGACGCACGTGCTGATTAAAACAGTGAGATAGTTCGCGCGCGACAGTTAAGATTCAAACGCGCGAACGATGCGGCGCCCGGCGCAGCTGCTAATATCGCGCGCGATGTTAAAGTACGGCGGGCTGTCACACAACCGCACGTACACGGCACAGAAAGCTTGCACGGGGCGATTTCCGTGCGAGCCTTTACAATAAACACGCGAGAGGAGAGTAGAAAACTTACGTTAGGAAGGAGCAACCGGTGCACTCGGCTCTCTCTCGCTCGCTCTCGCTCGCGCAGTCGTTGCGCTCTATGTCTCTCTGTCTCTCGCTCCTACTCGCTCGCAACGGATCGGCAGAGCGGCGGACTGGCTGCCGGCTCCTCGCTCGCTGTCTCTCGTGCTGCTCGTAGCGGCGTAGTCTCTCTCTCTCTCTCTCTCTCTCTCTCTCTCTCTCTCTCTCACTCGCACGCTAGTCCGCGCCTCCACTTCACTCGCGGTAAAGCTATAGATACAAAACTATACGGCGCGAACGCGGTAACTTTCCAGAGACACGGGGGAGATGCTCACGGCGCGATGGCAGACACGAAGATGGCTGCCGTGACTCGCATAAAGCCGTAGCAACTTCGCGGGTACGCGACGGGCATATTACGCGTCGCGAGACCGTTCTAATCCGGTCAGAATGCTCGCGCGCTCGCGCCACCAGTGAGCATGCCTGCTCGACGCGGGTAATTCGAATCTCGAATTACCTAACTCGCGCACGCGTTACATATACTTTATATTTAGTGATAGTTTGTTAAGTGCTAGCCAGATATTTATATCTTCTAAGTACTTGTTCATTTTATTTTGAACTTTCTCCCAGTTATCATATGTTAAAATAATAGCTGTATCATCCACATATGAGATGGTACTATCTGTTCTGTTTCTTAGTGTTACGTGTGCATACTATGCACAACGTAACGAGGCGGATCGAGTTGCATCGAGCAACATGAGGACTACTCGAGGAAAGATGCGCACCGGCTTCGGTAGCTCAGTAGTCAGAGCAGTCGTCGCGAAAACGAAAGATTCGGGGTTCAACTCGAGTGAGAGCTCGCAATTAAATAAATAAATGGAGGACTACTCGATAAAAAAACGGCAACGGCGTGACTCGGCGGGGACTTGAACCCCGGACCTTTCATTTTCGCAACGACTCCTCTGACCACTGAGCTACCGAAGCCGATGCGCATTTTTCCTCGAGTAGTCCTCATGTTGCTCGATGCAACTCGATCCGCCTCGTCACGTTGTGCATAGTATGCACACGTAACATTAGTAAATCGTTTACGTAAATTATGAATAAGAGTGGCCCTAGTATAGTAGCTTGCGGCACACCTGTAGTTATCGTTTCATAATAGCTTTCAGTTGTTCCTATTCTTACTTTTTGTTTTCTATTACTAAGATAGTTAGATATAAGTGCATGCGCTTTACCTCTTATTCCATAATTATATAATTTGTCTAAAAGAATAGCATTGTTGACAGTATCAAAAGCTTTTGCTAGATCTAAAAATGCAATAGCTATTGGTTTACTTTTGTCTAATTTCTTATAGATTATGTTCATTAAGTAACTAAGAGCATCTTTGGTACCTTTCTTTTTTATAAATCCAAATTGATTCTGCGCTAACAAATTATTGCTGTCCAAAAATGATTGTAAACGAACATATACAATTTTTTCAAATATCTCTGCTACGTTAGAAATTAGAGATATTGGTCTATAGTTTGATGTATCCATTGTACTACCCGATTTAAAAATAGGAACTACCTCAGCTCTTTTAAGCGCTTGAGGCCATGTTGATTTTTCAATACAAAGATTAAAGATATGTGTTAGTGCATTAACAATTTGATATGATAGTATTTTTAGTGTTTTGGTAGTAATGTTATCTACCCCACCATTTTTTATTTTCATATTATCAATTATTTGAAGAATTTCCTCGTTATTAGTCGGTTTAATGTAAATTGTATTCATGTTCATTGCTGGTAATTGTAAATGCTTACCCTGGCGTTTTACAATGGTGTTAGTTAGATCTTTTTCAAATCTACAGAAGTACGAATTCATATGATTGGCAATTTGCGTCTGATCCTCTATTGTGCAATTGTTATTTAAAATGATCTTATTTATTGTGTTATTCTTTTTCAAGTTGGTTCCCATTTTTTTGTTTATGTATTTCCAAAGTTGCTTGGTATTATTGATATTGTTCTTAATTAAATTTCTTTCATGTTTTATTTTTGCCTCATTAATAACTTTGTTTAGCCTCTTTGTGTAATTCTTATATTCTAATTTTATTAGATTATTATTTGGTTCATTGCGCATTTTAATATATTATTGTTCTTTCTTTTCACACGAGATCATTATTGCTTTAGATATCCAATCCTTCCTTGGATATCTCTTGTTATTTTTTGTTTTATGCGCTTCTTTAGACTTTTCTAAGCAGTCTTGTATTTCAGTTATCAACAATGCGGTAGCTTCATCGGGACCATGCATTGCCTCTATAACATTCCAATTTTTTGTAATGGCTATACTTGAAAGTTTATAGTAATTATAGTGATACTGGATGTTTGTTTTAATTTTGGTGGTTTATTCAGTTTCAAGAAAAGTGGATAATGATCAGTAAAAGGAATCGAGAGTTTAAAAGTTTTAGTGTCTATAGATGTAGCTTTTATGTACATGTTCTCAATGCATGTACCGCTTCCGCCACTATCATTTGGTCTAGTTGTATGTATAAAACCCGGGAAGAAACCCTTTTCCATCATATTGTCTAATAATTCTAAGCTATATTCATCTTCTATCATAATATCGATGTTAAAATCACCAATAATCATGTGGTTTTTTATATTTCTTTTGCTATTGATAAATGATTTTACATTCAAAATAAATTCAAGGCGCGGTAAATCATGACATCGATATAATGCGGAAATTTCAAGATTACTGTTATTATTTAGACTTATTCGTGAGTTTAATACTTTGAGTCTACCAATTTCGATTATTTCAGTAATTTCTGATACACAATCTTTTATATATACAACAACACCATCATTTTGATTTAAGTTACAAAAAAGTGAGGATTGGGTAAATTCCATGTTTATATACATGAGTCGTTCCTGTACTTTTTTTAAAAAGTATGCGCGGGGGGGTCGTCGATTTTGTCGACGATTTTTTTTATGAAAGTACATATAAAAAAAATAGCTTGTGCAAAATTTCAGCCCCTTATCTCATTCCTAATTCCTGCTGGAATTTTTTTAAACCCTGATTTTGACCTGTTTTTAGCCAGTTTTCAAAAAATTCTAAAAGGCTGAAATTTTAACAAAATGAGGTCGGTGAGGTCTCATTTTTTTTGTCTTTCTTCAAATTTTAAGAAAAAAAATACACTGATATGAAATGATGATATAGGTTTTATTGGCGATCTGTGATATGACCATTGCATTTCATCATTTTTACACGGAGAGAAATTTTGTAGTGAAAATTACAAATATTCGAGGCAAAATTACCAGTTTCTATGGTAATGGATGGACAGACTGACAATTTCAAACTTTTTACCAAAGTGCCTTGGTAAAATTTTTTTTTAGTTAATTTAAATTAAAAAAATTAACTTTTTTATCTATATTAATGGATATATAGTATTTTAATATAGAAATAGAAACAGAAACAAGTATGAAAAAACATTAAACTGAAAAAAAATTTTTACGGAAGCGGGATTCGATCCGACGATCTTTGGGTTGAGAGTCCGACGTTCTACCGACTGCGCCACGGAAGCTGTTACCAACAGTCATTTGAATCGCCGTTATTACTTACTGAAAATATGTGTATTGTTTTCATTTTAACGTCGCGCACGCCTCTAGTATCAATCTTCTGAAACACAATAATGCGCAGTGCGCATGCGCGAATACACAAATACCAGGTTATTTGGCAAAATTTATCAGTTTTTTTAGTAAAAATTCTTAGGTTACCCTGTAAAAATGACTAGATCTCAATTTTTACCAGTGTGTCTGGTAATTTTTATTCCGATAATTTGGTATTTTTTTTAAGTGGTTATGGTAGTTTTTCCTGGGAAACTTATAAATTGTATTAGAAACCTGGGAATATCACGGCTTTTGACAGTCTATCCATGCACTACCAAGGCACCTTGGTAATTTTTACTCTAAAATTTCTCTCCGTGTAGATCATCTTTAAACCTCTATATCTCGTAACTGGTTCCACATTTTTGAGCTCACTAGGTCTCATTTTTTTTGCCTCAACGAGACCTTTAATTTCTTTTTTTGAGGACCTAAATTGATTGAATAGACTTCAAGATACAGCCTTTTGAAGTTGACGTTTTTATCAAAAATCGCGAAAATCAACCGTGTTCATGGTCACAGTGTCAACCGAATTTTAATTAAAAATCATTAACAAAAGTATTTTTCATTAGAATATGATGTTATCTAACTATACTCTTTTCCTATCATAGGAAAAAGTCAAAAAATAATTTTTTGTTGAGCATTATAATATCTAATTTTTCGATACCTGAAATAATCAAAAATGGCTCTCTACTGACATGAATTCTACCATCTTATAATTATTTTTGACACGTATACGTAACATAGATACAAAGGTGGTTCCTAGACCTTTAAAATCCGTAGTCGCTGATTTTTCTAGGACCACTAGAGCCAAAGTTATAGCCGTTTTTATAAAAAAATATTTATCAAGTGGTAAAATTAGAGCTTGTGAAATATAGGAAAAGTTTTATTTACAAGATCAATCATAAGTTTGGCATAATTGTCCTAAAAAAAGTGCTGAGGCTGCATATTTTGAAGATCTTAGGCCGTGTCTACACTATGCGAGAAGCACGTGCGATCAACCCAAGCGATGCCAGCAAGCCATGCGCGCATGCGACGCGAGCAAGCGATAGTAATGGCTTTAGGTTGATTAAATTACCTATGCAGACTTTATAGATAATTAAAGTTGAAAATAAGAATTTAAGTAAAATTTTTTTTGTAATATTCATTTTATTTTAACTATTTTATAATCATTATCAAACGAAGTAAGTTTTGCTTTTAATGTTGAATCATCAATGGGTATAAAGCAGTGATATTTTCTTGTATTCTGTATAGTTCGGGTCAATTTAAAACGGCATTCTAGTAATTTACGCCTTTTCTCAATTGTTTCTTGACTCACCCAAATAGATCTAAAAACCAAATATTCTATATTTTTATAACACATAATGATTTATTATTCAAATACATAATCAAATAATATAGTCAAAAAATCTAAATTATATTATTTTTACCTTATTCCATCAATATTTTCACTAACGTAATCATACATGTCTTTTGGATTTAAAATTGGTTTTTCTGATGTTCTTTGTAAGGATGCCCTGCGTACTGTTCGTTTAACCACTGCTCCACATCCATCACACGGACTTTTGCCATGGCTAGTAGAAAAAAAGTTGTGCGACTTAACTTTTAAGCCAAAATCCTCCTCATGATGGCAGATATTAATGAAATTGTTCCTACAGTAAATAAATACTATCTTGAAGGTAAAAATTATAAAAAATAAAATAAATCTGTTTAATATTGTGTACATAATAATACAAATTATTTGAACTTGCATCGTAGAAGTTGTTGCTTTTTTTTAAATTTGATATACAGAAAAAATAAAGAACTGTTTTAGTAATTTTATCTTTAAAGCTGTTTTCTACATAATGTAAAATTTTAACTCGGGTGTAACCTGCAGGTCCAGGATCTTTATGGATTTTGATGATCTGGGTCTCAAAATAGTTTTTCACACAAATTAAATATACTTTCAGAATATTACTTTGACATAATCTTAATAATTAAAATTAAATTTTTTCAGGTCATTTAATGAACAAAAATCTAAAGGTGTCTATTTTGTTCATATAATACGTATTAATATACTACAATAAAAGTACTCTTACTTGTTTTTGTATTGGGTAGGTGCTCCATCTGACATATAATGTATATTTTCAATAAACGGAAAATCTCGATTTAGAAGTGCAATGAGTTGCCCTTGAAAAGTGTTAACTGCACAAGCATCATGTTTTAAACAATCACTAATAACACATACAGATAAGGTTTGTAATTTGTCGTTATTGTCTTCTTTATAATACACTACAAACGGGTGTACAGTTGCTTGTGTATTATTAAAATAAAATGCTTGGATCGAGTCTTGACAAACAAATAAGAAATTTTCAGCAAAATCTTGAAGTATAATACATGTATCTGGAGTAATAATTGTTTTGCAATGTTTTAAATAACATTTTTGCATTTCAGTCACATAATGATGCTTTGTTAACTCCCATAAGTCATTGGCTAAATTTATAATAAAATTTCTTGTAGGTTCTTTTACCATGATAAGACTGACTCTATTATTAGATTGTGATTCAGCATTATTTACCCAATTATGATATTCAATCTCTGAAACATCTTCGCATGAGCTTGATTCCAATATTTTCAGAATTTCTGCTTTACCAGGACAGTTTTCACAAAGATGTAGCATACAATCGCTCTAATCTGTTGAACACACACAATCATTTAAAATTACTCGGTAGGCTAAATTTTTGTTGATGGCAGACAATTTTAATTTGACATTTTGGTGTATAGGACATACACAAATTGTATGTGTACCAGGTGCTCCAGCACTAATACATTCTTTTGGCCTTAAAGAAGCAAATATACTGAAACCTGATTTGCGCTGATCTTTAAAATGCTGTTCATATTCTTCTTCCACCCAATTGTTGTATAGATCCTTCAAATCATACATCAACAGTCTTTTTTGTAACTTCTATGTGATATTAGTAATAGGATTTTTAACACTGATGCAATCTTTAATGCCGCTACATATTCTACTATTGTTTTCATCTCTATAATACTGAGTTACAGATTCTCTAACTTCATTAGAATGAATGCTGTACACTTTACGCTTAATAGTTTCTAAGACACCTGGAAAAATATATTTTGAAATTAATTTCAAATAGTGTATACTTAATCACAAAATAAAATCATAATAACAATATTATTTTTTTTAATTTAACGATTATCAAGACGATAAAATTTAGCTCAATGTTTATTCTATTTTAATTACAATGACTTGTTATATTGGAAGAAAAGAAATAGTTTAGAATTAATTTATTTTTTTAATTTTTTTTTTTTTATATTAATTTTAATAGTTCTTTTAAAATCCAATAATTACTTTATTATTTTTTATCTAATAATGAATAACGAAGGGTACCCCATGTTAAGATAGGCAAAATGCCACTATTAATGAAAGCGAAAAATAACAGTGATTTCATAGAAGTATATTAAAAAAAGAATTTTCTACGATTTTTCAGGGGACCTATCTCCCCTCTTTATACCAGTAAGGCCTAAAAATCGCATTTTTTGGAAATTACTTTTTTCTCCCGTTCCTCAATGTTAAAAGATTAAAAAAAAATATGAGATTACAGCTTGTAAACAGAGAGAACATTTGAGATTTCTCAAATATAGATTCTTTCTAATTAAATCGGATTTCATTTAAATGTTTAAATTACAATTCATGTATTATTTTACTTAATCCGTAAACAATACTTAAGCAATACGTAAGCAATACGTAAGTAATACATAAATAATAATACTTAAGTAATAATACATGAGTAATATAAATAATTATGAGGATTTTAAATTAAATATTTTATAGGGGTACCCTTTATCATTATAGTTGCTTGAACAAAAATTACATAGATTTTAATAAATTAAACTAAAATTTTCTATTAATAATTCTCAAGTGTAATATAATATATGTAACCTAATGTATAAAGGATTATCGATTCTATATGTTTACACTATGTCTATAATCAAGATATTAAGAATTTATTACAACCCATTTTTTAACTTACCTACAGTAATTTTAAGTTCTTTTGCTTTATTAAACATATAACGTGAACATTGGAAATAATGTTTTGCTTGTTCAAATTTCCAATGATTTGGAAGTAATGTCAATAACGATATTTTTTTACCAAAATTAGTTTCTTCATTATAACACTTAATTAGGTTTCCAATCATTCCGTGAAATGACATACTATCCTCTTGTAGCTGTTTAAGATTGCATTGAGCTGGCAAATTAAGATTCAATGTTTTATTAACTGTTGTACAAAATTTCGTATTCATTGATTCTAAAACACTGTATGGTTTATTCTCCAAGCGATAATCACTAAGTTTCTCTCGTTTAAGAGTAGGTTCATCAAATCCATCGAGCATTTTATTTAAACGTTGAAATCCTTGGCTCAATAATATATCTTCTGAACTTTCTGATGTACACACTTGGCTACTTGAAGAAACTTGACTACTTGAAGAAAGCTGCTCATTATTATTTACGTTTAAACCATCATTCCCAGTGTTTTCATCTTTTTCTGCATTTTTTGTTATTATTGATGTAATTTTGAACTCGCAGTTTTTACAGTACTTATTACCTGGATCTAAATTTATATTACAAATGTTACGAAATTTATCACATTTATCAGCACTAATCATTACTAAATTATTCTCAATGGATTTTGAATGATTATTAAAACAATTGCAACACTTCCTTTGTCTACTTGTATATCGAGTATCATATTTATGAAGATCATCGTCGCAAATAAATTTATTTTCTACATTAATATCAAAATTTTTAATCCTAAATGATAAATACAGCTTTAATTCATTACTAAGATTACTAATTAGATTAAGAGATTTATTTCTTGTGTAATGCTCTAAATGACATTTATCATCCTCATGCAATTCACCAATATAGCACATCATTTTCTTTCAATTCCTGAGAAGATAACACTTACAAAACACAATTTATAAAACTCAACCGAACCAATACTGATATACTTGGTAATAGTTCTGCTCAACTACCTTCACAATTCTACTTAGAAATATTCATTTCATTTTTTATTGTAACTTGTACTCATTGTTTAAGGACATTCCGTGCCGTGTGTCGTGTAACGGATGACGGGTTCACGGGTGTCTCGCACAGAAAAATGGATGTCTGTCATCTATTAACTTACGTCAACACAGGTTAAATGAAACTATCTATGTATGTTTCATTTAACCTGAGCTTATACGTATAACGCACGTAAAACTATAGAAAACCTGCATTTAAGATCATGTCTATACTAGGTATGCGAGAAGTGCAACCGGTGCGCGCATGCGACAAGCCATACGTTTTGCACAAAGTACTTGAAATACTTAAAATGATAAATAATATCGTTGTATACGATTGAACGTAAACGTGAGTTTATATTATTAGGGTTTGTCAGCGAGAAGAAATAAACGGGAAAATTAGACTTCAAGAGTCTACTCGAAAGTGAAAGTTGATTGCAGAAAAAGGTATGAACGCTTATGCGTACGAGTAAACAGGCAATAAGGCATTGTATAGGTAAAACGGAAAGTGGTAAGGTAAAAGGAATGTGCATAAAGCACGTAGCGACTAGGCGCCGCAGGACTCTATTTAAGCCCGCTGGGTGATGTTTTTCATAGTGGGAGCGTATCGGACGCTTGCCATCTAGCGGGCACTTTGGATACTTCAATGCCGAACAATCGTAGTAGATCAGTTAGTAGATCTATATTTAGCGATAAATAATATCGTCAATAATAACGTAGTGAAATGATATTATTTATCATTTTAAGTATTTTAAATATTGTGTCCAACACGCATGGCTTGCTCGCATCGCTTGGGTTGATCGCACGTGCTTCTCGCATAGTGTAGACACGGCCTAAGATCTTCAAAATGTGCAGCCTCAGCACTTTTTTTAGGACAATTATGCCAAACTTATGATTGATCTTGTAAATAAAACTTTTCCTATATTTCACAAGCTCTAATTTTACCACTTGATAAATATTTTTTTATAAAAACGGCTATGACTTTGGCTCTAGTGGTCCTAGAAAAATCAGCGACTACGGATTTTAAAGGTCTAGGAACCACCTTTGTATCTATGTTACGTATACGTGTCAAAAATAATTATAAGATGGTAGAATTCATGTCAGTAGAGAGCCATTTTTGATTATTTTAGGTATCGAAAAATTAGATATTATAATGCTCGACAAAAAATTATTTTTTGACTTTTTCCTATGATAGGAAGAGCGTATAGTTAGATAACATCATATTCTAATGAAAAATACTTTTGTTAATGATTTTTAATTGAAATTCGGTTGACACTGTGACCATGAACACGGTTGATTTTCGCGATTTTTGATAAAAACGTCAACTTCAAAAAGCTGTATCTTGAAGTCTATTCAATCAATTTAGGTCCTCAAAAAAAGAAATTAAAGGTCTCGTTGAGACAAAAAAAAATGAGACCTAGTGAGCACAAAAATGTGGAACGAGTTACGAGATATAGAGGTTTAAAGATGATCTAAAAATGATGAAATGCAATGGCCATATCACAGATCGCCAATAAAACCTAAATCATCATTTCATATCAGTGTATTTTTTTTCTTAAAATTTGAAGAAAGACAAAAAAAAATGAGACCTCACCGACCTCATTTTGTTAAAATTTCAGCCTTTTAGAATTTTTTGAAAACTGGCTAAAAACAGGTCAAAATCAGGGTTTAAAAAAATTCCAGCAGGAATTAGGAATGAGATAAGGGGCTGAAATTTTGCATAAGCTATTTTTTTTATATGTACTTTCATAAAAAAAATCGTCGACAAAATCGACGACCCCCCCGCGCACAGTTTTTAAAAAAAGTACAGGAACGACCCACATACAATTATATATGGTTTGATCTTCAAGCTCTTAATAAGAATATTCAATTTCGTATAATTGTGATTTAGACTTCTAATATTGACCTGTAATATCAAACTATCTTTTTTATTTATATTTTTATTGAGAGTTTTAAGATCAAGAAATGACGTTTCTTCTTGTATTACTTCTTTTTGCAATTCTTCAATGAGATCGACGTGTTGCTCCATTATGTAGTTTTCTGTTTCCTTGGTGTCATATGTGTTAGAGATGCGGTGCTGGCTCTAAACGGCGAAGTCAGCAAAGTTGCGCTAGTCCAGTTGTCTCTAGACGGCGAAGTCAGCATAGTTGCGCTAGTCGAGCTGGTCATCGTAGTGGCTTGATTGCTGTTTCCTACTTTACCTAAGTATCTTGGTATAGTAGGTCTTATCGGATAATCAGTCATATCTATATATCTATTGAGCTTATTCTTAAATATTGTACATTTCTCTGTGTCATTGGCCATTTGTTTAACCTCGAAATTTGTGTTATATTTCGAGTTGTTGTAAAAACAATTGACACATGTAATGTTGGATGAGTTATGATCACATTGCAAAGTCTTATGCGGACCTGCACATTTTAAGCAGCATAGAGTGTTTTTACATTTCAATGTGTTATGTCCAAATCTTCCACAGTTTAAGCAGGGCTTGATGTTTATTAAATCCCATACCTTACAGCTTTGATATCCAATGAAGATTCTATTTTGATTGTCACTAATTTGTTTATATAGCTCTCTTGGAACTTCAATTATTATGGTTGTCTTGTTTGTAATCTTATTTTTGTCTATATTTAGTATCTTACACTTATCTTGATATCCAATAAAATTTCTTTTATTTAAGTCCTCTTCCAGCTCTTCTATATTCATATTAGTATAGTTGTCTACACCAACTATTTTCATCTTCCGGGATTCAATTTTTTCAATAAATGTTTTATAATTGTTAGACAGTTTTTTTGAGAGTAATTCAATTGTTACTTTAGCACTTTTTTCATTCATACTTTTAATCTCAATTTCATTGTCGTTCACTACTTTTAGTTGCTTCATCTGTATATCTTTTTCTTTTATTAAAACGTCACATACCTTTTTCTTAAAGTCATGTGGATTTTTAATGTCTTTTTTAAGATTTTTCACAATTATTTTTGGTATTTTTTGTTTTTAATTGCTAGTTTGTTAGTTGCTACTTCTGCATATGTTTTTTGGTTATTTTGCTTTATTTCCATCTCCTGGTCATTTTTATCCTTTTTTATTAATTGCTTCAATATGTCGTTTTTTCCATTAGTTCTTGATTTAATAGTCTTAGTAGTTGAATTTCAATTTGATGTTGATTTTCCAGTTCAGCATGCTCAGTTAGCATCGTAACGTTTAGTAGTTTTTCATTATCTACTGATTTATGTATACTATGAGAGATAATAGATATTTCATTTAATATTTGATGTTTTATTTGTTCCTCCTTTTCACTTTTAATTTGCGCAATTAATATTTTAGCTGCTTCACAGAGTTCAGTTTCTTGATTTTTTAAGGTTATATTAAGCTTCACGTGGTCTGGACATATCACTAATAGATTGCTTATATATTTTTTGTCTTTACACTTTTCATAATCACTTTTATAGTACACGTTTTCGCACACTATGCAAACTATAAGTGACACTTTCCTTTTTGGGTGGCATTTATACACTAATTCTAGATTTTTATCAGGAGGCTCTCCGGAAGGCAGCCCGCCTACCGACGCCATCTTGAAATAGTATAGTAAATAATAAATTCAAACAAAAAAATAAGTTGTATGCAATTATTGTGTTATTTTGATACGTTTAAAATTGTATTTTGTATTCATGTTTTTTAATAAAAAAAATTATAACAAATTTAAAATCATCATTTGTATATCATAAGCTACTTATTGTAAGTAAAATAGTACATAAGTTATTAAATTAAAACTGATTTCTATCCTGTTCCAAAATGGGGACATCGATTATGGAACGGGGGGACAATCTGTAAAAATGTCGTTGCATAATACGTACTTGGTGTCGGTTCAATTTGCTTTTGTTAAGGTCTCATTTTAATCTTTGATCTTTACCCCATCGATTGATATCCAAAAATTGTAAATATTACTCCTTTACAATAGTTTTAATCTCAATCCAAACTCTAAACTAGCAAAAACTGTTCCATAAAGGGTACTTTTACTTTACTCCAAAGTTAAGGCGATGTGAACCTCAAAATCAACCCAATTTCATTATTTAATTAATAAACATTCGAACGTTTATTTGGAAAAGCAATTCTTTCAGGCGCTCCGTGTATGTAAATACTATGCTCAGATTTTTTTTTTGTGCGATTCTATCAGCATTTCCATGAGATAAACACTTTTTAAAACTGGCAAAATTCGAAGTATACAGATCCCTACTTATCGGCATTGCCAGCTTTTATTTAATTAAATAAATTCTGAGTAAATTTTTAGAAAAACAGCTCTTTCAGGCGCTCCGCATATGTAAATACTATACTCAATTTTTTTTGTTAGTAATTCTATTATTATTTGCAAAAGAAATATACATTCTAAAATTTGTCATTCTCTTCAAATCGTTACGGTAATAAATTAAGCAAAATAAGCTTTGCGGCAGTATTTTAATACAAAATATTAGTTTTTAGTAGGAGTAGCTATTTTATTAGTTATATTCATAACAATAATTAATACTCTCTTAAAAAATAAGCTTGCCACGAAATTAAATTATTTGTTATTTAAATGACTGATTTTGATTACGTTATTAAGGGGGTACTACAATTTTAAAAAATCCTTGAAAATAACCTAAAAAATAAAAACTTGGATCAATAATGATATTTTGCATAAATATTATAATAAAATATGCGATTTTCTGTAAAATAAGCGATACCTGGGGTCTCTAAACCCATTTGATCTCAAGATATAAAGATTTTAAAATTTTTGTCCTGCCGTAACCTGCAGGTTACAAGTTTTGAGGGATTTTAATGGGACAGGGCTTAAAATCTTTGTTTTTAATATTTGCATGGACTAAATCTATTTTTAATAATTATTCATGTGTTAAAAATATTATTTCAAGGTCCAAAGTAAAAAAAAAGTGAAAATTTTCAAAAATATTGAATTTTTAATCAAATTTTTGACTTATAAAGTATTAAAATGAAAAAATTAAGGAATGCCAATAGCTTCAGTCTATGGAGATATCAAAAACAAAGATTTTAGGCCTTATATATTAAAATATCTCAAGAAATCACCTGTAGGTAACGGCAGGACAAACATTTTAAAATCTTTATATCTTGAGATCAAATGGGTTTAGAGACACCAGATATGGCTTATTTAATAGAAAATTACATATTTTATTATAATATTTATGCCAAATATCATAATTGATCAAAGTTTTTATTTTTTGGGTAATTTTCAAGGATTTTTTTAACTGTAGTACCCCCTTAAATAAACAATAAATCCTAATAGAACCTTCCTATATGTTACTTAATAAAAGGTATTATTATTTTTGTATACATTATTTGATAAGATCTTATTCAGTTAAGAAAATTTTAAGTTTCATTTAGACTTGCGTTTTTTATAGTTCCACTATAAAAAACGCTATATATCATGTTCGTCGCATTACATGTTTCTCAATAATGTGCCATCCCTTCTCTAATTAAGAGAGCAAAAGAATTTTTATTCAGACAAACGTTCTAAAACTAAACTTTTAAAATTAACTTTGATATTCATGAACTTTTATTAAAATTTTAATTAAGATTACCTTTAAACATAATTATTATGTATTACATAGAAATATCAGATGTTAATTTACTTGTTGAGCGCGCGAACAGAGATGAAAGTATTGTGTTTCGATAACGATTCATTTTTCAAGATTTTTGAGGTAATGAAGATGATCAGTTTGTGTCGTTTAATTTGAATTAATTAAAAATATATAGTGATAAAATTTTGATAAATAATTTCATTTAATATCAGCTGAACTATTTTAATTCAATTATCTAGCTTTAAAGACTTAAACTCAAAAGTGCAATCTTAAAAATTCATATATGTTACATTTTATCGCTTGCTTTATACGGACTAATCAAATCAGCATTTTTCTGTTTAAAAATCAAAATTTCATCCTTTTAATTTTTTTCTATAAACCTCAATAAACTTGTTTTTGGTTTCAATACAAGTTTATTGAATTGAATTGAAGTTGATAAAAAAAACCATACAAATTGGATTATTGTACAGAAAAAATGATATTATCCACATGTCTGTATCATAAGAAGTGAATTTTGGTGAAAACAAAAATTAATCTCATACCTACGCGCTGAGCGAGTTTCACGATTCAGCTGATCAATTGAACATTAAATAAATAAATGTGAGATTTCATTGATGACATTTTTACATTTTCAGAGCATTCAAAAAGATGACTACTAAAAGGTCGAACAGGCATATAAACAAACCACGAAGATTTATATCTTCGTCAGAGAATGAAAAAGATGCAAAAAAGAAAAAAACAAAAGCATTTTTAGAACACAGAAAGAAGAAGAAGAGTAATTTTTCGAGCAAACACAGCATTGAAATGCTCAAGAGGAAATGAGGAAACTTTTATATTAAAAAATATAAATTTATAATGTCATTGCAATTTATTACTGTTAACTATATTATTTATTGAGAGACGACTAAGATAAAATAATAATTTGTATACCACTCTAAACTGAAAATCGCAACTTCGATAACATTTTTAATTTCTCGTGATATAAAATACGGTTCAACTTTACCAATTTTACGCCAAAAAATTACCGTATTTTATTTAAATAAGCGCAGCTATTACTGATAAACCAACTCAGATAATAATTCTTTGTAATTATAGAATCAGCACGTCCAAACAACAGTGATACATATAGCACCCAGGATTTAAGTAGAACATCTAAGCATCCGGAAAATAATGATTTTATTGGTCAGTTAGTGGCATTGATGTCACAATCTGCATTAAATTGCAATCATATAATGATCTCTCAAATAGTAAGTATTTACATTAAACGAATAGAATTTTCTCATAAAATTTACCCTGAAAATCGCAACGGAATCACGAACCATGTCAGCATGTACAATAAATTTTTCTATGCGCAATATAATAATTACAAAACTAGTTTTGTAATACTACCTGCACCTTGTCAGTATGCCCACAAACTTGCATACTTAGTTGAGCAAAGTATAAAAACGGAGACAAGTCTAGAGTTAAATAATCTTTTATATTATTTATAAACAATTCATTCTACGAACATTTATTAATTAATATCATTCGACTTTTTGTGCATTTCTAGATATATCGTTATTTTCAAAAATCATACAAAAATTGCGCTATAGACTTCCTTTTTCTTTTTTCTTTCGTTAAATGGTTTGGTTATAAGTTATTTAACAAAATCATCATTATATAATAATATACTAGTTTTGTTTAGATATATTTAAATTTAAACAAATTTTAAAAAAGCTATACAACCAATGAATATATTTTTGCGTTATCAAATTTAGATAAGTTACTAAAAAATGTATAATAATGTGTATCAATTACTTCTAAAAATATTTTTATACTTTGATTATTTTTATACTTTGATTTTGTATTGAAACAATAATATTTCAATAAATGTATATGAAAGGTTTTTTATTTATAAAATAATTTTCTATCTCAAATTCCTTTTTATTTTTACAATTATTTATAAAAAAGATGGTATTGTTAATGCTACTTATCTTTTGTGTAATTTTGATAGTTTTTAAACTTCTGGAGAAAGACTAGCGTACATTAAAATCTTTAAAAGTTTTACAATCTTAAATAGAGGCGATTAAAGTTATTTTTGTAACACATGCACGATTTTCGCCGTTTTTCGGCCTAAAAAGAGGTTCTAAAGGCCCACTTTATCCCCTAAGTACACAGTATACTATTCTTTTATAGTATGCTTATCCGGTTACATTTATAATCTTTTACTTTGTTTTCATTGATAAACTGAAATATTTTTAATTCTTCGTAATTATAGGATCAGCACCTCCAAGCAACAGTGACACATATACAGCACCCAGGATTTACGTAGAATGTCTAAACATCTGGAATGAAGTCACAGTCTTTAACTTTTAGTATCCTCTCTTTTACTATACTTTAAAGCCTCTTTATTACACATTAAAAAAACATACTTTTAATTACTTTAATGAGAATATTTAAGAAAAAATAGATAGAATCAGTAATATTATAAATTGAAATATTACCAATTCTTTGCCTTTATAGAGTCAACATCGTTATTAACAAACAGTAATGCAGACGATATCCGGATTTCAAATGAGACGTCACGTATTCCGGAACAAGATAATTCTAATTCTCAACTTTTTATACCAGCATCAGCCACGCAATCTACAAATTATAATTTTACGGATATTAATTTCTACAATAGTAAGTTTCAATTCTACAATATTTATGTACCTTTATAAAATAATTACTTGTATAAAAATGAATTCATCTTATAAGTACGAGAATTTTGCTTACCGAAATGTATAAATACAAACCAAAAATTTTTAACATACATACTTATGTTTACAGATCTTGAATCATTGGAAACCTTAGATGAAAATACATCTCCTAATCATACTTCAGAAACATTTGCTAATGAAAAAAGGCTTTATAAACGCCAACCTTACGTGCCAATACCTTTAAGACCAACTTCGGGCAAAGACAAGAGAAATTTAAATCTTTACAAAGGTTAATATTTTTTTAATTATTTTTTTAATAAGAAATATAATGTATTAGTTCAATGCATATGAACGATGAACGGTCTTTCTTGCCTAAAAATACTGGATTTCAAAGCAAAAAATTAAAAGTCATCCAGAGATATTTTTAAGGTTGTGTAAATAAAATATAAACTGAATAGAATATCAATGTAGTTAAATTGTAAAAGAGTAAAGGAAAAATTTATTTTCGTTTTCAATTTTGAAAAGTTGCAAACTTTCTTTGAGCAGACTATTTTGTTTTTCAGATTTTAAATGCAATTTTAATTGTGATAAAGTTTGAATTAATTTAAATAATAAAGTAATGGAATCATTTTTCAAAGCAAATAATGCTAATTGGATAATATTATTCGAGGCGATCTTAATACCTAGTAGCCTGTTTGACCAAAATCACCTGAAAAAGTAATTTAAAGTAAAATAATTATGAAAATATATGAATATACTATAAAAACACTTCATTTCTGACAAAATAAGCCCTGGTAAAGGTTCCCAAACTTATTTCATGCTGATTATGATATTTTTGATGAATAAAGTTTGATTTAAAATAAAAAATTAATTTGTTCGTCATTTTTAGTAAAACTAAATTCGTATATTAGGTTACATTGCTAAAAGCTTAAAAAAACAATATCTACTTTCCAGTTAATAAAAAAAAATTACACTTTTTGTGCTTAATTTTTTGGTATCCACTACTCGTATATTTATGATAAACAACAGTTAACTAGTAAAATTTAAATTCAAATTAAAATAACGATAAAGCAACGTAGCGATCTATAATTTAGACAAGCTTTTCATATTACATTTACCATTAATATTTATTATTATACATCATATTTTGTAATATTTTAGAGTCTACCTCAATGGGATTGGTGCAAAGTGGAGATACTACACTTCGTGATCTCAGTAAGCGATCTGATGATAGCAAGGCATCATCATTGAATAGAGCTAACAGAAATGTGCTTTCCTCTACAGGGACATAATGTACTCTACCCCTACTAAAAAAGTGCAGCTGATTATCAGCTGATAATCAGCTGATAATCAGGTGATAATTGTGCCAAAACGGCACCTGATTATCAGCTGATTTTCACATGTAAATTTATCGTTTAAAATTTATTTATTTTTAATTATTGTTATTTATTATTATAAGGTACTATCATGGTTCATTTACTTGAATCTACGATTAATTGATATGTTCGAAAAAATGTCGAAAAATGTAGATGCTGACAAAGAAATTTTGAATTATTTTTTACAATTTACGAATGTAACATTACTAACAATAATTAAGAATAATAGTTATTAATAATAAATGAAAATATCAACATGATTTTCAGGTGCATATCAGCTGATAATCATCTGAGAATCGGGTAACTATAAGGTGACTGTCAGATGATTATCATCTGATTATCAGCTGATTTTGACCTCAAAATCCTGTTGATATTTTCATTTATTATTAATTATTATTGCCATTTATTATTGTTAATTTTAATTTTACATTCCTAAATTATGACAAATAATTCGAAACTTCTTTGCCACAGTGTACATTATTTTAAATACATTAGTTAAACGTATAGATTCAAGTAAATCAACGATAATAATAAATTATAATAATAAATAATAATTCATAATAAATAAATTTTAAACGATAAATTTTCATGTGAAAATCAGCTGATAATCAGCCGTACTTTCTCAGTAGCGTACTCTACTGACTCTCTTGATTACGTTTTTACAACACTATAAGTTTATATGTATAAAGTTAGTAATTTTTATACTAATTTTTATAGAGAAAAAATCCCATTTCTGGGAAGAAGCAGAGTAAACGGGGAATTTGATATCCCTACCATATCAGAAATGGATAGAGAATCAGGATTCATTGAAAAACATAATAATTCAGTACTTAATAGTACACGCAATAACAATGCTGTAGATTTAGAAAATAATGAAGGCTGGAGGTAAGACTATTTCAATATTAAACAAATTAATAGAGATCGATAAGTAGAGTGTAACGGATGCTCTAGACTAAGACCAGGGTCAATTGGGAGATGGAAGGGTTTATTGAATCGAACAAAAGTAGAATAAATGAATAAATTTATTATTATCTAAGAAAGAGAGGAACAGATGTATATAATGCTGTAAAATGCAGTCGTGAATCTACGATGACTCTTGGCTCTGAAACAATAAACGATAAACTGGTGCATTAGCAACTCATTACTCGCAAGCAGAACTTATATTCTAAATCGCAAAGATATTACAAAAAATATATCGAACAAGATTACTTAACTAACGCGGCTTATAACTAAATTCGGGCCGACATGCCCGACTTTCGCAACGCGAGTAACCCCTGCAGTTCCCGTGGGTTAGGGGGGAGTAACAGCCCGGCAGTACCCGCTGCTGTTCGGTGGGTGGAGGCCGAGAAGTTCCTGTGCCCTCTCCGGCGTGACCCGGCGGTACCCACGGTCGTGCCGTTAACCTACGCCCGGCAGTACCCGCGGCGTAGGGAGAATGCTCGTCGCCTGGAGCTCACACTGCCACAGAAGTACCTGCTGGCAGCGCGGGTTCGGAGCTGAGAAAGCGGGAGAAGTACCTCGCCGCTGCCCAGAGCGAACTGATCTGCTCCAGCCATCGGAGCTCTCTTTATACTCGGTGCGCGTCGAGTACGCATGCGTCGCCAGCGGCGTCGCCGGCGTGGTTGTACGGGTGGGGCTGCGCGCGCTTGCAGTGCCACCCTTACTCGTGCTCGCTCGCGGTATTACTCCCTCGGGACGCGTAATTCAAATAGTGACGGAGGCGCTCCGTCACATCCCCCCCTACTTCGGAGAGCGAGACGCCGGCTCGCTCTTGCGCAACAAAACTAATCATATTTAATTCGCTACTTACGGTGGTTTCCGTGGCCTTCCACACCTCGCCTGTCTCCGGATTCAGCCGCAATGCCCACCTTCTTCCATCCATCTGCACTCGGTATCGCTTCACCCCCACCGGAACGTATACTTCCGGTCCCTGGGGAAGCTGTAACTTCACCTTTGGCAGCACATTGATGTTTCGCTTCCCCTCAATTTTAAAATCTGGCTGCGGGGACGGGAGGTATGCCGTCCTCTTCCTCGGTGATGTTGGTGTGGTGGGGGTGGTGGCGCTTGATGTTGTAGGAGTGCGGATGGGTGTTTTCCACACTGCTACGGCTGCTATGCGTGCTGCTGAGGTGAGGGCTGTCCGTGGCTCTGGCGCCTGCCTCTGTTCCAGCGTTACTGCTGGCTGCTTCGGCTGCTGCCTCTCTTTCCTCTTGCCACCTCGTCGGGGTTTCGTAGCCAACTCTGCTATTACCTTCACTCCCTACCTCTCCTTGACCGGGCCCTTGGTCGTGGGGAGGGAGGTAATTGCTTCCGCGGTCTTTCGTCACCCCGGCATGGCTTAGATGGAAGTTCAGCCTCTGGTGGTCTGCGTGCCGGGGTGATGAGCTTCGGCCGCGTTGGTACGTGCCGCGGCATAACTGCGCATGCCGACGTCCTCTGGAGTATCTTTATGGGGGTCGGTACGTATGTCGGAGTGCTGTTGGTTGATACTTCCGGATCATACTCCGACTCCGTACCTTTTCCCATCTCCTTTAGCAGATTCTCCACTGCGAGGAGCGTCTCGTCCTTCCCGGCGTCGGGACTGGCTGCTGGCGTCGGCTCGGTGTTGGTTGGTGCTGGCAGCGGTGTCTCGGCGACGGCTGGTGGTGTTGCCGTCGTCTCGGTGAGCACCGGTGGCTCCGATTCGGGTTTCTCTGGAGAGGTTTTCTCCGCTGCTGCGCTGGTTACTGGAGCGTCCTCCAGCATATCAAAGCTGTCAAGAGAGGTTGTATCCGTGCTTGTTTCCATTTTGAACTGGACTGAGCCTTTTTCGCCGTGGCCTAGCCCTTATATAGGCCAACTGGAAACCCATGCTTTCTTGCGTAGATACGATGGCGCAAACACTTCTCCGAATCCTAGCGATTAGCCTGCCAAGGAATTTTTCCTGGTATCCTTGGCTTCTCGCTTGTGTTATCCGTGCGTCCAGTCCAATGCTGGAACACTGCCCCACTTATTGGCTCAGGCTGCCTGGTGGGGTGAGCTCTCTCCCGTAGTTGAGATAGGCTGGCGAGAATCCGGTCGACTCGGTCGGCGCTGTATTGTAGGCGAATGCTATTTCTTGTATGTATTTATCCCACGTCGTCTGCGATCGGTCGATGTACTGGCGCACCATCGTCTTTATGACTCTGTTCGTGCGTTCTACTGGATTGCATTGCGGCGTATATGGGGGCGTGCATCGGTGTTCTATGTGCAGTTCTTTAAGTAACTGCTTAAATTCTTTACTTATGAACTGCCGTCCGTTGTCACTTACGATGCTACGGGGGCAGCCGTGGCGAAGGCATATTTCTTTCAACGCCTGACAGATGGCTTGCGCTGTTGCCTTTCGCAGTGCTCGTAACTCTACCCATTTTGAGAATCGGTCCTGCGACACGAGTAGGTAGATGTTTCCTGCCTTTGACCTGGGGAACGGCCCGATCAGGTCTGTTGACACCATCTCCCATGGCTACGTCACGTTTGTCGCGTGCATCATCCCAGTCGGTTGCTTTTGCTGCACCTTAAAACGTTGACAGCTGTTGCAGCTTCTCACGTATTTCGTCGCGTCGCTTTGCATTTTTGGCCAGTAGTAGAAGCGTGATAGTCGTGCGAGAGTTTTATTTAGCTATTCCCAGGTGGCCTGCATTTGGTGCACTGTGTGTTTCGGCGAGAACTTTTTCTCGTTGCTCGGTCGGTATACACAGTTTCCATTCTTCGGACGTGTACCTATCGTTGAAATCCAGCGAGTGTAGTACATGTCGATATAGTTGTCCGTCTCGTGTACAGAACTCCGGGTGGCTGGTAGGGGTTGTCGAGAGAGGGCGTCTGCGACCGTGTTATCGGTTCCTCGGCGATATTGGATTTTATAGTCCCACTGGCTGAGCTCCATGGCCCATCTCGCCATTGAATTCCGGCCAACCATTTGAGGGACTGATGGTCAGTCAGGATGGTAAAATGGTATCCTTCCAGATAATCGCGCATCTTCCAAACTCCTCACTTTACCGCCAAACATTCTAACTCCGTGGCGGAGTAGTTGCGTTCTGCCTTGCTGAGGGAACGGCTAGCATAGGCGATTACTCGCTCATTGTCCCGCTCTCCTTGCGTAAGTACTGCTCCAAGGCCCTGGCGACTTGCGTCCGTCTGTAGCGTGAATGGTTTTGACCAATCAGGGCATGCTAGCACCGGCGTCTGTGTTAGGCTCGCCTTAAGTTGATCAAACACTATTTGCTGTGCCTTCCCCCACTCCCATTTGATCTTCTTTTTTAGTAGTCTATTGAGCGGAGAGGCTATCCTGGCGGTGTCTTTTATGAACCGTCTGTACCATGACACAAATCCTAGGAAACGTCGCAGTTGCTTGGCGTCCTGTGGTTCCTTCAGTTCCGTGACGGCTCTAACTTTATCCGGGTCCGTTTGTTGCGGCTCTCCTCTGTCAGCGCCACCTGCCAGTATCCGTTTTTCAGATCGATTGTGGTAATGTACTTGGCCCCTTTTAATTTATCTAGTGTAGCGTTGACCTGCGGAGGGGGGTATGCGTCCTTCTTTGATATCTTGTTCAATCGTCTGAAATCGATACAGAATCGATATTTGCCGTTTTTCTTCTTTGTGATGACGATTGGTGCGCTCCGCGGACTGTTGGAGGGTTGGATTACCCCTTCTTCCAGCATCTTTTCTACCTCGGCGTTGATAATTTCCTGCATGGCTGGGTTCCTCGGCCGGTAACGAATTTTTATTGGATTCTGGTTCTGCAGTCGTATCTCATGTTTTGTAATCGGAGTTACACCTGTCACTGCTTCGAACCGCTTTTTCGCCCTGTCGATAAGTTTGTTAAGCTTATCTTTTTGTTCTGTTGTTAGTTCTTGGAGGCCTATAGGTGGCGATATTGCGCAGGCAGCGTGGTTGCCGGTAGCGGATTTTGGGCTCATCAGTTTACCGTTTAGGTAGAGTCGGATATTTAGCTTTTGTAGTATGTCCATTCCTAGGAGCATATGGTGTCCTAAGGTATCCATTACGAGAAATTTATATATGAATTCGCTTTTGTCGATCTCTACTCTGCCGGTAACGCAGGTTGTTATCTGTGTTTCGCTACCATCTAACCCTGCCGCCCATTCTTCGTTTGCTTCTTGCCATCCTATATCGATGCCTCGTTGCGCCATCTCGGTGTTGATGTAGCAGCTCCGGGATCGATCAGTGCTTCTGCCATGAATTCGCCTACTTTGACTGTGGTGAAGTATCGGTTTTCGATTGTGTCTAGGGCCGGGTCCTGTTGTTGTTCGGTCCGGCCCTGTTGGCGTTTCCCTGCCTCGTACATTTGCAGTCTCGAGATAGCACGTCGTCCTTCCCACATGGCAAGCAGAACTTCTTTGACTCATTCTTGCAGTTGAATCGATTGTGACCGCGCTGCTTACATCGCCAACAGGACGTCTGTCTATCATACGCCGTGACGGACATGATTCCTCCTGAAAGCGGCGCTACTGGGTGACTGTTGTTCCTTCTTGCCACTAGACGCTGTGTCTCATCTAGTTCCTAGCCCATCTGTATGAGTTCGTTTATGGAGGTGATCTCCTTACGTTTGAGGTACAGTCGATATTCGGCTTTGGCATTATAATAGAGCATATATAGCTACTTCTCGAGGTTATATCCTCCATGGCGGCGCATTAGCGTGCAGAGATCTGTTACAAACGCTCTGATTGGCTCGTTCCCTACTTGACGGCATTCCAGGATTAGCCTGTCCAGGTGGCGCAGCTCGCCTGGCTGTATGTAATAGTCTCGGAGGCTCTTCTTCAAGTCCCTAAGGTTAGTGACGGTTTCTACTGTGTTTTGGTACCACAGTTGTGCGTCGTTGCGGAGAAGTTCGGCGAAACCCTGGAATATTTGGTTGTCAGAGAACCCGTACGCTGTCTGCAGTTCCTCCAGGCATTCAAGGAAACTATAGGCGTCTCTGCCGTCGAAATGGAGCCCCCACTTCCTCATCTGGTCGACTGCCCTTGTTTGCTCGGTCATGGTGACGTTCATCCTTGTCTGTTGTTTTTGTATCGTATTATCATCGATGAGTTGGCGGTCTCGGAATTTGTCTTTTTCCCCGTCTGGGTCTTCTAGTTTCCCTAACGGCTTCTGGGTTTTCCCTTGCGTAGGTTACCAGCCTTTGCCTTAGCCTCTCGACTGTGCCTTCCTCGTTAATTCCCCACCCCCTGGCTTGGAGGATGAGGTTTGCCTTTGACAAGTTATAAATCCATGAAACCTTAGTCATCATTCGCTTACATGTGTTTATGTGTCAGTGTAGATGCGGCGCTTTAAGCTGTATGGCCAACGCTCGGAACGGTAGGATAGGTTAAAATTTATTTATAGTACTGTCGTACCCTTAAAACGTTTGCCTGCGACTAATGAGTTGCTACGAAAATCCGACTGTTCAGGCGCCATGTAACGGGTCAGCATCTCCCGCCGGATGCTCTAGAGTAAGACCAGGGTCAGTTGGGAGATGGAAGGGTTTATTGAATCGAACAAAAGTAGAATAAATGAATATATTTATTATTATCTAAGAAAGAGAGGAACAGATATATATAATGCTGTACAATGCAGTCGTGAATCTACGGTAACTCTTGGCTCTGAAACAATAAACGATAAACCGGTGCATTAGCAACTCATTACTCGCAAGCGGAACTTATATTCTAAATCGCAAAGATATTACAAAAAATATATCGAACAAGATTACTTAACTAATGCGGCTTATAACTAAATTCGGGCCGACATGCCCGACTTTCGCAACGCGAGTAACCCCGGCAGTTCCCGTGGGTTAGGGGGGAGTAACAGCCCGGCAGTACCCGCGGCTGTTCGGTGGGTGGAAGCCCAGCGGTACCTGCGGCCTCCTCGATCACGACCAGACAGTAACCGCGGTCGTGTCGATCGGGGATTGAGGCCCAGAAGTTCCTGTGGCCTCTCCGGCGTGACGCGGCGGTACCCACGGTCGTGCCGTTAACCTACGCCCGGCAGTACCCGCGGCGTAGGGAGAATGCTCGTCGCCTGGAACTCACACTGCCACAGAAGTACCTGCTGGCAGCGCGGGGTCGGAGCTGAGGAAGCGGGAGAAGTACCTCGCCGCTGCCTCGAGCGAACTGATCTGCTCCAGCCGTCAGAGCTCTCTTTATACTCGGTGCGCGTCGAGTACCCATGCGTCGCCAGCGGCGTCGGCGGCGTGATTGTACGGGTGGGGCTGCGCGCGCTTGCAGTGCCACCCTTACTCGTGCTCGCTCGCAGTCCCGAGTAGAAAGTTCGGTGCCTGAAGTTCTTAGACAGGGCCTGCACTGGCACCTTAACAGGCCTAGAGTAGGCATGTGACGAGGCTCTACGCGGGCCCTATAGAGACACGGCACTCAAGGCAAACAATTAAGAACAATTCAGGTCCAATACAGGTATGCATGAAGTTATAGCCCTGACCAGCTATTATAATGGCCATAAAAGGGCCGGAAAAGGAAACCTGAATTAAAATAATTTGCAGATTATCATTAAAATTAATATTATTGGGATTTATATGGTATATTGCAATCTTGAGCGCATTTTCTTATGTCTTGTGTAATAGCAGAGTCATTTGTTTCTGTTTCTTCGTCACTTCCTTCATCTCTTACAAAGTTTGCGTTGTCACTAATACAAGAGAAATCGCTTTCATCATTTGATGAAAATCTATCACAATCGCTTTCATTACCTGATGAAAACGTATCACATTCAACTTCATCATTGTTCAAAATGTTATCACTCACTGGAAGCTTCTGAAGATCTGGCATGAACACATTCTTAACCAATACATGATTTAAGTTTATTTTCACTTCCATCACTTGTATTGCAATCTTGACTTGCCATTTCTGCTCCTTTCTAGCTTTGACGAAAATTACGCATTCTAAATTTACCCGTCGGAAGGTTATGACTATGTTTATTATCCATTACGAAAGATTTAATAATTAAATAATCTAAATAAGAAATGAGACGTACGAATCTAATTTTTTAGCATTAACTGCTGCTCCGAATTGCGCTTGTTAGTTATGCAGGTTATGATACCTAACTTCAGGTATCAGAATAGAGCCGGACTTGGCCCTATATAAGAACTCATTTGGGGAATCAGAATAGAGCCGGACTTGGCCCTGTACAGAACTCATTTTGGTGAGTCAGCAAAAATGGAAGCCTATGCAGGCCTGGAATAGCCCCTCGTCACATGCCTGTACAGGCGCACGAAGTAAATTTCAGGCATACCTTTTCAGGGCCAACATATCCGGTCAGGCATGCCTAAGCCAATTTCTAGTCGGGGTATTACTCCCCCGGGGCGCGTAATTCAAATAGTGACGGAGGCGCTCCGTCACAAGAGGAATTGATTCCAAACATATGTATTTTTATTATTTGAAAATTTCCAGAAAGGTGCTTAGCGAAATACAAAATTTCAAAGATTATGTTGCTAAAAAATTCAGGTATGTACCTAGATCAATCAATCTTACTACGTTATGCATTGAGTGCGTAAAATGTATACGAGTAGCGAGCACTGCTTACGCGTTGCTGGTGAACGAGTATTGTGGTATCGTATGAGTGTGGAAAATCGCATTTACGCATGTTTTTCATACGCTTTATTTGATGAATTGTGAAATCCTATTTTGTATACATACTATTTACTAAACTAAAAATTTGGCAATACTGTAAAAAAACATATTTATATGCACTTCAAAAATACTGTATAAAATTGAATTTCGTGGACACAGTTTCGGAAAGATAATTACTTATATTGTATATTAATGAAATTGAAACTGTAACTTTTTAGTAAAGTCTACGACATGCTGGAAGATAATATAGAAGGACCTAATCTACAAAAACCGCAGCGTCTGCCGTTTACTAATCCTAAGGAAGTTAGGGCTTTCGATAAGGTTGACGAAGATACGTATAATCAGGTTATTAGGTATTTCCGTTGACTTGAAGGACACACTTTTGAAGAGGCAGTGAAACTTTCTTTTAATGACAGTATGACGAGAGAATGTGCTAACCACTATACTATGTATGGTACATCGGATACAAAATCTTTGAATGAAACAGCATTTTACAAGGCTCTTTACCGTAAGATATTACTTTTTTATATTGTTATTACGTATTTTATATAAATAAATAATTCATTCATTTTATTGTAGGAGGTGTTTTTAAAAATTTTAAGCCAACCGATTCCCAATTCAAATCTGTATTAACAGAAAGATTACGTTGTGCGAAACAAACGTACAAGAACAAAGTTAATAAGAGCAAAAGTATTATGAAGATCAACATTCCGGTACAAGAAACCGCTCTAGATATAACTCTCGTTCTCGGTCTCGTTCCTGATCTCACACTTCTCGCTCTTATTCTGGCTTCCAATCTCCTTCCCGGCCTCGTTCCCGGTCCAGCCTTATTCTCGCTCTCAGTCTCGTTCCCGGTCCCGCCCTTATTCTTACTCCCAGTCTCGTTCCCGGTCTCGCTCTGACTCTTTCTCCCGGTCTCGTTCCCAGTCTTGCTCTCAGCCTCGCTCCCAGCGTCGTTCCCGGTTTCATTCCCTTACTCACTTTCGTCCCAATCATTGCTCAAAAAGTCGAGATCCATCGTCGGAACAGCAAAGATCTCCGTCTTATTCTCGCTCAAAAAACTAATTTATAGTTAATGAAAAATTTTTTCTCAAAAGACCGTTTTTGTATTTATGCTATATTATAGTTATTATATTATAGATTCTTGCCAAAAATTGCGTTTTGTAACTACGATTTGTAACTAAGATGTGTTATATTAATATTTGTATTTTGTAACTAATGTTTTGTAACTACGATTTAACTTTAAGTACTGATATGATCAAACAAATACTTTTATTCTATTTATAATTTGTATGTACATTTCAGTACCAATTAGCGTTAAAATCGAATGATTATATCTTTGTTAATAATTAACTTAATCATTTTTATTAGCATAAACTTTTTTTATAATTTTAAGTTGTTCAATCAACTGTTTTGTAAGCTAGCTTTTTTTCTATAACAACGATTCTAACAGTTAAAATTATAAACACTTATATCTCAAATTTTATGCAATGGGTTTGTTCGAAATCAGCCCACGTGCGAATATTTTCGGAATTAAATTTGCTTCACTTTTTGATAATTTATTCAATTTTTTAAGGACATCACTATAAGTAATATTATTATTAATACTATAAGTAATAATAATATAATAATATTATTAATAATATTAACACTATAAGTAATATTATTCATTTTTTCAGAAAATGTTTTTAAATAACTGTAATCAGCACCTGTTACACTTGATATCTTACCTGTCAAATTTTTCTTTATTAGACAGCTTGGAGGATCTTCAAAGTCGACAAATTTCAAGGCGTATTTATTCATATTTAGTAACTGGTTCGGAAATATTTCTGTTTTAAACTGTAAATCATTAACGTAAACAATCACCTAAAGAAAATCTTCGTGTATTTATTTAATAAGATTCAATAAAATTTATTTTAATATACTTAATATGTTTTTTTATTTTAAACGTATCATTTATCAAGAGAGGATAAATATTATATTTTTGCAAAATATTTTATGTGTGTTGCTGCAAATTTGACAACAATTCATGCTAAATCATTCTACAAACCTGCTCAGTCAGTTATATCCCCAATAAACAAAGTTGCTGCCCGACAACCAAACCTGCACTTTTATGTCAACTTGATGTCAATCTGACTCCTTTTCTGCCGTTGTCGTAGGTTTGCTGTCAATTTGCCATCACTTTCTTATACCAAATTATTATTAATTTTGTATCAACATTACACATATTTAAATTCTTTTAAATTTATAGCAAATTTATATAAATTTATGATAGCAATTTGCTATAAACCTACCTTCAAGCCTTTGTAGTAAATATGAAGACAAAATTGTAGCAATGATTGCTGCATAAATATATTCGAATGAGCAGCAAAAGTTGCTATGCTATTGATGACAATTTGTTTACGAAAATTGCTCACATTTATATAATTATTACGTAAATGAATGAATTTTTGATGACTTCAACTTGCAATCAATTTGCACTCAGTTGATTATTGGGGCCAGGTTAAATTGACTGATTGAAAGTACAAAAATGGAGAAATTTTGAGAAGACACCGAGTTAATGTTGATGCTCAAAGACTTTTTTTATTGAAAAGATTTGTGTTGAATTATAACCTCAAAATTTAACTTTGTGGTCCATTTGTTTGCCCTTTTTGCAATTTCCGATGTCAGAAAAAAGTTCTAACCCTAAAAATAATGAAAAGCTATTACAAGAAAGAGTAAAATGACGATTTATCCCATAAATTGCACGGTTTGATGTATTATAATATAACAAATATATATATTTGTTAATAATCGTTACTTAAAAGTGTCACTAATACGTACTGTCGTATGATGACCCACATAGCATGAAAGGTTCCGGAAGAAAGTTCCAAGGAAGCTTACAGTGGAAGGTTAATGGAACCTTTCAGGAAGCTAACTGAAACTTTCAGGAAGGTTACATTGGAAGATTTCTAAGTAAGCTTCCAGAAAGATTCCAGGAAGGAAACAGAAAAAGTTCCAAATACTTAACTATGAAATATTACATGGAAGCTCTACGGAAACTTCCAAAACGCTTACACAGAAGATTATCGAAAATGAGTACTGGAAGCTTTCGCGGAAGGCTCTTGAAAGCTAACATAAAGCTTCTACGAAGAACAAAAGTTAAATTACATATAAAGATTACGGGAAGCTTTTTAAATACATTCCAGGAAGCTTCCTCTGGAAGTTCCAATTAAACCTTGAGAAAAGCTTTCATAGAAGATTCTAGGAAGTATTCAAGCCAGGTTCCTGACATATAAATAAAGCCACTTACCTAAAGTTATAACGGAAGCTTCCGGCTAGATTCCGAAGTAACATTTTTAGGAAGCTTCCAGAAAACGCTAGGAAAGACTAACAGAAAGGTTCCAAAAGTGCTACGGTGAAATGTTACTCAATACTTACGAGTAAGCTTCCACGAAGCTTACATAAACGATTACTGAAAAGAGCACTGGAAGCTTCGCGGAAGGCTCTTGGAAGCAAACATAAAGCTTCTAGGAAGAATAAAAGTTAAATTACATATAAAGATTACGTGAAGCTTTTGAAATATATTCCAGGAAGCTTCCTCTAGAAGTTCTAATTAAAACTTGAGGAAAGCTTTCATGGAAGATTCGAGGAAGTATTCAAGCAAGGTTCCTGACATATAAATAAAGCCACTTACCTAAAGTTATAACGCGCTCCTGGGGGCGTCGGTCCCCCGGTCCCATCTCCCTCGGACTCGGTGGTAGTGGCACCTCCACCACTGACGCCACCGACGGGACCCGTGGCTCCACCCCCGCGGGCTGCCGGCGTGGAGGGGAAACGCTCCTCCTCCGGAGCCTCTCCACTGGCCCGGGGGATGGAACGGCGGCGGCCGCTGTGGCCCGGGCTCCCTGCCGGTGGGAGGCCGAGAGTCGTGGGCCCTCCCGCCCGTACCGCTCTCGGATATAAGTGCGGTGGGCCACCCAGCAGCGGGGACACACCGTCAGGTCCGCGCTCCGCCGACCGCAATTGTGGCAATACACACTCGGGGGACGCGGGCACTGGATGCAGGAATGACCCACCCGCCAACAATTATAGCAGGCCTTGGGAGGCGGGTCGAGCACCGGGTCAGTGGGGATAGGGAGGAGCTCCCCGAACATGATCCCTCGGGTTTTTACGGGTAGCGCTCGCCTCCGGCTTCCCCCCGACCCAGCACTCGCCCTTGGCCCACTTCTCGGCCTCTCCCTCTCCACCCGCAACGAAGAGGGAGGCCGCAGCGGGGGACCCGGAGGAGGCGACAGTGACCTCGGTGGCGTCGGCACACCCGAGACATAGTCGCCTACCTCCAGGTGCCACCGCGGGTTATAGGGCCTCGTCTTCTTTTTTCTCCGTCTTCTCCTTCTCTCTCCCAGCTCTCGTTCGCCTCTTTCCCCCGACGGCTCCCGGGCGACGCTTGCCCCCACGGGAACAGACGGAACCTCCTCCCGATCCCACTCCATGGGCTCCGGAGAGGCCGTGAGGGTCGGCACTGGCAGGAATCGGAGCAGGTACTCAGCGGGAATCCCAGGTTCCCTGTACTCCGACTCCTGCTCCTGGCCATCCGGCCCCGGGCGCCCTGGAGGGGACTGATGAGTGGAGGTCCCATCACTTCGCCCGTCACCGCCGGGGGCAGCGCCCCGATCGGCCGCCAAGTAAGCGGCGAGCTCCAGCTCAGCCGCGCGGCTGAGTTGCTCCTCGGGGCTCCCCTCGGCCGTCGGCTCTACCGAGTCGGCTCTAGTCGGCGACAGAGGGGAGTCTCGTTCGGCGCCACGGGAGGCGAGTAGCCGCCGGGGAATGGCCCCCCGGAGGCGACACGCCTCCAGCTCGTCGCTCACCCCGACGGCCGTCTCCTCCTCTTCTTCTCTCTCCCTCTCCACCGCCTCTCTCGCTCTTCTCTCCACTCTCTCTCTTTTCTCAACAACTTCACCAGCGGTATTTTTAACCCCGATTCATCCCTGATAAAGCGAGAATACCACCCCAGCATCCCCAAAAACCGGCGCAATTGCCTGACGTTCTTGGGGGCGGGGTAGTCAGCCACCGGTGCCACCTTTTCGGGATCCGGTCTCAAACCCTCTGTCTCTCAAACTCGGTCGAGCAGAAACCCCAAGTAGGTGACTTGCGAGCAACAAAACTCACACTTCTCCCGGTTAACCTCTAACCCTGCTCCCACTAACTCTTTCAGCACCACTTCAACCCAATATAGATGATCCTCAAACGATTCAGTGGCTATGATTATGTCGTCGAGATAGCCGAAGACATTCGGTTGCATCTCGGGACCGAACAGCGAATCAATAAGCCGCTGAAACGTACTTGGCGCGTTCATCAACCCGAAAGGCATCCGGGTGAACTGCCACAGGCCTGATCCCGGCACCGAGAAGGCGGTATATTTCCTACTCGCCTTCTCCAAGGGGATCTGGTAGTACGCTTGTCTGAGGTCGATCTTCGTCAGGTACTTCGCCTGTCTCAACTTGTCCAGGATTGTATCCATATTGGGGATAGGATACGCATCTCGACGCGTCACCTTATTCAAGTCCCGGTAATCGACACAAAATCGATAAGTACCGTCGGACTTCTTAATCATCACCGGTGCGCTGCTGTAATCGCTAGCTGACCTTTCGATGATCCCTTCGTTGAACATCCGCTCCACTTCCTCTATCGCCACTTGTTGCATTTTTGGCGACGTTCGGCGGGGATGATGCTTAAAGGGTTTCGTCCCTTGCAGATCTATTGTATGCTCTGTCAACGTCGTCACCCCCTTTCGCTTCCCCCCTTCGGGGTAGATCAATAAGCGATCTACAAATCTCTCCACTCTTTCTCGTTCCTCCTCCTCTAACTCTGAGATCCCCGCACACTCTCCATGAATAACGGCGTTTTTCTCCTCGCCCGTCTTGGCGAAAGGTCTCCAACGCCCCTCTCTCACTCTCCACACTCCTTTACCTAGTTGCGCATCCACATTAAATAACTTGCAGAAATCCATGCCCAGTATAATCTCCTGGTCGAGGTTATGTACCGCCTTCAGGGGAAGAGGCGCCGAGTGATGATCGATTTCAAGCATCACGTTCAACACTCCTATGACTTTGGTAATTCCCCCGGTGACGTTCCGCGCCGCCGTGGCGCTTTCCTGTAACCTATCTTGGAATCGTTCGGCCACGCCGGGGCCTACCAGTGATAGCATCGCCCCCGGGTCGAATAAGGCTTTGTAGGAGTGACCACCAAGCTTCACCATGACGAAATGACGATTCTCCCCGCACAATCCTGCGACTGCATCGGGGTCTTCCTCGGACTCCTTCTCTTCACTAATATCCGGTCTGTCTTCTTCCTTTCCTTTCTCCACTTTCTTTTCCTCTTCCCTCTCCCCATCAATCTTCCTGAACTCCTTCGACGGTATCACCTCCACGGGCGTTTCATCTTCTTCAACCTTTTTACCGACCAAATCGTTCATTATCTCCTCTAGCCATCCATCGTCACTAGACTCCTCACCCCACCCCTCTGCTGGCAGATGAACTGGGGGTTCTAAGTCTTGCTGGTTCTCTTCACTCTTCTTCTCTTCCCCCTTCTTTATTTTACTCTTCTTCTCCACTGGTCTCACATCGCCTCTTACTTCTACTTCTATATGTCCCTCTATCTTCTTCTCTCTCTCTTTCCCTTCTCCACTTTCTCCGTCTCCACCAGACTTCTCGGCCTTCCGGCAGGGTCCCTGGGGAACAAGCACATTTAAGATACCTGTCCCCCAGCCTGCCCGTTTCCCAACTTCGCTCGTAAGGAGGCACAGTTGAGACACGTCTTGAAGGTGACATTCGGCGCGTCACAGTTTTGGCAGCTCACTCGTGGAGGCTGAGTAGGCTGATTACGGATGGTGCAGTTTCGCACCGTATGCCCCTTTTGCCTACACCAGAAACAGACCACTTCAGGACAAACGGAAGCCTTATGGCCCACCGCCTGGCAGATGTTGCAGACCCCCATGAACGGCCTCTCCTCTCCTCCGGTAAGCGGGGCTTGACCAGGTCCAGCTGGACGCCCATAACTGCCTCTTGGAGGATCGGCTCGCGACTCTCCTGAACCCGAATTCTGAGCCGTAGCTCCCCTCCACGGGTCACCTCCATAGCCGCGTCCTGCACCGTAGGGGGGCCTGGGATTTCCCTGACCCCCTTGAACACCAGGTCCACCTTGCACCACTGCCGCGTACGTCTTTGCCTCCTCCTTCTCCATTATCTGCGCATTCGACATCTTCGGCGGCGCCGTCTCCGGCTTCGGCTCTCCGTCACTCGCCTTGGCGGAGGGCTGAACGTTGATTTTGGCCGCCTTCTTCGCCGCTTTCGTTTCGCTCAGCTTGGTGGGCTTTGGCGACACGTTCTCATTCTCCACTCCCTTCTCCACGGCTGCCACGGCTTTCTGGCGATCAATAGTGCCGGTAAACGCTGCTCCGGGTACCCTCATCTTGCCAGCAGAAGGCGGCGGGAGATAGCGACTATCTAATTCCTTCTGGCTCTCCCAACGACGTCCGTACTTCTCCAAATCTTCCATCGTCTCCACAATTTTGTCAGACATCGCCTTCCTGTACTCGGGGAGGATATTCCGGTAGGCTGTTTCCACCAGCTGCCTCTCCGACGGCGGCCGTTTAAACCGAGAGACGATGTAATTGAAATTGGAGAAGTACGGGGCAATCTTCTCGCCCCTAGCCTGCGTCCTTCTCAAATCATCCAACAGATCTTCACGGTCGTATTCTGTGACGAACTGATGTTTGAAAGCCTTGCGGAATCCCAGCCAAGAAGGCGTAGCCAGCTTGATAGTTCTGAACCACCTGCCAGCTCTCTTAGTTAAAATACAGGGCAAGGCACCGAGCAGCTCTCGATCACGTAACCCTGCTCCCTCGCGGCAGTCTTCTAACTGCTCTAAAAACTCCTCGGGGTCCTCCTTCTCGTCTCCACTAAATTTGATGCCCCAACTCTTCAATAGCTTGACTGCGCGAGCCTTTTGCTCCGCTGCAGGTGTCGCTCTCCACCGTCTTCTCGGCTCCACTTCACCGTCATCCTCCGTCTCGTTGAGGCCTCGACGTCTGCGGCGGGCCAGGCTGCTCCTCTCTGACTTTCCTTCACTCTCACTACTGCTTGATATCGTGATGCTGCGTACTGCGGATTTCCTTTCTCTTGCGAATCTCCCAGTCCGCTTCGGTTCTCGCACTCTCTTATCGAGTGTCCCAGGCCTCTTCGATATGTTTTCCTGAAGCTTTTCTATTTCTTCCATATCGCTTGATCGTTCCATGAGGGGAGGATCGATAGGTCTTCGACAAGGACGCCCTGATGCTTTTCTTCTCAATAGTGGCTCGATCTCCTCGTGGTCCGAAGTACAAGTCGGTTGAGGATTCTTTACAGGCCGGTACGTCGTGCCGCTGCCTCCTCTCTCCGAATATGACGAGCGAAGACTCCGTTCCTTCTCCCTTTTCAACTCTATTTCTGGTTCCACGTCACTTGCCTCTCCACTACTCGACTCCACGTCATACATCCGTTGTATCTCGTCCCAATTCTGGCCTGGAGTGTACCACTCCCTTTGGGGCAACCCCTTCTTCCTCACTGGAGTCTCCCTTTGAACAAGAGCTGGCGGTGCCCTGATCGGTGTCTGAGCCGGCAGGGCTGAAGGTGGCAACGGTTCACTAGGCGGTAGCCCCCGATATAAACGAGCCGAATAGTATTCCCATGTCGACACCACGGGAGGTACAAATCTGCTACTATCGAATGTGGCTGTCACTCTGGGCGCACTCAGAACTGAGATCGAAGCAGTCACGGCCGGTTGTGCCCCTGTCGTCCGCAGGACCAGTCCCGCCCTACTCCTGGCGGCGCTCAGTGAGCTAGTGACAGTCACCGTCACTGGCGTAGGCCCCTCCTGCTGGTGCACCATCACCTCCACCAGCTGCTCTCTTCCTCTCTCCACATCCTCGTCGCTCGCCCGCAGCGAGCCTTCACTACTGGTTCTAGCCCGAGACCGGGCCGCTTCTTTCTTCTTCAAAGTCTTCATCCTTTGAGTTTTCTCCCTTTTCTCCTCGCCTCTCTTCGCATCCACCCCTATAATCTCTTCAATGGCTTCAGACTCTGCCTCGTCGCAGGTGTACCAGGGGACCTCAACCCCCGGCACTTCCTCGCGCAAGATCGCACGCAATAAGCGATCTCGCAAACTCTCCAAGTTACCGCGGCTATTCGCCCTCCGTTCCTCGAGTTCCGCAACCAATTCTGCCGGCTGCAACTGGGCCACAGTTCGGGTCCAGCGCCTGGCCGCACGAGATTGCGCCAACTCCTTCATTCTCGCAGCGTGCTCGCCCATGGCTCGCGTCCGCTTCTCCACGACTATTACTCGCTTACGAAAGCCGAGTAGTCCAACTCTCTCTCACTCTTTCCTCGTCTACACTCCCTCTGACTCCACAAAGCACTTCTGAACGCACGGCCTCTGCCTGTGCGACCAACCAACACGCCAACAACTCTCCACAAAAAATATTCAAACTCAAGTACTATATATAATATAAGGGGGAACAAATAATTTAAATATTCAATATATATATTTATTATTCGCACGCTTTACTATCGCTACGCCGCAATTACCGCTAACTCGCCACAACTCTGACGCAACTCTCACACTTACTCTCACTCTATTTCTCTACACTACACGCACTTCCCAACCTTTATCACAGCAGATCTCCCCACAAGGGATGCCAATTTGCGATGGTGTACTTAAGCGATGAATCGCCGAGCCCGAACACCCGCAAATAACAATGATTATTAACCTCCTCTCTCTTCCTCTCGCTTTCTCGTGACACTTACCGTCCAAAAGGAGATTCCGCTGTGATGACGTACGCCTGGGCGAGCTACGATGCTGAAAAAGGTTGGGAAGGGTATTGCGCTAAATAAATATTCAAAAACACTCACTCCAGTTAAACTCTCAATTTATTAAGCTAAAAACCCTAACTACAATTAGCTAGAAGGTCTGAGCGCTCACACACGCTGCAATTGCCTCGGCGCAATTTCCCGAAGGCTACGCGCAAATTCACTCTCGCTTTCTCTCTCTCTCTCCCTCTCTCCAATCTCCACGTTCTAAGTCGCCGCGAAAATCATGTGCGCGAACTTAAGGGATCGCCGCCATGCCATTCCCGGGAACGCCACGCGCGAATTCTTTTCCTCTCTCTCTCTCTCTCCCCCTCTCTCTCTCCCTCGGCGTTAGACGCGCGCACCCTCAAGAAGCATCGCCACGCAATGCTCGGTTGTTAACCGCGACACTCTTTTCTCTCTCTCTCTCTCCACCGACGTTAGACGCGCGCACTCTCAACAAGCTTCACCGCGCGATGCTCGGTTGTTAACCGCGATTCACTTTCTCTCTCTCTCTCTCTATTCTCTTACTCCACGCGAAATAGTAAAATTCCCGCGACGCGATTCCGAGAATCGCCGCACGTTTGAATCCCGCTCCCTACACTTTCTTGCCGCGCACGAGGCTGCGCGGGAAGCGCGCCAGCCAAAAACCGCCGCAGCGCGACTCAAATAATCGCCGCGTCCGTGAACCTCTCTCTCTCTCTCCACTCTCGCCACACGCCACTCTCCGCTCTCGGGCCCGCTGTCCACGTACCTTCCGTCTCACGATGCCTTGCCCTGGTTGGGGGGGGGTTGGACCGCCGATCTCCCAGCTGCTTCCTCTCGCTCTCCAGATACTCTCTTCCTCTCCACTCGCCGCGGCTCCCTCGTCCTTTCTCTGCCCAGTTCTCTCTCTCCTCGCCACCGCTGCTCGTCGTCGTCACCTCGACCTCTCTCCCTGCTCTCTCTTCTCTTCTTGCGCACCCTCGTAACCCGGTTCGTTTCGCCCTTCTCGCGTTCGCTGTCGTCTCGACACTGCCGATTTTCCCGCTCGCGCCGTGCAGCCTCCCTCCGCGCACGCGCAGCAGAACGGCGGGTTGCATCAGCCCGGCACGAGGGGCCTTTTTGCGACTACGCCACTGCCGCCCGCGAGGTGCTACCATCTCGCACCTCGCTGCTGCACCGCTCACGCGCGCGCGAGATTCAAACTCGTCTCATGCTCCACTCTACTTCTCTACACTTTCTCTCTCTCTCTCTCTCTCTCTCTCTCTCTCTCTCTCTCTCTCTCTCTCTCTCTCTCTCTCTCTCTCTCTCTCTCTCTCTCTGTCTCTCTCCACTTACCTTCTTCTGCACCACGGAGCATTCCGCTATCGTTGTCATCTCTCATGGTCTCGCAGGTTGTCAAAACCCGGGAACAAATAAAGAATATTCCCCCCCGTTAGCTTTCGAATTATTTAATTACCATTCGGCCGTCTGAATCGGTGCGCCGCGAGTCCAGCGAGAAGAAGAGGCATTGGGGCGAAAATACATCGTCACAATTTATGTAAGCAGATCTTAAAAAAAGAACAATATCATAAGTGCGTCATCTGTAAACAAGCATTAACAGCTTGTGAAATAAATAAATCTGTATCTAACTTAGTACAAATGAAAACAAGAGGAGCATTAATTCATGCTAACTATCATTTTTTTAGTCTAATCAGTTTTGTTGAAAAGTGTTTTTTGAAGCACGCTACGGATTCGAATGTTTTTGATTTGACAATTGATGATGTCTTAGTTAACTACGAATTTCATTTTCCATGTAAAGAACACGGCACAGAGTTATTAGCCTATGTAATATTTTATTATATTCGTTTGAGGATGCGACAGTTTACATATCAGGAAAATCATAAAATTAAAAAAGAATCTGTTGTTCAAAAAAAATTATCTAAGTTGAAAAAGGTTTAATTCACGTTTTTCTTCAATGTTATGTGTATTTATTATGATAATAATTTGATAGTTAATGCTCCTTATGTTTCCATTCACTTAAGTGACCAAAAACATATTTGTAATAATAAATATTGTTTAAAAATCTTTTCGAAAAATAATTTTGTTTTTAATATATGTATATTAAATTTCAAATTGCATAAAATTCTTAACTCTGTTATTATTTCATTTTTAAAATATCTTTTATTATTCAAACCAACTAAGCGAATGACCACGTGATCGTAAGTAATTCGATCGGAGCCGTAGCTGGTGTTCGGTTCCTGAAATACACTTGATCTCTTTAGTGGAGCTTCCCCCACCACGGGAGTTTCGGGACCTGTGTATATGACCGTGCACGCGCGTGATCCGATCAAAACAACAGCTGTTTAACCACGTGAGCGCCGATCGGTGAGTTGGCGACAAGCGTGAGGACGTTAGGTTATAGGAATACCAGTGAGATAGAAAAAAACTTGTTGAGGATTGTCGAGTACAACATCTTGACACAGCTTCAGAAAGAAGAATTCAGCCAATCAATAATTAGATAAGTATAAGATGTTCAAACTTAATTTAACTGTAATTAAAAACAAGATTCTTTAGGTGAACTTTTTTATTTCAGAAATAAATAGATGATTCGAGTAGTTGATGCAAGATCATATCACAAGAAGCTAGAAGCAGTTGATCATAGATAATGCCTTTGTGTATTTATTTATTGAATTAAAATTTTTGTCGATGTATAACAATTCAGGAAAGTGAACATCTCAATAACCATCTCCAATGCCTTAGCGATTATAGACTTATTAAAAAGCAGTTGTGAGGTCTGATAATTTTTAAAGTTTTGCTATGAAGAAATATGAGTGCATGATGAAAAATATAAAACATTATGCTTAATATATGAAAGAAAAAGTGAGTGGGCAAACCAAAACTTTGAAAAGAAAATCAGTATACCACAGCACAAGATATATATAGATGAGAGATATCGACAACAGACAAGAGATTAAATGAGAAAGGAATTCTTATGTGTTATCTACAAATTTATATTACATACACATGATAACATTATTCAGATAAGTACCAAATTTTCATACTAAAATAAATAATTGAACTAATGTCAAGCTTTAAGAATAGTTACTTTGTGGAAACTTTTTTACAGTGGATTATAAATGTAAATTAGTTACAAAATAGCTTGGATGGAATGTACACATACACATGTATGTAAGTAATGCATATGCGTAACCCATATAATATTGTTCTTTATTTTTTACAAGAGCTCACAAGAGAAAAGAGATATGTATCATCTATCCATTCATACCCAGGCGGAAATAAAACTTTACAAATAATTATTAATAACAATATATAACTTTTTATAATTTAAAAAAAAAGTTTATAACTGTTCATAACTGTTTATAAAGATAGGATTTGAGACTATAGTAACAGTTTATAAAAGTTATCAACAGTTTTTTTCTGTTATGAACAGCTAAAAAAAGTTTATAACAGTTATAAACTTGTATTTACTTTTTTGTTATTATAATAACAATTATCCTTGCTAATTGTCGGAGTTATGTGTTAACAAAATTTTTTCTGATCTTTATATGAGTGATCTATACAACGATATCAAAATTTCTTGGAAAATGTAGTATCACATAGATATCTGATAGATATACATATATCATAAAGTCTCCTTATACATTCTAAACTATTTCATCCTGATACGCTTATCAATAATCCATATTTTTAATCCACTGTTAAAACAATAAATTTCCACCAAGTTACTGCACTTAAAAAAGTGACACTAGTTTTATTATTTATTTTGCAATGAAAGTTTGGTACTTATCTGAACGATGTTATCATGTATGTATATAATATAAATTGGTACATGACACATATCTCTTTCTCTTGTAATCTCTGGTAAAAAATATAAAACAATATTATATGGGTTAAACATATGTATTTGTTACATACATAAGGTTTGTACGTACATGTGTGTGTACATTTCATCCAAGCTATTTTATCCCAATGCGCTTGTAAGTAATTTACATTTCTGATCCACCGTGAAAAAGTTTCCACAAAGTAACTATACTAAAGAACATGACACTAGTTTAATTAGTTATTTTCCTATGAAAGTTGGCTACTTATCTGAATGGTGTTATCATCTATGTATATAATATGAATGGATAGATGATACATATCTCTTTTCTCTTGTGACCTCTTGTAAAAAATAAAGAACAATATTGTGTGGGTTACGCATATGCATTTCTTACATACATGTGTATGTGTACATTCCATCCAAGCTATTTTATGCTGATGCTCTTGTAACTAATTTACATTTATAATCCACTGTAAAAAAGTTTCCACAAAGTAACTATTCTTAAAGCTTGACATTAGTTCAATTATTTATTTTAGAATGAAAATTTGGTACTTATCTGAATAATGTTATCATGTGTATGTAATATAAATTTGTAGATAACACATAAGAATTCTTTTCTCATTTAATCTCTTGTCTGTTGTCGATATCTCTCATCTATATATATCTTGTGCTGTGGTATACTGATTTTCTTTTCAAAGTTTTTGTTTGCCCGCTCACTTTTTCTTTCATATATTAAGCATAATGTTTTATACTTTTCATCGTGCACTTATATTTCTTCATAGCAAAACTTTAAAAATTATCAGACCTCACAACTGCTTTTTAATAACGGTGCTGTTATACTTACGACAGATCGATATATGAATTAAAATTTCTATGTATGTCGTATGATCTATGACCGATGGTCCAGTATACGTATTCTATGTTTCGCTTTCCGGAATATAGAATACGTATTGAAATTTATTATTCTTAAGTTGGTCGCAGTTTGCGTACGCTATTTTCGTTACTGTATATTTAAGATTTTCTTATACTCCAAGAAATTTGGAAGCTCTGTGAAGTGCGAGCACGTTGAAGTTAGTTTGCGTTTGTCTCTTATCTTTATTATGATTCGTGACACAGCCGTATGTTTACCTTTGAGGCTTCGACTATACGTGTTTATTTCGGCGTCTCCGCAAACGCGTCATTGTAATTCTTACGGTGTTGGTGTAAATAATTGAACGATTAACTCCTCTAATCCAGGTTTTTTTAGTTCAATTATATTTATTAGTTCAGTTAACAAAATTTTATTATCGTTCCTCCCCCTCCTCTAACCCTGGTTTTTTATTTAGATTAATTTTCAGAATTTATTAAACAAATTTTATTATACCCTCCCCCCTCTAACCCTGGTTTTTTTAGATCAATTATATTTATTAGCAGTTGACAAAATTTTATTATCACCCCCCCCCCTAACCCTGGTTTTTTATTTAGATTAATTTTCAGAATTTATGAAACAAATTTTATTATACCCTTCCCCCTCCAACCCTGGTTTTTTTAGATCAATTATATTTATTAGTTCAGTTAACAAAATTTTATTATCGTTCCTCCCCCCCTCTAATCCTGGTTTTTTATTTATATTAATTTCCATTATTAATTAAACAAATTTTATTATACTCTCCCTCCTCTAACCCTGGTTTTTTTAGTTCAATTATATTTATTAGTTCAGTTAACAAAATTTTATTATCGTTCCTCCCCCCCTCTAACCCTGGTTTTTTATTTAGATTAATTTTCAGAATTTATTAAACAAATTTTATTATACCCTCCCCCCTCTAACCCTGGTTTTTGTAGATCAATTATATTTATTAGCAGTTGACAAAATTTTATTATCACCCCCCCCCCAACCCTGGTTTTTTATTTAGATTAATTTTCAGAATTTATTAAACAAATTTTATTATACCCTCCCCCCTCCAACCCTGGTTTTTTTAGATCAATTATATTTATTAGCAGTTGACAAAATTTTATTATCACCCCCCCCCTTAACCCTGGTTTTTTATTTATATTAATTTAGATTAATAATTTAGATTATTATCCCCTTCCTCTACTTTCAATCCTGGGGCTTTATTGAGTGTTCGGCGCAAGGCGAAATTTTCGAGGTGTTGAAAAATTTCATTGGCTATTCAAAAATTTCCAGCTCGCTGATTGGCCAAAAATGAAAATGTTAATGTTGATCTGAATGATACTACAATTGTTGCCGTCAAGAAAGCAACGTTGTTAACATTTTTTTTAGATGAATTGACTTTGAACCATAAATTAAATTTGCAGAAGGCTTCTAAAACAATTGAATCACTTTCATTTTCTATTGTTCAAATATCTAGAGTTTACTGTGATATATTTTGTATTAATGTATTTGAATGTTTCTGTCTCATTGAAAAGAAAGTCAACCAGAAAAATCGTGTATATTTCATCTACAATATTAATAGTTCTATCGTACGATTTAAATGTTTTGATTGTGGCAAATTGAAATATTTAGATTTTTCAGTTTTTGAAATGTAAATTTTTAATAAAAGCAATTAGCATTTACATAAAACCTGCTTTTTAATAGACTTTACTTTATTACCAACTTGAAAATATAAAAATTCTATATTCCTATTCTATAATCCATGTATTCAATGTTTTCGCCCTCTATCGGTGATTTATGGTTGTCACGAATTTTCGTATACGGCCACTTTCTATGTTCTTCAACGTGCTCGCCACTACTCTTACGACAGATTTCTTCTGCTAGTTTTTCTTTATCCTTTTTAATATACAAAACGTTAAAATTTATATTTTTTTAGGATAGATTATTGTTCCTCGCAATTAATATGTCTAATATGACCATATTTTGAAAATTTTTACGACAGATTACTATTTTTAATCATCTGTCGTAAGTATAACATCGCCCTTTTAATAAGTCTATAATCGCTAAGGCATTGGAGATGGTTATTGAGATGCTCACTTTCCTGAATTGTTATACATCAACGACAAAAATTTTAATTCAATAAATAAATACACAAAGGCATTATCTATGATCAACTGCTTCTAGCTTCTTGTGATATGATCTTGCATCAACTACTGGAATCATCTATTTATTTCTGAAATAAAAAAGTTCACCTAAAGAATCTTGTTTTTAATTACAGTTAAATTAAGTTTGAACATCTTATACTTATCTAATTATTGATTGGCCGAATTCTTCTTTCTGAAGCTGTGTCAAGATGTTGTACTCGACAATCCTCAACAAGTTGTTTTCTATCTCACTGATATTCCTATAACCTAACGTCCTCACGCTTGTCGTGTTATGACCCGTCACCCGAGTCGGGGTCTGCGAGTAGAAAGTCACTTCTGCAATGGTCGCCTCGTTGACCAATTAAATTGTGGGTTCGTTGTCCGATTAAGCGCTGAAGCGCAAGGAATTGCGGGAACTTTGAAATGAAAACTCGAACTTGAAGAGATAAACTTTAACTTTGAAGTTTTATTCAATTAATAAATACTTTGGAACTTTATCAAAATATAAAGACTTTTAAACGTGACTCGATATAATTCAAAATGACCTTGAATATTATGCTCTGAGGCACTTGCACAGAGACCTCGGAGTGACTACTGGAGGTCGGTGAGGGGGCCCTATTTATATTCTAGATTGCAGATGGAACTCCAGGTTGGTGGTGGGAGTGGAACCAATCAGAACTATTTCCCTTCCTCAAGTGGGAGTGGCTTCGCTAGAGAATTCTAGTTTAATCCGGTTTTGTCCTTGAGAATGGGGGTAGATAGGTCAGTTATAACTGGATTTATCTGGCTCCCTCTGTTGACTTGATGACTCTAAAAATAGGAGGGAAACAGGAAGAGGGGGGAAGAGACAAACAACTCCTGGAAAATATGAAGTAAATATTTCCAGGAATAATGCGGAGTAAACAACTCCAGGAATTATATATTTAGAAAAGGAATGAGCGTTTCCCTGAGCAAGTTTTATCCTGTTATAATTTATTTAATCTTAATATTAATAGACTCTAAATCTTAATTATTATTATTAATGCCTAAATTAATTTTTAATTGTCCTATTTCTACCGGAATCGCAATCTGCTAATTATTTGTTTTTTCGGAGTTTATTATTAACGAAATGGTTTAATAATCATCGCAATACTGTCAATCAAATTATCTATCGTTTAATTATTATTTATTATCGGGTTATCATAAATTCTTGTTTATCATTTATTATTATTTATTTACGGAACGGTTGAAATAATTTATGTGATTAAAGATAAAGATTTTAACAATAAAATCTTTATTGGGTTTTATTTTATGGGAATACGTTTGATTACGTTTATCATTCAATTAATCGTTTAATTACGTTTTGATCGTTGTATACGTTTCAATCAGGTTTGTTATCAAATTAATTATATTTATTATTTAATCGATCTCTTATTGAATACCTATGTCCACGTTTATTATTTAATTGATTAAATACGTATAATTACGTTTGCTATCTAATATTAATTCCTCAAATTCCAAATTTACTATTGTAGAATCGCCCCTAAATATTCTGCTACTCGTCCGTGTGAACGCAGTTCATAACAGTCGCCAACTCCACCGATCGGCGCTCACGTGATGGTTAAACAGCTGTTGTTTTGATCGGATCACGCGCGTGTTCCAAAAAACATTCTTTTTGTCGCGACCTCCCGCTCTGATCGCTCTGAAACTAGCTAACATCCGGGTGAAAATATTTTGTCTAACACCACTGCGTTTGGGTAACACGCCGATTAGTTCTGTTACCCAACCGCGAGACGGCGCTGACGGCCGCCGAATATATATAGATATACACACGAGTATAAGATGTGAATAATAAAATAACTGTTAATTAAGCACAGTAAAGATATTATTTTACAAAGAATTATTGTTTTTATTTATATCGAAGGTTTTGCATATAAAATACTAGGCTATTATGTGAAAATAGGTAATAATATAATGTTTCTGTGTCGATCCGTCTATTGCGCGGGAAACGTAGTGTAAAAAAGCGGGAATATCTGTGAGAGGAGCTTTCTGACAGCTGACAGGAGTGTTGCAGTTCTGACGGCGCCGTTCACTTCAAGAGTTTTGTTTTCTTTGAAAGTAGTTAGGTATTGGTTTTTTAAGCAAGATAAATCATGGCACCATCACGAGCACGTTGTGCTTATGAAGGATGCACAAACACCAAAGCTAAGAAACCCACCTTGATTTTTCATCGATTTCCAAAGGATGAAGCACGGTTAGATTGTTTTCGTTAAGTTTATTTATAATGAAAAGTTTCGTATAAAGTAAATTGAATTTATCATTATCAAATATTGATATTCATATCCGTTAGAGATTTTTTGTGGCGCAACCTGAAGAATAAATGAAATTATTTTTATAGGTTACATTTCTGAGCTTATAGTAAATTAATTACATTATTGAAATAATTATAGTTATTTAATTATTAAATTTATTTTATTTTCGTTTCCATAGAGATTAAACCATTTAAGTATTAAACATATTAAATATTTGTGCATTGATCTTTAAAATGTTAGAATATATATATAGGTCGTTCCTGTACTTTTTTTAAAAAGTGTGCGCGGGGGGGTCGTCGATTTTGTCGACGATTTTTTTTATGAAAGTACATATAAAAAAATAGCTTGTGCAAAATTTCAGCCCCTTATCTCATTCCTAATTCCTGCTGGAATTTTTTTAAACCCTGATTTTGACCTGTTTTTAGCCAGTTTTCAAAAAATTCTATAAGGCTGAGATTTTATCAAAATGAGGTTGGTGAGGTCTCATTTTTTTTGTCTTTCTTCAAATTTTAAGAAAAAAAATACACTGATATGAAATGATGATTTGGGTTTTATTGGCGATCTGTGATATGGCCATTGCATTTCATCATTTTTAGATCATCTTTAAACATCTATATCTCGTAACTGGTTCCACATTTTTGAGCTCACTAGGTCTCATTTTTTTTTGTCTCAACGCGGCCTTTAATTTCTTTTTTTGAGGACCTAAATTGATTGAATAGACTTCAAGATACAGCCTTTTGAAGTTGACGTTTTTATCAAAAATCGCGAAAATCAACCGTGTTCATGGTCACAGTGTCAACCGAATTTCAATTAAAAATCATTAACAAAAGTATTTTTCATTAGAATATGATGTTATCTAACTATACTCTTTTCCTATCATAGAAAAAGTCAAAAAATAATTTTTTGTCGAGCATTATAATATCTAATTTTTCGATACCTAAAATAATCAAAAATGGCTCTCTACTGACATGAATTCTACCATCTTATAATTATTTTTGACACGTATACGTAACATAGATACAAAGGTGGTTCCTAGACCTTTAAAATCCGTAGTCGCTGATTTTTCTCGGACCACTAGAGCCAAAGTTATAGCCGTTTTTATAAAAAAATATCTTTCAAATGGTAAAATTAGAGCTTGTGAAATATAGGAAAAGTTTTATTTACAAGATCAACCATAAGTTTGGCATAATTGTCCTAAAAAAAGTGCTGAGGCTGCATATTTTGAAGATCTTAGGCCGTGTCTACACTATGCGAGAAGCACGTGCGATCAGCCCAAGCGATGCGAGCAAGCAATGCGTGTTGGACAAAATATTTAAAATACTTAAAATGATAAATAATATCATTTCACTACGATATTATTGACGATATTATTTATCGCTAAATATAGATCTACTAACTGATCTACTACGATTGTTCGGGATTGAAGTATCCAAAGTGCCCGCTAGATGGCAAGCGTCCAATGCGCTCCCACTATGAAAAACATCACCCAGCGGGCTCAAATAGAGTCCTGCGGCGCCTAGTCGCTACGTGCTTTATGCACATTCCTTTTACCTTACCACTTTCCGTTTTACCTATACAATACCTTATTGCCTGTTTACTCGTACGCATAAGCGTTCATGCCTTTTTCTGCAATCAACTTTCACTTTCGAGTACAGTTGGTTGCATAGACTCTTGAAGTCTAATTTTCCCGTTTATTTCTTCTCGCTGACAAACCCTAATAATATAAACTCACGTTTACGTTCAATCGTATACAACGATATTATTTATCATTTTAAGTATTTAAAGTACTTTGTGCAAAACGTATGGCTTGTCGCATGCGCGCACCGGTTGCGCTTCTCGCATATCTAGTATAGACATGGTCTTAAATGCAGGTTTTCTATAGTTTGCGATGGTGTACTTAAAGCGACGAATCGCCGAGCCCGAACACCCGCAAATAATAATAATCGTTAACCTCCTCCCTCTTCCTCTCGCTTTCTCGCGACACTTACCGTCCAAAAGGAGATTCCGCTGTGATACGCCTGGGTGAGCTACGATGCTGAAAAAGGTTGGGAAGGGTACTGCGCTAAATAAATATTCCAAACACCAACTTCAAGTAAACTCTTATTTTATTAAGCTAAAAACCCTAACTACAATTAGCTAAAAGGTCTGAGCGCTCACACACACTACGACAATTGCCTCGGCGCAATTTCCCGAAGGCTACGCGCAAATTCACTCTCGCTCTCTCTCTCTCTCTCTCTCTCTCTCTCTCTCTCTCTCTCTCACTCTCTCCAATCTCCACGTTCTAAATCGCCGCGAAAATCATGTGCGCGAACTTAAGGGATCGCCGCAATGCGATTCCCCGGAAACTCCACGCGCGAATTCTCTTCCTCTCTCTCTCTCTCTCTCTTTCTCCCTCCCTTTCTCTCTCTCGGCGTTAGACGCGCGCACCCTCAAGAAGCATCGCCGCGCGATGCGTGATTCTTAGCCGCGACACTCTTTTCTCTCTCTCTCCACCGTCGCTAGACGCGCGCACTCTCAAAAAGCATCACCGCGACCCTCTTTTTTTTCTCTCTCTCCACCGTCGCTAGACGCGCGCACTCTCAAAAAGCATCGCCGCGCGATGCTCGGTTGTTAACCGCGACTCACTATCTCTCTCTCTCTCTTTACTCTCTTTCTCCACGCGAAATGGTAAAATTCCCGCGACGCGATTCCGAGAATCGCCGCACGTTTGAATCTCGCTCCCTACACTTTCTTGCCGCGCACGAGGCTGCGCGGGAAACGCGCCAGCCAAAAACCGCCGCAGCGCGATTCAAAGAATCGCCGCGTCCGCGAACCTCTCTCTCTCTCTCTCTCCACTCTCGCCACGCGCCACTCTCCGCTCTCGGGCCCGCTGTTCACGTACCTTCCGTCGCACGAAGTCTTGCCCTGGTTGGGGGTTGGATCGCCGATCTCCCAGCTGCTTCCTCTCGCTCCCCAGATACTCTCTTTCTCTCCACTCGCCGCGGCTCCGCAGTCCTCTCTCTCTCCAGTTCTCTCTCTCTCCTCGCTACCGCTGCTCGTCGTCGTCACCTCGACCTCTCTAGCTGCTCTCACTCCTCTTCCTCTCGCGCACACTGGTAATCCCCGTTCGTTTCGCCCTTGTCGCCTTCGCGGTCGTCTCGACACTGCCGATTTTCCGCTCGCGCCGTGCAGCCTCTCTCCGCGCACGCGCAGCAGAACGGCGGGTTGCATCAGCCCGGCACGAGGGGCCTGATTGCAACTACGCCACTGCCGCCCGTGAGGTGCTGCCATCTCGCACCTCGCCGCTGCACCGCTCACGCGCGCGCGAGATTCAAACTCGCCTCATGCTCCACTCTACCTCTCTACACTCTCTCTCTCTCTCTCTCTCTCTCTCTCTCGGTCTCTCTCTCGGTCTCGGTCTCTCTCCACTTACCTTCTTCTGCGCCACAGAGCATTCCGCTATCGTTGTCATCTCTCATGGTCTCGCAAGTTGTCAAAACCCGGGAAACAAATAAAAAATATTCCCCCCGTTAGCTTTCGAATTATTCAATTACCCTTCGGCCGTCTGAATCGGTGCGCCGCGAGTCCAGCGAGAAGAAGAGTCATTGGGGCGAAAATACATCGTCACAAGTTTTACGTGCGTTATACGTATAAGCTCAGGTTAAATGAAACATACATAGATAGTTTCATTTAACCTGTGTTGACGTAAGTTAATAGATGACAGACATCCATTTTTCTGTGCGAGACATCCGTGAACCCGTCATCCGTTACACGACACACGGCACGGAATGTCCTTAAACAATGAGTACAAGTTACAATAAAAAATGAAATGAATATTTCTAAGTAGAATTATGAAGGTAGTTGAGCAGAACTATTACCAAGTATATCAGTATTGGTTCGGTTGAGTTTTATAAATTGTACAATTGTGTTTTGTAAGTGTTATCTTCTCAGGAATTGAAAGAAAATGATGTGCTATATTGGTGAATTGCATGAGGATGATAAATGTCATTTAGAGCATTACACAAGAAATAAATCTCTTAATCTAATTAGTAATCTTAGTAATGAATTAAAGCTGTATTTATCATTTAGGATTAAAAATTTTGATATTAATGTAGAAAATAAATTTATTTGCGACCATCATCTTCATAAATATGATACTCGATATACAAGTAGACAAAGGAAGTGTTGCAATTGTTTTAATAATCATTCAAAATCCATTGAGAATAATTTAGTAATGATTAGTGCTGATAAATGTGATAAATTTCGTTACATTTGTAATATAAATTTAGATCCAGGTAATAAGTACTGTAAAAACTGTGAGTTCAAAATTACATGAATAATAACAAAAAATGCAGAAAAAGATGAAAACACTGGGAATGATGGTTTAAACGTAAATAATAATGAGCAGCTTTCTTCAAGTAGTCAAGTTTCTTCAAGTAGCCAAGTGTGTACATCAGAAAGTTCAGAAGATATATTATTGAGCCAAGGATTTCAACGTTTAAATAAAATGCTCGATGGATTTGATGAACCTCCTCTTAAATAAACCATACAGTGTTTTAGAATCAATGAATACGAAATTTTGTACAACAGTTAATAAAACATTGAATCTTAATTTGCCAACTCAATGCAATCTTAAACAGCTACAAGAGGATAGTATGTCATTTCACGGAATGATTGGAAACATAATTAAGTGTTATAATAAAGAAACTAATTTTGGTAAAAAAATATCGTTATTGACATTACTTCCAAATCATTAGAAATTTGAACAAGGAAAACATTATTTCCAATGTTCACGTTATATGTTTAATAAAGCAAAAGAACTTAAAATTACTGTGGGTAAGTTAAAAAAAGGGTTGTAATAAATTCTTAATATCTTGATTATAGACATAGTGTAAACATATAGAATCGATAATCCTTTATACATTAGGTTACATATATTATATTACACTTGAGAATTATTAATAGAAAATTTTAGTTTAATTTATTAAAATCTATGTAATTTTTGTTCAAGCAACTATAATGATAAAGGGTACATATAAAATATTTAATTTAAAATCCGCATAATTATTTATTTATATTACTCGTGTATTTTTACTTAAGTATTATTATTTATGTATTACTTACGTATTGCTTACGTATTGCTTAAGTATTGTTTACGGATTAAGTAAAATAATACATGAATTGTAATTTAAACATTTAAATGAAATCCGATTTAGTTAGAAAAAATCTATATTTGAGAAATCTCAATGTTCTCTCTGTTTACAAGCTGTAATCTCATATTTTTTTTTTAATTTTTTAACATTGAGGAACGGGAGAAAAAAATAATTTCCAAAAAATGCGATTTTTAGGCCTTACTGGTATAAGGAGGGGAGATAGGTCCCCGGAAAAATCGTAGAAAATTCTTTTTTTAGTATACTTCTATGAAATCACTGTCATTTTTCGCTTTCATTAATAGTGGCATTTTGCCTATCTTAACATGGGGTACCCTTCGTTATTCATTATTAGATAAAAAATAATAAAGTAATTATTGGATTTTAAAAGAACTATTAAAATTAATATAAAAAAAAAAATAAAATAAATAAATTAATTCTAAACTATTTCTTTTCTTCCAATATAACAAGTCATAGTAATTAAAATAGAATAAACATTGAGCTAAATTTTATCGTCTTGATAATCGTTAAATTAAAAAAAATAATATTGTTATTATGATTTTATTTTGTGATTAAGTATACACTATTTGAAATTAATTTCAAAATATATTTTTCCATGTACGTCTTAGGGACTATTAAGCGTAAAGTGTACAGCATTCATTCTAATGAAGTTAGAGAATCTGTAACTCAGTATTATAGAGATGAAAACAATAGTAGAATATGTAGCGGCATTAAAGATTGCATCAGTGTTAAAAATCCTATTACTAATATCACAGAGAAGTTACAAAAAAGACTGTTGATGTATGATTTGAAGGATTTATACAACAATTGGGTGGAAGAAGAATATGAACAGCATTTTAAAGATCAGCGCAAACCAGGTTTCAGTATATTTGCTTCTTTAAGGCCAAAAGAATGTATTAGTGCTCGGAGCACCTGGTACACATACAATTTGTGTGTCATATACACCAAAATGTCAAATTAAAATTGTCTGCCATCAACAAAAATTTAGCCTACCGAGTAATTTTAAATGATTGTGTTTGTTCAATAGATTGGAGCGATTGTATGCTACATCTTTGTGAAAACTGTCCTGGTAAAGCAGAAATTCTGAAAATATTGGAATCAAGCAGATGCGACGATGTTTCAGAGATTGAATATCATAATTGGGTAAATAATGCTGAATCACAATCTAATAATAGAGTCAGTCTTATTATGGTAAAAGAACCTACAAGAAATTTTATTATAAATTTAGCCAATGACTTATGGGAGTTAACAAAGGATCATTATGTGACTGAAATGCAAAAATGTTATTTAAAACATTGCAAAACAATTATTACTCCAGATACATGTATTATACTTCAAGATTTTGTTGAAAAATTTCTTATTTGTTTGTCAAGACTCGATCCAAGCATTTTATTTTAATAATACACAAGCAACTGTACACACGTTTGTAGTGTATTATAAAGAAGACAATAACGACAAATTACAAACCTTATCTGTATGTGTTATTAGTGATTGTTTAAAACATGATGCTTGTGCAGTTAACACTTTTCAAGGGCAACTCATTGCACTTCTAAAACGAGATTTTCCGTTTATTGAGAATGTACATCATATGTCAGATGGAGCACCTACCTAATACAAAAACAAGTAAGAGTACTTTTATTGTAGTATATTAATACGTATTATATGAACAAAATAGACACCTTTAGATTTTTGTTCATTAAAGGACCTGAAAAAATTTAATTTTAATTATTAAGAATATGTGAAAGTAATATTCTGAAAGTATATTTAATTTGTGTGAAAAACTATTTTGAGACCCAGAACATCGAAATCCATAAAGATCCTGGACCTGCGGTTACACCCGAGTTAAAATTTTACATTATGTAGAAAACAGCTTTAAAGATAATATTACTAAAACAGTTCTTTATTTTTTCTGTATATCAAATTTAAAAAAAGCAACAACTTCTACGATGCAAGTTCAAATAATTTGTATTATTATGTACACAATATTAAACAGATTTATTTTATTTTTTATAATTTTTACCTTCAAGATAGTATTTATTTACTGTAGGAACAATTTCATTAATATCTGCCATCATGAGGAGGATTTTGGCTTAAAAGTTAAGTCGCACAACTTTTTTTCTACTAGCCATGAGAAAAGTCCGTGTGATGGATGTGGAGCAGTGGTTAAACGAACAGTACGCAGGGCATCCTTACAAAGAACATAAGAAAAACCAATTTTAAATCCAAAAGACATGTATGATTACGTTAGTGAAAATATTGATGGAATAAGGTAAAAATAATATAATTTAGATTTTTTGACTATATTATTTGATTATGTATTTGAATAATAAATCATTATGTGTTATAAAAATATAGAATATTTGGTTTTTAGATCTATTTGGGTGAGTCAAGAAACAATTGAGAAAAGGCGTAAAGTACTAGAATGCCGTTTTAAATTGACCCGAACTATACAGAATACAAGAAAATATCACTGCTTTATATCCATTGATGATTCAACATTAAAAGCAAAACTTACTTCGTTTGATAATGATTATAAAATAGTTAAAATAAAATGAATATTACAAAAAAAATTTTACTTAAATTCTTATTTTCAACTTTAATTATCTATAAAGTCTGCATAGGTAATTTAATCAACCTAAAGCCATTACTATCGCTTGCTCGCGTCGCATGCGCGCATGGCTTGCTCGCATCGCTTGGGCTGATCGCACGTGCTTCTCGCATAGTGTACACACCTCCTAAGATCTTCAAAATATGCAGCCTGTGACGAGGAGCACGCTTAACAGCGGTGCCCTCGTCGCCTCGCATTCCTCGTTACCCGCGCTGGCCAAAGCCCGTGTACATACGAAGTATGTGTGTGTACACTTACACGGGCTTTTCTCTGTTACGAGGATTCGGCAACGACGCAAGGTGCGAAGTACGCACTTACATGGACACACACACGCAGGCAGAGGAACCAGCGGAGAGGGGAGCGACGCTGGAGAGCGCGAGAGAGCGCGTCTAATTGCTGCGATAGAGTCACGGCTGAATAGCCAACGCGCGCGCAATTGATTTGGAGAAGAAGCCACGCAGCTCGAGAGAAGAGAGAGAGGGTAAGAGAGAGAGAGAGAGCGAGACAGTATTGACGTCGCCTTGCCAGCTCTGCTGGCCCCTTCTCGTCCACCAGCTCCAGCAGCACAGAGGCCGTCTCCTCCCTCAGCGAAGAGCACATCCTCTCCGTCAGCGGCGAGCCGTAGCTGACGGCAGGACGAGCGGCGCCGGGGCAGCGGCTAGTCCAGCACCATCGAGCATCACTCTCTCCCGGAAAGGCGAGTACAGTTACTCCGGGCCTCGTGTTGGTCAGCGCGCGTGTGGTAGTGAGTGCGAGAGTTTGTATCGCCGCTGAGCGCCGGTAATCGGCCGCACGGCGATCGCTCTCGGGTATAGAGTGCGGGGTCGGAAATCCCGGTTGTGAGGCCGCGTCCGATGCGCGTGCATTAGAGTCATGTAGGATCTCCGTTGTCGTCGGCGCGGTTAACGCAAGTAATTTAGAATCACGTGATTATTGTCGGGTTAACATTGTGAGAAATGATCAATAAATGAAAGTGTTCTTATATGCTGGTGTTATTTACGAGTGCCTTCTCCAAATAACTTTCCTCTCTCAATACAGGAGTCGGTATCCCACCGACTCCGCGACGATTGGAGCGTCAGCCTCCAGATCCGGCTCAAAGAAATAAGTTGTTGCGTATGCACAGGGAAAATTAAGGTGCAACGTTACAAATGGCGATCCTGCCAGGATTATCGTCGTATTGAGAGGGTGAATTTTGGAGATTTGGCTGGGCGACAACAATGGTGAAAGCGCGGAGAAATTTTCGGGAGTTCGCGAGTCGCGGCGAAAATTGCGTTAGAAAATGGCCGATTTTTGAATTTGGACGAGTCCAAATTTGAATTCAGCCGTGACAAAATTTTCGTTGGCGAGCGTTGAAATTCGAAAATTTCTCGGACGCGGAAAAGATTTAGAGAGGCGAGCAAAGTCGAGATTTTGCTTCGCATAGAGCGAAGGTCATGCGAACGTTCGGTGGCTTTGTTTTCGTTGTGCGCGCGTACTTGGCTGCCGGTGAGTTTACTCGAGGGGATTATCGCCGTGTTGTTGTCTAACGAGCGAAATTTCGGGGCGAAATTGTAGCTTTTAGGCAACGTAAAATTTTAACACGGGGAATATTATTCAGATTTATTTTGAAATCAGCCGTGAACAGAAAATTTTCCCTCGAGTGTGATTCAACGGAGTATAAATTGCGCGTGAGAGTAAGCGTGATACAGTGATCACGTTAGCAGATTTTAACTAATAATTCGGAGCCCAAATAATTTTTGGGAGTGAGTGTATTAATTTAGAAAATTTTTTTTATTTTTGAAAGTGATTTAGAGTTTGGAATGTTAAATTAATTGAATGGTTCGAATTTTAGTATCGTCGAATTTTATTTGTTTTAGATTGTGTTTTGGGAATTGAATTTGAGATTTTTGGTTTTTTAGTTTTACCTGGTATGTTGGTTGCTCCGAATTAAAGAGTTTGGTAGCTCGCACGCAGCTGAAATAAATAGCGTTGAGGTAGCAAGTTGCGTGGCCGCTCTGTGCGTTTGATTGCACGCGTGCGCACTAGAGTGCGGCAGCGCGTAAGCGTGCCGACTGCGTATGCAGGGTGCAGTGCACCCGCGAATGAAGTTTTAGTCCGGTTTAGTAAGCGGTGGCGCTGCTGAACGGAGAGTTGACTTCTAGGTGAATTTTCTTTTAAATTTCGACAATTACTGTACGCGTTCGGAAGTTTGCGTTATTGAATGATTAGATTTTAAATTCGACACATCGTGTTTGTGCTGTGCTAGCTAAAGCTAGTGTGTGTGTGTAATATTGATTGTGTTGTGCTAGCTAAAGTTAGTATTTGTGTAATAAATTATTTGAATATATCATTGACTGTGTTGTGCTAGCTAAAGCTAGTATTTGTGTAATAAATTATTTGAATATATCATTGACTGTGTTGTGCTAGCTAAAGCTAGTATTTATGTGACTCGCGCCGTGCGTTCAATTGCACGCGCGAGTCTAGAGAGCGGCAGCGCGCAAGCGTGCTGGTGGAGAGGTTGGCTGTGCGTTGCGTACGCACGCCGATATAAAGTATTGGCCGAGCGAGGTGATACCGCTCCTCGGTCATAGGTTCTGTTATTCCGTGTGGGGGGGCCCTGATATCCCGTTAGGTTTTGGCTAGAGTCCCTGCGGCAACCTGCGTGTAGAGCGGGTGGCCGAGTAAAGTAAAATAAAAGCCTGGCTCTATTTTCGGAGTCTAGCATTCATTTTGCGTTTAGTTGTTGGGGAGAATCTTTCGCGATGTCAGCTTCAGTCCATGCACGGAAAATGCGTCGGCTTCGCCGGGTTGCGGGTATGCGCGCGTTGGAGGAAATCATGATTAAATTAACACCGAGTCTATTAATGGCATTGCTCGACCAGGACGGGCTCAGCGCCGAGGGTACGCTCGAGGAATTATGCGATCGGAGGTTGCGATTTGACGTAATAAAGGTGGACCCGGGGTTAGATGTGCCGGTGTATGAAAATGATTTTCGGAAAGAAGGACTGCCAGTAACTACGTCGGAGTTACTAATGCAGTCTTCTCGCGAAGAGATTATGTCAGCAGGGCCGGGTGGAAGGGCACCGGCGGGCCCAGTGGATAACACTCAAGCGGCAGGACCCGTAGCTTCGGGAGGGAATTTGCGAGCATCACCGCCGAGTGCTCCGAAGCCAGAGTCTTCGGATGCACCGGCGGAGGTGGTAGAGGAACGTCCATCGTCACCACCGCCGTCACGCATGTGGAATGCGCTGACGGCTCTGCCACGCCTATTTTTCCGACGCGAGTACAGGGAGGAACTGTCGCGCAGCGGTAATCACAGGATAGGCGAGGAGCGTATACGTGTAGGGGAGTGTCGGCGTGAGGAGCGCGTCGTTGAGACGGCGGGCGATCGTGCACATGTACAAGGACCGGTCGACGACGTAGCCGCGAAGCAACCAGTGAGCACCCGCGTGACGAGCGAAAGTACGCCGATCGTGGAAGGCGGCGCGGTATTAACAAATTGGGAGGAGGTAGTGAGGCGTGCGCTGTTCCGAGTGAGTCGGGAAGAGCCGACGCGTCCGTCGAACGGCACGTATAGTGAGCCGATCCTCTCGCGCCCTGCCCGGCGTGATCGAGAGTCGGGTAGAGAGTGGTCTGTGATACGATCACAGGACCATAGCGAGACGGAATCCTCGAGCTCCGATAGTGAGGACGGCCGAGAAGTTGCAGCTGCCGTTCCGAGCGCCGCTTTTTCTGGCACCGGCGGACGAGATAGACATGGAGCGCGTCGATAAGCCGCATTTCGGCCGGGAAATGCGGTCAAAGCTTTCAAGGATTGGCACATTTCCTTCTCGGGGACGTCCTCGGACGGCGCCGAGGAGTTTTTGGAGCGAATCCGTGAAATGCAACGGTATTATCGGCTGTGCGATATGGATATCCTCGAAGCGGTCCCTTGCGCTTTGACGGAGCGGGCGCTGCAGTGGTTTCGGTCCGTCGGCCGAGACGCGAGGTCGCTGATCGAGTTTGAGCAGCATTTTCGGGAGCGGTTCGTGCGGAAATTAGATCGCGAGGACGTGTATGACGAGTTAAGGAATCGTACGCAAAGCCCGGAAGAAAAAGTTGCGAATTACTTAGCAGATGTGCGGTGCATCATCGCGCGGTTCAAGCGGCCTCCGTCCCTGGCAAAGCAGATTAGAATAGTGTTTAGGAATTTACACCAGAAGTTTCGTCATTTTCTGGAGGGGAAAACAATAGGAAATTTCGAGGATCTGCGGAAGTTTGGAGTAGAGTATGAGAGGAGACGCGAGTTAGATGCGCGCTATTTGCCGCCGCCGCCGAGGGGGAAGTCGCGTATACCGGCAGTGGCTTTCCGCCGTGAGGAAAGTGTTGTGAACGCGGCTTCGTTGGAAGATAAATCGGACGGGAACGCGAGACGTCGGCCGTCGAAATCTGATCGGAAAAACCGAAGAGCGGAGAGTGTAGGCGTGGCTTCAGATGATGGCGGAAAGACCGCGGTGGATGTGCGAGTGGACGCATTCGTTCCTGTGAATGCGCCAACTAGCGAGGTGCCGCAGCAGTCGCACACTGGGATGGACCTTGGCCGCCCCGATAGTAGTGCACTGCCCGCCGCACATTCCGTACCTCCCGGGGGAACAGTAGCTCCAAGGAGAAACACGGGTAGTCGCGAGGGCACAGGATTTAAGGGTCGGTGTTTTTGGTGTAAAAATGTCGGACACAAGCAGAGAGAGTGTTCGCTTCCCGTTTGTTACGCATGTGGACAGCCGGGACATTATGCGAATGCGTGTACGCAGGGTCGAAGAGCGCCGGAAAATTCACCGCCTATAAACGCGCCGAGCAATAGTCAGGGAGTTTCGCGTAGCGTTCTTACAAATTCGAAGGTAGGAACGCTAGGATGTATAGGAGAGGGGGCAGTGGAAAGGCGTTCACAGCATTCGACGTGTAGTGATTATGATCGGCGTGAGAGATGCGACTTGCTTCGAGAGTTACAGCTAAGTCTGGACTTGGAAACAAACGCGTCTTTGCCGAATCCCGATCATGACGCTACAAGGTCGACTGGGATAAATGATAGCGCTGAGCTGACGGGATCCGAAGACTTGCTAAGGCAGGAGCGAGAGAGACTAGCGGCGCTCAGGAGCGCGGTGAATAGTGAGGCTGTGTGCCCTGCGGATGACGCGGAGTAGACAGCATGGTGCGAGGGGCAGAGTGCCCCGAGTATAGAGCCTGTGCGAGTGCCACTGAACAATCAGGCGATCACCGGACAGGGTAGCGAGCAGGTTGCGGAGATGGCAATAGGAAACCGCAACCTGATTTCTGTGCGTCTGGGCGGGCGTAATTTCAAAGCGTTACTGGATTCAGGAGCGATGGTGTCGTTAGTAGGCACGGAGATTGCGCGATTATGTAGGGAGCGAGTTGTACCATCGTCTATGGTCGTGCGCGGTGTAAACGGAGGAGCGTTGCGAGTAATAGGGAAGATGATGTTGATGGTAGAAATAGACGGGCAAGCGAAACCGCTAGAAGTACGCGCGATCGAGGGTATTGATCATGAAATGATTTTAGGGATTGATTTCTGTAGGTTGTGGCGGTTGGAAATTAAATTCGCGGAACGACTGTGGTGCGTAAATGGGGGGGAGTTTAGAGAGTTCGCTGACAGGGATGTTGACAGCGCACCTATCACCATGGAATGCGCGGACATCTCTCGGATCAGCGACTTAGAGAGAGAGCGCGTGATGCGACTAGTAGAGAGCATCGTGCGGCCGCCCGATGCGACGCTCGGACACACCTCTTTGATCACGCATCACATAGAGGTAGACAGCTCGCGTCCGGTGAGATGTGTGCCGCGGCGCATGTCTCCCAAGATGCTAGAGATCGCACAGGAAGAAGTGCGAAGGATGCTGGCAGAGAGGGTGATCGAGCCGTCGGCAAGTGAGTGGTGTAGCGCGCCGGTGATAGTGAACAAAGCTAACGGCGGGCACCGATTCTGTGTTGACTTTCGCGAGTTAAATAAGGTCACGCGACCGGACGCGTATCCAATGCCGAGTGTCGATGCAATCCTGGATAGGCTGCGCGATGCACACTATATTAGTAAGATTGATTTGCGCCAAGCCTACTTCCAGGTATTGCTCGACGAGGCAAGTAAGAAATACACGGCATTCGCGGTACAGGCCTCGGGACTTTGGCAGTTTCGGCGCATGGCATTTGGTTTGATTAACGGCCCCGCGACCTTCTCGAGATTGATTGACACACTTTTCGGGTATTTAGATGATGTAATTATTATAACAAAGAATTTTGAGGAACATTTGTATTGGTTAGAATTTGTTTTAAGACGCATTGTGGATGCGGGACTTGCGATTAGCTTTGAAAAGTCGGAATTTTGCTGTCAGCAGGTTGCTTATTTAGGATATTTATTAGATTCGGAGGGGCTCCGTCCGAATCCAGAACGTGTCGCGCCATTACTTAACTATCCTGCGCCTAATAATGTTAAGCAGTTGAGAAGGTTTCTGGGGATGGTGGGGTGGTATTCGCGTTTTATTAGGGGGAGAGCGAAATAAAATTGCCACTAACAAAATTACTCCGGAAGGAGCAGGAGTGGATATGGGGAGAGAGAGAACAGGGAGCATTCGAAAAATTAAAAGAAGCTCTTGCCTCTGCGCCAGTCCTCGCCAGACCCGATTTTAACCGCACATTTTGTGTACAGGCAGACGCGAGTTCGCACGCAATAGGGGCGGTGTTGACACAACAATTTGATGACGGGGAACATCCGATAACGTACGTGAATCGTGTGCTGAGCCCGGCAGAGGTCAATTATACCGTTACGGACAAGGAATGCTTAGCGTTGTTGTTCGCGATAAAGAAGTTTCGGCCGTACTTAGAAGGGTACAAGTTTGTCGCGATTACGGACCATAGCGCGCTTACGTGGCTACGAAATAAAAAAGAGCCGATGGGAAGACTCGCGCGATGGGTGCTAGAGATGCAGCAGTGGGATTTCGAAATCATTCACAAAAAGGGGGCGCTCAACCATGTCCCAGACGCACTGTCGCGCGAGGTACAGGAGAATGAAATTGCGAGCTTTTCCGTCACGGTTGACGCATGGTATGCGAAACGATTGGTAGAGGTGCGGGCGCGGCCAGAGAAATTCCCTTAATGGCGAGTTGATGATGGGATGCTGTATAAATATACGAGCGATCGTCTCCTCGATCCAATAACAAATAGCGAGGAGTGCTGGCGCCTAGTGGTGCCAGCGGATCATAGAGAGCGCGTTCTGAGGGATGCCCATAGAGAGGCGTCTTCGGGGCACTTCGGTGTCTCGAAAACGTATGATAGAGTCGCGCGCGAGTATTATTGGCCCGGCGTGTGGCATGATGTGCACGACTTTGTGCGGCGCTGTGACGAGTGCCAGCATTATAAGTCTGTGCAATCTGCACCGCAAGGACTAATGGGAAAGCGCGTGGTAGAGAGGCCATGGGCGGTCGCCGCGGCGGATATGATGGAGCTCCCGCGCAGTAAGAATCAATTTAAGTATCTTTTGGTGTTTCAAGATTTTTTTACGCGCTGGGTAGAACTAAAACCCCTACGATCAGCCGACGCGAAGGCCGTCTCGAGTGCTATGGAGGAGTTGATTTTGTTTAGGTGGGAAACTCCAGACTATTTTCTTACCGATAATGGAAAAGAGTTTGTGAATAAACATCTGGACAAAGTCCTCATTGAGTATGGGATTAAACATATCACCACGCCCCCGTATCACCCGCAAAGCGATCCAGTGGAGCGTACAAATAGGACCCTAAAAACAATGATAGCGACTTTTGTGGATTCGGACCACAAAAGTTGGGATAAAAATTTGCACGCGTTTAGACACGCGATTAATACCGCAACACAGGCGACAACGAAGGTTTCTCCCGCGTTTTTAAATTTTGGAAGGCAGCCAAAACCGGTGAAAAGTTTGAGAAGGGAAGTTGAATCGAGAGAGGGAGTAGTGCGAATAGACCCCGCGGAATGGCAGAACCGATTAAAAAGGTTAGATGCACTCCGAGATCTGGTGGCTAGGCACATTGACGCCGAGCAAGAACGGCAGAAACAAAATTATGATAAAGGCAGGAAGCATGTGGAATTTTTTGTGGGCGATTTGGTGCTGCGGAAGCAACACTCGCTTTCAAATGCTGCACGTGCTTTCTCGGCAAAACTAGATGTGAAATATGCCGGGCCGTATAGAATCTTGGAAGTGCTCTCGCCGGAGGTTTATGTGTTAGAAACAGGCTCTAAGAAACAGACTGCGAAGGCGCATGTTTCGGAGCTGAAAAAGTGGATACCACCGAGAAATGTAAAGTAGTTAGAAATATTTTTTTTTTTCTCATTTTATATGTATTGTCGGTAACGGTGTTGGTGACATAGGTGTTAAAGAATTATGAGGGAAATGACGTGAAGATGTTTTTTTTTTGTCCCTTTGTTACAGGTGTCGGTCACCTGCGCCCGAGACGGGGGAGAGGAAGGCGTCATGGACGCTAATAGAGAGCCGGAGGGGCCCCGGGAAGCCCCGACGGGTAGCGAGGCAGGGGAGCGCCGCGAAGGTGTAACGGCTGGCAGTGCCGCCGCCATGCCATAGGAGCCCCCTGTTTGCGAGCCGCGAGAGACGACGTGTCCGTCCTCTCTAGCGAAAGAGAAGAGGTAACCGCCTCGCGGTTGGTAGTACCTCTGCCGGCGATTCTGGAGGAAGAGGAGGATCGCCTATCAATCGAGTTGTTAGAGGAGATGGACGCGGAAACGGAGGCTCGTTTGCTGGGAGAACCCCTGCACGATGCTGGCCCCGCCGTTGCTGATGCTGTGGAGGCCCTGCAGGTCCATAGCGAGGCAGCGGCGGATGTGCAAAGCGAGGTTGCAGACCAGCAAACGAGAGATGGCGGACAGCTCCGACGCAGCTCGAGGGATAGGCCGGAGCCCCTCGGCCGAGAGGAGACATTGGAGGCGACGGATCCGGACCCGCAGCCCCCAGTGCTCCCCGGAGTCGTTGTCATGGAGGGAGGCCAGCCCGCGATCGTGTCCATGGAATGGGATACGGAACCCGTCTCCTCGGCTGGCTTGTTCGAGCGTCTTCGGGATCCAGCAGTGATGCGCGGTGTTCAGCGGGCGGAGAGCGCACCGAGTGTGTACGCCGGGTTGAACATCGCGCCGGCTGGATTTCTGGAGGATGAACGCCGCCGAGAGATTGACGAGCGGGCAGGTACCGGAAGGAGGAGAAAGAAGAGGAAGAGCAAAGGCCCGAATCTTCAGAAAGAGAATCTGGTGTCGATATTATTTGATGTCGACGCCATAGAGTGGCACGCGAGCCCGGAGGAAAGAGCGCGGGAGGGGCTGGAGAGGGGTGAAAATCCCTCAACGGTACCGACTGCAGCGCTTCCCTCGGAGCGCCCTGCGTTGCCAGCCGCGCGGCTCGGGGAGCGACGGGAGAGGAGGCAGGCGGTAACCGCGCCTCAGATTCCGCCGTGTAACCCTGGCCGGCGCGGAAAGAAGCGAGAGGAGAGGAGTAGGCCGTCGGGGGAAGGCAGGGAAATGCAGCGGCAGAGCATGTCGCGCGCGGGGACGCCCGAGCCGGCGAGGAAACGCAGACGTGGAAAATGGCTCGGGCGAGATGGGTGCCGCGTAAGGGGCGCCCAGTTTGGAGGACTGGTCCACGTCCCAGTAGACCCGCGCGTGGATGCGAAGCTGTTTACGTGCTTTAACTGCCGACTCCCAGGACATCGCATGGCAGAGTGCGCAAAGCCACGTGTCAAGCTCGTCTGCTATAATTGCGGACGACTTGAAGTGACGATGCGCACGCGCTCGCGGTGTGGGCCGACTCACTCCTCCTTTCTGGCGGAGAGAAAGGAGACAGCTGTTGCCGCGGTCGCGCAGGCTGCAGATTCGCGCGCCGAAACGATCTCGCCGCGGGTGATGGATGTGGCCACGCTTTCCGTGGGAAACGCGGAAGCGACCGCCGTTGAAAGACCCGCGGGGAAGAAGAAGTGTCGGCGCGCGAAGAAGAAAAAGAAAGCGCAGCAAGTCGCGCCGGCGACGCCAGAGGCGAAGCAGCCAACTGCGCCGCCGTCGCCGCCGCCTGCGTCTGGTGAGCCAGAGCCGAGCACAAGCCGGGGCACAACCTATGAAAGGTTTTGCTTAGGCTTGAGACGGCTGTCTCCGAAGACGCAGGAGCGGCTGATTAGGGTGTGGAAGGGAGAGCAGGTCTGCTCGTCAGATTCATCTGACTGAGCGAGCTCGTCCTGGGTTTTTCCCGGAACCCAGGGTGCGAGGTAGAGAGGCGCTGAAGGTGTATGGAGTCAAGAGCGCAAGGACCGTTCCGAAGTAAGTTGTGCATGGAAATAGGGAACTGCATGAAATTAAAATGGGAAATTGACAAAAGGGAGTAAAAATGTGCAAGACTAAAGATTAATAAAGAAATCCGCTGGTAGCTGAATTGGGCGCACACAAGCGAAGCATCTTAGAGCTTCGTTGGTGGCACTGGAAAAAAAAAATCTAGCGAGTACACGAGGCGATGGCCACTCGTGGGTACGAGAGTGCTGAAGCCGCTGATCTCGGAGAGATTCGCGGCTTGGGAGGGGCTGTGACGAGGAGCACGCTTAACAGCGGTGCCCTCGTCGCCTCGCATTCCTCGTTGCCCGCGCTGGCCAAAGCCCGTGTACATACGAAGTATGTGTGTGTACACTTACACGGGCTTTTCTCTGTTACGAGGATTCGGCAACGACGCAAGGTGCGAAGTACGCACTTACATGGACACACACACGCAGGTAGAGGAACCAGCGGAGAGGGGAGCGACGCTGGAGAGCGCGAGAGAGCGCGTCTAATTGCTGCGATAGAGTCACGGCTGAATAGCCAACGCGCGCGCAATTGATTTGGAGAAGAAGCCACGCAGCTCGAGAGAAGAGAGAGAGCAAGAGAGAGAGAGAGAGAGCGAGACAGTATTGACATCGCCCTGCCAGCTCTGCTAGCCCCTTCTCGTCCACCAGCTCCAGCAGCACAGAGGCCGTCTCCTCCCTCAGCGAAGAGCACATCCTCTCTGTCAGCGGCGAGCCGTAGCTGACGGCAGGACGAGCGGCGCCGGGGCAGCGGCTAGTCCAGCACCATCGAGCATCACTCTCTCCCGGAAAGGCGAGTACAGTTACTCCGGGCCTCGTGTTGGTCAGCGCGCGTGTGGTAGTGAGTGCGAGAGTTTGTATCGCCGCTGAGCGCCGGTAATCGGCTGCGCACGGCGATCGCTCTCGGGTATAGAGTGCGGGGCCGGAAACCCCGGTTGTGAGGCCGCGTCCGATGCGCGTGCATTAGAGTCATGTAGGATCTCCGTTGTCGTCGGCGCGGTTAACGCAAGTAATTTAGAATCACGTGATTATTGTCGGGTTAACATTGTGAGAAATGATCAATAAATGAAAGTGTTCTTATATGCTGGTGTTATTTACGAGTGCCTTCTCCAAATAACTTTCCTCTCTCAATACAGGAGTCGGCATCCCACCGACTCCGCGACGATTGGAGCGTCAGCCTCCAGATCCGGCTCAAAGAAATAAGTTGTTGCGTATGCACAGGGAAAATTAAGGTGCAACGTTACAAGCCTCAGCACTTTTTTTAGGACAATTATGCCAAACTTATGGTTGATTTTGTAAATAAAACTTTTCCTATATTTCACAAGCTCTAATTTTACCACTTGAAAAATATTTTTTTATAAAAACGGCTATAACTTTGGCTCTAGTTGTCCTAGAAAAATCAGCGACTACGGACTTTAAAGGTCTAGGAACCACCTTTGTATCTATGTTACGTATACGTGTCAAAAATAATTATAAGATGGTAGAATTCATGTCAGTAGAGAGCCATTTTTGATTATTTTAGGTATCGACAAATTAGATATTAAATTGATCGACAAAAAATTATTTTTTGACTTTTTTCTATGATAGGAAAAGAGTAAGTTAGATAACATCATATTCTAATAAAAATACTTTTGTTAATGATTTTTAATTAAAATTCGGTTGACACTGTGACCATGAACACGGTTGATTTTCGCGATTTTTGATAAAAACGTCAACTTCAAAAGGCTGTATCTTGAAGTCTATTTAATCAATTTAGGTCCTCAAAAAAAGAAATTAAAGGTCTCGTTGAGACAAAAAAAATGAGACCTAGTGAGCTCAAAAATGTGGAACCAGTTACGAGATATAGAGGTTTAAAAATGATCTAAAAATGATGAAATGCAATGGCCATATCACAGATCGCCAATAAAACCTAAATCATCATTTCATATCAGTATATTTTTTTTCTTAAAATTTGAAGAAAGACAAAAAAAATGAGACCTCACCGACCTCATTTTGTTAAAATTTCAGCCTTTTAGAATTTTTTGAAAACTGGCTAAAAACAGTTCAAAATCAGGGTTTAAAAAAATTCCAGCAGGAATTAGGAATGAGATAAGGGACTGAAATTTTGCATAAGCTATTTTTTTTATATGTACTTTCATAAAAAAAATCGTTGACAAAATCGACGACCCCCCCGCGCACACTTTTTAAAAAAAGTACAGGAACGACCCATATATATATAATAAACGTAGGAAATAAAATAATTTCGTTTGTTAAAATGAAAGTAAATGGCTAGTACGACAGTAAAGATTAAACATTATGCACACTTGTGATGTAGGCAATACGTGTGCAAAATGTTATCAAGATCACATAATATCTTTTTGAGATATTCGATATTCAAAATTTTGGTATTTAAAAAGTGATTTTTATTGTCGCACGGTAACTGGACCAAAATTAGCAGGGTTGGGTTCTAATTACTTAAAAAGTTAAAAGTTAAGTTAGAAAGTTAAAAAGTTAATAACTTTTAACATAACTTAGTTTTAAATCTATTAAATTTTAAGTCAAGTAACAATTAGTTAAATTCTCAGTAACTTTAACTTTTTAACTTTTAAAAAGTTAATTATCACATACGAATTTTCTGAAAAATGATGTATTAATATTATTTATAATATTATTATTATTTGATGTTATAATATAATGTTTATTATTCATATTCCTTACGTCAGAACTAGGGTTTTTGTACGTTATTTTGGACTAATGTACGTTAAACTTTTAAAGAATAATAACGCACGAAAATGTACGTTATTTTCCGCTCCTCCAGCAAAATGTTCTCTCTCTGGCCCTATACAAACAGTGCGTCAATAGTTTACTGTAACGTAAAGTACAAATCACCTAGACGCGCAATAATAAGCAAGACAATTATTTAAACAACTTTAAACCCAAGTAGGCGGGGGATACGCGGTCCACGCATATTAGGGAATTACGTAGACGTGCAACAATAAGGAAGACAATTATTTAAACAATTTAAACCCTAGTAGGCTGGGGATATGAGGTCCAGGCATATAAGGGATTCGTGAAGACATGAAACCATAATCAAAACGATTATGTAAATAATTTTTAAACCCAAGTAGCCGGGGGATGCGAGGTCCAGGCACATAAGAAAGTCATAAAGACATGAAATAATATGCAAAACGATTATTTAAACAATTTTAAACCCAATTAGGCGGGGGATACGAGGTCCACGCATATTAGGGAATTACGTAGACGTGCAACAATAAGCAAGACCATTATTTAAACAATTTTAAACCCAAGTAGGCTGGGGATATGAGGTCCACGCATATAAAGGCAAATCCACAGATCTTTTACCTTTTGATTTTCAATTTTTTTGTTTCAAAAAACTCAGCTAAAATAAAAATTTATCCTTTTTAAACACCTTATTATACTTAAATATGATCTATACAAAGTGCATGTAGAGGTATGGAGTTCACAGTAAATTTCATAAACTGTTTACGAATGTTAAAAGATAGTAATTTGTCTAAATTTGATATGTAACTCCCTCATTTCTTTTTATTCTTATGGATGCTGCACGCGTGGCCTACAATCTATTGTTAAAATTTCACCAGAAAAAGTGAGTCAATACATACATTTAACATCAGCTTTACGCTCATGTGTGTGCCTTCCTTCTAAAAAAAGATATGTACATGTAAAAATGTTTGACTCGTTTTTACTCAAATTTAATTTTTTGCTTATTTGTTAATGTGACAGTCACAGCCTTCACAAAAATTATATTTATAGTCAGCACTCTTGTAACAGTCCAAATAAGAAAGATTTTAAAACCCGACCCATTAATGTGCTCCCAATATTAGCCTACAGAGGGTACTTTAAATATGACCATGGAAAGCGTGACAAATGTTAAAATTTTACTTTATTGTTTGTCACAACTGAAATTTTGTTTATATTGAATGAAATCTAATTGTGATTTGTTTATTTTTTTTTTATAAGACTTAGAAACCAGAAGGCCGTTGTTATTAATCATGTAGTTTTCATTAAATGCAACTAAGAATTTTCATTAAATGAGTATCATATTACTTAGGGATTCCATTATGTGGGAAATAAGTTTTCAAACATTATTTTCACAAAAAATTTTGTTCATATGTATATAAGTAACACGTGGGTCACATGTGGCCATCGTGCCGGTACCAAATATGGGCCATACTATTTTCCATATAGTACACATGTATAAAAAAAACATTAAAAAAAAAAAAATAAATATGGGACACATATGGGCGTTATCTAGGTTTATACACTGAGAGAAATGTTGTAGTAAAATTTATTATAAACATAAGAAAAATTACTATATTTTGTAGGAATGGAGGGACAAATCGAAATTATAACAATTTTTGCTATGCAACATAGTAATTTTTATGAATGACTTTAAATTTCAAAAAATTAAATTTTTTTTCGTTCTTCCTGTTTTCAGAACTATTTTCAGACTCTAATCATACAATATTTAATGTGAAAATAAATTAAAATGAGAAATAAAAATATTTTTTTTACGAGCGTTGGGATCGAACCTGCAACCTTCACCGCGGCAATCGGACGCGCTAACCACTTACCCAAATAGGATTCTTGAGTGTAAAATTTTGGAACTTGTACATGCCAAACCATCGATTTCAAGAAAATTTCAGATAATATTAAATAATGACAATAAATAACTTTGATAACACAAAGAAACTTATCATTAATGTGCATAATATAAAAATAAAATAATTGAAGTAAGGTTTTGAATGTTTTGTAAATTTAAAAGCAAGACAAAGTGAAATTCCCGTAGAAACATAACCTCAATCAGACACGTGGGCGACTTGATCTGCGCAGAAAGTACTAATGTTGTAGCAATTTTTACTATGTTGGATAGCAAACTTTCTTATGGCCTGTAGCAATTTTTGAATGTGGCACTTTTTACTATGTTTATAGTAATTTTTAATACGCTACAAAATAAAATTTATACACTACAAAATAAAATTTAAACGCTACAAAATAAAATTTATATTCTATTCTAATAAAAATTAAAAGCATATATTTTAAATTTTATTATATCACAGTTTTTGCTATGTGTATAGCAATTTTTCTTTTATTTCGTAATACTTTCTAATCAACAACTGTCATAAAAATTACAAGAAATTTTGTAATTATTCATACAATTATAATAAAAATGCAGCATAAAGTGTATTTGTCTCACCCTTCCTATACTTTATAGTAATTTTTATTACAGTTATAATAAAATTTACTACAACATTTTTCTCAGTGTATAAAAAAATAATATCTACGTATATATATTCTATATACGCGTATAGAATACACAATATATGTGTATTATACATTGAATGTAAATATATTTATATTAATTAAAGAAAATTTATTTTATTAAGGCCATGTGAAACCGTGAATTTCAAAACTTTTAAATCAACATTCAAGCGTTTATTCGGAAAAAAAATTCGCCAAGCGCTCCGTACACATAAACACTATATTCAGGAATTTTCTTTTAGTGATTCTATTAGCATTTTCGTTAGCTATGATCGTTTGCAAAGTAGGTCAATTGCAGATTCCTACTTACCGACAGTACGGTTTTTATTTAATTAAATAAATTCTCATCATTTTTTTGGAAAAACACGTTCATCAAGCGCTCCGTATATGTTAATACTATACTCACAAGGAAAGTACCCGAACTGTCAAATTCAAAAAAATTCCAAACCCATATTAAAAAGTAGACCTCCATGCGAGATTCACGAAACCATTTTTTTTATCGGCTGAGAAGCGCTTTATAAGGGTTAAAATCACCCCTAAAGTTTACCCGCAAGAAACGTTTTTTTGATATATCTCGGCTTCTACTTAACTTTTTTTAACGAAACAAAATGGAAAGAGTTTCTTATTAAAAAACCAAGAAATCCGTGGTAGTATGAACATTAAGGGTTGCATCCCTTATTTTTTAGAGGGTGAAATTGTGTTTTTTTAAGAATAATTTTTGTTGTGAGAATTCATAAAATAATTAAAAATAGGTCAAAACATTATTTTTACCAACTACAATAAATAACAGTTGGTGTTTTTGGGCATTCTTCGCGAAACAACCCCTTAAGAGGTGGTAAACCACTCCTAACACAAATGAATTAGGTATATTTTTTTGATCATTAAAAATATTACTTATGTCGGCTACAATTTACTATCAACTGATAAGAATTTTTCCATCGGTCTTACAGTCTTACAAATTAATTTAAAATAATTAATATTTGTGGCAGTCAGATTGCCCTTGTTTATAATCACCCCCGCAGAATCTGAAATAAAAACTTAATTAAAACCTGGAAAAAACTTTGTTAGCAAAGGACGATCTGACTGCCCCCCACCACCACCACCTTGTCCAACGTTTCGAGCCCGCTCCGGCTCCTCCTCAGGGACTGAATATATATATTTTTTTGGCAATTATTTTTTTCCTTAAAATGGGTTCTTGAAGTCGTTAATCGGAATCCACAGTTAGATCCACAATAAAAATTTGAAAATAGTGAATTCAATATGGCGAAAAATTTTTTAGAAATATTTTAAATTCCACGAAAAATAGTATGTAGACCCCCTAGCGGAAATTATATTATGTAAATAAATGTATATTTTTTTATCGTACGATAAACAAGTGTATAATAAAAAAATAATAAATAATAGAATAACATAACAAAACATTGTTACATTATTATACACTTATTTACATAATATAATTTCCGCTAGGGGGCCTACATACTATTTTTCGTGGAATTTAAAATATTTCTAAAAAATTTTTCGCCATATTGAATTCACTATTTTCAAATTTTCATTGTGAATCTAACTGTGGATTCCGATTAATGACTTCAAGAACCCATTTTAAGGAAAAAAATAATTGCCAAAAAAATATACCTAATTCATTTGTGTTAGAGGTGGTTTACCACCTCTTAAGGGGTTGTTTCGCGAAGAATGCCCAAACACACCAACTTTTATTTATTGTAGTTGGTAAAAATAATGTTTTGACCTATTTTTAATTATTTTATGAATTCTCACAACAAAAATTATTCTTAAAAAAACACAATTTCACCCTCTAAAAAATAAGGGATGCAACCCTTAACGTTCATACTACCACGGATTTCTTGGTTTTTTAATAAGAAACTCTTTCCATTTTGTTTCGTTAAAAAAAGTTAAGTAGAAGCCGAGATATATCAAAAAAACGTTTCTTGCGGGTAAACTTTAGGGGTGATTTTAACCCTTATAAAGCGCTTCTCAGCCGATAAAAAAAATGGTTTCGTGAATCTCGCATGGAGGTCTACTTTTTAATATGGGTTTGGAATTTTTTTGAATTTGACAGTTCGGGTACTTTCCTTGTCAGATTTTTTTTGGATGATTCCATTGGTATTTTCATGAGATGTACTCGTTTGAAAATTATGTCGGTATTTAAGATCATCTTAATACTTTTATTATTGGGCCTATAACCTCTACGGCCCACCATAAAAAATTGTCACAGTGATGAATTGTGGTTTCCGAAAGATATACAAATACGTATTCAAAGTTATATTACTGTGCTTCTACTTTTTTTTTTATTATACCAAAATCAAAAGTTAAAAGTTCTGTGAATTTGCCCATAAGGGAGCCGTGAAGACATGAAACAATAATCAAAACGATTATGTAAATCATTTTTAAACCTAAGTAGCCGGGGGACGCGAGGTCCAGGCATATAAGAGAGTCATGAAGACATGAAACAATAAGCAAAACAATTATTTAAACAATTTTTAAACCCAAGTAGCCGGGGGACGCGAGGTCTACGCATATAATCTTCATGACTCCCTCATATTCGTAGACCTCGCGTCCCCCGGCTACTTTTTAACTTTTTACTTAACTCTTAACTTTATTTTTTGGTCAGTTAGTAACTTTTAACTTATCTGAGTTAGTTTTGATTTGAATAAACTTAATTTAACTTTTCCAAATTTGTAAAAGTTACCCAACCCTTGAAATTGGTTAATCGCTTTTAAATTTTGTGGAGATGTAGAGTTTGTATATTTATTATATAATAATTTGATTAGGTAAAAAAGTTGATTCATGATTTTAAGAGACAATTGGGTTAAAAATTTTTCCATTTTTTCAATTTATAATTTTTCTATAAAGATTTTTTTATTTTTTATATATAATACCACATAAATATGAGGTTTTTTTTCTGTTTAATTGATTTCTCGTTCGACAATAAATTGGTCTTGTAATTTAAAATATTTGCAATAAAAATTAATTAGAGGCATAATAAGTAGATCAAATTTTTAGAAGCAACGCGTATCAATGAATTGGCAGAAGTTTTTTTTATGTCAAGTGTCAGTCTGTTTGTCGAGACTTTATTCCGTACATATAGGGTCTTGCATCCTCGATTATTTTAATTTTTTAATTTATAAATAATGTAACAACCTTCATGCTTTTACGCTCGAAATTCTGCTACGTAAAACTTATATCTTCAGGCTGTTTTTCTTTTAGATTTTTCTTATATAATGCAGCTATCCTTCTTTGTCAGAATGCAAAACTCTTCGTCGATGTTACGTATAAAGACCTATTATCTTATAGATATTGTTATTATATGAAACAACAATATCCGCTCGCCTGCGCACAAAACACGTGTATCGTCAGATGGGTGGGAAGAGGTGACAATTTGGCTGCGTGATAAAATCCATACCAAATATCTAAATCCCCGAAGGGGGAAGATGATCATAAACGATCTTACGTTACATAGTCACGATCAAAGCGGTAGCTGTGAGGGCTACGACGCGCGCGTCCTTTCGTGTTAATTTTTTGCTTTGGGTTCGAATCCCGGTGCGGAAAATTTTTTTTTTATCTCTTTTATTCTTAATTTTTTTTAACTGTTCAATATACGTTTAGAGTGAATTGAATCTTAAACTTTTTTTATTAATAGTTTTAACAATGTTTAGAATATTTGCAATTTTATTCTTCGAAATCCATTACATTAATACGTATGTATAACAACTCGTTTATTACTCTGAAAAATAGAATACTTGTGAGAAGCTTCTAGATAAATAAAATTAGAATATTCGTACCTTTTTTAATATTATACTCATGAACTATTTAACAATTTGATTTATTATAAGAAAACTAATTATTTAATATTTTCTTTCATTATTATAAATACAAACAATTTTCAAAGATTTTTAATAAAATCAGTCCATTATTAATAAATAATGTATATTTAAATAGCTTTTTTAATGTAATAAACAAATGCACAACATTAACTTTTTGCTATAAATATTCGGTTTGGCCGTTGAAGTTGGTACATGGCCGGGCTTACCCCATGATTTCCTACGCTTTGGGTTGTCGTAGTAGATCCACTTTTCATCCCCCGTCACTATTCGATGCAAAAAACCCTTTCGACTATGTCTTTGGAGAAGTTGTTCGCACGTGAAAAGACGGCGCTCGACGTCTCTGGGTTTCAGTTCATACGGAACCCAATTTCCTTGCTTTTGCACCATACCAATGGTCTTGAGACGGTGTGAAATCGCTTGTTGTGCTCTTCAGTTTGGCATGAGTCTTGGTCCAGTAATGCCTCTAACTCAGCGTCTTCAAACTTGACTGGCCTTCCTTCGCGTTCTTTATGTTCCACATCAAACTCGCCGTTTTTAAACTTTTGAAACCACTCACGACAACTTCTCTCACTTAAAGCAGCATCACCGTAAACTTCTACAAGCGACTGATGTGTCTCAGCAGCAGATTTCTTTAAATGAAATAAATAAATCAAAACTTCCCGCAAATGACGCTTATTCGGTACAAAACTCGACATTTTCGAACAAAAAAAAATGTATACTGCCAATACAAAGTCAATAGTATTTTAAGGTTATGTTGTTGCCAGGTGTCCAAACTTTCTATGTGACATTTTACATCTGACGATTTCAAAGTAATCTACTCTGTGGAGCCATCTCTTGAAAACGGCGGAAACTTATTTGTATACCCAATAAATATTTTTAGCTTTAATATTTGCTATTTTTTCAAAATATCGATGATTTTCTTAATCAATCTTGAAAAAGTTTTCCCGCCCGCTGGTCGGCAAGTGATCGCTTTCGGCTCTATTAATAAGTTCAAAAAACGCGAAAATCGTGCTTGTGGACAAAATAGTATATTGTGTGCCAAGGGCGCAAAGTGGGTTTTTTTAGACCGAGTGTGGGTACTGCAACTACACGAGGTCAAAAAACCCACTTAGCCCTTGGTGCACACCATATTTTTATATATACACCATATGTATATTTTTTAAAGTTCCAGATGTTTATTTTATGATAATTGTATTTGTTTTCTTAAAAATTTGAATCGCACATTATAATATGCAATAATTAATAAGAAAAATATTTTCAAAATAGAAATTTGTATTCCCTAGGCATTGTGGGTTAACATAGATTAATTATAACGAACTTGATTTGAGTCCCGGAAATAAGAAAAAAGATTTGATTGAAGGTTACACTGATATGGGAAAACATGGTCGCAATAAAAATCATGGTAACCATATTTTAGTTTTTATGTTACGAGGTAGGCAGAATGATTGGAGACAGCCTATTTGCTACTATGTTCCCCATAACAGTGTAAATGGCAAATTATTGCATAAAATCATTTTAGATGTTATAGATTACGTTGAAGACGCCGGTTTTATATTAAAATCAATGGTATGCGATCAAGGATCGCCAAATCAATCGGCCATACAAAAATTGGGTAGAACAAAAAATAAGCCATTTATTGAACAACATAATCGTAAAATTTTCTTTAACTTTGATACTCTCCATTTACTTAAATGCCTGCGTAACACTTTTCGTAAACGTCAATTTGAAATAAATGAGAAATCCGTTTCATGGGACGCGATTCGTGAATTAAGAAATCGTGAAAAAGATCTACCAACTAAATCTGCCCCTAAACTAACAGACAGACATCTAGATCCAAATTCTTTTCAACTAATGAACGTTAGTCTTGCAGCTCAAATTTTTAGTAAAAGTGTTTCCTCAGCTTTACTAGCAGGTGCGATCGCTCCAGAGCAACCTTTAATTCATCCTGATTGTATAGAAACAGCAAATTTTATTAAAAAAGTAAATGACCTTTTTGATTGTTTAAATAGCAGAAGTTCTCGAGATGGCAATCCTTTGCGTCGTCCTTTATCAAAATTAAATCCTCAAGTAGTACAGTATTTGAAAGAGTCCTTGATTTGGATCGAAACGTGGAAATGCATTGATAAAAACGGTAATCCCCCATCCTTTGACGGTTAATAGTATACTTTTACAATGGGAAGATATGGCAGCAAATGATGGAGTGTATTTGTTAACGACGCGTTTAAATCAAGATCCATTAGAAAATTTATTCTCTGTTTTAAGAAGTCGTTCTGATCACAATCAAAATCCAACCGCAATGCAAGTAAGGCATAATTTTCAGTATAGCATTACTGCAAATTTAACGTCTTCATCCAAATTAACAAATTGCGAACCTGATGGAACAGTAGCATTACTAACAATTGGTATGAAAAGTAAAAATGTTGAATTACAAGAATCGTTAGAAAACGGAACCAATTCTGTGTACGCGTTTGATGAAAACATTAATGCGGATTGTATTAATAGTAATTTCCTTGCAAGTAGTCAAAATGATGAATTAGCTAACGATGATATTGAAGACGCTTGCAGTGAAATTTCGTTCGATGGAGTAAATGAATCTGTTCATTTCGATGAAAATGAAGATACTTTTGTAGATAATATATCTGATTCAGACACAGTTGTAGGTGATGATGATGATGATGAATTTCAAGAAGTATTTGATTCATTAAATGAAAGGAGTGAGAATTTGAGTAATACAGCTAGGAGCTTTTTATCAGAAAGTTATGATAAAATGGACAGTGTATTGTCAAATTCACATAATCGGCAAGATTCGTCTACTCCTTTACGGGGAGCAATGAAGTATGTTGCTGGATATGTAGCGATGAAATGTATCTCAAAATTTAATTTTTTTTTCTTTTTTTTCATTTATTTATTTAGAGTCGCATCGACAACTAGGTCATTAGCGACTACTTAAGATTACAGATATGCTTTACATAGAGTGATATTGTTTATAAGATAATATACATATAAATATTTAGATAATGCGGTATACGTACAGTTTAAGGTTAGGAGGAGAAAAACAAAATAGAGAACAATATGTTATATGAGATGAATAAGTTTGAATGCGTAGTTTTTACAATATATTCGCAAGGTTTGTAACATTTAGGAATTTCACTATATTTTTTATATTTAGATTTGAATTAAGAATTAATTTCATATCTTCGGGAATTTTAAATAATCTTCTTTCTTCGTTGAATTTCTTACAGTCTATGATTATATGTTTGATTGTTAGGATCACGTTGCATTCGTTGCATGCTGGTGGTGAAAGGTTTTGTAGTAGGTATTGGTGGGTTAGTTTGGTGTGTCCTATTCTTAAGCGTGTTATTTGTACTTGTTCATGCCGTGAGAATTCAGATAGTTTTATTTTATTGAAAGTATCATCTCTTATATTGTGAAGATAGGTATTTTTGTTTGTTAGCCAGAGGATGTTCCACTTCATTTTTAGGGCATTTAGTAGCATCATTTGAGCGTTTTTGATTGGAATGGGAAGATCATTTGGGGTATAGTTGTCCAGTGCTGCTTCTTTAGCTGAGGTATTAGTAATTTTCATTTCTTTGTCGTTATCGTCGGGGACTTTTAGTTTTAACTTTATTATTTTGGGTTCCTTGTTAGTAATTTTGTATTGTATTTTTTGAATAATTTCATTTTTAGTATAAAGATTTTTTATTTCTTTTAAAATATTTTTATTGGTGGTTGAGATAGTAAATTTAGTATGGTTATAGCAATCAATTATTTCAATTGCCTTTAAAATAGTGTAAGTTTGAGCAGTATTTTTATTAATTGAGTTGTGAAGTGGGAGCTTGTAGAGAACTTCAGGAAATTTTATTGCGATGCCTGTTCCTTATGAAGTGGTTTCACCATCTGTACATACTTCAATGTATTCGGTATTTTCCAAATCCGTATCTTTGCCGTCTATGGTGTCGATATTTAATATGGCTACAGGATTGGCATATTTAGTTTTGGTTATAATATTCGGTATTTCTTGTTCGATGTTAAGCAATATTTCTTCAAGTCTTTGGCTAAATGGTTTAGGGAGATTATTGTTACTCTCCTGATGAGGGACTGCATCAATGAGTATCATTTGGGTGGTTGGATTTTCCGAATTTGCTGATAGTTTGCAAGCCATTTTGCATATAAGTTGTTTACGGCGAAAGTCCAAAGGAGGCATGTTAGCTTCAGCGAGGATACTGGAGGTAGGGCTCGTGTGGAAGGCCCCAAGAGCGATTTTTAACCCGTAGTTGTGGATCGCATTTAAGGCAGTCGTTGATTTGGAAGAGTCATAAAGTACGCAGCCGTAGTCGAGTTTAGCTAGAACTGTGGCCTTATATGTGTTCATTAGTATTTCTTTGTCTGCTCTCCAGTTTTTAGCAGTTAAAGTTTTAAGGATATTTAATCGTTTGGTTACCTGACTTTTTAAGAGCCTTATGTGTTACCAATTTAGCTTATTGTCGAATATAAGACCGAGGATTTTTAATTGATTTACTTGTTCTATCTGTTGATCTTTTATATTTAGGATAATTTTGGATGTTTTGTGTTTTTTAGTAAATATGATAAATTGTGTTTTTGAGCTTGAAAATTTGAACCCAGAGTTATTAGACCAATATATCAGTTTGTTGAGAGTATTCTGTAGAATAGTTTGTGATAATTGAAGATTATTACCTTGGTAGTATAGTGTTAGATCATCAGCAAACAGGCAGCACTTAACAGGGTGTTCTACATTTTTGACTATATCGTTAATGGCTACTAGGAAGAGGGTCACACTAAGAACAGAGCCTTGTGGTACTCCATTTTGTAAAACTTTAGTCTCTGAGAGTGTACCGTTTGCTTTAACTTGGATTAATCTCTCCTTTAGAAAATTTTTTATAAAACTTAGCATGTGACCTTCTACTGAAGCATTTTCTAATATTCTGATAACTCTTCTTCTGCAAACCATTTCGTAGGCTTTTTCGATGTCCAGACTGACTGCAATAAGATGGAGTTTCTTGCGAAATGCTTCACATATTGCGTTTTCTAGTTTGATTAGATGATCATAGGTAGTCCGGTCTTGTCGAAACCCACTTTGCTGAGGAACAAAAAAGTCTTTTGTTTCTAGAAATATCTTGAGCCTTTTGTTTAAGATTTTTTCTAATAGTTTGCAGAGGTTGTTCGTTAATGAAATAGGTCTGTAATTATTGGAAGACGTAGTATCCTTCCCTGGTTTGGGGATTGGAATGACCACTGCTAATTTCCATTGATCGGGGAAGACTTCTTCAAGCCAAATCAGATTTAATAGTTTTTCTAAGTATTCTATGCCTGATTTGGGAAGCTGTTTGATCAGAATATTTGGAATTTGGTCGGGTCCAGGACTGGAGTTTTTGCATTGATTGAGGGTTTCTACTATTTCTTCTAGTCTTATTTGTTGATTCAGAGGAGATCGATCGCATTGATTTTGGAGATTGTTACGTGTGAGATTTTTTTAATTTCTTTCATCTATTCTTCGTTGTAGGAATTCTTGGTCATAATTGGTGTCACTGGAGTTTTTTGCAAAGGTTTCAGCAAGATCATTTGAGATTTCTTGGGAATTGAAGATAATTCTATTTCCTTGATTTTTTAAAGCTGTGATTTTCGTATTTTTAAATTTACCTTGTATTCTTTGTATTATTTTCCAGATAGTTGAGGCTGGGGTGTGGGAGTTTAGTGATTGGACGAAATCAAGCCAGAAGTTTTTTTTTTGTTTCTTTCAGAGTTCTTTTAAAAAAAGCTTTTTTTTGTTATATTCTATTTTATTTGAGAGAGTGCTATGCTTTTTAAATCTGTTGAAGGCATTAAAAGTATTGATATTCCTCTCCATATTAACAAGTAGTGAAATGATAACACAGCAAATGTGGGAGGACAACCCAAGGCTTAAATAAAAACTCCTTTAGTTAATTTTTTTCCATAAATACCGGCAACGTTTCGTCCCTGGTATGGGACCTCTTCAGGCCTTTATTAAAAAATAATAAAAATTATAATTGTATAGTAATGTTTTCACAATAAATATGGATGTTATAAACTTTCTTATTGTATAAAAGTCAAAAAATTAATGGTCATACCATAATACTTAAATAACTAATATAATATCAGAGACGAATACGTCTCTATCGTCGTACGCGTTTTCAGTCTATGGCAGTCATATAATAGATGTAAGTATGTAACAGAGTCATCGCAGGCGGAGATACCCGAAGGTACCCGAACTTACTTATTCACGTATACATAGAAAGCCATAATAGAACACCTTCACACAAACAAAGAGAAATTTCAAACAGAGAATAGTTATACTTAGGAATCTGATTTATTTAAATATCTATTTAATTTATTATATTGTTTACTAATAGTGTTAAAGTCTTCTTGTTTATTAATGTTATTATTATTGATATTAATAAAAATATTTTCCGCAATTAATCTTTTAAAATTATTTGGTTCTTTATCTAAAATTTTAACATTATCATAATCAAAACTATGTGAAAAGTTATTTACATGAGTCGGAATTGGTAATATTTTGTCTAACGGGGTTTTTTTGTGCTCATATATTCTCTTTTTTAAACATCTCTTTGTTTGGCCAACATAAGTGGCATTACAATCCTTACACGCAATCTCGTATACCACATTGGTCTCACACCATTTTTCCAGCTTATCTTTACCTAACTTAATAATGCTATTTAATTTGTTTGACATACAAGGAACTATAGTAAAACCATACTTTTTGAAGGAAGACTTACATGTAAAAAATAATTTATTATGAAACGGAATCGATATAACATTTTTGATTGTAGACATATTATTATTAAGTTTTGAATTGCCATAAGTGTGATATCTCACGCGATAACGAATACAACTATCAATAAAATTATCAGGGTAGCTATTTTTGGCGAGTATTTTTTAACCATAATCAAATTTTCATTATGAAATTGTTGGTGCGAAAGAAGAAGAGCTCTATCTACTAGATTGTAAATGATATTGCGTTTTAATTGAATTGTGTGGTTTGAATTAAAATTTAAAACTCTATTAGTGTTTGTGGGTTTTTGATACCAATTAGTAATAATACTATTATTAATTATTGTTAAAGTGACATCAAGAAATGGAATCATGTTATTGTTATGTAACTCGTGTGTAAATTGTAAATATTTATTATAACTATTAAATTTGTTTAAAATTAGGTCTAGCTCTTCTTCTTTCACACACAAAATTGTATCGTCAACATATCTAAAATAGAACAATGGTGAGATATTATGATTATTTTTTAATTCACTGAGAACTGTGATTTCTAAGTCTTCCATAACAATATCTGCAAATAACGGTGAAATCGGAGAGCCCATGGGTGTACCAAAGATTTGTTTATAAATTATATTGTTAAACAGAAAGTAAGTATTGTCAAAAAGAAATTTAACTATGTATATTATGTTATCAAACGGAATTTTTGAGTGACATTGAATCTTATGAAACCGTTTATCTAAACTACACAAAACTAATTCTACCGGTATGTTAATAAACAAAGAAATGACATCTAGAGAAACTAAAATATATCCATGGGGAATATATATATTCGTCACTTTTTCTTTTAAGGCAAAACTATTGTTAATATGTGAAGCGGGTTTATTAAAACAAAGTCTAAGGGTTTTTTCAATGATGTTAGCTAAAAAATGAGTGGGACTATTTACAGTTGAGATAATTGGTCTTAAAGGTACATCTTTTTTGTGAATCTTAGGTAATCCATAAGCTCTAGGAAGAACCGTATTAGTTTGTGTTAATTTAAACCTATCATATTTGAATTCTCAGCAATCACTATCATTAAGATCTGTTAAAATATTATATACGTTTTTTTGCATTAAAGTAAGAGAGTTCCTTTTTACAATTTTATAAGTATTTTTATCACTAAGTAGATTAGACATTTTTTCATAGTAATCATCATAATTAAGACACACATTTCAGTATTTGAAAGATTAATTACCCATTTTTTGTTATTATTAATATCACAATTTTTAGATCTATTATTATTAATTAAATTATTAAATTTTTTCCTACTTAGTGATAAAAATACTTATAAAATTGTAAAAAGGAACTCTCTTACTTTAATGCAAAAAAACGTATATAATATTTTAACAGATCTTAATGATAGTGATTGCTGAGAATTCAAATATGATAGGTTTAAATTAACACAAACTAATACGGTTCTTCCTAGAGCTTATGGATTACCTAAGATTCACAAAAAAGATGTACCTTTAAGACCAATTATCTCAACTGTAAATAGTCCCACTCATTTTTTAGCTAACATCATTGAAAAAACCCTTAGACTTTGTTTTAATAAACCCGCTTCACATATTAACAATAGTTTTGCCTTAAAAGAAAAAGTGACGAATATATATATTCCCCATGGATATATTAAGTTAGGTAAAGATAAGCTGGAAAAATGGTGTGAGACCAATGTGGTATACGAGATTGCGTGTAAGGATTGTAATGCCACTTATGTTGGCCAAACAAAGAGATGTTTAAAAAAGAGAATATATGAGCACAAAAAAACCCCGTTAGACAAAATATTACCAATTCCGACTCATGTAAATAACTTTTCACATAGTTTTGATTATGATAATGTTAAAATTTTAGATAAAGAACCAAATAATTTTAAAAGATTAATTGTGGAAAATATTTTTATTAATATCAATAATAATAACATTAATAAACAAGAAGACTTTAACACTATTAGTAAACAATATAATAAATTAAATAGATATTTAAATAAATCAGATTCCTAAGTATAACTATTCTCTGTTTGAAATTTCTCTTTGTTTGTGTGAAGGTGTTCTATTATGGCTTTCTATGTATACGTGAATAAGTAAGTTCGGGTACCTTCGGGTATCTCCGCCTGCGTTGACTCTGTTACATACTTACATCTATTATATGACTGCCATAGACTGAAAACGCGTACGACGATAGAGACGTATTCGTCTCTGATATTATATTAGTTATTTAAGTATTATGGTATGACCATTAATTTTTTGACTTTTATACAATAAGAAAGTTTATAACATCCATATTTATTGTGAAAACATTACTATACAATTATAATTTTTATTATTTTTTAATAGACGAAACGTTGCCGGTATTTATGGAAAAAAAATTAACTAAAGGAGTTTTTATTTAAGCCTTGGGTTGTCCTCCCACATTTGCTGTGTTATCATTTCACTACTGTTGAAGGCATGTTTAGAATCTTTACAGGCTTTTTCACATGTCTCATTCCACCATGGGACTTGTTTAGTTTTATTTTTTATTTTTGTTGTAGGAATGGCGATATCAGCCGCTCTATTGATTATATTGTTGAAATTTTGTACGATCTCATTAATTTTATTTTTGTTTAACGAATTTGGGGTTCCTAATTTAGGTATATTTTTATCTATTTCGTTTTGGTATAATGTCCTATTTGCTTTTTTGAAGTTGAGACGTTTATTGGGGAGATCGTTGGTGCTTTTATCGTGAGTATTGGTACATATATTTATATTAATTGGATAGTGGTCACTGTCATAAAGATCATCTGACACTGTTAGGTCTAGATCTTCTGCTATATTTGCTGAGGTTAGTGCTAGATCTATTGCGCTTTGCGATCCGTTTGAAGCATTAAAGTGAGTTTGTTGGGTATTATTAAGAAGAACTATATTGTGTACGTTGATAAATCTTTCAATGATTTGACCTCTAGGGTCGGTTGACGTCGATCCCCATAATATATTGTGGGAGTTAAAATCTCCTAGAATTATAAAGGGTAATTGAGTTTTTAATTCAGAGAGATCTTGTAAGTGGAGATTTTGACTATTAGGTAAGTATATATTGCAAATAGTGAGTTTCTTTGGAAAATACGCCTCGATGGCTAGAGCTTCAAGAGGGGTATTGAGATTTATAGTGTTACTGAGGATGTCGGTTTTAATATAGATAGCAACACCACCACTTGCCTGTGATGTTTTCCTGTTTTTGTGAAAGCATTTATAGCCATTTAAGTTGGCGGAAAAATCGTCTTTGAAATGGGTTTCTTGTAAGCATATGACGTTACAATTACGTTCTGCTATTAGCCTTTGCAGGTTAACTAATCTTTTGAAGTATCCGTTAAGATTCCATTGGATTATGTTAGTACTCATTATTTTAGGAGCTTATTTAGTTACGTGTTCGATCGCGGGAAGACTAGTAACTACTTCAGTCTCCGTGTCTACTATATTTTTATCGTCACCTTCAGATTCTATTTTCCGAATTATTTTCGTGAATCTAGATTTCATGGATTTGGATAGTTTGGGATATAGCGTCCTCATCATTCCGGAAATTTCTCTTATATTGTGACAGTATTCTAGGGCAGTTTCGATTTCGAAAGGACTTGAAAAGGCTTTATCAAGGAAGCTTTTAAATTGGAGGAGGTTGATAGGGAATGCTATCGATTTATCTTGGAACATTTCCTCGACTGATAATAGACTAGTGTCGAGATCGATGTTAGATTTATCTTTTTCTTCTGTAGGTTTGGTTGTTTTTTTTTGTTTTTTTTTAATTGGATTATATTTGTGTTTTTTATGTGAGAGTGCTTGTTTTTGGGGTATGGTAGGGAGTCGAGGGAATCGAGGCTGGAATCACAGCTGGAGAGGGTTTTATGGATGGTCGTAGTTTCCGACGATGTGGTTGACGGTGAATGGGGTCTTTTAAAGCTTCGTTTGTTATATTCGTCGATCGGCATTTCTGTATCGACGGATTCCTCGATTCCAGTGGTAGTTTCCATTAAGGATTCCTGAACCTCTTTGCCTGATATTATTGTATTGTCGAATGTATGGGGACGCGGTAAGCTGTGTTGATGTTTATTATTTACATGCTGAGCTGTGAGAATTTGATGATTATCTTGGGATACTGCTGGTGATATACTTTCTGTTAGGTTGAGATTTGTAGTGTGTAGAGTATTATTAATATTCTGAGAAGAGTTTTCCGAATGTATATTTGTAGGGCATTGTTTCGCTGCGTGTCCCGTTTCTTTACAGATAAAGCATGTAAAGTTACAACATAGAAATTAGTAAAGATTTAATTGATAAAATCACATCTAAAGTTCTGGAATATCATGCACAGTTTTGGATTACTGACGAACCTTGTAAATCGCATCGTGAGGCTGCAATCGCGTTTTTCGTTAGAGTTCATATTTTTAATAAAGTAAAATGGATAAATCATGATTTGCGGGACGCTAAAATTTCAAGGAAAAAACATTTTGCTAGTAACAAGCCTAATACTAAATTGCAGAAATTGAGTCATGAGTAAAAAGAACTTGTTAAATTAAAATAATATTTTTATTACTTACCGATAAAGCTAAACAATATTTTTTTTACAAAAAGGAAATATAAATCTTTATTTCATGATCAAATTTCAGCAAGATGTTACGCTTATTGTATTGTCTGTTGCTAAGAAATAAATATATGTATATTTTGTTACAGAACATAATTAATGTGATACCATAAAAGGTGATGTTTATTGACTATTTATTAATGCAAAGCATGATTTCTAATTATAATTTTTATGATTATCTTCAATTAAAGTAAAATACTAGTTATTCATTTTCAATTTCATTTTGCTTCATAGAAATTTTCCACTTTTTTCATTCCTGCATCATCAATTATTTATAAATCCTAGATTTTCATATAAGAAAAGTTTGTGTATTTGATATTACTATATTGAATAGTATGCAAATTTTGATTGCTAATTCTATAATTGTAATTTCCACTTCATAATTACAATATTCATTCCGTAAAATTATTTAAGTAGAATTATCAAAAATATAATGTCACGTTTTATGTATTTAGAATTTTTTTTCAATATTTATGTTTTATATTTTATTTATTTATTTATTTATTGAACCATAGTTTACTGTATTAAATTCGAAAAAAACGTTTATAGGGCGACTTCACCGGTGAATGAACGAATAAGGAAATTTAAATTTTTGTTATTTACTTAAGAGAATTAAAAATGTATTAAAAGCAAAAATCTGTTTTAATTAATATTTTAAAATCTTCAAACTTTACGTTAGTGACAAAATTTTAGATAAAGAATAAAAGTAGAAATTTTGTTTAATCGAAATCTGTAAATATCTCCTAAAAATCAGTAAATGAATCCGCGATCTTAATATCTAAATATGTTTTGCCAGTGAATGAATACTTCACCAGTGAATAAACACTCAATAGCGGCGATTTTATGATTTTATTCTTAACAAGATAATTTCTTTTATGAAGAATGTTTATGTAAAATGAAATAAAAATTATAAAAGATTCGAAAATTATCGTCATGTTAGATAAACAATACATAGAAAGCTTGATATTTTCATATATTTAAAGAAAATGTTCGTTAACTGGTGACTATTCGGATATTGGTGAAGTCACCCTACAAAAATATTCTGTAATTCGTGGGGTGTGGGCGCTATCATCATACGTATCATTATCGTTTTTACTCATTATAAGCCATATTTTACGTTTCATAAATAATTGAGATTATAATACTTTGTTCGGATAATCTGAAAGTAGTTGACTCAGTATAATTTATGATTATATATTTAAACTTCAAATTAATAACAATTAGTTGTAGTAACGTGTATGAAGACAATACTATAGTTCATAATTTTGTTTCATCTTTTGCAATAAATTGTAGTGAACGATTTTGCGTGGTAACTATTTGCATATGTTTTTGTAGTTCATTTAAATGAAAAAATCAGATTAAGGGGATGTGAGTACCGACGTTATTTTTCAAACGAGCATAACTCACGCAAATATCAATAGAATTATCCAGAAAAAAATCTGCATATAGTGTTTGCGTGTATGGAGCGCTTGACAGACGTCTTTTCCCAAAAAAAATGATGAGAATTTATTGAATTAAATAAAAACCGTACTGTCGGTAAGTAGGAATCTACAATTGACCTACTTTTCAAACGAGCATAACTCACGCAAATATCAATAGAATTATCCAGAAAAAAATCTGCATATAGTATTTGCGTGTACGGAGCGCTTGACAGCCGTCTTTTTCCAAATAAATGTTTGAATGTTGATTTAAAAAAATATTGAAATTTGGGTTGCACATCCCCTTAAAGACAAAAGATTTTAATTTTTAGTACATGTTTGTAGTATTTGAAAATATTTATTACTTCCTTAACCTAATGTTCCTGTGTTTCCTATATCCTATCCTGATGGAAGATATCTGCCACCTACCCGCTTGGTTTCCATCGAATAATATCGCGTTTGCATATTATCTGTATTGTTTAAAATAATTAATGAAATTGAATAACTGAAACACCGATATATGAAAAATATTTATGCAAACACGTATTAACTGAGAGCAGAACATATTAATGAACATTCCATGAATTTGAGTAGAATAAATATCGATAATAATCGATACTAGTTTTTTTATGCCTGATCTATTACTTTGCGATTACTGCAGCATCTTTTTATCCACGGGGGAGGCACTTTATAAGAATGCTGAAATGTTATATAGGTATTTTATTAAATATAATGTGACCATTTCATTCAAAGAATATATGTCTTAAATATAATGTCGTTCAAAATATTTTACAAATCTGATACTGTCAATTACAAACGGGAACTATTCAGAACACAAAAGGAATTGTTTTCGAAAATAAATATTAGAAAAATTCGCGTCTATAAAAATTAAAAACAAATTGCATAAACTTACAGACTTTTAACTAGAGAAAAAACATTTCGAAAAATGTAAAAGATGTATTCCCATAAGATTTGTAGATCATTTGCCGACGTTATGGCTTAATTCCCTTTATCACTGTATTTTCTACAGTTTAATCGTTAGATGGAAATGGTATTGGAAATATTGATATCACATATCATATTAAAATAATTTAATGAGAATATTATGTATCGTTAAAAATTATATATTTATTGCCATAAATATTAATTATTTTAATTTAATTTGTAAGACTGTAAGACCAATGGAAATATTCTTATCAGTTGAGAATATTATGTACTTCTTACAAATTTTTTAAAAATTTTTATATACTAAACTTTAAACATTTTATACCACTGTAACCTCAAAATCATAACTTTAGTATAATTATTCGGCTCTCGTGGTATAAAATACGATTCGAAACTGGTGCGTAATAAGATTTTTAGCTCATGCGACTTTTCTCCCTCGCTTCTCGTGCGAAAAACCCGTTACATGGGCTAAATAAAATCACCTGCCGCACGACCCGTATCGAAATGTACTCTATTTCGACATTAGGAAAATTTACCATTCTATCATAAAGTATTCTAATTTGTTTATTGATATTTATTTAAAATCACTCATCTGACGATTTAATTGTCAGATATAATGCCCCCTCGCCTTTCTTCTCAAACCTTTATTTATACATTGATTATGATGAATAAATTAAGTATAGGAGCAATAGGCTCTAGTATTCTGTGTTGAAAAACCGTTAATTTTGAAGCACGAAAATCTCGAAAATTAAAAACGGTCAGAAAACATAATATTATGTGCATCCAAGGGCTAGGTAGTGGGCTTTTTTATATCGCGAGTTTGCAGGATTTGTGTGCGGCTTGCGAAACGCACTTGCCTTAGGCCCGTGCTAACTTGTGTTCGACTTGTACTTATAAATACTCGGTCTGCTAAATCCAACGTTGCACCCTTGATACACAATATATTATTTTACAGTGAATATGAAAATTAATATAATGGCCCGCGTGAAAATATTATATGAGATCTCATATGAGATCTCATATGAGATCGTAATTGAAACTAACAACGATCTCATATGAGTTCTCATATAGTTCTCATATATGAGATCGTTATACGAATTTCATAGACATATGAGATATATATGAGATCTCATCTGCAATTTTCATTAATTCATAAATAATTTATTGTTAATGTAAAAGTATGAATAAACAGTATATTTTAACGAATCTTAAAAAAGAGCAATAAGGTTTTATTAATACATTTTACTAATGTTAATATTTTATTTCATTCTATTTCTAAATATTCAGTAAAATATAATATTTATTATAAAAAATAAATATTATAAAAAATGAATTTATTGTAAAAATAAATTATTTATTAACTAATGAAAATTGCAGATGAGATCTCATATGAGATCTCATACGTCTGAAATTCGTATAGCGATCTCATATAATATTTTCACGCGGGGGTTGCATACAGTCGAAAAGTGATATGATATATCAAGTTAAATAACTACATATAATATGACTACATAACTAATTATTACTATTTATTTGCTTGTATAACAATTTATATCTTTTTTTATTTCTTTCAATTATTATATTTTTAATCAAATAATTGTAAGAATTTATTAACTTTTAATAATATTTTATATAATTTATTTGGCGATTAAATTTTATTTAATCATTATTAAATTGTCATTTATAAAAAAGTTTTATAACATGTCAAATTGCAAATCATCATGCAGTCATGCTTTACGACGCCTGCGCCCGGATCACCGTGAACGGCGCGAGCCGCAATTCGCAGAACTGAGAAGAAAAGCACACAATGTGGGGTTTATACACCCACTTCTTCACTCGGTCCAGGAAAGGAAGGGGAGAGAGAGAAATGAAGAGTCGAGGAGTCAACAGTAACGAGGAGATTTATTAGTCAAAGGAGGATACAGCGGACACACGTCCGCACGCTCGTGGACTCGAGCAACGACTGCGGCGCGCAGGCCGCTTCATGGAGAGCGCGACATGGCTGCTTCCCCCACTCTCGCAGTTAGAGTGAGAGGGAAGATCGCAGTCCCTACACACTCCCCTCCGAGTGCCAACGAAGTACATAAATATGGAGATAAATATAAATAATTATACCGTCCTCGATAGCACTTACAACTAGGTAATCACAGTCACATTACGCCTTAGTCGCAGGAGTAAAGGATACTTTATTCTTCCTGGCGTAAGTCTTTTATGCTGGTTGATCTACAGTGGTAGGCTGATTGCCTCTTAAATCACCACCGGAAGGCACATCGGGAAGACTATCAGAGATCATGTACGCAGGTTTAAGAAGTTCAACGGACACACTGCGTGACGCGCCGTTGATTTCTATGTCGAAAACGCGATCGGAGGGACGTTTTAATACTTTGTATGGGCCAGTATAGGGCCTCTCTAATTACTTTTTAGCCATATTGCGCATAAATACATGTGTACAGGTGTATAAGTCCTTAAAACAGAATGCACGTTTTTTATAATTGTGTGCGACAGGGACTGGACGGACTTGACGCATATATTCGCGGAATTCTTCTATGAAAAAATTCGGATCAGGCGTAAAGTCTTCAGGGAGGAAAAACTCACCTGGAAGATGCAAAGTGGTGCCGAATACAAACTCCGCAGGAGACGCATTCGTGTCCTGACGAAGATGACTACGTAATCCTAATAATACTGTACTTAAGGTACGAGTCCAGTCCTTGTCCACATGGCACATAATCGCCGCTTTAAAGGTACGGTGCCAACGCTCGATAAGGCCATTCGCCGCAGGGTGATATGCAGTAGTGCGAATACGCTCGCAACCTATTAGGGACAAAAGGGCCGTAAATAAGCGCGATTCGAATGGGGACCCTGATCGGAAGTGATGACCGTTGGCGCACCATAACGAGAGACCCAGGTGTCATAGAATGCCCTGGCTACCGTTTGCCCCGACATTTCACGTAACGGAACCGCCTCAATCCAACGCGAAAAGAGATCAATCATGGTGAGCACATACTCAAAACCATTTCGATTAGGGAGAGGACCGACTAGATCAATGTGCACATGGTCGAAGCGACCATCGGGTGCGACGAATTTGTCAGGTACTAGTTTTACATGACGAGAAATTTTTGACTGCTGACAGTCTAAGCAGTTTTTACAGAAACGAGGTATATCACGGTGCATGTAGGACCATACATAACGCTGCCGGATGAGTCGGTCGGTGACTTTGGGGCCTGGGTGAGCAGGCTTATGAAACATGTTGAACACCGTTTCACGGAGCGACTCAGGGATGTACGGACGAATGGCTTCACCAGTGATCTCGCAAAAGATAGTAGTATGAGCAAGGCCCCACTGAATACGCTTTAAAGAAAGCGGGTAGTCCGAAGACTCGCGAATGGCCTTAAGCTGCTCATTAGCTTCCTGTTTCGTTTCTCAGCAAGCTCATTAAGGTTGATCTCTACGGGGAGTCGGATGGACTCTACCCGAGAGAGTGAGTCGGCTACAGTATTTTCTGCACCTTTAATGTATTCAATTTGAGTAGTGTATTGGGCGATAAGGGATAACTGACGCGTTTGGCGCGGTGAAGCCTTATTAGACTTTTGCATGAAAGCATAAATGAGAGGTTTATGGTCGGTTAAGATCTTGAAGTCTCTACCTTCAACAAGAAACGAGAAGTATTTTACAGCTTCGTATATGGCCGTGAGCTCGCGGTCATATGCACTGTACTTCCGCTGTGAGGGGGAGAACTTTTTCGAAAAGAAAGCTAAAGGTTCCCAAATTCCAGTGAGGGACAGCTGTTCAAGGGCAGCTCCCATTCCAGAATCGGAAGCATCAGAGACGATGCGTATTTCCGCACCAACGCGGGGGTGTACAAGCAGAGCTGCTGCTGACAACTCCTCCTTGACACGGCTGAAGGCCTCCTCAGCTTCAGGCGTCCACAGAACGGGACGCTTATCATTTTTGCGGGAATCGCTAAAAAGAGCATTAAGAGGGGCTTGAGAAGTCGCAGCGCGAGGCATGTTGCGGCGGTAAAAATTTACGGTGCCGACAAACCTGCGAAGTTCTGCTATAGTCTGAGGTTTGGGGAAGCTTAGAATGGCTTCAACCCTACTGGGAATGGGGCGAATGCCTTCACCATTCACCAGATAGCCTAAAAACTCTAACTCTTCAGCAGCGAAGGTACATTTTTCGACATTTAAGCGAAGATGAAACTTCTTAAGTCGTTCAAAGACCGTGCGAAGGTGAGCATAATGTTCTTCAATTGAAGATGAGGCAATAAGAATATCGTCTATATACAGGTATACAAAATCGAGATCACCTAACGCGCTATTAATGTAACGCTGGAAGGTTTGGCTCGCGTTGCGAAGCCCGAAGGTCATATACATAAATTCGAAAAGGCCGAAAGGGGTTATGATGGCCGTTTTCGGTATGTCCTCGGGGGCAACAGGAATCTGATTGAACGCTTTATGAAGATCAAGCGCCGAAAAGATTTTCTTACCGTGCAGATTATTCGTGCAATCATGAATATGGGCAGTCCGGTACTTATCAGGGACCGTGGCGGCGTTTAAGCACCTATAATCGCCACAAGGTCTCCAACTGTTATGCTTTTTCAACTCCATATGGAGAGGACTTGCCCAAGGGCTGCTGGAGGGGCGGTAAATTCCTGCCTCAATCCAAGCATCGAATTCGGCTTTCGCCGCTTTCAACTTGTCTGGAGCAAGTTTACGAGGACGCTCGGAGACAGGAGGACCAGACGTTATAATATGATGAAAGACATCGCTATTTCTAGGGACTGTGGGCTTTGAAACGCCCGTGATCTCCGGAAAATCAGCGAGAATCTTCGCGCACTCTGAGCCGGGAACAACTGCAAAAACAGAGTCAACCGAAACATCTTTTACTACTGCAAGGGAGTAGATATTGGTAGAGGTGTCAACAAGACGACTTCTTTTAAGGTCAACAAGAAGGCCATAGTGAGATAAAAGATCGGCACCTATAATGGGATGAGGAACATCCGCGATGCAAAAGCTCCAGCGAATGGGGCGTCGAATGCCCAGATTAAGTGTGAGCATCGATTCGCCATAGGTACTAATTAACGAATTATTCGCTGCGAAAAGCTTAAAGGAGCTGGGCTTGCCGCATGCCTTAGGATTTGCTGGAACGAGCGAAATGTCCGCACCAGTATCGATAAGGAACGAACTGCCCGAGATACGATCACGCACATGAAGACGTTTGGAAACGCGAGAACCTTCTGAAGACGTCTCCTCAACAGAAGGTTGAGTTAGTTTTTTGGTGGATTTTGTTTCTGCCACTCACCATATTTGGAGCACCACTCACGACACGACAAGGGATTGTTTGGATATTTTCTATAGGCGAGGCACAGACCGGATGAATCGCGACTGGAAGAACGAGCGCGCCTAGATCTGCCTCTGGCTTGAGAATTGGCGGAGTTATTAGAAGAGTCCTGGCCACCAGCTGATTTTTTGGACAGCGCGTCAACCTTCCGCTCGAGGCCATCAAAGCGCTTGAGCAGGGCTTCAAGAGCGGCCGGGGTCGACTGATTCGAAGAAACAGCATGAATTGAGGCATCCGTAGTGCCAGAAGTTTCAGCCATTCTGTCAGCTGCTTCAGCTAGTTTGTTGAGATCAGTGACACCAGTAGCGACAAGAATCGAACGGTGTTGTAGTGGAAGTTGGTCCAGAAAGACAGACTAGATGATTTTATCGTCACACGAACCTTGATTAAGGGCACGAAGCCTCTGGAGAACTCTCGTGGGCTTACCATCAGTCAACACTTCCCCCTTTAACAATTTTCGCAGGTTATGTTCTGCCGAGCTGGCAAAGGTCGCGATAAGACGGTCTTTTACTAATTTATAGTAGTCCGGAGGTGTGGGATTTGTTTTCAGTAAGTCCCTAATAGCCGACATGCCCTCAGAGCCTAATGATAAGCAGAGATAATCAATTTTGGTACTATCTACCGTGATCTGCGAATGGCGGAACGCGGCCTCTGCTTGCATAAACCATAGCTCGGGGTCAGTTTGAATGAACGGCGGGATTTTCGGCATACGCGCGGCTTCGATGCGGTTGGCAGACGCGGTCGCCGGATGAGTATTAAGACCCGAGAACTGTTGCCTAAGCTCTCGCAACTCCTGCTGAAGAAACTCGACGGTGATCTCTGTGTTGTCCGGCATCTTGATGAAAAAGAATGTACACGAGCCTAAAACGAGGAGTGCAAAGGCTACTTATTACTTATTAGGCTCTACGCGACTAGAAGGTGCACGCAGAAAAATAAAAGCAAGTCCTATGGCTAACCAAGTGAAAATAGCTAGTCCTACGCTCTCCGAAGGTGGCGTAGAACTAGAGGTAAAGGGTGCAAATCCCCTGCTAGGGTTGATAAAACACCTAAATTGCCTTACGCCGCAATGCGCATAACAAGCTCCTAGTTAGTGCTCGCAGGCACATACAATAATGTTAAAGCTAACCTAATCTAAAACTTAAAATTAGGTATTGAAATTGTCAGTAGACCGCGTGAAAAACTAAGAGACCACTTTCCCGCTTAATAAAAAAGTTTTTTTTAAAAGAATTTGATTAAAGCACGTGACTAGGCGATGCATAAATTTACTAAAATTGAAAAAATCCAATACGCGTGACTCAAAAATACTAAAAGGTTTATGTCACCTTGCGCGAGAGCGAGCTTGAAAATGCAATAACACACAAAAGTCGAGACGGCCGCCTAGTTGTCAGAAGCCGCACCCGGAGATCTGCTTAACATTGCTCAACAGGTGCGTTTGAAGGCGCCGGTGACGGTGGCTTTACGCAAGTACGCACCTGGAGATCTGTCAAAGAAAGCTGCAATGCCTCGGAGAAGACTCGACGAGGAACGAAGATTGCGCAGCTGCGCAGGGGCTCTAGGCCGTTGGTTTTTACGCGTGTGCGCCGGCGTGCCAGCACGCACACGACGTAAATTCAAAAGGCAAATGCCTACACACGTGTGCGCCGGCGTGCCAGCACGCACACGGTGAAACTTGTCAACCAGGGACGTCTCGTGTGCGCCGGCGTGCCAGCACGCACACGGAAATCCTGAAGAAGTCCTCGCGGCGAAAGTGCCGCAAAACTGGCCGAAGCTTGTAGTGCAGCACTGAGTGGATGTGTCGCGTAGAAAAACGGTGTCGGCGAAAATGCGCCGTGGCAGGCAGCAGCCTGCCGTCCTCCTCGGTGCTCCTGTCGGGGGCACCAATGTGGGGTTTATACACCCACTTCTTCACTCGGTCCAGGAAAGGAAGGGGAGAGAGAGAAATGAAGAGTCGAGGAGTCAACAGTAACGAGGAGATTTATTAGTCAAAGGAGGATACAGCGGACACACATCCGCACGCTCGTGGACTCGAGCAACGACTGCGGCGCGCAGGCCGCTTCATGGCGAGCGCGACATGGCTGCTTCCCCCACTCTCGCAGTTAGAGTGAGAGGGAAGATCGCAGTCCCTACAACAAAGTCAATGCTAGCGCCACCACTCGGTCAAGGCGGAACTAATTTTTTTTCGTCCTCACCCCCCATCTGAAGTACGCTTCTATATGCGTCTATATTCGTTGGTATATGTATTTCTTTAAACTTACGAGTAGAAACCAAAATCCAGACCACCTGGATCATCTCGTTGTACTTTGCAATTAGGTATGCAACACTTCTTTGGCATTTTTTATAGAATAAATTAAATAAATAAACAACCAGAGAGAGAAAAACAAATAGAAAAGGTTATGATTTTCTGCTCCGATCATATGCTTTATGCGCTGACGGAGGGGTAAGGACTTAAGAAGAATAGCCAATCACGAGCTGTTAGAGAGAGATAGCATGTACCCCACTATACCTTTCTCTCTCTACAACCTCGTCTACACTTTCGGCCACTTTGAAGCTACTTCCAGTAGTATATGCTCTAAGGCTCTAAGTAGTCTAAGTATATAGCGTGGTCGATTCCTCAGGCTTGTTCTACAATACTTGCCTAGGGAGCGCTCCCGCGCTCCTTGATACAGCGCGGTCGATTCCTCAGGTCTGTTCTATAATACTTGACTTCGGTGCGCTCCCGCGCTCCTTGATATGTTGAAAACTTTGTGTGATGTTTTGAGACATTTGAGACACTTGCGTAAAACATTCTGACAACATTTCAGTAAGATGCCACACAACTTTTCAGGAAACCTTTTAGATATCTTTCACAAAATATTTTGTGTAAACTTTTTCAAATATGTTGAAAACTTTGTGTGATGTTTTGAGCCGTCTGAAGTACTTGCATAAAATATTGTTACAACCTTTCAGAAATATGTCTTGTAACTTTTCAAAAAAACCTTTCAGAAAATATTTCCAGAATTCTTTTTAAAATATTTTAAAAACCTTTCATGAAATTTTTAGGCATCTGAGGCACTTTCCTAAAACATTGTCAAAATATTTTAGAAACTTTCATGTAACTTTTTAGGAAAGGTGTCAAATATATTTCAAGAAATATTTTTGGACGCTTATTGCACGGACATATAACATTTTAGAAACCTTTTTCTGAAATATTTTTGCAAGGTTTCCAACCTTTCGTGAAACCTTTTAAAAATCTTGCAAAAATATTTAATTATTACTAAAACTTTATCTGTAAATATTTCAGAGATATTTAGAAAAAATATTTTTAGAAAGGTTTTTAAAATGTTTTTGAAACATTCTAAGAGATAGTTCAAATAACTTTAAAAAAGTTGCAAAAATGTTGCAAAAAAATTTCTTAAAATAATTTTAAAAATTCTCTCTGAATTCTATCATGAAACCTTTTTAATGGCTTCTATCGCGGACATAACTTATTTCAGAAATCTTTCTGGAAATATTTAAGAAATATTTAGAAAAATGTTTGTAGAAAGGTTTCTAAAATGTTTTTGAAACATTCTAAGCGATAGATCAAATAACTTTAAAAAAGTTGCAAATATGTTGCAAAAACATTTCTTAACAAAATTAAAAAAAATCTTTCTGAAACCTATCATGAAACCTTTTTGATGGTTTCTATCCCGGACATAAATTATTTCTAAACCTTTATCGGTGAATATTTCAGAAATATTTGGAAAAGTATTTTTAGGAAGGTTTCTAAAATATTTTGAAATATTCTAAGAGATAGTTCAATTAACTTTCAAAAAGTTGCAGAAATGTTTCAAAAACATTTCTTAAAATAATTTTAAAAAATCTTTCTGAAATCTATCATGAAACTTTTTTGATGACTTCTATCGTGGACATAACTTCTTTCAGAAACCTTTCTGGAAATATTTTTAAAATGTTTTCATCCTTTCTGCGAAACATTTCAGAAGCCTTTCAGAAATATTTCGTTTTATGTAGGATCTGTATATACGAAGAACAGGAACAGTAGCTCGCTTATTCTTTATATCTGTCCCTGTTCTTCGTATATATAGATATACATATCCATGTTATTCTTATATCTGTTCAGCCCATTACCCGCAAGAGGAAAAAGTAAAGAATAAGAACAAATATAAGAATAACATTGATGTGTGTGTGTGTGTGTGTGTGTGTGTGTGTGTGTGTGTGTATGTGTGTGTGTGTGTGTGTGTGTGTATATATATATGGGAGCGTCCAGCAGAAACGGGCCACCGAGCGCGCGCGGTGCCCTTTTTCGCGTAAAAGGCGCTCTGTTTAACTCGTTCATAATCGTATGCTGCGTCTTTGAAAAAAAAACCAAGGACCTATATCGATAGATTTTTTCCTACTCTTTCCAATGGTGCTATTATTTTTATTCCGAAATGCATGTGATGGAATAGGTGCTTCCGTGAAAAGCAATGCCAGACGAGAAAATTTACGGAAAGTATCCGACAATTATATATTGACGGCCCAAGATTTATACAAATGGGCAACTGAGTATTTCAAAAATATTGAGTGCTTTTTTTCATCAAAAGACGATTACTTAAAGGCTACAGAAAAGCTACAAAACAGGCTAGCCTCAGCTAAGACAATACCTGGAACTCAATTGTTTCATTGTATTAAATTATTAAATGATGCCAAAAAGTTAGAACTTAAAAGATTTTCAGCTTCATAATATTGTATAATAGGTAATATTGTTATGCCAGATTAAACAATCTATAAGGTTATTTTAAATTTCTGTTTTACTGCTTTCAGTGCGTTCATGGATATTTTTATGTTTAATATATTATGTTTTTCAAATTTTGTTATATAAATGAACAAAGTTCATTGTAATATTATACTAACTGTTACAACTAGATCCACAAAATTATGTCCACGCATTGGCATTGTAAGTTACAAAACATTTTATATTTACAAAAAAGAAAGGGCGAAATAGCACATCGCGTGTATTAATCCGCCCTTGAGCATAGCGTAAAAAGTTCGGGCAGCCGCTGTCTTTTGATCTTACTATTTTTGAACTTTTCATGTTTCAACTTAAAAATATAATATTTTATAGTTTAAGACTTGTACTTTTGAAGAATATAATTCATTTTGAAGAAAAGACTGATATTTTATTGAAAAAATAGAGTTTAAACATTCAAATGGAATTTTCAACTAGAAGGAAGCATTTCGGAATAAAAATAATAGCACCATTGGAAAGAGCAGGAAAAAATCTATCGATGTATGTCCTTAGTTCTTTTTTCAGAGACTTGGTACACGATTATTAGCGAATTGAATAGAGCGTGCACTGAAACGTGCCGTACGCACGGGCGCGAGGGGCTCGCGTGGACCCTCGGCGCTGTCTTTTTCATGTTGTTACTTTTAAACCCTTTATTTCTCCAACTTCTCCAAGATAGGATTTTGAAGCTTAAGAGTTGTACTTTCCAATGGTGTAGTTTATTTTGAAAAAAAACATGATATACTTTGAGAAAAATGGCTTTCAATATTCAACTCGAGTTTTCGTCCGGAAGAACGCGTTTCGTAATAAAAAGAATGGCGCAATTGGAAAGAGCAGAAAAAAATCTATCGATATAGGTCCTTGGTTTTTTTTCAAAGACGCAGCATACGATTATGAGCGAGTTAATCAGAGCGCCTTTTACGCGAAAAAAGGCACCGCGCGCGCTCGGTGGCCCGTTTCTACTGGACGCTCCCATATATATATATATATATATATATATATATATATGTGAAGAACAGGAACAGTACGGTGCTTATTCTTTACATCTGTTCCTGTTCGTCATATATATTGATAAACATATCCATGTTATTCTCATATCTGTTCCAGTCTTTTTACTTTTTCCTTTTGCGTGCAATGGGCTTTACGGGCGTCGTGAAGCCAACAATGGCGCGTGGTCATGCTATCTCTCTCACACACCTATAGTGGTGGGGGCAGAGGGGAAATGGTGACGGCAGAGGAGGAGAGGGCGTTGAGCGGAACACTTTTCCCCCCCACCAAACACCCACTAGAAAGAGAGAGCATGACCACTATTGCCCTCTCTACTTTTATCCCGGCGGCCGGCTTCAGCGCTTTAGGGACTGTCCACAAATTCGCTCTGCTTTGCTGTGCAGCTGTGTTCTGTGCTGCACTGCGCTGTGCGTTCCGAATTTAATAACGGAGACGCCCACCTATGTTTATAACCTATGACCGGGTTCGATACATCGCAGTTACTATCATCTTTGCGATGTATCGAACCCGATCATATGTTATAAACATAGAGACCTTGTGTCTCTGGGGCTTGATTCCGTACTAAAAATGTTTTGCGTGACACAGCGACTTGTGCGACACAGCGACTCTTGCGACACAGTATACGCACGCGCTCGCTTCTCTCATTGGTTGGGAACGAGCCCCGTCTCTCTCCGACGACCAATGGGAAGCGAGCGCGTTTATAAGTGGATGAGACAGAATTTGAAGAAGTAGCAAATGTAAAATACTTAACTATTACGTTCGACTTAGCTATTTAAATCCTTGTGTCCACAATTCAACATAAAAAAAAACCCTAGAGACATCGAAATAGCTAAGTCGAACGTAATAGTTAAGTATTTTACATTTGCTTCTTCTTGAAATTCTGTTTCACTCACTTATGCACGCGCTTGCTTCCTATTGGTCGTCGGAGAGGGGCGAGGCCCGCTCCCAACCAACGAGAGAAGTGAGCGCGTGCGTATGCTGTGTCGCGCGATACATTGTTAGTGCGGAATCAGGCCCTAGATAACATTTTTCCACATAAGTATGGAAAAACATACTATCCACATAATTGTGGAAAAACAGTCTATGCATGCATGATTTTTATTGAGGTTGTCTTTTTTTTTTTAATGGGGTATTATTTTCTTTTTTCGTAGGTTAGGGATCCTTGTTTAAGGTATAACTTTGAACGTTTCCTAAAGCGTCCACCAGATGTGCCACTTTTGCTCGGAGGTGCGAATAAGTCTATGGTATGAACGTTATTCGTTGTGTCGCACAAGTCGCTGTGTCGCACACAGGAAACAGCACAACGGCTGCCTCTTAAGGTGTGTCCAGAATAGGACGGTGTAAGGAACTAGCGTTCCTTGGAATACAAAATGGATGCAAACCGACCTTTAAGCCCCTTTTGCAATGGGAGCGATCGATCGAACCCTTTTACACTACTCATTCATGCGTATTGCTAACATGAGAATAAACCTTATGATTCGTGGAAATGATTGGAAATAATAATAATAGGCTAAAAATTATAACAAATACGGAGATTATTATTAATAATACTACAAATGCTATTAAAATCTTGGGAATAATTGATGTTCTGATAATCATTTAAATAACAGAAGCAACGCTGTCATAATTTCAGGTTAAGAAACAACCATATAATAATAATTAACAAATCATGAGCATCACCGTCGCTGATAATTAACTGTTAAAATATAAAGCTTATAATTATTTAAGAATGCGCGGTATTGTATAGCAAGCGTTGTGCGACGTATAATCGGAGGATAATAACGTTGTGCAACGTTGTGTAAATAAACAAATATAATAACTAAAAATAGTTAAGGAGTTGATTAGCAACAATCAACATAACCGACTAAGGATATTAATAATATTAATAACAATAATTTATCACAAGAGCTAAAGATAAACAATAAAACGCAATTATAGATAATTAACAACAAATTTAAGAACAATCTCGAGTTATCCGGATAATTGGCTATTCTTGGAGGTATTGACGTGTAATAACAACAATTGGTTATAATTAAGTAGTTTTCCGGGACAATAGTAACCAAACGTTGCTCAACGCAAATTGAAGATTAATAATATCATGCAACGTTATAAAGTTAACGAACTACGACCAATCCGAGAATGATTAATATCAATTGCAATAAATAAATAAAGCCATTATTATGCAATTATCAACGGTATTTACTAGAAAATTAGGAGTGTGTAATAAAACGTAATTTGAACATACAATTAATTAATAATATCATAACTATTGGTTTATTGATTAATAATGTTAATGGTACTGATAAATAATACTAAAAATAATTGCAATTTGATAGACAATTAAGACAACATGCAACAATGTTATGCAACGTATAGTTAATAATGATAACATATAAACCTAACTTGAGAGGTTAATAAAGATTAATTAAAACAATTAAACTGAGTAATTAATAAAGTTATTAGCGATAGTTTATCAGTTAGTTAACAATTTATTGTTTTAAGCACTTTTCATTAATAAATTGAGATCATTATGATTAATAAGGAAGAGACCGGATAAATAAATAAAGTAACAATAAATTACCGGTGATACAAGTTGCATAATATGTTGATTAATATTATTATTAATAATACGTCATTAAACGTAATCTAACATACATGACAATCTGTTGCAGAGTATTCTAACGGACATTTTATTCCAAGAACCCCTAGGTAGTAAACAATTCCATGAAATTACGTAATAGGTAACCGGCCAAAAGGGGAACCAATAAGAGAAGCAGTATCTCCTACCACAGAAGAAGGGGGCGGAGCCTCCTTTCAGATTTTGACGTCCTACAGCACTTCCACAGGCTATAGATGTATTTCAAGTTTTTACCACCAGAGGGAGAGGGATCATCCTCAACGGCTTTCAGGTCCGCGCTCACCATATAAAAGGGAGCCCAGTACACCGACGGGCAGTCTCGCTTAGAGAAATAAACCAATCTTGTACCTATCAGCACCCACGTATCTTCAAGTATTACGCTGAATATATATATATAGTTATATCAAGATCAACGCATTTTCAACGATTTTATATCAAGTTTCAACGGTTTCATCAAGTGTTAACTGTTAACAAGTATTAACAAGTTTCAACAATCTTCAACGAGTTTCAACAAGTTTGAACGAGCTTTAACCAGTTTCAACGAGTTTGGACGAGTTTCAAGAAGCTTCAACGAGTCATCAACCAGTTTCAATTACTTCGACGATCTTTCGACAAGTCAACTGCATTCAACAACAACAAGTTAACAACAACGAAAGGATCAACAACCTCACCAATCAGAGGAGGGAGAGCTGTCCTGCCCAAGGTTTTTGAGGCTGTGGTTTTCCTTGGGACTTCAGGGTGAATACCAGGACAACGGGTGATTGAAGTTGGGTCCACGGCCGTCCATATCGAAGGAAGAACCCCAATCAACACCGAATCCGACGGATAAATCAGATAACATATAAATATATATATATATATATTTGCAAATCGTCTCGTCTTTAAGGTCAATTAAGAGATTCGAGTCATAATAGCCAATTTAAGGATCGATAATTTACAACTTAATACACTCTTTATATTTAACTCTGTGTTAAAGAATAACGAATTAGATAAGATTTTAAGAAGTTAAGATTATTAAGATAATTAAGATCATTTAATATAAATTAGACTTTATATTTAATATTTCAATTCATAATAACTAAATTCAAGGATAAATAATTTACGATTTAAAGTATATATTAATTAACTGTTTACAATTAATTCTACATTTTAAAAGCATAATAAGGTAGATAAGTCTCTGAGAATTTAAGATATAAGATTAGTAAGATTACTCAATATAAATACGTAATAAATTCTCTTTATTAATTTCAATTAAGGACCTTGAATCGCAATAACAAATTCAATTCATTCAATTAACTTTTATATTAATTTTCGTACTTTTTACATAGCATCTAGTAAAAGATAGATAAGATTTTAAGTTAACCAGTTAATAATTAATAATTTTATGTAATAACTAATACCATCCACGAATGTAACATCAATTATCTCTTTGATTAATTTTATTTAAGTTTATATTTGTGCATAAGACGATAGCGTAGTCTTTAAATCAAAATCCAAACTATAAAATAACAATTTATGTCACTTAATTTATAATTTGAGAAAGTGTAATAAATTTATTTCTTGTGCTATTTGTACTTTTGTACTTAATTGGACGACGATCCCACTACCTATATAAAACCCTAGGGCCATTCTAGAATTTAATTTGTCAAATATTACATTCGCTTGCCGCTCTATATTAAAGACTTTAGTTTATGGCCACTGGGTTCGTAACAACGGAAATTACTCGCGCAAATATTTTTGCGCTAGCAGTTTCCGTCCTATTCTGGACACACCCTTAGGCCCCCGCTACATAAGTGCGTATGCTCGCCAATGCACGCGTGCAAACGCTCTTATGTAGCGGGGGCCTTACAGTTGCACCGTGTGTCGGAGTTGCTCTGTCTCACGCCGACACGCGGTGTAAGGCTGCGTTTACATAGACGCTTTTAACCCGCGTTCGGCGCGCCTGTGGGTGTAACTGATACCGACAGACGGTAACCGGGTTTAAAATAAAACACTAGAAATAGAACTAGAGATATTACGTAGGCGCAACCTGTAAAAGAGCGATCCAAAGTGATCTGCAATATTTAGGCCCGAATTCATAGTCGTGAGATGTGAGATGGACTCAAGTACAGCATATATAGATATACTAATGCATGGATTCAAACCTTACTTGAGTCCGTCTCAGTGTCTCACGTCTCACTTACGACTATGAATTCGGGCCTTACATCTGCTCCATTTGCTCCAATCTGCTACAATGAATATTGTTGCTATACAATGTAATTGCTATACAATGTAATATCTCTAGTGCTATTTTTAGTGTTTTATTTTAAACCCGGTTACCGTCTGTCGGTATCAGTTACACCTATACGCGCGCCGAACGCGCGTTAAAATGTAGACGCAGCCAAAAAAAAAAAGTCACGAATCTCAGTAAGTATCGTCAAGCGTCGGGGAGGGTAAATCTTAAAAGAGTAACCAAAGCTCTAAAAGGGAAGAACAAGAAAATTTATACTTATTTAAATAAATTTAAAATATATTTTCTACGAAAAAGAAAGAAAAGCTTAATCTAAGAAGAACAATAGATGAATCTGAGTAATGAATAAATTGAGGTTATAGCTTAAAAGTAAACATGGATTTGTTGTACACTGTAAACAGAAAAATTACTTTGAAATCATCGTTTAACCAAGAAAGGTATTTTATGAACATTTTTTATTGCAATATAAAATATAATTATAATGAGTATTTTATAATTATTGAAATGTGTGTTGGTACACTCTAATAATAAGTAAAATACATTGAAATAATAAACAAATCTGGCAAATATCTTGCTTATATTAATTTTCCTATGCATTACCCTAAATTTATTCATCAAAAATATACACTTATTTTTTATATATGCTATAGCTATCGCAAACATGCAGAAGGATTGTCATTTTGATTAATTAATCGCCTTTGATATTTGAACAGATTGATGTATAATATTAAGTATATACATATATAACAAGATAATTTCTCTAGTCAGATATCAGAACAAAATAAACATTACAGCAAAGTGTTGTGATATGTATACTCTTAATTAAAACACTTTAGATCTGTCGTACAAATAGTACCAGCCAAAAAAATATTGATTTTTATAATACAGTAGCTAGAATGAACTTATTGCAAACTAATTATAAAATAATTTAAAATATATCTGAATAATTAATCCTGGTCAAAATGTCCTGAAGCATTTGGAAAGGTCTTATTCCAAAATCTAAAAAGATTCTGAAAAAACCTTAGACTTTTCCTGTTCTTTTCTTTTTTGAACCTTGCTGGATTTTGGTATTAGACATTTCCAAATCATTTAAGAATTTTTACCAATCTTCACCAGAGAATTGATGCCGTAATGTTAACAATATTTATTTCTAATTTATTTTTCACAAAATATATTTAACCCATATTTCGTTTAAGTAGCTTCATGAAATATCTCTTAAACATTGCAAAGTTCATTGAGTAGATATCAGGAAAAGTGGAGATCTTTTATTAGATAATAAGAAAAGTGGAGATTATCAATCGAATAATTGTAAAAACTCAGTTTGTAAAGTACACATAACATGATTTTATAAAACAACATATAAGATTAACAAAATATCAGACCTGTGTTATAAATAAAAGAGGCATTAGATTCATAATAATGTACTTGAAATATAGATACCAAAATTTTGAATTATTTTTTAGATTTGTCTGTTCTTTATATATCAATTCCAAATTCTTTCTTAATATTTCAACCAAATTAGATAATGTATTAATGTTTTTGTGAACATAGATAATGGAAATATGGTGGGTGCCTATTAAAAGGAAAAAGTTTTTCTAAAATATTGAAATATTTGAGATTGTATAATAATACCATATTTATTCAAATAAACTATTATATTCAATAATAATGAAATTTTTTTCGGCGCGGCTATTTGTACGACAGATTGTATTCGTGGTATATCTATATATACAGATACGACAGAAACGCGTATCGTTTGAGTGCGAAAATTTTGATAGAGCAGATAAGAAAATAGTTACCACACAATAAGGGATATTATTTCTTTAGCCATCTATCAAAGTTTGTCTAATTTTCAAAATTTTCTAGTGTACTCCTTTCATCTATTGATATATTTTGAGGTTAGGAAATCTGTCGTACAAATAGCATCAGCCAATTTTTTTTGGCCAGGTAGGCCCAGAAATGGACTTGGTTTATATTATAATATAGGTCTTACCCCATTCATCTTTCCATTCTCATTCTCATTGGTGTTATTTAATAACATTAAGTTACTTATAATTACTAAATTGGTAAATTACATGTTGTATAAAAAGTTTACAAAATTTACAGAATTTGTCAGAGTATTTACAATGTATTTATAGCATGTTCACCTTTTCAGTCTTGAAGGTCTTAAAATCTTACAAAACTTTCTTTAAAATAAACTATTAATTAAATTATATTTGCAAAATACATACTTTATTATTTTAATAACTTTTCCACTTAGTAAACTGACCAAATTTGTTTCTAAATGTCATATTTTTAGGCTCAACCACTACTCGTTATATACTTTTAATAAGAGGACAGGTTTTAAAGGTTGTACTTTACAAACTAAATAAGGACATTGTGGTCATACTCTTTTGCTCCTCCTTTTTTTTTTCCTTATTTTTTTTAAGTTTTTCAAATGCAAATTTATAGTGATGCTGAGACTTATGTCGATTGATAGATCTGTCATTTATATTTTTATAAAGATTAAAAATACTTTGCTACATAATAACTACAATTTATTTACAAAACCAGAATAAGTTTCATTAACTAATTTTGTTCTCACGGTCTTTGTCTTTATTTTTTCGTTTTTTTACAAAAAAAAAAAAATAAAAAACATTTATATTCTTTCTTGATAAAAAGAGATAAATATTATTATATTTTGTCGGCTGGGAAGAGAAAGGAGCTATTTCCAGAAAGCGCTGGATAAGGCGCTATTTTAAATGAGCCCTGAAGGAAGCACTATTTGGATCAATAAGTGCTCAAAAAGGTGCTATTTGAAATGATTATGTATCAATAAAAATATCTTTACTTGTGTAATAGCATGATTAAATTTACTATAAATGTTAATTCATTGTGGATATTTCTTCTAAATTGAACATTTTAAAATCTGTTAATCAATTACATTAGGTACGTCGCCAATAAAATTGAGATGTAAATACACTATTTTCCTCAAAAGCGTTTACGGTGATAAAATGTTCTCTGAGGAAAAGCTATTGAAAAAATTAAAAACAAATTTTTAATCTCAAATATCTTTGGTCGTGATGATCGGATTTTTTTAAACAACGAACTCAGTTTGAAGATATAAAAAAGCTATATACCTGTACCTAATTTTAGGAGGGTTGATTAATTTTTATTTTTGCTATCGTACATCAATCATAACACGATTTTTTTCTAAAATAAGTTTGTTGTCAAAAACAAATAAAAATAATCTCTTAAAATTTTAACACAATATTGTCATTAATGAGTGTACCGAGTGATTAAAATTTTGAGTCGATAAATCAAATATTTTTTGAGCACATTTTCTTTTAGAACAACTGAGAGTAGAGATAATTACAAAATAAAAAAGGAAAATGTAGGTCATTTGAAGATTATTCAAAAAGAGTTTATTCCATTAAGTAATATTGTCTGTAAGATATAAGAAAAGAAATTATTCAAAATCATTTTTTGGTTATAATAAAAACAGAAAATTAATAAAAACTCAAATCAATGGGGTATATTCCTTCGCTAGGGGCGCTGGCAATAGGTCAGTAAACGAAGGTCTGAAATCGACTTTTTCGAGGCAATGACTGCATTTTGGATGTTTGGTAAAATACATCGTCTAAAAAACGATGGTCAAAAATGGAGTCTCCAAAAACGCCGGTGTCACCCTTAATTTGGTAAAAAACCACCTCGGGAAACGGTTTTTCGCTTATAACTTTCGAACGATAAGAGATATCGAAAGAAGTCCCAAACAAAAGTTGTAGAGCGTGAAATTTTACATAAGAATGACCTGTCACTTTTTTGCATTAGATAAAATTAAGCTTGAGAAAAGCATGCAGAATTTGCAAACAAGCGGCCGAACGGGAAGGGAGGGTGGGCCAGCTCCTAGAAGTTGGCTCCCCATATATTTTTATATGCGGTCTTTTGACCGCTGCCAGTTCATTGGCCCGTGGCTTTCTCAAACTTAATTTGCTTATTCCTTTAATGAATTTTTAATCACAAAATTTATAATTTTTGCAACAATTTATCACATAATTATAATTAAATTCATTTATGAAGATTAAAAAATATTAATTTTTAAATTATGTATAAAATATGAAATAAATAATAGGTATGATATTTTTTTTAAATTATGTGTGAAAAATAAATAAAATAATTGATTGTAATATTATCGTCAAAACCTTTTAAAATTCCTAAATAACCTTTACTTCAAATTATATTTTCTTTGTGAAATTTCACACATAGGGTACTTGTCTCTAGTAGTATTCCTGTCCGTATTTGTGTGCTCTTTCTGGAATTTCCGATGTAAGGAAAAGGTTCTGACCTTAAAAATAATAAATGGCTATTACAAAACAAAAGCAGGTATACAATACACGCGCATCGGCGCAAAGCGCATAGGGTATGTCATTTCCATTTTCTAGTATACACAAATGCGTTTCCGAATAATTACGATTTTAAAAGAGGGCTATAATAGTTTTAACCTCAAATATCTCTGAAATTCATAAACGAATTCTTTTACCCTAAAAACTCTTCTACTAAGTAATATACAAACTCTACACGGCTAGAATTTTCCTGTAAAAACTACCGTGAAATTCACGGTAAAATTTACCATGATCGTTGTAAATGTGGAACACCCGAACGTTCCGGAACTTTTTATGATGCACACAAGAAAATTTGCCGTGATGTCACGGTAAAAATTTCGGTTTTCAAGAAATTAGTACTAAACTATTTAATTGCATTGTTTTATGCTTTTTAATTCAATTGTCTCCCAATATTATTTATAATTTTAGTTTTAAACAATATTTTAGTTTGTATTTGTCAAAAAACATATAATAATGAATCTATTTTAAATTCAATGATTTAAATATTTATAGGTTATGAGTACGTGCCAGTCGCCGGCGGCGCGAGCAGCGCCACCACGTGTGAGTTTCGATATTCCCTTCATGTCAGGGTAAAATTTGTACAAAAGGGCAGTAAAAATTACCGTGACAGTCCGGCAAAAAATTCCATAAATCCCTATAACTTTTATAATACTTTCGATAGAAAATTTACTAAACGCAAAATTTACCGAGTGTCCGGTAAAATTTAACGTACGAATATTAAATTTTTCTAAGACTGCAGCAATAATTATAGAAGATACGCGTAATAATTTTCAGAAAAATCGGTTGTACGTCGATTGACACGAATTTCACGGTAATTTTTCCAGAAAAATTCTATCCGTGTACATCTCCACCAAATTTCAAACAAAATCAAAACAATTTTAATGTAGTTATATTGTGTGACAACAAAGAAAGTAATTTTCAAAAATACTAAAATTTTAAATATCAAATATCTTAAAAAATAACCATATAATCTGGATGAAATTTTACACAGGTATTGCCTATACAGTGATGTGAGCCGGTCAATTGACCGGTAAATTGACCAGTCAATTAACCGTCATGACCCAGATCTGACAAAAAAAATTTTGACTGACAATTAACCCTGACCGGTCACACTTCTGCGTGGCAGTCAAATCTACATCTATATAGAGTATAGAGTATAGACAAAGGGGGGAAAGTATGGCTTTGTCACCAGGGGTTGGATTCTGGTGAATGTGTCGGCGCGAGACACAGCAACTCCAACACACGGTACGAGTCGGCTGTTGGGCTGTATCGGTTTGGGCGAATCCACACTATTACCCTACTCTACCACGTACCCTGTATGAATACTAGCGGCGTATATCTGTATGTGTAATATATATAGATATACATGACTAGTATTCATACTGGGTACGAGGTAGGTGTAACAGTGTAACAGTGTGGTTGTTCTTTACCAACGCTTGCGCCGGAAAATGTTTTTACTTCCGATTTTCATCCCGCGAAATTCAAATGTGTTTCGCACGTAATGTTTAAATTGAAGGTATTACTGCTGCTTACTCATTTTAATGAACTGAATTATTCGATGTATTATATAATATCTATATTATATATTAGCTTTTTGCGCAAATTAAAGCTCGTTTTCGAGGTCTATTTAAATGTGTAAGTAAATAATATGTAATAAAATGTAATAAAATGTAATAAATGTAATAAAATAAATATAATGAAAGTCCTGCTTTATCATTGAACTTGTTTTATTGGCGGAATGTGCCAAAATAATTGATAGAAAAAAAAAGAATAGCTATTTACGTCTTAAACAAATTCAGTGGCCCTTCGGTAATCCTGTAGTACAGCGTTCTTCGAAATTTTGAGGCAAAAAAATTACGACACCTTTGTTTATTCTTGGAATGAAATTTCATTGATTTTCGTTAATTTTTGTTCCAAGAATATACAAGATGTCGTTTTTTTGCCTCAAAACTTTGTAGAACGATGTATTACAGGATTACGGTGGCAATTGAATTTGTTCAAGATGTAAATCATTATTCTTTTTTCATATTTATTACTTTTAAATGTTCAGTCGATAAAACAGTGTTAGTATATAGTAAAGTATAGTCTGACCCCCCCCCCCCCACGAATACTGTTCTGATTACAGTTAAATTTCTGACCTCAAAATTTTGGTATTGTAGGAATAAACTAAAATAAAAACAATCCAAGTTTCAGTAAAAAATATTGGATAAATTTGCGGATGTTAAAAAGTTTTTATATTTATAATATTCCAATATTAATTGTATAAGTGAAGGTAAAGGAAGAGAAATGGAATATATACACGAAACTCCCCCTAGACAGACTCTTAAATAAAAAAAAATATAATATTGTGAAGTCCGGAAATAAGTGGAAATAAATAGTAATTGGTTTTGTGACGTGGTAAGTCGTCACCATTGCCTTTTTCTCTCTCTCAAGCTGCGTTGCCGGGGCACCCCAGTATTTGACGTCATTATTGATTTTTCGGGATCTTTTCCTTTGTTCTGGTTGTTTATCCCGGCGGTTATCATGGTGGAGGAGAGAGAGAGGTCCAGAAGAGAAAGGAAGCTCGCGCATCGCTGTGGGCCGCGGGCACGTAAGTATGTCAGAGAATTGTATGTCAGGGAATTGTTAATAACCGCGCGAGGCGCGTTTGAATTTCGCGCGACCACGGAGTTGGAGAGCGAGGTGGCAGCACCTCGCGGGCGAGTGTGCGCGGCCGCATGTTGCTACAGCGGGGAGGCGCTCCGCTGACGGGCACGGCCGGGAGAGGGATAGGAGAGCCGCGTGCGAAGCAAGAGTAGCGCCGATCTGGCGATGCAACCGGTGGAACGCCTGCGCATGTGCGGGGGTAGGAGATACGGCGTGCGGAAAAGATCGGCAGTGCCGAGCGTGCAGTCGTAGTGAGAGGGTGCGTGCGAGAGAGAGAGAGAGAGCCTGTGAAAAGAAGACACGAGTGGTGCAAGGAGGGTAGCAGAGAGGACGACGAGAGCCGGGAGGAGGCGTCCAGGGCGACCCGGAGGAAGATCTTGGCCGACGGCAGGAGGCGAGCGACGGTCGCGGAGAGGCGAGAAAGAGCGGGAGCGAGAGAGAGAGAGAGAGAGAGAGAGAGAGAGAGAGAGAGAGAGAGAGAGAGAGAGAGAGAGAAGAGACGAGACTCGGCGCGGAGGACTGCTCGTCGTCGAGGTAAGGGGGACGCGATTTTAGAGTGGAGAGAGAGAGAGTCGCGGGGGAGGGTAGAGAGAGAGTGCGGGTGAGAGAGAGAGAAAGAGAACGAGAGTCGCGTTTAACAAGAGAGCATCGCGCGGCGATGCTGTTTGAATGTGCGCGCGATTAACACCGGTGGAGAGAGAGAGAGAGTATGTGTCTCGGTTGAATCGAGCATCGTGCGGCGATGCCTTTTGTTTGTGCGCGCGTCTAACGCCGGTGGAGAAAGAGAGAGATAACAGGTGCCGGTTCGGGGCTTGCGCCGCGACGATTCAGGGAGCGTGCGTGTGAAAATTGGTGGAGAGAGAGAGAGAGAGAGAGAGAGAGAGAGAGAGAGAGAGAGAGAGAGAGAGAGAGAGAGAGAGAGAGAGAGAGAATTCGTGGGTGGCGCTTCGGGGGATCGCATTGCGGCGTCTCCTCAAGTTCGTGCGCACGATTTTCGCGGCGATTGAGAGTATGGAGAGCAGAGAGAGAGAGAGAGAAATTCGAGTGCGCGGCGATTCTCCGAATCGCGTCGCAACGTGTTTTGGGTTCGTCGGCTAGTTTCTCCGCGGTGCGTCGGCGGGTTTTGCGAGAGTGAGAAGAGTGAGTGTATGCGTGTATGCGAGAGCGAAACTAGCTATTTGTAGTAGGGATTTTAGTTGCAATAAAAATTGAGAGTTTATTTGGAATCGGAGTTTGATTATTTATTTAGCGGTATTACCCCTTCCCAACCTTTTCAGCCTTGTAGCTTGCCCAGGCACGACGTCACAGCGGAATCTCCTTTTGGACGGTAAGTGTGTCGAGAGCGAAGATTGAGAGAGAGAAAGAGGTTAATAATTCTCTTATTTGCGGGTATTCGGGCTCGGCGATTCATCGCCTAAGTACACCATCGTAGTTTTATGTATGTTTATTATATAAAATACAATAATTTATTTACCAATACAATCTGCTGGCTTCTGGTAGATCGATGCGTTGTAATTTTACTTACAATTCTTTTTCTATAATTGTTCTTTACGTTTAGAATTTACACTTGCTTTTATAAATATACTATAAATAACTTATAAGATCTGCTTACTAGATGAGTAAGGACTACGATTACAATTTCATATGCATTATATGCATTGTTAATTTAATTTTAGAGATACGTCACAAACGTAACACTTCCCCCCCTTAGAATGTTGAATATCGTAGAGACTCAACAAGTATAATAATAGTTAGCTATCAGTAATTTTCTGTTACAATAATTTCAAATTACTATTATAAGATGGAAAGTTAACTATAAATACAACAACGTCTTTCATAAAATGTTTTGAGAAATTTTTAAATAATTTCAATATGGTTCGTTTAAAATTGTGGTTCATTTCGTACAAGAATGTTTACAATTTCCCTGTGTTGAAATTTTTTTCTCTATGCTAGTTGATACGTGGGTGTCAATAAATTTGCAATCACATAATTTTGTGGATCAAGAAATTACTGATGAGAATATGAATATTAAATGTAATTTAGGGATACGTCACGGACGTAACACCTCCCCCCTTTGACTGTTGAATATCGTAGAGATTCAACAATTATAGGAATAGTTGAACCATCAGTAATTTCTTGTTACAAAAGGTTCAATAATAATAACAATTCAAATAATAAAAACAATAATAAAAATTCATATCATTAAATCCATACTAAAAATTTATGTATATAAACAATAACAAAAACAATAATAAAAATTCAATAAATTTAAACAAAATTTCGTATCGTCTATAAATTTCTATAAAGTAAATCATTTTTTTTTCCTAATACTAGACTACACTTAACCTACGGTTATAATTTTATATAACAATTGGTTAATAAAACGTTACGTAATAAATATAGCATACGTTATGCATTAGAATTTGTATAGAGATATATAATATCTTGTTTGAACATCGCATTTCGACAATTAAATTATTTTATTACGCTAATGTATAATAAATTTTGTTTTGCTGGTTTTACATAAATTAAAGTCATTGATTAACTGAGTTTAGAAATAATGTGTGTATTAAATAATTTTGTAGTAAATAAAATGTGTGAGGAGAAATATATAGGGAATGATTCAAGCGATCATTCACTGCCCTCCCTGCTGAGATATTTGGCAAAAGATATATTATTTTTTCCTCTTTGTTTAAGTAGAATAACATTAAAGGGTTTTTGATATTATCATTATAAAAAAAATATTTTTCAACCGTATACTGAGAAAAATTATAATTATTTCCAAAAGAAAAATTTAATTATATTGGTAAGTATTTTTGATAAAAAAGGAAGGTTAGTAGGACGGAGTGATTTTTGTTAATTTTGACTTGTTATTGCTCTTATGCATCATTGTATTACCTTTCATTGAAAATCTCAGCCGTTTTAAAAGTTCATTTTAAAACTCAAGATTTTTTTCTGGCATGAGTAGCATTCACATATTTGCATTAGAGAGTATGCAGTGTGTTATAGAGTAGAAAATTGCTTTACTCAATACAGTGCCGAATAGTGTATCTTGTAGGATGATCATGTTAGTATATGATGAAACTGATTACTTCCAATACATTATATTCGATTTAATCTTAGCAATGTGAGTACAGCTACCTAAATTCTTTCTTTCTTTTGTTCTTGAACTATTCATAAAATTTCTTTTATGAATGCGAACAATTTTTGTAGGCAAATACAATCTGATTTTGCATAAAATTACAGTCAAATTTTTTTTATCTATGTTTGTTAGGGTTGCAAGGTTTAGGAATGGTTTTGTTTCGTTTTCTTTTGGATTAGTTCTATATTTTCTTATTCGAAGATAGATAGAATAATAAGTTATTAAATTAATCCCTGAAATGTTTTCTACCTTGTGACTAAATAATTAATTAAATATTTCTATTATTTAATAACATAATTTTTACAAAAAAAAAACTTTTGCTTGTTTCATTAGCAAACAAAAACAGAGGTATTTTAATATGTAATCGCAATATTTTTGTTTGTTGTTGTTAAAAAAGAAGAGAACAATATATATGGGAGCGTCCAGCAGAAACGGGCCACCGAGCGCGCGCGGCGCCTTTTTTTCGCGTAAAAGGCGCTCTGTTTAATTCGTTCATAATCGTATGCTGCGTCTTTGAAAAAAAAAACCAAGGACCTATATCGATAGATTTTTTCCTGCTCTTTCCAATGGTGCAATTGTTTTTATTGCGAAACGCTTTCTTCCGGACGAAAACTCGAGTTGAATATTGAAAGCCATTTTTCTCAAAGTATATCATGCTTTTTTTCAAAATAAACTACACCATTGGAAAGTACAACTCTTAAGCTTCAAACCCCTATCTTGGAGAAGTTGGAGAAATAAAGGGTTTAAAAGTAACAACATGAAAAAGACAGCGCCGAGGGTCCGCGCGAGCCCCTCGCGCCCGTGCGTACGGCACGTTTAAGTGCACGCTCTATTCAATTCGCTAATAATCGTCTATCAAGTCTCTGAAAAAAGAACTAAGGACATATATCGATAGATTTTTTCCTGCTCTTTCCAATGGTGCTATTATTTTTATTCCGAAATGCATGTGATGGAATAGGTGCTTCCGTGAAAAGCAATGCCAGACGAGAAAATTTACAGAAAGTATCCGACAATTATATATTGACGCCCCAAGATTTATACAAATGGGTAACTGAGTATTTCAAAAATATTGAGTGCTTTTTTTCATCAAAAGACGATTACTTAAAGGCTACAGAAAAGCTACAAAACAGGCTAGCCTCAGCTAAGACAATACCTGGAACTCAATTGTTTCATTGTATTAAATTATTAAATGATGCCAAAAAGTTAGAACTTAAAAGATTTTCAGCGTCAGAAGATTCTCAATTATATCCACCGATCAAAAAAGAAAAAGTACTTAAAACTCAAACAAAGAAAGAAGCGGATGTCGCAAAAAGGACAATTCTTATAAAATCAAAAAAATGTAAAAAAATTAGAATTTAAAGGAAAAGGTAATATTGTTATGCCAGATTAAACAATCTATAAGGTTATTTTAAATTTCTGTTTCACTGCTTTCAGTGCGTTCATGGATATTTTTATGTTTAATATATTATGTTTTCCAAATTTTGTTATATAAATGAACAAAGTTCATTGTAATATTATACTAACTGTTACAACTAGATCCACAAAATTATGTCCACGCATTGGCATTGTAAGTTACAAAACATTTTATATTTACAAAAAAGAAAGGGCAGCCGCTGTCTTTTTGATCTTACTATTTTTGAACTTTTCATGTTTCAACTTAAAAATATAATATTTTATAGTTTAAGACTTGTACTTTTGAAGAATATAATTCATTTTGAAGAAAAGACTGATATTTTATTGAAAAAATAGAGTTTAAACATTCAAATGGAATTTTCAACTAGAAGGAAGCATTTCGGAATAAAAATAATAGCACCATTGGAAAGAGCAGGAAAAAATCTATCGATGTATGTCCTTAGTTCTTTTTTCAGAGACTTGGTACACGATTATTAGCGAATTGAATAGAGCGTGCACTTAAGGACGCTTGCTCATTGCAATTGTAGCCAAAAGTACGCAGAGTCGAACGCCGTACGCCTAGCGCTCTCTCGGGTCTCCCCACTCTCAAAATTTCACGCGAGACTGTACACGTACACATGGCGCCGCTTCATCGGTGTGTACATTCACATCGAAGCGCTCCGTCTGTGTAGACACACGCGTAGCGCGCGGGCACGCCATTGGTTTGTTTACACGCACACAAGGACACGCGCGGCCGAAGTTACCTACTTTAAACAACTGTATCTCGAAAACGGTGCTGCTAGGCTTTCTGGATTTTGGAGAGCTTATTTAAAATATCATCATTAGTAAAATATCTCTTTTTCGTTCAATTCTATAGAAAACTTTTGGCGGTATTAATGAAAACGTTCATTTTTTCACGACTTTTTCATAAGACACCGTATTAAATTGTCTAACTTTGATAGCTTATATCTCATAAACGGTGTTGCTAGGCTTTCTGAAGTTTGCAGATGTTGCACATAATAACAATAAGAATCTGCCCTGCAAGTTTCATAAGATTCTATAGAAACTCATTTTGTGAGCAAGCGTCCTTAAACGTGCCGTACGCGCGGGCGCGAGGGGCTCGCGCGGACCCTCGGCGCTGTCTTTTTCATGTTGTTACTTTTAAACCCTTTATTTCTCCAACTTCTCCAAGATAGGGTTTTGAAGTTTAAGAGTTGTACTTTCCAATGGTGTAGTTTATTTTGAAAAAAAAACATGATATACTTTGAGAAAAATGGCTTTCAATATTCAACTCGAGTTTTCGTCCGGAAGAACGCGTTTCGCAATAAAAACAATGGCGCAATTGGAAAGAGCAGAAAAAAATCTATCGATATAGGTCCTTGGTTTTTTTTTCAAAGACGCAGCATACGATTATGAGCGAGTTAAACAGAGCGCCTTTTACGCGAAAAAAGGCACCGCGCGCGCTCGGTGGCCCGTTTTTGCTGGACGCCCCCATATATATTTTTTTTTAATTGTCAACGATGTTATTGTTAGTCGTAGCATTACTTTTAAAATCTTTCATGTATGAATCTTTTTGCTGTCTTCGTAAAAATTTCTTAGAATTTCATTATTCAAATTTATATTATTCCGATCGTATTTTTATAAAATTATTACCTTTGTTAGGAAATATAGTTGCTTTTCACAAAATTCTCACAAGTTGATATGAACAATTGTAGACCAACGAATAAATGGTTATAATTTTAAATTGTATATTTGGTAAAATCTGGATCACCTTAGGGTTATATTCTAGTTGACCAAGAAGTAGGATCGTTTTGCTTCAAATGGAAAAGTTCAGCTGCAATTATAATTCTCTATTGCTGTATTCAATTTGGAAAAATAAGAAGAGATTATGATAGATGTTAATATTGAGTATGTTGTCCATATCCTAAAACAAAAATGTTATCTTATTATTTGTTATAATATTGTCTTTGCTTATTTTTCATAATTAGTTAAGATATTATTTTGTTCATTTTAATAGCGTTGAAAATTCTTATTATGCTGATTCTTTTGAAATTTATTCATATTTGGTTCTTTAATAGGCCATGTTTTGTCTCCCTTTTTAAACTTTCTTCTGATAATAAATTTATTATAGTAACCTTTAGATTTTAATTTTAATCTTGTATTTTTTACAAATTCTTTAAAATGTTTTTGATTATTAGATGTCTATTTTAATTTTTTGACGTTTTTATTAAATGTTATTTTGGTTAAAACTAATTGCAATTGGTGTACTTTATTAGGATTTGTATTTAGATTGATTATTACGTTATGATTTTGCTTACCTAAAGTTTCTTGTAGTTGATTTTTATTCTCAAGCTGTTCTTGGTGTTCTTGATCATCAAATATTTTTATTTTTTTTCTATAAATGTTTTTTAAGTTTTTGATTATCAAACATATCTTTTGGTTAATTTTCATTTTCGAAAACTACTTTACTATTATTTAATAAGTTCTTTAGATTTTTTTGTATCATTTAAAAAAGACTCTTCTGAATGTATTGATGCTATATTCTCCTTTAACGAATTTTCAAGCGAGTTTTGTTGGAATTTAGTTTCCATTTGATCATTTTCGGATTCAAATGGTTCAGCTAAAGCAAAAGTTATGTCTAAAATGACTTTAAGATCATCATAAAAAGTTACTGTTTCCAACGAATTATTATCTTCTTTATTATTTTCATTCGAATTTTCATTTTTTTGGTTATTTATATCAGATTCATTAAAATCAATTACATTAATTTCATCACAATCCTCATGAGTTTTTATATTAGATTCATTGAAATTCATTTCTTCATTAGTCTCATCATTTTTTACAGTAGATTCAATAGAATCAATTAAATTTGTTTCCATAATTTCTTCAATTTCATGATTATTTTTGAAAATTTCGTTAAAGTCTATAAAATTAATTTCATTAGTATTTCCATGATTTTTTATAATCATATCATTATCTTTTGGTTCATCAGTGATTTCATGTATTTTTATAAAAGGTACGATAATTGAATTGATTTCTTTATCATCATTAATTATTGTAGATTCCTCTATGATATTAGTTTCCTGTTTATTTTTATTTACTTTATTTTCTGTAATTAGTTCATTACTATTATACCTTTCAATATTCGTTGCATTAACTTTATTTTTCTGAATTTTTGATTCGTTAATTGTTTCTTTTGTAACATTATGGTATGATTCATCAGTATTAATACTTGGATATTGTTTGATTTCCTCACATTCTTCAATAGTATGATCTGGATTTTTACAAAGATCACAATGATTTCCCATTGCATTATATTGCATTATAAGATTTTTAAGTTTTCTGCAGTTGTCGACGTCATGCCCGATTCTTTTGCAATATTCACATTGAATTCTTTTTCTATTTACTGTATTGGGTTGTTAATTATTAAAAATCATATTTCTTGGTTTGTAATTTTGTTGTTTGATGTTATTGAATCCGTTTGTATTCCTTGAATTGCTTAATTGTGTGTGGTACGTGTATTTGTTTTCTAAACTTCTATAATTTGGGCTAATATTTGTGTAATTGGTATTCATTTTTAAACTTGTATTTCGATCTGGACAATATGCTGCAGTATGTGTGATTGCCTTGCAAATTTGACAAGTTATTCTATTTCTTAAAATCGCACGCTTGCAATCTGATGCATCGTGGTCTTCTTCCTTACATAACGCGCACCACATTATTTTTTCGTTTATAGGGCAGTATATCATCCAATGCCCGAGTTTATTGCATTTCGTGCATACTGCTGACAAGTAGTCTTTAGTTGAGTGATCCGTGCTTCCGCAATAATCACAATCAAGTTCATATTTCTTTACAACAGGGCATTGAGTAGCTGTATGTCCTATGATTTGACAGTATTGGCAATAAACTTCATTTGTTTGGTTAAATGTACACTTATCTACAGAATGTCCTCTATGATTACAGCGTTTACAGAAAAGTTCTATTTTATTTTTAGCATTCTTGCAAAAATATGATTTATGATCTTTACTTTTACAAAAAACACAAACTACATTAGAGCAAAACAATGCTTCGTGATATTGATCTCGGCAAATTTGACAATGAAATCCTTTAGTATAATAATGGTTTTGTTGTTCAAAATTATAAAATATATTAGCTTGATTATTCATCATCGCTTTTTCATTTTATTAAATGTTCGTAATTATTATTGTAGTTTATTTTTGAATTTATCTTTTATTTTGTTTATTATTGTCTTTCTTTCATTTTCTCGTTTGAGTGTTGTTCATTTTCTTATTTTATTATATTCCCTTTTGCAATGTAATATTTTATTGTAATTCTGTTTTTGTATGATTCTTCATTATAATATTCTTCCTTTTATTGTAATACTTTTCGTTTGTTTAGTTATTTTTTATTATTATTTTGATTTCCTTATTTTGATTAAAAATGACTCGATTATTTTATACACTGATTATATCTCTCATATGTTTTCTATTTTGTATCGTGTAAATTCTCTATTATTTATTTCCTTTTATTTATTTCTCTTTATTCGTGTCTTATGTTTTATTCTTTATTCTTTTTATTATGTATCAGTATGGTTAGTAATCTAGCCTTAAAACTCTTAGTTTCTTTTCGAAAGCGTTCGCTTATTATTATCGTTTACTATTTTCTTTTTAATTTTGGATCGCTTTGGGTCTTTTGTCTGGTTATAATCCCTTTGTTTCCCTTATTTTCAGTACCTTCCTTAGTTGACATGACATATTACTCTTTTGTGTATGATATCTATAATGTTTCTTTTTAAATATGGTGTTATTATTAGTTCTACTATTTTTTATGTATACTTATATTTTTGTAATTGTTTTATATGATTTTATAATTTGTTTATTTGCTGCTTTTGTATCTCCATCTCTTCTATTTTCCGTTCACTTTATTTTTCTTAGTGCTTTTATATCTTATTATTTAAAATACACTATTTATTTATACACGAATTATTTAATATATAATTTTTGTTTTAAATTATTATTCAATTTCCTTTTTTACGTTTAACCCTTTATTCTATTCTTTATTTTTCCCGTATATATTTCCAACTTATTTGGTAATTATTCTTAATGTTTTTCCTATAATCTTTGTTTGTTCTTTTAACATTCTTGTTTATATATTGTAATGTTTCTCTTTTGTTTTATTATTTTTCCTTTTAAATATTTTATTTTTTTTTTTCTCACTTGTCTTATTTTCTTTGACTACTATTTTTTCCGTATAATATCTTTTGATTTCAATATGTATTTTTATTTTGACACCTGCTATTTCACTTATAGTTTGTTATGAAATTTGTTGTTAATAACTCGACGAGCCGTACACGTTTATCTTCAGAAGTTTAAACGATTATGCTACAATAATCCTCTCAACTTCTTACTGTAAAACGAGAAGCTCGGAAGCAGTTAGTAGTGATACTTTTAGTAATTTTCAAATACTATTCGTTTCCTCTTACTCCGGTCTTATTTTTCGTATAAATCTAGTGAACTTACGTTCGATTCGTACCGGAACCAATGTGACGTTCCGAGAAATAATTATTTTTATTCTTTTATTTTAAACAGTCTAGTGAACTAATGTTCGATTCGTACCGGAACCAGTGTGAAGTCCGGAAATAAGTGGAAATAAATAGTAATTGGTTTTATGTATGTTTATTATATAAAATACAATAATTTATTTACGAATACAATCTGCTGGCTTCTGGTAGATCGATGCGTTGTAATTTTACTTACAATTCTTTTTCTATAATTGTTCTTTACGTTTAGAATTTACACTTGCTTTTATAAATATACTATAAATAACTTATAAGATCTGCTTACTAGATGAGTAAGGACTACGATTACAATTTCAATAATCTATAAGATCTGCTTGCTAGATGAGTAAGGCCTACGATTTCAACTTCCTCGATGTCGTAGAGTTACACGGAGCTCTCCAGGTTTCTTGTACGCTGTGACTGATTCGCGTGACACATATCACTTCTTTTATAATACAAAATAATTATGTTAAAGATTAGCCCGGTGACGTATCGAATTCATCTTTTGACAACTTATGTATTACAAGTTTTCTGGGTCGTCGTACTGGCGAAATGCTGAGCATTGCAAAGTGTGGCCTTTCGACTGCCGCGGAGTTCGGTGGCTTGGATTCTAGCTCGACCGTATGTTAAAAACTGCATGCGTTGTCTTCCTGAGTGGGTGACTCTATACGTCACAAGGTCGCATAAGCAGAACGCTGCGTTGTATTAAGTTGCATTCTCGCTTTTATGTGTCAGGAAATATCTGATACTAATTATGCTTTTTCTTTAAAATGAGAATACGTCTCCGGACGTAACAATATAATAAAAACAAATGTCCATACTAGATAAATAATATATAATAAAATTTTTGTATACAGAACCTAAAACACAGAAAGATTATTTATAGAAATATGATGTTATGTCTATATAATGATAATGAAAAAAAATAATTCTTAAAACTACAAATTCTTTTCATAATTTTATTTAAAATGCTGAAAAAAACACTTCCAACTATATAATTATTATAAAAATGGCACTATTCCAATCGTTGCGCCATTCCTCTAATTTTGTTAATGTTCATCAATACGTGTTCCATGGTTCATAATTTTGTCTCGGCATTGGGTACAAAACTTGTCTATGTCACGTCTTAAAAGTCGACATAAACTTGCATTTCAAATACTCGAGTCGGTGGGAAAAATGGTAAGTCGAGACGAGACAGTATGATAGACCATGGTCTTCCTCGACTCGCGCCTCTAAAACCTACTAAAAAATACAGAAACATCGGGCTTGCTCATGCGCATAAGCGTCATTTTTGCCGTGACAGCTCTGTCTCGTCATTTGGCTGGTTCTTGCACAGAACACACGTTTTTGTTACGCTTGACTTATTATTTAATATGGACTGTTTTGTGTGAAAAGACTGCTCTGTAAAACATACGATAGAATAAACTGTTTCATCAAAATTTTGATTTTTTTTTATTCTTTTAAACTTTCTGACCAATAACCGGTCAGAAAGCTCACTGACGGTCATTTTTACATTCAGGGATTGTAAATTCTGACTGCCAATGACGGTCAACTTTTTGTCAAAATGACCGTCAAGTCAGAAAATTTGATCTGACCGGTCAATCCACATCACTGTGCCTATATCGCATACAAAATAGTCTATAAATTTCAAGCTGATACATGAAGTTGTCATTGAGAAATTACGATTTTGAAAAAAACAGTAAAAGAATTTTAACCTTAAATATCTCTAAAAATCATGATACAATTCTTTTATCTAAAGGACTTATACGATAATATATAGACTCTACATCTCCACAAAATTTCAACATGATTAAATCAATTTTTGTTTTCTCTAGTTATCATGCGACAAAGAAAATAACTTTGTAAAATACAACAATTTTCGAAGTCAAATATCTCAAAAAGTAATCGTACGATCTTGATAAAAATTCGCACACATATTATCTATATCACATACAAAATTGTCTATAAATTTGGAGCTGATACATGGAGCTGTTCTCGAGAAATTTTGCCCAAAGAACCCGACCGAGAGCTATCCAAAATCTAACTCTACAAGGAATTTGAAAGCGATTAAGTCAATTTTACTCCCGTAATCGTTGGACATACAAAACTCATTTTTTTTCACATTTCAATATTTTTGTCAAAAACTAGTCGACAAAATGAATTCAAATTTTTACAGATTATAGCTATTTATATTCTGCATTATCATGATTTTTCTGAAGAAAATTGACCGATTAGTTTAGGAGTTATAAGCAGTGTTGGGGTAAAAGTAACGAACTCGGTAAAAGTAACGAAGTTACTCAAAAAGTTACTTTTCTTGTAACTTTTAGAGTAACTTCGTTCCTTTTTTTAAGAAGGAACTTGTAACGTAACTTTGTTACACTTTCGAAAGTCACTTGGAACTTGTATATCTGTAAAAGTTAAGTTACTTTTTAATTCGAAATCTAAAACATTGTAAACCCAAACCCCCAAAACCTATGTATCCCATAACCCAAGTAGGCGAAGGATATGAGGTCCACGCATATGAGGGAGTTATGTAGACATAAATAAATAAGCAAAACGATTATTTAAATAATTTTTAAACCCAAGTAGCCGGGGGACGCTAGATCCACGCATATAAGGGAGTCACGTAGACATGCAACAATAAGCAAAACGATTATTTAAATAATTTTTAAACCTAAGTAGCCGGGGGACGCGAGGTCCACGCATATAAGGGAGTCACGTAGACATGCAACAATAAGCAAACTGACTATTTAAATAATTTGTAAACCCTATTAACCGGGGGACGCGAGGTCCACGCATATAAGGGAGTCATGTAGACATGCAGCAATAAGCAAAACGACTATTTAAATAATTTTTAAATCCCCAGTTAGTAGGGTTTACAAATTATTTAAATAATCGTTTTGCTTATTTTTTCATGTCTACATGACTCCCTTATATGCGTGGACCTAGCGTCTCCCGGCTACATGCGTTTAAAAATAATTTTAATAATCGTTTTGCTTATTCTTTCATGTCTACATGACACCCTTATATGCGTTGACCTCATATCCCTCGCCTACTTGGGTTTAGAAATAATTTTAATAATTAAATCGCTTAGTTTCGCACGTCTACGTAATTCCGTTGTATGGGTGGACCTCGCGTCACCCGCCTCTTCGTGCGCTCGCCATTTGAATGCACGCGCTGTACTCATGCCGGTAGAGCCGCGCGAGCGCCCAATCGGCTCAACTATAGATTACATTAGGTATAGTCTCCCGCGTCGGGCATCGGCGGCAACAAGAAGGCACTGCCCATGCGCGTTTAAAGCCAAACATCACTGCTACCATCTGCATCTAGACTGAGAGTCTGAATACGTAAATGGCCTATGCTGAGCAGAGTCAGAACACGCCTTTGCGTTGGTTTCTTTCATGATGTAAGAAGAGAAGGTGTGCTCTTTCGGAGGTCTCGTTTTCGAGCGTTCTGCGCATGCTTCCAATGCACCGCCATGTTGGCTGCCATATTTCAATGTTTACGTTTTGACGCAGCAGTTTAATGTTGATATTTGCAAATCTTAGTCTTACAAAATGCCAAATTGCGCTGTGAAAATTTGTAAGAATTGGAATAAAAACACGAGTGGTAAAAACATTTCGTTCCATAAGTTTCCAAATGATGAAAATTTACAAAAGTTGTGGATTGATGCTTGTGGTGCTGAAAACATTAATATCAAGAATGGTAAGTTCTAATATTATTTTAATTTTCAACATGACTTGTGTAAGACTTTTATTGATTGTTGAAACAGCTCGTATCTGCTCTGTTCACTTCGACGATGAATGTTTTCTACCAGTTCCTGAATATCTCGTGAACACAGGCATAACAATTAGAAAGAGGTTATCCGCAAATGCAGTTCCAACCAAATTTCTTACTGCTGCTGGATTAAATACTAAAAGGTACATAACTTTTCAATTTTTTTCAATTTCAATTTAGACACGAGTGAAAAAGTATTTGATCATTTTATTTTATAAAGCCATTATTTAGATACGGATGAAGGTTGTGCAATTGGACAAGCTAAAAGCCTACAACAGTCGGAATTTTGTGTAATTGATTGTTACCCAAAACATTATGAAATTGAAAATAATCTTAATGATGAAAACTTTGTAATTAATAACAATGATTATAATGCAAGGTACTTATAATATATATTCTGTCTAAAAAATTTAATTTAACATATTATATAAAAATCTAATGCAATATTCTCATCATTTTACAGTACCGTTAAGCCAATTCCAAATGTGTTGACTGAGTGTAATATAAACACATATTCTTTAGAAAACCAATGTGTAAATACCAAAAGAAAAAGGAGCTCGTCTGCATTATTGAATACTGATGCAGAGAATAAAAGTATCAGGTATATATATACGTTAATAAATAACAAAATAATATTAAAATAAATATCAGTGAATCATTATTTTAATACTATATAAACAATATGGTTTTGTAGTCCCAAGTGTGTAAAGGAAGTACAAAGCTGTCCTTGTAAAAATACAGAGAATTTTGAACTTCATGAGAAGTATGTAAATGATATGTAATAATAAATTATTTCTAAAAATATGGTTTTATAATACCTTCAATATTTTTTAGATATATAGCTTGTTCTCAAGAAAATAAAAAATTAAAATTAGAAATAAAAAATCTAAATAAAAAGGCTAGATTGAAAGAAAAATGTTTCCAAAAGGAAGTTCAAGAAAAAGTTTACGAAATTTTAAGTCCAATTTTTACTTCAGGCCAGATTAAAAAATTATTGCATCCCAATAAAACAAAAGTCAAGTGGACAGGCGAGGATATAGCATCTGCAATCGCATTACGTTCAGTAAGTCCTAGAGGTTATAGATATTTGAGAAAAAAATCTTTTCCACTTCCTGGATTGTCAACGTTGAGAAAATGGGCAGCTCAAATACAACTAAACGAAGGTGTGTTAGATGAAATATTACAATTAATGAAGAAGAATACAGTAAACTTTTCAGAAATTAATAGACTTTGTGTATTGAGTTTTGACGAAATTTATATCTCGCAAAATATTGAAATTGAGAAAAAAAACGAAAAGCGAGTGGGGCCGCATAAAACATGTCAGCTCGGTATGGTTCGAGGACTGTTTAGCCGTTGGAAACAACCGATTTTCTATAAATATGATGAACCACTTACAGAGAATATTTTGTATGATGTAATTGGAAAATTGTACGACGTGGGATATACCGTTATTGCAGTCACAACTGACCTTGGGTCAAAAAACGTTAGTTTGAGAAGTAGTTTAAATATAGGTATAGAAAAGGGACAGAACTGTTGGTTTTCACATCCACGCAACAATAAGCTTAAAATTTTTATATTCAGTGATCCACCACACTTGTTAAAATTAATTAGAAATCATTTCATTGATTCTGGTTTCATCTAAACAATATTTTATTGACTAAAGAATGTTTAGAAGAAATAATATCTTACAACACTAGAGATTTAAAAATAACATTCAAACTTGAACGAAAACATTTGGACGCCAAAGGAGCGGAAAGACAACGTGTTTGTTTAGCGGCACAAGTTTTTTCTAATACAACTGGAAAACCAATTGAATGGTTTGGATTAAATGGGTTTTTAAAGTGTGATTTTTGGCAAAAATGCTTAGAACTTTTCAAACTGGTGAATGATTGGTTTGATCTATTTAATAGCAAACAAAAATTTAATAAAAATAACATTAAAAATGCATATGGCTTAGATTTAGAATTGCAAAACGAGACCTTACACAAGATGAATCATTTCATGAAAAATATGCGTGTAAGATCTCACAAAAGTCTGTTGCCTTTTCAAACAGGTATCCTGACAAATAATCAATCATTGCAAGAGTTATTTATCTATTTAAGAGAAAATTACAACTCCAACGATTTTACCATAGAGTATATTCTTACTAATAGAATCAATCAAGATGTAGTAGAAAATTTTTTTTCTTATATCAGAGCTATGGGTGCTGCCCACGACAAACCGTCAGCGTTGCAATTCAAATATAGATTAAAATGGTTTATTTTGGGCAAGCACAGTGCCGATATGTTTATTGATACAGGTAATACGGAAGATGATAACGATGAAACACTTTTTGATGCGAGCGAAGTTAATAGCATTTCCTATGAAATAGTTGAAGAGGTAATCAACGAAGAGGCACTTTTATATATTGCTGGTTATGTTACACATCGCTTCCGAATCCAATATCCATTCCTTGGTAACCCAACGAATACCATTCCACAAACCGATCCTCCATACTGGATAACCCATGTATTCAGAGGCAATTTAATGTTTCCTTCTGAAGACTTATCAAAAGCTGCCAGCATTATGGAAAAAGTGTTTAATAATTTCCATAAAAATTATTTATCTAATGAAAATTTAATTTTTACTAAAGTCACATTAATTGTAATGAATGAATTAAATGACATTAGTATATCGATTGCATTAGAAGTCATTTCATGTCTTGTAAGAACTCGGACTTATATACGTTTGAGAGAGCTAAATAAAAAGCGTAAAGAATCGTATGACAAAATAAGAGAAGCTAACAGAGTAGCGAAAACACAAAAGTTTTATACTTAAGCTTACAATTTATATTTATATTTATTTATTATGACAATATTATATAATATTTATTAATAAAAAAATTTTGTTCATTCATAATATAGTTTTTATTTGTCTAACCTTTCAATTTTAATTTCAGTACTATTAATAGAGAATATTTATATTGTTGTTATATTTTATCCTTTTTCTTCTCTAACTATATATACATAAAATTATAGAGCATATACGAGTACATTGATTCAATAAATATTGCATTTTGCTTCCTCAAAGAGGAAGCTTTGTAATGGTGAAAAAAATTTTTGGAACAAAAAATGTTTAAAAACATTTTTTAAGACTTTTGGCATCAATATCCGATGTTTTTGAGAACAAAAATTTTCGTGTGTGTGTGTGTGTGTGTGTGTGTGTGTGTGTGTGTGTGTGTGTGTGTGTGTGTGTGGGTGTGTGTGTGTGTGTGTGTGTGTGTGTGTGTGTGTGTGTGTGTGTGTGTGTGTGTGTGTGTGTGTGTGTGTGTGTGTGTGTGTGTGTGTGTGTGTGTGTGTGTGTGTGTGTGTGTGTACCGGCTATAACTTTTGAACGAATTGACCGATTTTCATCTATGAGGGCTTATTCTCTTCGTTTGGACATAGAATAGAGATAGATTAATCTATTTTTTCATTTTATCGTTTTTCTTTTGTTTTATAACCAAAAAATGATTTTGAATTTTCAGTTTTTTTGATTTTTTCATATCATACAGCCATTATTACATAATATAGTAAACTGTTTTTGAAAGATCTTCAAATTACCTACAATTTCTTTTTTTAAAAGTTGAATTATCTTTACTCTGTCATTTGTTATTAAGGAAAACATTTTTATATAGTAGAATATCATCTTTCATAGATAAATGTAACTTGATCTCAAATAAACAATTTGGATTCAGGAAAAATAGAGGCACTAAAGATGCACTATATCAAATAACTAACACAATCTATAACCACATAGATGCAAGCGACCCAATAGCTATTACATTCCTCGATCTAGCGAAAGCATTCGATACAGTAGATCATCAAATTTTGCTTGATAAACTATATAACTACGGCATCAGAGGTAGCGCATATAACCTCATAAAAAGTTATCTAAGTAATAGGAAACAAAGGGTGAAAATAGGTAATGATTATAGCCAATACAAAACTGTCTATATGGGAGTACCGCAAGGTACAATACTTGGACCACTGCTGTTCATTATTTATATTAATGATATGTTATCTTCAATGCCTGAAGATACAATATTGTCATACGCTGACGACACTGCGATCATAGCAATAGGTAAAACCTGGCAAGAAGTAGAAACTAAAATGAACGACTACCTACAAGAAATAGCCGACTGGCTAGCACTAAATAAACTATCTCTCAACAAGGACAAAACAATATACATGGAATTCGGCAGCAATTATAAAAGCACGCCTAAAAATATGAACATTTGCATACAAGGAAAAAACATCAAAAGAGTAGAAAACACCAAATACCTAGGAGTAACTTTCGATAGCAACATGAAATGGGATATACACACCAAAAATATATATAATAAGACCTAATACCTTACTTTCATTTTATACAAACTGTCTATTATAATGGACACAGACAATCTCCGTATGATTTACTATGCGTTGTTCCACAGTATCACCTCCTACGGTATTATAGCCTGGGGAGGCGCTTACGCAGGTAGAACCAAAAGCTTACAAAGCCTGCAAAACAGACTGCTTAAACTTATAAATAAAAACAATTTTATTTATGACAGAAATCCACTAAATATAGAGCAAATTTTTACCTTTGAGTCACTAATATTTCATTACAAAGAATTACAAGACAAATATATAGAATCCGACAAAGTAACGAGGAATAAAAGTATACCAATACCTAAACGTTGTAAACGCATCAGCATCAAAAACAGCTACATTAGAGCACTAACTACCTACAACAAACTGCCTAATGACCTTAAAACAATAACGAATAAAAAAAGTCTGAAATATAAAATCAAGATCTGGATAAAAGCAAACATCTAGCATAATAAAACACCCATGAATAATACTAATAATATTAACTGTAAACAGATAAAGCAACTATATTATTCACTAATAAAGATATCGGACACAGACCTCCCACATTGGAAGTCCATGGGGAGTTTAGAGTCCGATAAACTGTTACTGGATATAAGAACATATATATGCGCACACGGGTTATGCACACTACATTATAAACGTTCTCATCGTCGATTATCTAATTACAACTGGAACAAAATCCGAAAACTCAATATTAATCAACAAATTATCATCGAAATTGCAAATATGATTGCTAACAGGTGGACGCTCTCAGAGAGCAACAAAAATACAACTTTAAGCAATAAGTGTTGTGACTATCGTATTACTAACGGAAATAATGAAATAAAACATATACACTTTGTCAAAGAAAAATCTAAAGATATTGAAATAAAAAAGGAACACAACAACGAAAAATATAATCCCATAGAAACTGTATTTAGTACGATAGATAAAATGGCTGAGGATAACAATACAAAAACCATGTCAATGGAAGCAAGTGGCGCACCGGGAAAGCCTATACTGCAAGATAACACCTACCGCATGTCTTACGGAGATCTCAACTATCTAGGCTGTAATAAAGCACTACTGTATTTCGACAGAGGCATTCGAGGTAAACAAACATTTACAAACTCAATGTATACTCTAGAACAGCACCCGAAATACAAAGATCTCATAGTAGTAGACGACATGGTTTTTACATCAACATGTAAATGTGACTCAGCCAACCAACACAGATTGATGTTCCCACACTACAGAGTTACCTGTGCAGTGGGACTCACCTGCCCAACAAGACTAAACAGTTACGAAAGAATCATCTTTGCAAGAGACAGAAACGCATCCACGGAATCATTTACAACAGCAAGACAAATGTTGGTTAGATATTGGTGATAGAAGAAAAGTCATGAATAATGTGTGGTTGTCGACTTGACTCCGTAGCTACTAGCTACGGGGATACAAGATCGACAAACAATCAGGGACAATACTTCAATTTAGTTTTAAGTTAGTTTAAGTCACCAGACCAGCATACAGGAAATACTTCCTCTGCTGGGTTACGCATGTAATGTAAAAATGTATATTGATATTATCGTAATACCTATGTACTTACTCTGGTTTAATAAATAATAATAATAATAATAATAATATTTCATAAATTCATTTCTCAAAAAATATTTTATTTATCGACTTGAAATTTTAACCACTTATAACAATCATTGAAGACTATATTTGGTTAAAATTTCAAGTGATTATATTCATTTCTTTTCTAGAAAAAAAAAATTTTTGAAAAACATTGCATTTTTTTTCGGACGCGATAACAGGAGTAAAAATCAACCAATCGTCTTGAAATTTGGCACAGAGATAGCTTTTTTATATCTTCGAACCGAGTTCGTTGCCCAAAAAAATCGGTCAATTACGATTAACGATATTTGAGGTTAAAAATTTTTCTTTTTAATTTTCGAATTGCGTTTTTTCAGAGGATTGTTGATTTATCGACCTAAAATTTTAATCACTTATAACACTCATTGAAGACTAATTTGGTTAAAATTTCAAGTGATTATCTTCATTTGTTTCAGAGAAAAAAAATATTTTTGAAAACAAGGGAACTTTCTTTCGGACGCGATAACAGGAGTAAAAATCAACCAATCGTCTTGAAATTTGGCACAGAGATAGCTTTTTTATATCTTCGAACCGAGTTCGTTGCCCAAAAAAATTGGTCAATTACGATTAAAGATATTTGAGGTTAAAAATTTTTCTTTTTAATTTTCGAATTGCCTTTTTTCAGAGGATTGTTGATTTATCGACCTAAAATTTTAACCACTTATAACACTCATTGAAGACTATATTTGGTTAAAATTTCAAGTGATTATCTTCATTTGTTTCAGAGAAAAAAAATATTTTTGAAAACAAGGGAACTTTCTTTCGGACGCGATAACAGGAGTAAAAATCAACCAATCGTCTTGAAATTTGGCACAGAGATAGCTTTTTTATATCTTCGAACCGAGTTCGTTGCCCAAAAAAATCGGTCAATTACGATTAACGATATTTGAGGTTAAAAATTTTTCTTTTTAATTTTCGAATTGAGTTTTTTCAGAGGATTGTTGATTTATCGACCTAAAATTTTAACCACTTATAACACTCATTGAAGACTATATTTGGTTAAAATTTCAAGTGATTATCTTCATTTGTTGCAAAGAAAAAAAATATTTTTGAAAACAAGGGAACTTTCTTTTGGACGCGATAACAGGAGTAAAAATCGACCAATCGTCTTGAAATTTGGCACAGAGATAGCTTTTTTATATCTTCGAACCGAGTTCGTTGCCCAAAAAAATCGGTCAATTACGATTAAAGATATTTGAGGTTAAAAATTTTTCTTTTTAATTTTCGAATTGCGTTTTTTCAGAGGATTGTTGATTTATCGACCTAAAATGTTAACCACTTATAACACTCATTGAAGACCATATTTGGTAAAAATTCCAAGTGATTATCTTCATTTGTTTCAGAGAAATAAAATATTTTTGAAAACAAGGGAATTTTCTTTCGGATACGTTAACGGGAGTAAAAGTCAACCAATCGTCTTGAAATTTGGCACAGAGACTGATTTTTTTTTTTTATATCTTCGAACCGAGTTTGTTGCCAAAAAAAATCGATCAATTTTGATTAAAGATATTTGAGGCTAAAAATTTTTTTAATTTCCGAATTGCGTTTTTTCAGAGAATTGTTGATTTATCGACCTAAAATTTTAATCACTTATAACCCCCTCATTGAAGACTATATTTTGTTAAAATTTAGAATGATTATCTTCATTTTATTCATAGAAAAAATATTTTTGAATAGAAGTGAATTTTTTTTTCTTTCGGACACGATAAAAGGAGTAAAAGTCAAACAATCGTCTTGAAATTTGGCACATAGACAGCTTTCTTATATCTTCGAACCGAGTTCATTGCTGAAAAAAAATTAGTAAATTAATAAAAAGATATTTGAGGTTAAAATTTTTTTTAAATTTTCTAATTGTGTTTTCTCAGAAAATTGTTGATTTATTGACCTAAAATGTTAACCATTTATAATACTCATTGAGGATTATATTTGGTTAAAATTTAAAGTGATTATCTTCATTTGTTTTCGAGAAAGAAAAATTTTTGGAAAAAAGTGCTTTTTTCTTTTGGACACGATAACAGGAGTAAAAGTCAACCAATCGTATTGAAATTTGGCACAGAGACATCTTTTTTATATCTTCGAACCGAGTTCGTTGCAAAAAAAAATCGGTCAATTACGATTAAAGATATTTGAAAAAGAGAATTATATGGCTAATAAGAAATACATAAAGCAATACATATTATAAATAAATACATATTATAATACATATTATAATACATATTTAAATACAGTTATTTAATAATATTGAATATATTTACATTATTATTTTAAATAATTATACATTTTTTAGAATATATTTTATATAATTCATGTTACAATACGGTATACTTCATTTAAAATATTTATAATATTTTCATATAATTTATTTTTATCCTTGGCCGAAATACCATCTTTTGTTAGATGCACGTAAAATTTGCGTAAAATAGTATTAATCATAAATGTTGTACACTATATTCAGATAAACTAAGTGCTGGGCAATTGTAAAAAAGTCAATTTGGAAATCATCAATTATTAATAACAAATAGTTTCTTCTTCAATAAGATAAAATAAAAAAATTATATTAATATAATCTTACAAAAATATTCTATTAATATGAAAATGTATTTTTTAAAAGTCATAAATTTGAGATAATTTAATTTAGAAAATTTTTTATTTTTTTTTGTGAAAAATTTATTATTATAATTTCAATTTAATGAAAGGAATCGATAAATTGTTTTGAGGAAGCTAAGTGCCAAAGAATTGGCAGCGGTTTTTACATGTTACGAAAATTAAAAATTGCTTTAGTCCTTTTCCACGTTTAAAAATCGCTCCATTTCTATTTAAATACGATTGGTTGTTTAATCAATATGGCCGCTGAATGGATGCGCTTTCTATTGGCTGTTTGGATGGATGCGCAAGAACACACCTTCTCTTCTTACATCATGGTTTCTTTGCTACACGAGCTTACGCGTTTGTGCGTGTTTTGATTCAAGAGTGAGACTCAGCGAAGAAAAATATTTTGAGCTAGTTTACGAAGAATGCAAGGATATTTACAAACGCGAAGATGTGTGATGCTGATCAATTGGTGAATAGCGAAAACAACGTCAATCAAAATGGGGTTGAAAGCAATGGCGATGATCTTGGCGAAAATAAAGTTCCTTGGCCAGGTTTCTCAAAGTTTTTCGAGTTTCACTCGAAACAAAACAAAACAATCAGGTTGAAGTGTAAATTATGCGCTATCACCAAGATTTTGAGTGGCGACATTACAACGAATTCAAACTTTGCTAAACACATAAAAGTGAGTTTTAGATTTATTCTTCTATATGACTAAATTTTTGGGGTTATTGAGTTTGTTTTGAAAATTTTGACTGTGCTATTGCGATTTGTATCAACCGATGTCTCGCATATATAATTTATTATTTACGATTGAGGAAAGAAAAAATTAGGAAATCGTATTCTTTTTAATGTTTTGTAGAACATTCATAAAGCTGAGGAAGAATTGAAAGAATCTGTGCGGACAGCAAAATCAGTCTTAGTCACAAATAATAGTACTGGCGTGAAACTACAGAAACAACTGACTATAAAGCAGTGTATCGATGAAGTAAAAGTTGTTACTCAAAAGATGTTAGATGAAAAAATTCTGAATTGCGTTATAGATGAAGTAACGCCAAAATTTATTGTAGAAAAAGCAGCTTTTAAAGAATTGGTTTTAATGGGCTTGCCAAAGAACTTAAAAGTTATGTGCCGAAAGATGTTAGTATAAATAAGCAATACACGAAAATGACTGATAATCTTTGTAAAGAATTATTGGATCAACAGTATATTTCAGCTACAGCTGATTTATGGAGCAAGGGAAAGAGGTTGGTACAAAAAAGTATCAAATTTAATTTTTAATAGTAGATTCTAGCCTTCTAGGTTGCAAATTTAAAGTTAGAGTCGAACCCCATTGTGAAACCTTGGGCACTGTTAAAAGATTCTCGCGAATGACGCGAATATTGATAAGGTCTCTTGGTTTATAGTATCTAGCTGGGTTTGTATACAAATAATTAAGTAGAAAATTTTAAAGTCGTGTAAAACGTATTCAATCTTGAAGTCAGAAGATTTATGCAGTTATTTATGCAATTTTTTAAATTCAAATCAGAAGTGAGCGATTGTTTTGTATAGCCATTTCGTGTATTTTTATATATTTTTATTTATTATATATCATGCATAATAACATTATGATTAAAATATGTACAATACTAACATGCAAAAAAAATTATCTCGTTATTCAAATAAATTGTATAATTACAGGAGCTTTTTTAGGAATGACTGTGCATTGGATTAATTCAAAAGATCTACTTCGTGAATCAGCTGCACTAGCTTGTCGAAGAGTACAAGGTAGACATACGTATGATGTGATCACCAAAGAAATATATTTCATTTTGGTATAATATCATATTCAGAACAAAGTCACTGGTATCACTACAGATAATGGATCGAATTTCGTTAAGGCCTTTAAGTGAGTCTTATACATATGAGAAACACAAATTCTGTATAATTTTTGTTCCTTTTTTATCAAATTTAACGTTGTTTTTTAATTTTATATCTTCTAGAGAATTTCAAGAAAAAGAAACTGGTATCGGTGAAGATTCATTAGATGATGAAGATCCTTTTGAAATGCAGGACTTGGGAGATGTTCTAAACGACCAAGACGATGTAGATGTCAGCAATGCAATAATTTTACCACCTCATCGAAGATGTGCAAGCCATACGTTAAACCGTGTTGCAGTTCGAGATGTCGAGATTGCACTTCAAAATAAGCAATACAAACAAATCAGTAGAAATAATTTTGCGAATTGCACTAGTTTGTGGGCGAAACAAAATAGATCAACAGTGTGCTGACCAGATTATAAAAAATTTTAGGTGTCTATTTTCAAACGCCAAATGAAACGAGGTAAAGTACACATTTTTTTATTACATCAAGTTAGATAAACACTGATGATTAAAATTTACAGAAATTGTTCACATTTGAATTACAAAACCTTTTAGCTCAATATTTGAATTATTGTTTTTATTTTGATACGTTTGCAATAATGTTTTTTGTAACATCTAAGTATTCACTTAAGTATTCATGTACCAGCCCTCGTACAGGTAGTTAATATCTATCTCTGAGGACTTTACTCTATGTAATTTTGTTCTGGTTTAATAAATAAATAAATAAATAAATAAATAAATAAATAAATAAACATCTCAATCATTAGATGGATGTTGATGAATCAAGTTTCTTTTCTTGCACAAAATCTTTTTATAGGTAAATCATTGTCGTTACTTTTTATATTGTTAATACTTAATAGGTATACTTAATAGGAGGAATGCATTATTCGATGCGACGCTACAAATTGTAAAAATGATGGTCGCAGATGAAAAAAACTTCCATATAGAAAAACTAGATAAGGATAATTTAGACGATGGTAAAATAGAGAAACTCAACCAATGTTTTGATGCTTGCTGTCTTAAAAGATTAACAGATGACAATATTGAATTTTTAATAGAATATTGCAAGGTAGTGAAAAGTAAAAATTGATGTATATTGAAAAAATAATTGTATGAATTGTTAAATGGCAATTATAATTATTAATTTACTCTTTTTTTATGTGTGTAGATGATGAGTCCCTTAGCAGGAGCTTTGGACATTCTCCAAGGAGAAAAGGAAATGTACACAGCTTACTTGCTTCCCATAATTAGTTCACTGCAAGACAAATTCAAAACGTTGAAAACCGACAAAAATTAAAAATTTTGCGAGCCATTAGTTAGTAGCATCATAAAAGGTGTTAATGAAAGTTAATTGTGTGAGGTTTATATATTATTGATCTATTGCTCTGATAATAGTTCAAAACAACTAAATAATGTAAAAAATTTGTTTATAGATTTCAGCATTATTTTGACGACGATGCCATGATCACAGCATCCTGTGTGCATCCTGCCTTCAAATTCGATTGGATTCAAGATGAATCGAAAAAAGAAAGGGCTAAAAGAAAAATGGAAACGTTGCTTAAAGCAATGAACTGTGTTAAAGTAACAACTGCATCAACGCCAACGACGAAAAGTTACTTCACTTGTTCAAAAAAGAAAGTAGCATATACTTTTGAAGAGCTATCAGAATACATTGAGTCTGGATCAGAAAATTTAGAAATGCTTAATAACTTTCCAATCTAAAAAATAATTCATAAAATACAATACGACGCTACCGAGCAGTGCCTCTGTAGAACTATTGTTTAGTGCAGGAGGATTGATATTGAATAGTAAAAAGTTTCAGTTAACAGACAGTTCTTTTGAGAAACAATTATTGTTAAAAATAAATAAAAAATATATGTAAATTATATTAAATTTGTATATATCATTGCAATAAATAAAATACTACATAAAGTACCTATGTCTATTTTTTATAGTGCGTAAAATCAGTATAAACAGCTCAATTTTTCACCCTTCGCTTCGTATGAGGTAGGAAGGTTTATGGATTTTGTTTTTATGTTAACTGTCTCGTTGCCCTGCATTCCTCCGATCGGTTTAAGGCTTTAGATGAACACTTATTTATAGAAACATACCTTACGGCTTACACCTCCATACCTCATGAAAGGATTTCAAATAAAATGAAGGACATTCTACCAGATGTTTCTATAACCGAGTGCCAAGTGTACCTTCTCTCCGACTTACTGTGCGTGGGTTTAAAGACTTAGGGCTTTTAACATTTACGTTTTATATCTGCAACTCGCTGTTCGTTGGGTAGATGGGTTTAGAGTCTTAGGGTTTAGCATTTAATTTTTATATTTGTAACTCACTGTGCATGGGGTTTAGAAGCCTAGGGTTCAGCAATTAAGTTTTATATTTACAAGTAGGTGTGCGTGGGGTTGGAATTAAAATTAAAAGTAACTTTTGAGTAACTTTACGTTACTTCTTGAGGTAACGATAATGTAACGCGCTCTTTTATTTTAATGTAACTTTAACGGTAACGAGTTCCTTTTTATTGAAAAGTAAAGTAACTGTAACGAATTACTTTTTTTAAGTAACTTCCCCAACACTGGTTATAAGCTTTAAAAAAAAAAAAACGTTTTTATTAATAACAAAAGAATTGTGATAGCTAGAGAAATTTTTTTTTTTAGAAAATATAGGTATTATAATGCTCTATCGAATGCTATCTATTCGATTCAAATATCTCGATTTTATCATTAAAAAAAAGCAAAAATCAACTTTGAGAAAATCGAAAATTCAAAATAAAACAAAAACGCATCGTCGAATCAAGAAACGAATTTTTGACCCGCCATCACACAAAAAAAACAAAAAAATGAGACCTATCTGGTCAAAATCGATCGAGTAGAATCTGAGATCCATACACACACACACACACATACAGGCACGCACGTACGCAGCATGCACATCCATGCAGACATCCATACAGATATTTTTCAAAAATCATGTATTTTGATTCCTAACACCTCGAAAAACAATTATAACATGTTTTTGCAATAACTCAAAAAATTACTATCACAAAGCTTCTTCTAGGAGGAAGCAAAATCATCAAATATTATTATATGATTCGATTGCGCGTAAAAAATGATTAATAAAAATGCAAAGTAGACGTTTGTGCGAGTTTGTGACGATGTATTTTCGCCCCAATGCCTCTTCTTCTCGCTGGACTCGCGGCGCACCGATTCAGACGGCCGAATGGTAATTAAATAATTCGAAAGCTAACGGGGGGGAATATTCCTTATTTGTTCCCGGGTTTTGACAACTTGCGAGACCATGAGAGATGACAACGATAGCGGAATGCTCCGTGGTGCAGAAGAAGGTAAGTGGAGAGAGAGAGAGAGAGAGAGAGAGAGAGAGAGAGAGAGAGAGAGAGAGAGAGAGAGAGAGAGAGAGAGAGAGAGAGAGAGAGAGAGAGAGAGAGAGAGAGAGAGAGGGAGAGAGAGAGAGAGAGAGAGAGAGAGAGAGAGAGAGAGAGAGAGAGAGAGAGAGAGAAAGTGTAGAGAAGTAGAGTGGAGCATGAGGCGAGTTTGAATCTCGCGCGCGCGTGAGTGGTGCAGCAGCGAGGTGCGAGATGGCAGCACCTCGCGGGCGGCAGTGGCGTAGTCGCAACCAGGCCCCTCGTGCCGGGCTGATGCAACCCGCCGTTCTGCTGCGCGTGCGCGGAGGGAGGCTGCACGGCACGAGCGGGAAAATCGGCAGTGTCGAGACGGCAGCGTACGCGAGAAGAGTGGAACGAGCGGTGATTGCGAGTGTGTGCCAGAGGAAGAGGAAGAAGAGCGGTGAGGGAGGTCGAGAGCCGGACGACGACGAGCAGCGGTGGCGAGGAGAGAGTTGGAGAGAGAGTATCTGGGGAGCGAGGAGAAGCAGCTGGGAGATCGGCGGTCCAACCTCGTAACCGGGGCAAGGCTTCGTGCGACGGAAGGTACGTGGACAGCGGGCCCGAGAGCGGATAGTGAAGCGTGGCGAGAGTGTTAGTGGAGAGAGAGAGAGGTTCGCGGACGCGGCGATTCTTGGAATCGCGCCGCGAGAATTTCACCATTTCGCGTGGAGAAAGAGAGTAGAGAGAGAAAGAGAGAGAGAAAGTGAGTCGCAGTTAACAACCGAGCATCGCGTGGCGAAGCTTGTTGAGAGTGCGCGCGTCTAACGTCGGTGGAGAGAGAGAGAGAAAAGAGTGTCGCGGTTGACAACCGAGCATCGCGCGGCGATGCTTTTTGAGAGTGCGCGCGTCTAGCGACGGTGGAGAGAGAGAGAGAGAAAAGAGTGTCGCGGTCAAGAATCACGCATCGCGCGGCGGTGCTTCTTGAGGGTGCGCGCGTCTAACGCCGAGAGAGAGAGAGAGAGAGAGAGAGAGAGAGAGAGAGAGAGAGGGAGAGAGAGAGAGAGAGAGAGAGAGGAAGAGAATTCGCGCGTGGCGTTTCCGGGAATCGCATGGCGGCGATCCCTTAAGTTCGCGCACATGACTTTCGCGGCGACTTAGAACGTGGAGATTGGAGAGAGGGAGAGAGAGAGAGAGAGAGAGCGAGAGTGAATTTGCGCGTAGCCTTCGGGAAAATTGCGCCGAGGCAATTGCAGCGAGTGTGAGCGCCCAGACCTTCTAGCTAATTGTAGTTAGGGTTTTTAGCTTAATAAATTGAGAGTTTAACTGGAGTGAGTGATTTTGAATATTTATTTAGCGCAATCCCCTTCCCAACCTTTTTCAGCATCGTAGCTCGCCCAGGCGTACGTCATCACAGCGGAATCTCCTTTTGGAGGGTAAGTGTCGTGAGAAAGCGAGAGGAAGAGAGAGGAGGTTAATAATCATTTTTATTTGCGGGTGTTCGGGCTCGGCGATTCATCGCTTAAGTACACCATCGCAAATTGGCATCCCTTGTGGGGAGATCTGCTGTGATAAAGGTTGGGAAGTGCGTGTAGTGTAGAGAAATAGAGTGAGAGTAAGTGTGAGAGTTGCGTCAGAGTTGTGGCGAGTTAGCGGTAATTGCGGCGTAGCGATAGTAAAGCGTGCGAATAATATATATATATTGGATATTTAAATTATTTGTTCCCCCTTATATTATATATAGTACTTGAGTTTGAATATTTATTGTGGAGAGTTGTTGGCGTGTTGGTTGGTCGCACAGGCAGAGGCCGTGCGTTCAGAAGTGCTTGTGGAGTCAGAGGGAGTGTAGACGGAGGAAAGAGTGAGAGAGAGTTGGACTACTCGGCTTTCGTAAGCGAGTAATAGTCGTGGAGAAGCGGACGCGAGCCATGGGCGAGCACGCTGCGAGGATGAAGGAGCTGGCGCAATCTCGTGCGGCCAGGCGCTGGACCCGAACTGTGGCCCAGTTGCAGCCGGCAGAATTGGTTGCGGAACTCGAGGAACGGAGGGCGAATAGCCGCGGTAACTTGGACAGTTTGCGAGATCGCTTATTGCGTGCGATCTTGCGCGAGGAAGTGCCGGGGGTTGAGGTCCCCTGGTACACCTGCGACGAGGCAGAGTCTGAAGCCATTGAAGAGATTATAGGGGTGAATGTGGAGAGAGGCGAGGAGAAAGGTGAGAAAATTCAACGGATGAAGACTTTGAAGAAGAAAGAAGCGGCCCGGTCTCGGGCTAGAACGAGTAGTGAAGGCTCGCTGCGGGCGAGCGACGAGGATGTGGAGAAAGGAAGAGAGCAGCTGGTGGAGGTGATGGTGCACCAGCAGGAGGGGCCTACGCCAGTGACGGTGACTGTCACTAGCTCGCTGAGAGCCACTAGGAGTAACGCGGGTTCGGTCCTGCGGACGACAGGGGCACAACCGGCCGTGACTACTTCGGTCTCAGTTCTGAGTGCGCCCAGGGTGACAGCCACGTTTGATAGTAGCCGATTCGTACCTCCCGTGGCATCGACGTGGGAATACTATTCAGCTCGATTATATCGGGGGCTACCGCCTACTGAACTGTTGCCGCCGCCTTCGGCCCTGCCGGCTCGGACACCGCTTAGAGCACCGTCAGCTCTCGTTCAAAGGGAGACTCCAGCGAGGAAAAAGGGGGTGCCCCAAAGGGAGTGGTACACTTCAGGCCAGAACTGGGACGAGATTCACCGGATGTATGACGTGGAGTCGAGTAGTGGAGAGGCGAGTGACGTGGAGGCAGAAATAGAGTTGAAAAGGGAGATGGATCGAAGCCTTCGCTCGTCATATTCGAAGAGAGGAGGCAGCGGCACGACGTACCGGCCTCTAAAGAATCCTCAACCGGCTTGTACTTCGGATCACGAGGAAAGCAAGCCACTACTGAGAAGGAAGACATCAGGGCGTCCTCGTTGGAGACCTATCGATCCTTCCCTCATGGAGCGGTTAAGCGATGAGGAAGAAATAGAAAATCGCCAGGAAAACATATCGAAGAGGCCTGGTACACTCGATAAGGGAGTGCGAGAACCGAAGCGGACTGGGAGATTCGCAAGAGAAAGGAAGTCAGCGGTACGCAGCATCACGATATCAAGCAGTAGTGAGAGTGAAGGAAACTCAGAGAGGAGCAGCCTGGCCCGCCGCAGACGTCGAGATCTCAGCGAGACGGAGGATGATGGTGAAGTGGAGCCGAGAAGACGGTGGAGAGCGACACCTGCAGCGGAGCAAAAGGCTCGCGCAGTCAAGCTATTGAAGAGTTGGGGCATCAAATTTAGTGGAGACGAGAAGGAGGACCCTGAGGAGTTTTTAGAGCAGTTAGAAGACTGCCGCGAGGGAGCAGGGTTACGTGATCGAGAGCTGCTCGGTGCCTTGCCCTGTATTTTAACTAAGAGAGCTGGCAGGTGGTTCAGAACTATCAAGCTGGCTACGCCTTCTTGGCTGGGATTCCGCAAGGCTTTCAAACATCAGTTCGTCACAGAATACGACCGTGAAGATCTGTTGGATGATTTGAGACGAAGAACGCAGGCTAGGGGCGAGAAGATTGCCCCGTACCTCTCCAATTTCAATTACATCGTCTCTCGGTTTAAACGGCCGCCGTCGGAGAGGCAGCTGGTGGAAACAGCCTACCGGAATATCCTCCCCGAGTACAGGAAGGCGATGTCTGACAAAATTGTGGAGACGATGGAAGATTTGGAGAAGTACGGACGTCGTTGGGAGAGGCAGAAGGAATTAGATAGTCGCTATCTCCCGCCGCCTCCTGCTGACAAGATGAGGGTGCCCGGAGCAGCGTTTACGGGCACTACTGGTCGCCAGAAAGCCGTGGCAGCCGTGGAGAAGGGAGTGGAGAATGAGAACGTGTCGCCAAAGCCCACCAAGCTGAGCGAAACGAAAGCGGCGAAGAAGGCGGCCAAAATCAACGTTCAGCCCTCCGCCAAGGCGAGTGACGGAGAGCCGAAGCCGGAGACGGCGCCGCCGAAGATGTCGAATGCGCAGATAATCGAGAAGGAGGAGGCAAAGACGTACGCGGCAGTGGTGCAAGGTGGACCTGGTGTTCAAGGGGGTCAGGGAAATCCCAGGCCTCCCTACGGTGCAGGACGCGGCTATGGAGGTGACCCGTGGAGGGGAGCTACGGCTCAGAATTCGGGTTCAGGAGAGTCGCGAGCCGATCCTCCAAGAGGCAGTTATGGGCGTCCAGCTGGACCTGGTCAAGCCCCGCTTACCGGAGGAGAGGAGAGGCCGTTCATGGGGGTCTGCAACCTCTGCCAGGCGGTGGGTCATAAGGCTTCCGTTTGTCCTGAAGTGGTCTGTTTCTGGTGTAGGCAAAAGGGGCATACGGTGCGAAACTGCATCATCCGTAATCAGCCTACTCAGCCTCCACGAGTGAGCTGCCAAAACTGTGACGCGCCGAATGTCACCTTCAAGACGTGTCCCAACTGTGCCTCCTTACGAGCGAAGTTGGGAAACGGGCAGGCTGGGGGACAGGTATCTTAAATGTGCTTGTTCCGCAGGGACCCTGGCGGAAGGCCAAGAAGGCTAGTGGAGACCGAGAAAGTGGAGAAGGGAAAGGGAGAGAGAAGAAGACAGAGGGAGATATAGAAGTAGAAGTAAGAGGCGAGGTGAGACCAGTGGAAAAGAAGAGTGAAGTGAAGAAGGGAGAAGAGAAGAAGAGTGAAGTGAAGAAGGGTGAAGAGAAAAGGAGTGAAGGGAACCAACGAGACTCAGAACCCCCAGTCCATCTGCCAGCAGAGGGGTGGGGTGAGGAGTCTAGTGATGATGAATGGCTAGAGGAGATAATGGACGATTTGGTCGGTAAAAAGGTCGAAGGGGATGAAACACCCGTGGAGGTGATACCATCGAAGGAGCCCAGGAAGATTGATGTGGAGAGGGAAGAGGAAAAGAAAGTGGAAAAAGGAAAGGAAGAAGAGAGACCAGATATTAGTGAAGAGAAGGAGTCCGAGGAAGACCCCGATGCAGTCGCAGGATTGTGCGGGGAGAATCGTCATTTCGTGATGGTGAAGCTTGGTGGTCACTCCTACAAAGCCTTATTCGACCCGGGGGCGATGCTATCACTGGTAGGCCCCGGCGCACAGTGGGCCCAAATGAACATGTCTGGACAAAATAAAATATCTTCTTTTGGAACTGACCGATTGGGATGGGGATACTCTTAAAATGAAGGTTATAATAAGTACTTTGAGGGAAAATTGTAGATAAAATGTTTAAAAAATTTTCAAGGTCAGACCAAGATCAAAATATAAAAATTTACTTTTTTTTAATGATCAGAAGAAGCTGGGCTGTTACCCAAACAAGCTGAATAGATTTGTATGGGGTTTTCGGATCGCTGATAGCAAATCAGCTGACAGAATTGTAAAATTCATTTGTTTAAACAATAATTTTCAAATTTTTCTTCTATCAAATGTTAAATTAAAATAATAATAAGTTAAAACACGAATCATATATAAAAATAAAAAAATAATTATTTTTATTCAAATTAATCTAAATAATTTTTGTTATTGTAATATTCCCGTTAATTACCATAATAAAGCGTACAACTTTATGAAAAAAATAGTACAGAATACAACTTGTACATTACATACAAGTTGTATCCATTTTATATATTACAATTATATTGGAATAATAATCCATTTTCATTACGTAAGTGAAAAGAAATTCCTGCGAAAAAATAATTCGTATATAGTTATATATACTTATATATGTTTATATACATTTCTCGAAAGGGGTTTATAAAGCCCGTTTTTCTATATATAGGGGTTTATCGAGCCCGATTTTGATTATGCAGCTTGGGCTTCATAATATTTCTCAATATAGGGGTTTATGTGGCCCGACCTAGAGTCTATAACCCCATGGTCCATTATTTCATTAGTCACTTGCCATAGGGCACTGTGGGCTATAGGTACTAATATACAGTTTTGGGCTACATAAACCCCGATAAATGTGTGTGTGTGTGTGTGTGTGTGTGTGTGTGCGTGCGTGCGTGCTTGCGTGCGTGCGTGCGTGGGTGTGGGTGTGGGTGTGAGTGTGGGTGTGTATGTGTATGTGTGTGTGTGTGTGTGTGTGTGTGTGTGTGTGTGTGTGTTTGTGTGTGTGTATTATGTCTATGTCGCTATGTATAATTAAGTATATTAGTATATACGACTGAATATCATTTTGCACGAGGTCTACAAGAAACTCTACTAAAAAGATAATCTTAGGTCAAATTAATAATTATGCATAGCGATACATGTTCATGTATTATGGTATACATTTTTATATATCAATATATAATTGTATGAATAATACAATCACTAAAAGGTTTATATACAATACGTAATCATATAAAGTTATGCATAATTATATATTGATATATAAAATTGTATACCATAATAAATGAACATGTATCGCCATGCATAATTATTAATTTGTCCTAGGATTATCTTTTTAGTTGAATTTCTTGTAGACCCCGTGTAAAATGATATTTAGTCGTATATACTTATATACTTATTTATACATAGTGACATAGAGACATAATATATATATATATATATATATATATATATATATATATATATATATATATATATATATATATATATATATATATATATATATATATATATATATATATATATATATATATATATATATATATATATATATATATATATATATATATATATATATATATATAGTGTTCTGCATATATAAGTATGTGGGTGAACCGGTTTCGAAGAGGTATACTTCTTTTTTTCAGAGTTGCCTATGTTAACGTTACCAAAGAAATATGGACCCTGGGGTTATAGACTCTAGAAAATGGCCGAAAATTCTCCAAAACCAGTCATATATACCTTTTCCCGTTTGAAGAGGCTCTTCAAAACCGGTATATAATATCTCGAAAAACTCTCCAAAACCGATAAAAGACATAAATAAGGATATATAAACATATATAAGTATATATAACTATATACGAATTATTTTTTCGCAGGAATCTTTTCACTTATGTAATGAAAATGGATTATTATTCCAATATAATTGTAATATAAAATGGATACAACTTGTATGTAATGTACAAGTTGTATTCTGTACTAATTTTTTCATAAAGTTGTACGCTTTATTATGGTAATTAAAGGGAATATTACAATAACAAAAAATTATTTAGATTAATTTGAATCAAAATAATTATTTTTTTATTTTTATATATGATTCGTGTTTTAACTTATTATTATTTTAATTAAACATTTCATAGAAGAAAAATTTGAAAATTATTGTTTAAACAAATGAATTTTACAATTCTGTCATCTGATTTGCTATCAGCGATCCGAAAACCCCATACAAATCTATTCAGCTTGTTTGGGTAATAGCCCAGCTTCTTCTGATCATTAAAAAAAAGTAAATTTTTATATGTTGATCTTGGTCTGACCTTGAAAATTTTTTAAACATTTTATCTACAATTTTCCCTCAAAGCACTTATTATAAACTTCATTTTAAGAGTATCCCCATCCCAATCGGTCAGTTCCAAAAGAAGATATTTTATTTTGTCCAGACATGTTCCTTTGGGCCCACTGTGCGGCGTGGCCGAACGATTCCAAGATAGGTTACAGGAAAGCGCCACGGCGGTGCGGAACGTCACCGGGGGAATTACCAAAGTCATGGGAGTGTTGAACGTGATGCTTGAAATCGATCATCACTCGGCGCCTCTTCCCCTGAAGGCGTTACATAACCTCGATCAGGAGATTATACTGGGCATGGATTTCTGCAAGTTATTTAATGTGGATGTGCAACTAGGTAAAGGAGTGTGGAGAGTGAGAGAGGGGCGTTGGAGACCTTTCGCCAAGACGGGTGAGGAGGAAAACGCCGTTATTCATGGAGAGTGTGCGGGGATCTCAGAGTTAGAGGAGGAGGAACGAGAAAGAGTGGAGAGATTGGTAGATCGCTTATTGATCTACCCCGAAGGGGGGAAGTGAAAGGGGGTGACGACGTTGACAGAGCATACAATAGATCTGCAAGGGACGAAACCCTTTAAGCATCATCCCCGCCGAACGTCGCCGAGAATGCAACAAGTGGCGATAGAGGAAGTGAAGCGGATGTTCAACGAAGGGATCATCGAAAGGTCAGCTAGCGATTACAGCAGCGCACCGGTGATGATTAAGAAGTCCGACGGTACTTATCGATTTTGTGTCGATTACCGGGACTTGAATAAGGTGACGCGTCGAGATGCGTATCCTATCCCCAATATGGATACAATCCTGGACAAGTTGAGACAGGCGAAGTACCTGACGAAGATCGACCTCAGACAAGGGTACTACCAGATCCCCTTGGAGAAGGCGAGTAGGAAATATACCGCCTTCTCGGTGCCGGGATCAGGCCTGTGGCAGTTCACCCGGATGCCTTTCGGGTTGATGAACGCGCCAAGTACGTTTCAGCGGCTTATTGATTCGCTGTTCGGTCCCGAGATGCAACCGAATGTCTTCGGCTATCTCGACGACATAATCATAGCCACTGAATCGTTTGAGGATCATCTATATTGGGTTGAAGTGGTGCTGAAAGAGTTAGTGGGAGCAGGGTTAGAGGTTAACCGGGAGAAGTGTGAGTTTTGTTGCTCGCAAGTCACCTACTTGGGGTTTCTGCTCGACCGAGAGGGTTTGAGACCGGATCCCGAAAAGGTGGCACCGGTGGCTGACTACCCCGCCCCCAAGAACGTCAGGCAATTGCGCCGGTTTTTGGGGATGCTGGGGTGGTATTCTCGCTTTATCAGGGATGAATCGGGGTTAAAAATACCGCTGGTGAAGTTGTTGAGAAAAGGGAGAGAGTGGAGTTGGGGAGATGAGCAAGAAGATGCGTTTGAGCGACTGAAGAGAGCGCTTGCGTCTGCTCCGGTGTTGGCGCGACCAGATTTCAGTAAACCTTTCAAGGTGCAGTGTGATGCCAGTGCTTACGCATTAGGGGCTGTTCTAACCCAGGAAAGTGAAGACGGAGAGCATCCCATCGTCTACGTTAGTCGCGTACTGACCCCGGCCGAGAAGAATTATACCACGACCGAGAAGGAGTGCCTGGCCATGGTGTGGGCAATTAAGAAGCTGAGACCGTATCTGGAGGGCTACAAGTTTACCGTGGTGACGGATCATAGTGCATTGAAGTGGCTGTGTAACCTCAAAGAGCCGACAGGAAGGTTGGCACGCTGGGCATTGCAGCTGCAACAATGGGATTTTGACATAGTTCACCGCAAGGGTACGCTTCACCAGGTGCCAGATGCTCTATCACGAGCGCAAGAGCCAGATGAGGCGGAGATAGCAGGGTCCGATGAGATTAAAGACCCCTGGTATCTCAAGATGATGGACGAAGTGGAGAAATTTCCGGCCAAATATCAGCAGTGGAGAGTGGAGAACGGGTGTTTGTTTAGATTTAGGACGGATCCATTACTGGATCCCGTGGAGTTCCGAGAAGAGAGATGGAGATTGGTTGTGCCGGTGGAGCACCGAGCAAGAGTGATGGAAGATGCTCATTGTGCCCCATCCTCGGGCCATCTTGGCGTTGAAAAGACGTATGATCGGGTGGCCCGGGAATATTACTGGAAAGGAGTCTATCATGACGTGCGGACCTTCGTCAGGGAATGTGAGTCCTGTCAGAAGTTCAAGGGTCTCCAAACGGGACCTCAGGGTCTAATGGGCACGTGAATCGTGGAGAAACCGTGGGCGGTGGTCGCGGTGGACACAATGGAGTTTTCGCCGAGCAAGGGCCAGCATCGTTATCTTTTGGTTTTCCAGGACTTGTTCACTCGCTGGATCGAGGTGAAACCTCTACGCAAGGCGGACGGAAAATCGGTAGCAAGGCCACCGAGGAGCTGATCCTGTTCCGCTGGGAAACTCCCGATTACTTGCTGAGTGACAATGGCATGGTGTTCGACAATAAGTTCTTTAAGGGGATGCTGGAGGAGTATGGGGTAAAGCATGTGACCACGCCCCCGTACCACCCTCAGGCGAACCCTGTGGAGCGTAGCAACCGAACACTGCAAGCCATGATCTCGGCATTCGTGGGAGCGGACCACCGGAACTGGGACCAGCACGTCCATGAGTTCAGGCACGCGGTAAGGTACGGCGGTGCAGTCGAGCACCATGGTGTCGCCCGCGTTCCTGAACTTCGGACGACACCCGCGCCCGGTTAAGAGTCTGCGACGAGAGGTGGAGAGTGAGAGATTAGTGGAGAGAATCGACCCGGGAGTATGGGAGGATAGAATGAAGCGCTTGGATGCGTTGCGAGATTTAGTAGGCCGCCACATCGATAGAGCTAGAGAAGTACAGGAGAAACATTATAATAAGGGAAGGAAAGAGGTGCAGTTCGTAGTGGGAGATAGGGTGTTGAGGAAGGCGCATCATTTATCTGACGCGGCGAAGAAATTCAACGCGAAGCTAGCGCCGAAATACGAAGGCCCGTTTGAAGTGGTCGAGATACTTTCTCCTACCGTTTATGTGTTAGGACAAGGGGAAGCAGCGAACCGCCGGATCGCGAAAGTGCATGTTTCCGAACTAAAGCGTTATGTTCCGAGACGAACTGCTGGGGTCCTGGCGCGACTGAAGGACTAATCCCTTGGTGTTGTTTCAGATGCGAGCCAGAAGGGGGTGGCCGAAGAGGGGTGGGTTGGGAGCGCTGCGCTCCCCGTACCCGGAATTCCACGAGCTCCCGGAGACGTCACGAGCGACGCCCACCGGGGAGATCGTGGACATGGGGACGGGTCGAGTGCAGTCTTTTGTACCGCCCCGGCTTTTGCCCCGGTTGAACTGGGCTGAGGAAGTGGAGAGAGAGGAAGTAGAGAGAGAGAAAGTGGAGAGGGAATTAGTGGAGAGAGAGAGAGAGCAAGAGTGGAGAGCGAGAGGAGAGAGCATGAAAGGAGAGAGAATGAGAGGAAGGAGAGAGAAAGAGTTGAGAGGGAGGGGCGGGAGAATGAGAGAAAGGAGAATGAGAGGAAGGAGAGAGAAAGAGTTGAGAGGGAGGAGCGGGAGAAGGAGAGAAGAGAGAATGAGAGGAAAGAGAGAGAAAGAGTTGAGAGGGAGGAGCGGGAGAAGGAGAGAAGGAGAATGAGAGGAAAGAGAGAGAAAGAGTTGAGAGGGAGGAGTGGGAGAAGGAGAGAAAGGAGAATGAGAGGAAGGAGAGAGAAAGGAGTGAGAATGAAAGACGAGAGAGTGAGCGAGTTGTAAGTAAGAGAAGGAAGAGGGAAGGAGAGGTAAGAATGCGGTTGGAGGCAGAGCGGGTGGAGAGAGTCAGGGTGGAGAAAGAGGAGAGGGAGAAAGAGAGGAGAGGGAGAAAGAGAGGATAGTGAGAGAGAAAGAGCTAGAGTTAAAAGGAATGAAATGGGAAGAACAGGAAAAAGAGAGAATGGAAAGAATGAGAAGGGAGAGAACGTCCCTAGAGAGAGAGAGAGAGTGGAGAGAAGAGTGAGAGAGGCGGTGGAGAGGGAGAGAGAAGAGGGGGAGACGGCCGTCGGGGTGAGCGACGAGCTGGAGGCCTGTCGCCTCCGGGGGGCCCTTCCCCGGCGGCTACTCGCCTCCCGTGGCGCCGAACGAGACTCCCCTCTGTCGCCGACTAGAGCCGACTCGGTAGAGCCGGCGGCCGAGGGGAGCCCCGAGGAGCAACTCAGCCGCGCGGCTGAGCTGGAGCTCGCCGCTTACTTGGCGGCCGATCGGGGCGCTGCCCCCGGCGGTGACGGGCGAAGTGATGGGACCTCCACTCATCAGTCCCCTCCAGGGCGCCCGGGGCCGGATGGCCAGGAGCAGGAGTCGGAGTACAGGGAACCTGGGATTCCCGCTGAGTACCTGCTCCGATTCCTGCCAGTGCCGACCCTCACGGCCTCTCCGGAGCCCATGGAGTGGGATCGGGAGGAGGTTCCGTCTGTTCCCGTGGGGGCAAGCGTCGCCCGGGAGCCGTCGGGGGAAAGAGGCAAACGAGAGCTGGGAGAGAGAAGGAGAAGACGGAGAAAAAAGAAGACGAGGCCCTATAACCCGCGGCGGCACCTGGAGGTAGGCGACTATGTCTCGGGGGTGCCGACGCCACCGAGGTCACTGTCGCCTCCTCCGGGTCTCCCGCTGCGGCCTCCCTCTTCGTCGCGGGTGGAGAGAGAGAGGCCGAGAAGTGGGTCAAGGGCGAGCGCTGGGTCGAGGGGAAGCCGGAGGCGAGCGCTACCCGTAAAAACCCGAGGGATCATGTTCGGGGAGCTCCTCCCTATCCCCACTGACCCGGCGCTCGACCCGCCTCCCAAGGCCTGCTATAATTGTTGGCGTGTGGGTCATTCCTGCATCCAGTGCCCGCGTCCCCCGAGTGTGTATTGCCACAATTGCGGTCGGCGGGGCGCGGACCTGACGGTGTGTCCCCGCTGCTGGGTGGCCCACCGCACTTATATCCGAGAGCGGTACGGGCGGGAGGGCCCACGACTTGGCCTCCCACCGGCAGGGAGCCCGGGCCACAGCGGCCGCCGCCGTTCCACCCCCCGGGCCAGTGGAGAGGCTCCGGAGGAGGAGCGTTTCCCCTCCACGCCGGCAGCCCGCGGGGGTGGAGCCACGGGTCCCGTCGGTGGCGTCAGTGGTGGAGGTGCCACTACCACCGAGTCCGAGGGAGACGGGGCCGGGGGACCGACGCCCCCAGGAGCGGCGCCCTGAGAGTTCGGGGTAGCGAGCGGGGGCGATCTACCCAGTAGCACAGGCGCTGCAGCTGATGGATCGCCTGCGCGACCTACCCCTAGAGGTCCGGAGTGCCGTACTCCTGGGAGTTTTTGGCCGGGGCCCTGTTCCGGAACCCGAGGACAATAGGGGGTAAGGAAGTAGAGAGAGGGAGGGAGAGAGGAGAGTGGAGAGTAGAGAGGGAGAGGGAAGAGTGGAGAGTAGAGAGAGAGTGGAGAGTGGAGAGAGAGCCGGGGCTGGTACTGAGGGAAGGGTAGGGGCGGCCATGCCACCAGAGGAGGAGAGGCATGAGAGAGCTACCCCAGGCCGACCCGGCAGAGCCCAAGGTGGAGAGCAAGCGAGGGGTGCAGTCCCCCCCGGTAAGTCAAAAACTCCATACGCGAAGCTGTTTGGACCGGAGCGCTGCGAGAGGAGCGAGACAGACGAGATTAAGGAAACGGAATCTCGGGGAGTATTCCGCCTTAGGCAGGGGGAGTTTGTGACGATGTATTTTCGCCCCAATGCCTCTTCTTCTCGCTGGACTCGCGGCGCACCGATTCAGACGGCCGAATGGTAATTAAATAATTCGAAAGCTAACGGGGGGGAATATTCCTTATTTGTTCCCGGGTTTTGACAACTTGCGAGACCATGAGAGATGACAACGATAGCGGAATGCTCCGTGGTGCAGAAGAAGGTAAGTGGAGAGAGACAGAGAGAGAGAGAGAGAGAGAGAGAGAGAGAGAAAGTGTAGAGAAGTAGAGTGGAGCATGAGGCGAGTTTGAATCTCGCGCGCGCGTGAGCGGTGCAGCAGCGAGGTGCGAGATGGCAGCACCTCGCGGGCGGCAGTGGCGTAGTCGCAACCAGGCCCCTCGTGCCGGGCTGATGCAACCCGCCGTTCTGCTGCGCGTGCGCGGAGGAAGGCTGCACGGCGCGAGCGGGAAAATCGGCAGTGTCGAGACGGCAGCGTACGCGAGAAGAGTGGAACGAACGGTAATTGCGAGTGTGTGCCAGAGGAAGAGGAAGAAGAGCGGTGAGGGAGGTCGAGAGCCGGACGACGACGAGCAGCGGTGGCGAGGAGAGAGTTGGAGAGAGAGTATCTGGGGAGCGAGGAGAAGCAGCTGGGAGATCGGCGGTCCAACCTCGTAACCGGGGCAAGGCTTCGTGCGACGGAAGGTACGTGGACAGCGGGCCCGAGAGCGGATAGTGAAGCGTGGCGAGAGTGTTAGTGGAGAGAGAGAGAGAGGTTCGCGGACGCGGCGATTCTTGGAATCGCGCCGCGAGAATTTCACCATTTCGCGTGGAGAAAGAGAGTAGAGAGAGAAAGAGAGAGAGAAAGTGAGTCGCGGTTAACAACCGAGCATCGCGCGGCGAAGCTTGTTGAGAGTGCGCGTGTCTAACGTCGGTGGAGAGAGAGAGAGAAAAGAGTGTCGCGGTTGACAAGCGAGCATCGCGCGGCGATGCTTTTTGAGAGTGCGCGCGTCTAGCGACGGTGGAGAGAGAGAGAGAGAGAAAAGAGTGTCGCGGTCAAGAATCACGCATCGCGCGGCGGTGCTTCTTGAGGGTCGCGCGTCTAACGCCGAGAGAGAGAGAGAGAGGGAGAGAGAGAGAGAGAGAGAGAGGAAGAGAATTCGCGCGTGGCGTTTCCGGGAATCGCATGGCGGCGATCCCTTAAGTTCGCGCACATGACTTTCGCGGCGACTTAGAACGTGGAGAGAGGGAGAGAGAGAGAGAGAGAGAGAGAGAGCGAGAGTGAATTTGCGCGTAGCCTTCGGGAAAATTGCGCCGAGGCAATTGCAGCGTGTGTGAGCGCTCAGACCTTCTAGCTAATTGTAGTTAGGGTTTTTAGCTTAATAAATTGAGAGTTTAACTGGAGTGAGTGATTTTGAATATTTATTTAGCGCAATCCCCTTCCCAACCTTTTTCAGCATCGTAGCTCGCCCAGGCGTACGTCATCACAGCGGAATCTCCTTTTGGACGGTAAGTGTCGCGAGAAAGCGAGAGGAAGAGAGAGGAGTTTAATAATCATTTTTATTTGCGGGTGTTCGGGCTCGGCGATTCATCGCTTAAGTACACCATCGCATGTTTTAATTTTCTAGATAATAAAGAAAAATGTTCGTGTGTTAGAAACATTACAAGTTACAATTTTTTCATAGAATAATTGATAATGCAGGAATTGTTTCAATGGTAATCGATAGTTTTTAACACGCGCAGACAGCACCCGTAATTAGTTTTATCATAGGGCAATTTTTTTTGCTATAAAAAAAGTTTCAGTTTCTCAGTCACGCACTGATTCGTGCTCATGTATTTGATCATGCACATGCACGTGAATCGAATGTTAAAAACTCCGGTACTTGACTACAGAAAGAATATTCCTCTTGTTATGGACTCTAATAATGTCCACGCAGAGAGGGAGAGAGAGAGAGAGAGAGAGAGAGAGAGAGAGAGAGAGAGAGAGAGAGAGAGAGAGAGAGAGAGAGAGAGAGAGAGAGAGAGAGAGAGAGAGAGAGAGAGAGCGCGAGATTGATTGATTGTTCATTTATTTACACCTTGGGGTAAGATCCCGTCTGGCCCTCAGAGAAGTTACAGAGTTTCTTAAATACTAATTATAGTTACAATATGATAGCGGCGGTTTACAATAGGAAAAGAAAAATACATATTTGGTGTAACAGAGCGAATATAATAGGCAGGAAGGAAAAAATAATATAAGAGAAAAAAATTACAAAAGAAAAGAAAGACACGGCAGGTGTCTAGCGCGCTGAGGAGCTGGCTGACTTAGAGGCAGGGCGGAGCAACGCAAAGCTCATGCTTAAGTTTGAAAATTAGAACTAGGTTAAACTTAGACTAAATTAAATTAAGTTAAATCGAAAATTAGAAATATGAAGCGAGGCTCATGCTATATACAGCGGTAACATTAAAACTAAAACTAAGACTATGGGACTAGAAGGAGGTATACAAGGCGCTTGCAGATTTGGCTGTGGCTAGAGCCGCGCGCGTAGCTGAGCGCATTGCTCAGTCGGGTGGTACAGCAGGCGACGTGGCAGGCCCTCCTCCCTGACTCGTTTGTCCCAGTCGGCAACGTCACGACTAAAAAGTACGTCACGAAGGGTGCGCTTGAATAATGAGAGTTTTTCAGGGGAGAAGTCTACCTCGCCGAGTGAGTTAAGGAGACTCATGGCCTCGAGTGCAAAGGAATTGCGAAAGGCTTCGGTGCGCGGCGTAGGCGGCTCGAAGGTACGAGGGGGAAGCCTACCAGAGCGACGCACGGCGATGTCGAGGTCAACTCGGCAGTTGAAGCGGCCAAGCAAGTAAGGGGGTAGGCCAAGCAAGTAAGGGGGTAGGCGTTTGCGACTACTTTGAATGCCTGGAGGCCTACAAAGTATTGTCGCCTCCTCCGGTCCGAGAGCCAGCCAAGTGCAAGTCGGTAGGGCGTGATATGATCGCGCCATGGCACGTTGCCGACCACGAAGCGGACACACGCGTTGAGGGTAGTCTCGAGCTTTCGCACGCGCTCTTTGTCGAGGTGGTTGTAGACTGGGCAGGCGTAGTCGAAACGCGGGAAGACAAGGGTTTCAATGAGGTGCTTCCTGAGGTCCATCGAGAGGGTATGGCGATAGAAGCGCAGAGTGTAGAGGCTGGTGAATACAGCTCGCGTCACGTACCTTGCGTGCCCCTGCCAGTCAAGAGTGCTGGTGAAGTTGATTCCTAGGCTCCGCGCTCCAGTAACATACGGTAGCGCAACACCATCTATCACGATTTGCGGCAGCATCGAGGGGTGTAGTTCGCTCGTGTGGTAGCTGCTGCCAAGAATTACCACCTTAGTTTTCCCATGATTAAGGAAGAGGCCATTTGTCCGGGCCCAGTCTGAGACTGCCTGCGCATCGCAGTTTAGGCGAGCGATAGCTCCGCGATAGTCAGCCGGCAAGAAGTGGTGATACAGTTGTGTATCGTCAGCAAAGATCATAAGTTTGGCGTACCGCACAACTGCCCGAAGGTCATTAATGAAAATGGCAAAGAGTAGCGGGCCAAGGACGCTGCCGTGAGGTACCCCCGATGCTGCGCGCAGCCAGCTAGATATGTTTCCACCAGCATCGACGACAGCCTGCAGGCGATCCGCCAGATAGTCGAAGAACCATCGGAGGACATGTATGGAGACATTGATGAATCTGAGCTTCGCTAGGAGTAGGGCGTGAGGGATGGAGTCGAATGCCTTGGAAAAGTCAAAGAGTATGAGGATCGTGAGCATACGCTTATCCAAGGCAAACCGAACATCATCAAACACACCCAACAGAGCAGTCTGCGTGCTATGGCCTCGGCGGAAGCCCGCCTGGCGCTGGTCACGAATTCTGTTTACCTCTAAGTAGCCCTGAAGCTGATCGTGGACCAGCCGCTCCAGCACCTTCGAAAGCTCAGGTAGCTGGGCGATGGGCCGCGTGTCTGATGGCTGGGCCACCGATTTGCTTTTTGCGATGGGCCTAATTAGCGCCTTTTTCCAGCCCGGAGGGAAGGTCGCGTGCATGATGGACGAGTTTAGCAGGCTGGTGAGGTGCGGAAGAGTATGAGGCATGGCCAGTTTGAGCATTGGAACTGATACGCCGTCGCAGCCGGCGGCCTTGGAGTTGCTACGCTGGAGCGCATCAGCTACCTCCTGTGCTGTGACAGGGCGCAGGCAGAAGTGGCAGCCGTAGTGACCATTGAATGGGAGTGAGGCAGCGCGGTCAAAGTCTCGCTCGGTGACTGGTGGGTGGACGCTCACTGTTGCCGCGTAGTGCGCATTTAGCGTTGCAGCGTCGAAGTGGAGGAGCGGCGACGGTGAATTTGAGCCAGATAGATGGAGGCGCCTCAGTTCTTTCCACTTTGCTTCTATAGAGGGTGCGCCCGCCAGTCTAGCGGCGATATAGCGATTTTTCGCTCCATCGAGTGCATTGCACACTTCAGAGCGCAGCGCACGATAACGAGCTAAGTTCGCAGGTGCGGGCGAGTCACGCGCGGTTTTATAGGCTCGGTCTCGAGTCTTCGTAAGGGCCCTGACCTGCACGCTTACCCAGGGCTTTCGGCGTGACGAGGGCGTGAGCTTTCGGAACGGAGCAGCGAGGTCATACGACGCAATTAGGGCTCCCGTGAGTGCGCGTTCGGCGGCACAAATATCAGTAGGGCAGGAGCCCAAGACGAGCTCAGAAGTGGGTGAGGTAGCGATGAAGGAGTTTAAGGGAGGCGTAAGATGGTGTGGGGTTTGGAGGTGCTGCAGGAGGGCACAACTCAGCACCTCTGAATTTACCCTCTTAAGGTCGCGGACCATAATAGCTTTTTCTATAGATGGCGACTTAGGGCAGGTGAGAGAGCGCTTAATGAAGTCATGCCCCGCAATGAAGGGGGCGGCAGACTTAGAGTAGGCCAAAACTTGATCATTAGATTTGGTGATGAACAGATCAATCCAGGTATGTGAGTTGCGCCAGTCCTGGTGGTGGGTAGGGTCGGAAGGGATGAGGTGAAGAGAGCTGGTGTCGAGGTAATCTTGAAGGCGAATAGAGGCAGGTGAAGTGCGGGTGGCCATATTAATATTGAAATCGCCGGTAACTATGGCGAAATTGAAGTGCGGAAGATAAGTGGAAAGGCAGTTAAAGAAATGAAGAAGGTATGATGCATGAGGTCGGCGATATACAGCGGCGAAAAGAAGTTTTGTATGAACATTTGTAATTTCAAGGATGAGGAATTCGGGGGTATTATCAAAGAGGGGGTCAGAGTTTGCAAGGACGTGGGCGGCAAAGATGTCGCGTACATAAATTCTAACACCGCCACCACCCCTCCCCTCTCGATCGGCGCGAGAAAAGTTAAAGCTTTTGAGGCTGAGATGGAAATCACTGTCGCTCGGCGACAGAAAGGTCTCAGTTACTGCCAAAGTGCGTCTGCGACACCTCAGCCTCGAGAAGCGCAAAATGAGTGGGGGAGAGGCGGTTTACATTAATGTGACCGGCGACAAATGCATCTGCATGCCGGTTCACAGACGGTCGTGGCCGCCGACGTCAAGCTGACGTGCTGAGGAGAGCATCGAGGTCGGCTGCACAGTGAATTGGGATGAGCGGAGCAGTCTTGGAGGGTCGCATGCATACAACCAAGTTCTTTACAATGGGCCGCTGGTATTCAATGGTTTTATGCACTGCAAGTGCGCGCTTGAGCAGGCTATAGACAGGCCCGGGCCAGAGCGCATTCAGCGAGAGTAGGGCGGCTCCCCCTGCACCAAAAATAGTCTGGCAAGGGAGATTTCGTAGAGCAGGAGAGCAGCGAATGACTGCGTCACGAGTTTGGGGAGAAGCAAGGGCGAAGACAAGCTCGCGCGCACGCTGCGCAGGGCCGAGTGATACGGAGGCCGCAGGGTCCACAGCGTTGGCTGCGGCACGAGCAGTAGGATTCCACTCATGCATGCCGACCACGAGCGGCACCAGATGCGAGATGTTAAGCGCAGCAAATAAAGAGGCAGCGAGATTCGCAGGCTCCAGCGCGACAGAGGCTAGTATCCCCTTCACCACAATCTCACAGCGGTCTTCCATCGCCTCACTGCGCGGAGCGGTACGGGTGACAGATTCATGGTCTGAGCGGAGAGCCAAGATTTGGGCTCTGTGCTGGGCGTGCTGCTCATCTGAGGCCTGTGCTCTGCGCTCGACGTCCTCCAAACGTGTGCGTAGGCCAGTGACGGCATTTTCAATTCGTTCAAAGCCTGAAGGTAGGGTGGCGCCTCATTCAGCTCTGCTTTAGTCGCCTCGTCGATGAGGCAACCATATTCACTAATCTCCTAGGACCTGGGGATTGAGCGACGACTGGGGCGCAGCAGGATTACTGTTCATGCCTGAGCAGTGTGTCTTTGACGCCGGCGTGATGGACGGAGAAGATGTAGAAGCACGCCTCTTCGCAGCAGTGATATCGGTAGGCAGAGCCGCTGGCAGGCCGTATTCGTTCGGCACGATCGGTACTGGCCGCGGGAGGGTGGCTATGCGCGTGTCGGCCTGGCAGTTGCCGTGGGCAACGCTGGCTCCAGGCACTACTGGTTGAACGAGCGAGACACACGTTCCACAGTAGGGCAGCGCACCAGCCTGCAGGGAGTCAGCAGGAGCGAGGCACGAGGCGTGCAAGATGCGCTTGCAGGCTGCACAAGCAGAAAGCGAGTTATCGCCACGCGCAATTCTAACGTTGCACGCGGGGCACGGATGAGAGCTCATGCCCGGCGCACAGTCACGACGCGGTTGCGAGCGCTATATGATAAACGGCTATATCACGATGGCAGCTGGCGCGCGCGCGCGTGCGGTAAGTTACCGGCAGTTTGTCCTACTAGCCTCGGATAGATTTGCGAATTGACGCAAGAGGCGCAGCTCAAGCTGCGCAGGGTGAACTGCGCGGCGCAAAGCAAACAAATATGCTGATTCACGCAAAAGCTGGTTTACTATAAAGAACAGCTTGCGAAGGCAGCAGACACACCAGCAGATGGCGATGCACAGCTCTTCCGCACCTTGGTGACGACACTAGATGAGCAGCAGAACAAACAGCAAGCAGACGGCTGGGTGGCAAAACGATGGAGGGTAGGAACATGCAGCGCAGATGCAGTTTGCAGGTAGGCAGCAGTGCAGCAGTGAAGCAGTGGGCCCAGCGGTGGTGAGGCAAGGCACAACGGCAGGGCCGCGGCAGATGAAGGCGAATGTGACCCTTGCGGAATGGTACAGGTGAATAGTCCAGAAGTGAGGTTAGGGCGTCACTGATCAAGGAAAAGGTCCCCGGCTCATAAAATTGGAGCGCAATGCCTCCAGTTTTTGGGCTGGTAGCTTGAGAGCCGTCTGGGATCCCTCTTCCTGGAAGAAATTTGACTCCGCAGAGTGGCATATGGAGTGGCATATATTTCAGGGCATATGCCCTTGAAATCTCTGTAAGAGAAAGATGCCCTGACGGCACTAGTGGTAAAAATATCAATTGTCACATCAATGATACTGTGCTTTCCGAAAACGGGCAGCCACTCGTTCTTGTAGTCAAGAGTAACATCATTGTCGTCAGTCAAGACAACATCAATCCATGTGTGAGAGGTAGATGTTCTATGTGTTGGGCCGTGGGGGATAATTTGAAGAGAGAGTTCTTCAGTCAGATGCCTGATAGTATTGGCATCATCGGATATCGATAGCATGTTGGCGTTAAGGTCTCCCATTATGACTTTGTGACTAAATTCGGCACTTAGTTCACGCAAGGCTGAAAACAGATTGGAATCCTTGCAAAACGGAATTTTTGGAGGTCGATAAATTACGACAGCAAGTATGGGAGGAGAATCGCCTTGCTGCACACTGCAAAATAGATACTCAGGGATACCTGGTTTACCAGGCCCTGAGTATTCGAAAATTCCCCCTCCATTGGCGTTACGATCTTGCCTCAGCACCGAGTAGCCGGAAATCTGGATAATACTATCGTCCACAATTGGACCCAGCCACGATTCTGCTATACCAAAGATGTGATAGGAGGGATTGTCCGCCAAGAACAGACGTAGGCTCTCAATATGAGCTCGCAATGAATTAATGTTGAGGAAACCAGCCCTAAAAGAACTACCCCCTTCCCCCCCTTACCACTTGGTGCCGCCAGTCAAGGCGCCTGCGCCGACTCGCCTACCTGATCTGACACCCGCGCGTCAAGTCCGTCAGTTCCAGTAACATGACCGTCAGTAGCTGTCGCGGCAGGTTTCGTAGTAGGCCGTGGTTTTTTGGAAGCGGTCAGGCACGTCGTATGAATGGCTTGTAAGTCAGCGGCCGAAGCAAAAACGTGCGCACGCTCGCCTCCTTTACTCCTAGCCAGGAACCTTCCACCTGAGTGCCACACATACTTAAAGCCCAGCCCCTGTGCTATGGGCCTTAAGTTTTTAACGCCAAAAATTTACTGTGGGGCAGCATCTCATTAATCAGAATTTTGTGCTTGGGCATGCAGGCAGAAAGCTCCGGTCTAAGGAGTTTCGGGTTTATGTCATTTTTTTTAGAGAGAGATAGAGAGAGAGAGAGAGAGAGAGAGAGAGAGAGAGAGAGAGAGAGAGAGAGAGAGAGAGAGAGAGAGACAGAGAGAGAGAGAGAGAGAGAGAGAGAGAGAGAGAGAGAGAGAGAGAGAGAGAGCGAGAGAGAGAGAGAGGGAGAGAGAGAGAGGGAGAGAGAGAGATATATTATTTCTTTAGTCATGCTGTCCAGACTCTGATAAAAGAGACTATATCTCTTTAAAAGTACCAATTTTGATTATTATATAAATATTAAGTCTATTGCAAAACTAATTACGGGTGCTGTTTGCACGTTTTGAAAACTATCGGTTACCATTGAAACAATTGTCGCATTATCAAGGAGCGCGCGAGCGCTCCGAAGGCAAGGATAGAAGAAGCCTGAAGGAGCGGCCCGTGCTACATATGAGGCATTTCACATCAACTGCCCCAGCGCCGCGCGCGAGTGCCAAATTGTGCTATTTCTAACTCATGTTTATGATAATAAAATCTAACTAAAAAAATTTCTAAACTAAAAACAGTTTCTGACGTATTTTTTCTTCAGCTTTCAAATGGTGTAGGCAGTTTTTCCGAAATTTTCTATTTTCACCTTCAAAAAGTACAAAACGTCTTATGTCTCAAGAAGTGTATTTTTAATATTTTTGTTGACCATTTAGATCGACACCTGAGCATTTTTACATAGGAAATGATTTTTTTCATAATTTGCTCAGGATGTTTTCTTCGAGAAATAGAACGCGAAAGAGAAGCGCAACGGCTCTCCTGTACGCGGGACGTCGCGCGGCACCGCGTGATTCATTTTTCTTTCGATAGGTGGTTTTCGTATCGAAATTTTCTATCCGTATGTGAATCGTCACGTCGAAAGTATATAATTGCAATGACTTTCATCTTATTCCTCTTCGAAATTTTTTCGAATTCCTGTCAATACAATCAAACTTGGATTTCATAGTGTCTTTCGTGTATTTGATGATTAAATCATCGGTAACTCTTTGTTTCGTTATTTCTTTCATTTATTGTAGCAACTAAAATGGATTCAACTTGGAAATTAAAATGCATAAATCCTTTAAATAAAAATGATCACCCTTCATATAAAATAAAAGATTTGATCGACTTTCCAACACCTTTAAGAAGCGCATATCCCTTAGTACCAGAAAAAGTAAAAATAGACGTGGTGCACGGCACGTCTCCGTCGCCCATTCTACCTCGCGCTCCGAGGTAGAGTCTCGCACACTCGGACGCACGCCTGCAGGCACTAACCTTTGCGGTAAGTTGCTGTCTTCCTGTATTCGCAGATGACGTGAAGAGCTGGGGTCGAGCCTCGTCGGCGATAGAGTAATGCCGTGTCGTCTACGAGGGTCGCGACGTCTCTCTCGGCTCACTCGCAGCTCGTTTCGTGGCCGCTGTACCTCGGCGGAGCCCCACTCGGCGATGACCCTGGAGAAGGCGAGGTACGACGATGGGTTCGTCGCGGGGTGTGTGGAAAGTCACACCGACACAAGCACTCGCGGCGGGTTGAAAACCAGTTTATTTCTCGATGAGAAGATATTCGGCACAAACGGTTAAGTAGCGGGTAACTTTTTGTGCGTGCACTTCAACGGCGGAAATCAGAATAAAGCTAGCGCGCGCGCTGTTGCCGATTTCTCTCCCCGCGCATGCGCGCATACGCTTCGCTCCGAAGAGGAACGCGCGCGTGGTCGTTCGCCCGCGAATTTCGAACTTCGTTACAACATATAAAAGACAATAAACTTTCTACATCTGAAAAATTAACTGCTAGAAGACAAAGCTCAACATTGCAAGTAATAAAACAATTATTTATAATAGCATATTGAGGCAAGTTTTTCCTTAAGCTTATAAACCGATGTGTGCAAGCATGTATGTGAGTGTGCGTGCGTATCAGAGTCGTGAGAGAGTGCGCCACGATCGACGACGCCGAGTTGCGAGTTTCTCGCGCGCGCTCCGTCTTGCTTTTCGGACCTCAGACAGAGCCGAGCCTCTCAACCGTAAAAACGTAGCTTGTATATTCCTGTAAAGCGTAACACATTAATAAATCAAGCTAATAGTTATTTCTAAGACTTCTCATTTATTTGTGCCATACTTGTTATAAAAGGTTATGGGCCCAGGACCGCGCTGAGGAGAAGTAAGAAAACGCGAAAGTGCTGATTTAAAAGTGTGTGCTAGAAGAAAAATCAGGAAATATGGCGACCGAATTTTCGGCACGACACGTCCAGAAATTCGATGGTGCGAACTTTCAGTCCTGGCGACTTCAGCTGAAAATGCTGTTCACGGCGTGCGACATCCTCGACGTGGTGAGAGATACGAGGCCATGCCCATCAGCCGAACAAGCTGAAGGTCGCAAGCAGTGGATCAAGGACGATGCGAAAGCGCTGTTCCTGATCTCATCCTCATTGGAACGTTCGCAGCACCAGCACGTGCAGACATGCCCATCCGCAAAAGAGATGTGGGATCTACTAGCAACAATACACGAGAGGAAGGCCGCATCCCACAAACTGCTGCTAGCGCAACGTTTCCACGAGTACCGGGTGGACCCCATGGATAGCATGGCAACGCACATATCCAAGGTAAAAAATATGGCCCTGCAGTTACTCGACCTGGGAGAATCCATACCGGACGGAATGGTGGTGGCAAACATTCTGTCCAGTCTCCCGTCGAAGTGTAGAACTTTTCGGAACGTGTGGAGTAGCGTGGATCCAGAACGGCAAACCCTCGATCACCTGCAAGAAAGATTGTTGGAAGAGGAAACATATCTCGAAAGGGATGCGGAAAACACCAACGCTCTCGCCGCTGTCGCCAAGAGCAGCTCCAGTTCGAATTCCGGAGCGAATTCAAAAACCAACCGTTCGAAGGGAAACAACAAGCCTCGGCGAGCTAAGAAGGACATCGAATGTTTTTGCTGCGGCAAGAGAGGTCACTTCGCCCGCGAGTGCCGATTAAGGAAAAACAATGGTGTCTCCGACGAAGAGAGGTCAACCAAAAGTTGCGCGCTAGTGGTCACAAGCTCCGTAGAGCCCGAAGGTGCCCACAAGAAACATAAACATTCGGAGCCGCCGATAAAGGAAGTGCTACGGCTGCGCAGCGTCGATCCAGAAGACGTCTGGCTTATCGACAGCGGGGCCTCGACACACATGACGAGCAAGAAAGAGTGGTTCCGTGACTACACACCGAACCGAGATGGCACCACCGTCATCTTTGGCAACGACGTCGAGTGCTATGTACTTGGCAAAGGGACCATCGCTATCGAAAGACTGGTCGACGGTGAGTGGCGCGAGGGCAGTATAGAAAACGTTTTACACGTACCCAAACTCAAAAAGAACTTACTGTCAATCGGAGCGTGCCAAAAAAGGGGACTGAAGATAGTCTTCGAAGAAGCACAAGTAAGAATTATGAATGGCAACGAGCAAGTGGCATCTGGCATTTTGGAGTCGAATAACGTGTTTCGCCTATTCGTCAAGGTCAAGTCAAGCGAGGCCAAGATCGCTGCCAGTGTCACTACAAGTCTCTAGTGCCTGCATGAGACTCTAGGACACTTGAATGCCCGTGCTCTGAAGCAGCTCGTGGAGCGAGGACTGGTGTCAGGAGTCAAGCTCAGTGACAAGGGCAGCTTCTTCTGTGAGCCCTGTCAGCTGGGGAAGGCGCACAGGCTAAAATTCAACAAACACAAAGAGAAGAGAAGTGTAACTCCAGGTGAGATTGTACACAGTGACGTGTGTGGCCCCATGCCCGAAGAGTCACTTGGCGGTGCCAGGTTCTTCGTTACTTTCACGAATGAAGCAACCAGCTACCGATACGTCTATTTTATGAAGCATAAGTCAGATGTGCCTGATAGATTCAGAGAATACGAGAGAGCCGTCGCCAACAAATTTGGAACTACGTTGAAGATATTGAGATCAGACAACGGCAAAGAATATTGTAACTCAAGACTCCAGATTATCTGACAGAGAAGGGTATTAAGTTTGAAACCACAGCTCCTTACACGCCAGAGCAAAGTGGCAAGGCCGAAAGGAGCAACAGGACCATCAACGAGTGTGCTCGAACCATGCTTATCGCCTCAGGCCTACCACGTACACTCTGGGCGGAAGCTGTGAATTGTGCAGTATACCTGCTCAACAGGATCACTGTAATCGACATGTGTGGAGGCAAGACGTCGTTTGAATTGTGGACCAAGAAGAGGCCCAACCTCCAACACGCCAGAGCATTTGGGACAGTGGCATTCACCCACATACCCAAGGCATTCACAACCAAGTTCGACGCCCGATCGAGGAAGACATACCTTGTGGGGTACGAAAGAGACTCGACCAACTACAGAGTATACGACAGTGTATCCAGAAAGGTGAGTACATCCAGGAATGTGATATTCTCCAACAAGATTGGTGTCCAGAACGACCCAAATGACCAAGAGGAGCCACCAGAACTTCGCTTCAAGGAACCAGAAGTCCAAACAGAAGGCGGAGAGGGCAACCAGGTCATCAAGGAAGCTGAAGGTCAGCGAGAAGGAGCTGAAAAGGCTGGCAAAAGGAAAATCAACGAGGCTGGACAACAGCAAGCACCTGTACCAGCAACCAACAACATCCTACCAGCTCCAGGACCAATCATTGCTCGACTCAGGGATCGGTCAACTCTGCAGAAACCACTTAAGTACGCGTCGTATATAGCCGAGTACAAAGTCCCTATTGATTTTTTAGAGGCAACCACAGGTGCGCAAGCCAATGAGTGGTCAGATGCCATCGATGAGGAGATGGAGGCCCACGAGAAAAATAGCACCTGGACCATCATCCCCAGAGATCCGTCCAAGGCAATCATTAAATCCAAATGGGTGTTCAAGGTGAACACGGTCAATGACCAGCCTAAGTTCAAAGCTCGACTCTGCGCAAAAGGATTCATGCAGAAGGAAGGGGTGGATTACACAGAGACTTTTTCACCGGTCATACGCTACGACTCCATCAGATTGCTGCTGGCCATTGCTACACAGGATGACCTCGACATAGCAACCTTTGACATCCGGACTGCATTTCTGTATGGACAGTTGCATGAAGAGATCCACATGGAGCTCCCAGAAGGTATCAAGTTCCACACCAAGTTGACTGAAGAATCAGCGAACAGCAACGACAGCGAAGATCGCAAGGGCAATGTGCAAGCGAGCGTAGTATGTAAGTTAAGTAAGTCTCTGTATGGCCTGAAGCAGGCATCACGGTGCTGGAACACGCGGTTCAAAATGTTCCTGAATAGATTCAATTTTAAAGAATGTCCATCGGACAGCTGTGTGTTTGTAGGTAGAATCGAGTCACGTGCGGTGTATCTCGGATTGTTTGTAGATGACGGTCTGCTAGTGAGTGAGTCGACAGAGGGCATAAATGTAATTCTCGACCTGCTGCGCAGTGAATTCGAGATTACTATCGGCGATGCCAGTCGGTTTGTGGGGATGCAGCTGGATCGCGATAGAGTGACTAAAATTATGCATGTGCAGCAGAGTGACTACACAAAGAACGTCATCGAAAAATTTCACATGAGCCAGGCAAAGGCTGCGTCAATCCCTGCTGATCCACAAACAACACTGCATCCGGTAACGTGTGATGATGAGTGCTTGGTAAACGTTCCGTACAGAGAAGCAGTTGGCTCTCTGATGTATCTGGCGGTTACGACGCGACCGGACATCTCGTTTTCTGTCAACTCGGTCAGTAAATTCTTGAACAAACACAACCAGTGTCACTGGCAGGCTGTGAAGCGAATCATAGCCTATTTGATTGGGACAATTAATGTAGGATTAGTGTATCGTAATTGTAAGCGTGGCGATAATGCCTTAATCGGATACTCCGACGCGGATTTCGCAAATGACTCAGTGACTCGACGATCTGTTAACGGGTATGTATGCATGATGTCAGCTGGAGCCATTACATGGTCGTCTCAGCGACAAAAGCTCGTTATCCTCGGCACGACGGAGGCTGAGTACGTGGTAGCGGCCACTGTAGCTAGAGAAATCGTCTGGCTTCGTAAATTGCTAAGTGATATCGGACGTCCATGTGCTTTGCCCACTATTTTGCAGATAGATAATCAGAGCGCGATTAGACTTGCTAAAACGCAGAATTCCATAAAAGAACAAAGAATATCGACATCAGATATCACTTCCTGCGAGAAAAACAGGAGCTCGGTGAGCTCTCTGTACAGTTCATTTCCACCGACCTCCAATGGGCAGATGTGTTCACAAAAGCCCTGCCCCGCGATAAGTTCATCAACATATGTACCGAAATGGGTGTAAGAGACTGGCAATGTCAAAAATTAGAAAAGGGTGTCTAAGCTTTACGGAAAAGGCGGAAGTATTGAGGCAAGTTTTTCCTTAAGCTTATAAACCGATGTGTGCAAGCATGTGTGTGAGTGTGCGTGCGTATCAGAGTCGTGAGAGAGTGCGCCACGATCGACGACGCCGAGTTGCGAGTTTCCCGCGCGCGCTCCGTCTTGCTTTTCGGACCTCAGACAGAGCCGAGCCTCTCAACCATAAAAACGTAGCTTGTATATTCCTGTAAAGCGTCACACATTAATAAATCAAGCTAATAGTTATTTCTACGACTTCTCATTTATTTGTGCCATACTTGTTATAAAACAGCATAATCATATCAATCAACAACAAAAATAATCATGAGATAAGTATTAAATGTCTAAATATTATTTTAATTTTTTTAAATTCAGTGACAAAAGAACATCGACTCTTTGTGTCGATTTAAAAATTTTTTTTTTCAGATTAAATAACAAGAAGAATGATCTGCATTATACAGGATTCTACAAAAGAAGGAAACATCATTAGTTAAAGTTATATTTCTTAAATTAAATTGGCTAAGATGAAAAGACTACACAAGAACTAGAACGATAGAAGTTTTTTAAACAACAAAAAGAATAAATTATCAGATCAGATTTAAGTCCAATTATTAAAACATGGAAATAGTGAGTTGTAAGTTATAAAAAATGTACGATGAGTACAAGTATATTTATATTTTATATTTTATTTCATAACATTTATAAATAGAATACGAAAATTGTTGTGTTTAGTAGAATAGTAATGTAGATATCGAAGATTCCAATAATAATTTTTGGAGGATCGTTCTAAACCATTTTATAGTTCAAACTATTTTTCACAATAATTCTTAGTTCATAAACTGGTTGTTTCATAATAGGATTTTTTCGAGTCATTTTGGAGATGTAGCCAATATGTTGAGGAGTTCTAATTCTGTACTGTCTGAAAAATCTAATTTTGAATTAGCAAAAATAAACGATTGTCCTCATGGCCTTGGTGGTTATATTATTAATGGAAAAGCATTTGTCATCTTCAAGAAGCTTAGTCGATATCAGTGCTGTGCTGTTGTACATATTTATATCGTTTAGAAAAAGCGCGGGTATATGACACTCCAATGGAGACAAATCTGAACTTAGAACAAGCTGAAGAGATTGATGAGAAAATTAAATATCGAAATTTAATAGGAGAATTACTGTATATCAGCACAAGCACAAGGCCACATATTTCTTATAGTGTTAATTACTGAAGTCGATACCAAAGTTGCTATAATGAGACACACTTTAAATATACAATGAGAGTCTTAAAGTATTTAGTCAAAACAAAAGACTTAAAACTGACATATTACTGTGATCTAGAAACTGATGTATTAGATTGTATGGTCGATTCTGATTATGCTGGCGATAATGTAGATAGGAAATCCACCTCAGGATTTATTAAAATGTTTGGAAATTCAATCTATTGGAAAACACATAAGCAAAGTATAGTAACGAAATATTCAACGTTCACAGAATATACTGCTATATCTGAAGCAGTAACCGAGATTTTGTTTATTAAATATTTATTTGAAGAAATATTTAATATTATAAATTTGAAAATCCTGTAAAAATGTACGAAGATAACTCAGAAGCGATCGCAATCGCTAAGTTTGGAAATTTTACGAAGAATGCAAAGCACATTGAAATGCAATATCATTATGTTCATGAAAATTACGAGAACGGAATTATTGATATAGTAAAGATTGATTCAAACGATAATATTACAGATGTGTTAACAAAAGCATCATGCAAGGCAAAGTTTGTAAAATTTCGAACACTAATGAATGTAATATAATATTTTTGTTTTGTTCAAATTTCCAAGTTCAAACGATTTGTAATAAGAATGAAAAAGTACAATATAAAATGTCAGGAGGCGTATTGTAAATGTACATTTCATATTGTAGTAGACGAGCAGCGTGCAGTAGCGAGGCGAAGCGCGCGACACAGAGACACACGAATACACATGTACATGCCTCCCCACCACTCTATTGCGTAAGCGATGCGAGCAGCAGCGGCCGGCTTCCATAAGGCGAACACGGTGTGCGCGCGGAGCATGCGATGCTCCAAGAAGATTTTACTCAACCATTAATTACTTAATTAAACTCTTATATATATTGTGACTGAGTCACATGCGGCCGCCTCCTAGGCGTTAGCCGGGAGCACGAGCACATGGCCAGAGTATACCGCCATATTGTTTTGGCTCTTGCCGAGGCGCCGAGCGGACGGCGCACGCACTCGCGCACACATAAACTAGCACACACCGGGTCGCGTAGCCGACGAGAGGGCGCAACGTAGACTCGAGGGGGGGAGAGAGAGAGTAGCGGGGGGGGGGGGGGGGGGGGGGTAGCGAGGGGGAGAGCAATGCGGTGAGCAGCACCGGGAGCGGGTACAGCGAGAGCGCGAAGCGAACGATAGCGCGGCCGACGGGAACTGAATTAGGCGCGCATGCTCCCATTAGAACCTATCATTGCTCTAATAACATGCAAGTCATGGGGAAAGACTAGCGATGGGTTACAAGGGGGGAAAGGACCAGTGGAAAACGAACACGACTCATAGACCTTTCTCGGTCGCGTCCTTACGAATTGAATTCTGATTCAATTTAACTCTAAAGCGGTGGCTCTCTCTGATTCTGACTCGCTACTATCATGGAGGAACTCGGCAGGCTACCGAGGGAGAGAAGAAAAGGTGTCCCCATTCTTGACTAAATTTCGAAGAATCTTAGCTCACCTTAAAAGACGACCATCAGGGAGAGAACAAATAAATTTGGCATTCTCTCATTTACGCCCTAAATACCAAGTCATCTGTGGGGCAAGAAGTTGGATAGTTTCGAGGCAATCGAGAAATTCGGGAGAGAGTTCGAGAGACGTGAAGCAATTAGGGAGAGGTATCGTTCATCTCCCCGTCGAGAAAAATCGAGGATTTCAGGTACAAATTATACGAACCCCCACCGTAGCACCCACAAAGCAGCCGCCGTGAGAGAATCATCGAGTGAGGAGCGCAGCCAATCCGAGAGAGAGAAAAGTAAGAAGAAAAATAAAAAGGGTCGAGATATGGGAAGTGGGGAAGAAGTGGCAGCAGTAAACAACCCCACTCCACAAGGGCCGTATACATGGAAGACAGCGAGAAATACTCCACTGCAAACACCTCGCTACCAAACTAATCCTCAGGGGGACACGAAACCTACTTGAGGAGAGACACCGGAGCAGGGCACCCTCACCAGCCAGCCCACCCCGTACTCGGCGCCAACGAGCAGCACACGGACCACAACTGGAGCATCGCAATTCGTAGGCCCATGCTTCGTCTGCCAACTGGTGGGTCATCGAGCAGCAGACTGCCCAGAGAGAGCATGTTACTCGTGTGGACAACGGGGCCACTTCGCCCGCAGCTGTCCAGGGCGCCCAACGAAACAATGCCTAGGCTGCGGAAAGGAAGGAATACTGCTGGTTGAATGTATCACATGCAGCCAGATGCTCGCGGCCTTGGGAAACGGGCTCGCTAGGACGCAGTAGGGGCCCCTGCGTCCTGCGCAGGAGTATCCGGAGCCCAAACTGTGTTTGTGTTACGGCTCGTGGTGGAGACAATCAAAAACTCTGCAGTACAGGTTTAACGATTGAACAACCTATTGAGTCAGATGTCAATGATCAGAAACCTTGTGTTATGGTTTCGAGTGGGAACGACCTTTGTGTTACGGCTCGTGGTGGAGACGATCAAAAACTCTACAGTACAGGTTTAACTACGGAACAACCTAGTGAGTCAGATGTCAATGATCAGAAACCTTGTGTTACGGTTTCGAGTGGGAACGAGCTTTGTGTTACGGCTCGTGGTGGAGACGATCAAAAACTCTGCAGTACAGGTTTAACCACTGAACAACCTAGTCAGTCAGACGTTAACGATCAGAAACCTGGTGCTATGGTTCCGAGTGGGGGCGAGCTTTGGGTTACGGCTCATGGCGAAGACGATCAAAGACTCGGCACGACAGGCTCAACCAACGAACAACCTTGTTCGTTGACAGAAGTCGATGATCAGAAAATGGCGTGATGATTTCGAGTGAGAAGAAGTCGTATGTCACAGTTCGAGTGGAAAAGAACAGAGACAGTGCGCCAGAGTTGAAGAAGAAGCTACGGGTCAGCTGGCAGCCCTTCAGTAGTGAGGATGGCAGCGCATCCGAAAGTGAGAGTGAAGAGAAGCAGAGAACAAGTAATGAGACAGTGTTGGAAATGTCGCTAGAGGACTGGAGTATGTCAGGCCTGGAGGAAGATGAGTATTCTATGCTGCCTGAAATCGAACAAGCAGTCAACATGATGCTGGGAGAAGTCGTATCTGAAGCAGTAGCAGCGAAGGCGTCACAACTGAATACTTCAGCACCTATGTCACCCGACGTAGAGATCTCGGGGTCGAGTGGGAGTATTTCACGTCTAAGTGTGGAGGAGGGCGCTATTCCGGAGAATAGTGTAAGACTAAAGGAGTTGGTGGGGTTCGAAGAGGTGGTGAAGGCAGCAGCACTAGACAACCGAAATTTTATTCGAGTCATGGTCGGAGGTGAGCCGTATCCTACGCTACTAGACCCTGATGCGACCATATCCCTAGTGGGCCCACAATTGCTAAATAAATCTCGAGATCGCCTACGAGAGTCGAGCGGCCAGGTGAAAGAGTATCAGGGGTGCCAATGAAGGTTCAGGATAATCTCCGCATCTCGGTCGACGTCGGTGGCCCGTCAGGAATGATAGAATTTCGAGCAGTCGAGGAAATTAACCACGATATCATCCTAGGTATGGACTTCAGGGTCGAGTGGGATCTATCGCTGTATCTTCGATCCAAGCAATGGAAGTACGGAGAACAAGGGGAGTGGCTCCCCTTTGCTGATAATCTCGAGGATTCCAGCCCAGCAATCATGGCCGGGTACGCCGGTCTAACGGAAATGACACTGACCGAAGCGGAGCGCATCAAAGAAATCGTCGACCGTCTCGTCCACAAACCGGCCACGGATTATTTGCCAACGACACACCTCACTGGGCACCACATCGAGCTGACAAACTATACACCGATCCGTCACGCCCCCAGGCGACGATCACCAGCAATGTGGGTAGTAGCACAGGCTGTTCGAGAAATACACCGAGCAGGGATCATCGAGAGATCCGCCAGTGCCTGGTGCTACGCGCCAGTAACCCAGAAAAGTCCGATGGAAAATTTCGGTTTTGCATCGACTTTCGAGACGTTAATGCTCAAAGTAAGAAGGATGCCTATCCAATACCAAACATGGACGGCATTTTGGATAAATTACGAAGGGCCAAATATATTTCAAAAGTGGATTTGAAGAACGCGTACTTCCAGGTGGCGCTAGATGAAGAAAGTAGGCAATACACTGCCTTCGCAGTGACAGGATGAGAACTTTGGCAATTTAAAAGGATGCCCTTCGGACTGACCAACGCACCTGCGACGTTCCATCGACTCATCGACGCCTTTTTCGGACCGGTAATGAAACCTAACGTATTTGGGTACCTAGTCGACATCATTATCGTGACGGACACATTCGAGGAACACCAGAAATGACTCGAGATCGTTCTGACCAAAATACGAGATGCGCAATTGACGGTAAGCTGGATGAAGTGTGAGTTCGGGTGCTCAAGAGTTAGATATTTGGGGTACTTATTAGATCGAGATGGATTGAGATCGGATGCAGAGAGGGTCGAGCCAATCCTACAGTACCCAGTCCCTAAAACGAAGAGACAATTAAGACGTTTTTTAGGAATCGTCGGTTGGTATTCGCGGTTTATCGAGAAGGAGAGCGAAATTAAGTTGCCAATCCTCAAACTCATCAAAAAAACCCAAGCTTGGCAATGGAGCGCTGAACAGCAAGAAGCCTTCGACCAACTAAAACTTGCTCTTACTCGAGTCCCAGTTCTAGCGAGGCCAGACTTTACTCGAAAATTCACAGTACAATGCGACGCCAGTAACCAGGCGGTCGGAGCTGTGCTTTCTCAGGAATTCGAGGATGGGGAACACCCGATCTTGTACATTCATCGAGTATTGTCGAGCGCGGAGAAGAACTATTCAACCACCGAAAAAGAATGCCTCGCACTGGTATGGGCTATTAAGAAACTCCGCCCCTACCTCGAGGGGGATAAATTCAAATTCAAAGCCATTACCGACCACAGCGCTCTAAGATGGTTGCAGAATCTAAAAGAGCTCGCAGGACGCCTAGCCCGCTGGCCGTTAGAGTTACAGCAGTGGGACGTCCGAATCCAACACCGAAAAGGAGCCATGTTCTGAGTACCTGATACGCTATCCAGGCTGCACGAGGCAGAGCCAGAGGAAGTCGAGATCGCCGCGTTCGAAGAGGTAGCAGACCCCTGGTACCTAAGCCGAATGAAGAAAATCCGAGAGAACCCGATAAAGTACAAATCTTGGAGGATAGAGGAGGAATTAATGTACAGAGACGCGACCCGATATTAGGGCCAGTGACGGGTGAAGAAGACACCTAGAAACTGGTAGTGCCAGAGGAATATCGAGTTCGAGTTCTCGAGGATGCTCACCGTGAGGTGACAGCTGGCCATTTGGGAGTGGAGAAAACGTATGAGAGGATAGCACAAGAGTACTACTGGTCGGGTGTCTAGCACGACGTCTACCAATTCGTGCAGGAATGTGATGATTGCCAGCGGTATAAAACTGACCAGACAGCACCAAAAGGGTTAATGGGAAGCCGAGTCATCGAGCGCCCATGGGCTGTGGTAGCTTCTGATTTGATGGAGTTCCCCCACGGAAAAGATCAGTATAAGTACGCTGTCGTCTTCCAGGACTTATTTACTCGCTAGGTCGACATGCAGCCGCTGCGAACCGTCACTGGCAAAAATGTGGCAAAAGCTTTCGACGAGTTGGTGCTATTTCGATAGGGAACTCCGGATTACCTTCTCACCGACAACAGAAAGGAGTTCGATAATAAGGACCTGGGGTGAGTCCACGAGGTATATGGAGTGACGCAAGTGACTACGCCTCCATACTATCCCCAAGTGGGGCGCAGCGATCGGACATTGAAAACGATGATCGCTACGTTCGTCAAAAATGACCATCGAAACTGGGACCAACACCTCCACGAGTTGCAGCACGCTATGAATACATCAGTCCAATCGAGCACTCGAGTTTCGCCGGCATTCCTAAACTGCGGTAAGCAATCCGCGCCGGTGAAGAGCCTGAGGAAAGAGGTAGAGGTTAAGGGTCCGAAGGTGCGCATCTCACCCGAAGTCTGGACAGACCGAGTGAGAAGACTGGACGCGTTGCGCGACCTCGTAACCAAGAACATAGAGCGAGCGCATCAAAGGCAGGCCGAACACTATAATAAGGACCGCAATAATGTCCGGTTTCAGGTTGGAGATATGGTCATGCGGAAGACCCACATCCTGTCGAGTGGGGCACAGAAATTCTCCGCCAAGCTCGCCCCAGATTGGGAGGGGCCCTATGAGATTCTCGAGGTCAAACACCCGAATGTTTATATGTCGGACATGGGGGGAGGGCGTCGGAATCCAAAAAAGCATTTGGGAGAGCTGAAGAAGTATCGAGAGGGTCGAGAGGCAAAAGCGGGTACTAATAGGTAGAAATTGAAGTACTAACATTAATGGTAAGTTTTGATTGTGTTGTCTATCGTGTCATAATTATGTTACCTAGGGGCCGTGGTTGGGAAATTTCCCTCTAATGCGTTTTACTTTTAGAAAAAGAATGTCAAGAATGATGGGCAGCAGGTCTCCCTCGCCCACCACCGGAGCCTTGAGCCCAGTGCTGAGCCTGTCCCTGCTCCGCTCCCCCGTTGTGTCAGGTAGCCAGGCGGAGTGGTTGGAGGAGACCCTCCTACAAGACCTGGGCCCCGAGGGCAAGTGGAAGATGGCCACGGCCAAAGCTCTGAGGTTTTCCAAAATGACTCCTGTGGCCCCGGAACTCTCAATTTCGGAGTCGGCAACCTCGCCATCACCACCCAGGGGAGTAAACTACACCGTTGGCTGCTGCAAAGTGACGACGCAGTAAACCCACCGCCACCTGATGACCGTGGTGTTCCCGCTCGAAACTTCCCTTCTTCCATGCCCACAACTGGGGTCGGGGAAACTTTGGGGTCGAGTAAGGGGGGGCCACAATACCTAAGGGAGCAAATCGAGAGTGAGGAGAAGTTTAAGGCATTAAATTTTGCAGCAATAGAGCCATTCAAGGAGGAAAGAAAGGAGTGGGACGAAGACGAGCCATCCCCCCGGCTCCTCCAAAACCCGGCTCTGTGGCTACGGGGCCGAGGATGAAGGGAGCGCTTCAACCCCCGTCGGCTGGAGAGCAGCGACGACGAGCCAACTTCTCCGGCCTCGGCCAAGGATTCGCCAACCGTCGAGGAAAAGAGCGCCGCGGAGAAACGCGCCAGATCCACCACTAGTGGCGGGGGCATCGTGGCCGGGGCGTCTCCAGCGAAGCCGGCGGAAAAGGCGGCGGAGATCGCCCCTACTGTGGGCGCCCCTTCCGTCTTCAGCCGACTGGGCCAACGGCCATCGATACGGCAACGGGCGTTACCGGATCGATTCTCCGACCTGCGCCAATGCCCTACGAAGGGGGTACTGTTCGGGGGCCGTACCGCTGGATCGCATGGATGCTCCCCGTGGCTCCTGCTTCAACTGTTGGTAGACAGTCCACACACGGTTCAGCCGCGCATGTTCTACTACAATTGCGGCAGGAGGGGGACAACCCTGCGTACATGTCGGAGTAGGAGACTGCCACAAAGGCCCCACCAAGACCGCCATCAACTCCCACTGGCCGTCGCCTGGAAGGCACCGCCACCCCGCCGACCACTACCAATCGACGACCCAGTCGTTGGGACCAGACGGAGGTGCCCACCCGCCATCCACAACTACAGGAAAAACAAACGGCCATCGCCGCTAGTCCACCGACACCGAGTGATGCCAGTGCTGGGGCAGTCACACGGCGCAGCAATAGCGCAGCTAGAGAGAGAGAGAGAGAGAGAGAGAGAGAGTAGTGGCAGTGGGAGTTGGTAGGAGAGGGAGGAGAGTACCGGCAAGCGGGCGCGTTCGAATAGGGCATGTGCGAATAAGTTTATGCGTATCGCCGCGCGCTAGTGGCCGCGTTGGGCACCGTCAGGGGCAGCGCACGTATAGACACGGTCAATGGACGGAATAGAGGGAGAATCCAGCGTAACCTCGAGACACACGCGTACGGTGGGGTCGAGGATCGGGGTTTCGAGGTGCGCGTGGATGGAATTAGGCGCGTATACTCCTATTAGAACCTATCACTGCTCCAATAACATGCGAGTCACGGGGAAAGACTAGGGATGGGTTATAAGGGGGTGATGAGTTAAATTGAATCAGAGCGGTCGCTCTGTCTGATTCTGGCTCGCTACTAGTTAGCATACCGACTAGGTCAACTCACCGAAAGCATCAATATACGTAAGTTAAAGGAAAGTTGTGTGGTCACTGGGTGGTGTAGGCGTAGCTCGGGATCGTACGGGTCGTGGTCGCTTATTTCAGGATCGGTGGCACTGATTGCTCCCGGAGACGCTCGAGCCAGTGCGGCAGTCGTAATTATTGGATCTTTTCGTATTGCGTTACAGGTATCGAGCCGGAACGACCGCAACGGTCATATTCAATAAATTAAACTAGTGATTACATATGGTGTTGTTATTGACGAGTGTTAAAACTATTGTGTGCGCGTCTATATTCCACTCCATCCCCATACACGTTTTCAGATTAAACTTATCGAGTTATCATCTACGAAGGTTATCGGTATCGGAGTTCAGCGTTGGTTTGTAGTCATAGTTCATTCAAACTCCCTGGAGAATCGAGGCTCAAGAGGAGGATAAGGAGAAGGATAATAACGGGGTGTTTTGCTGGAGTCTCAGTAATTAGTTGTAAGGCTCTAATAGAGTATTAAGCAAAAACTACGTTATAATATTAGGAACAGTTCTTCTTCTATTAACCCACATCACGCATCCTCATTTTATACAACAGTTTTTAAACAGAAATTAAATAAAAATGCTCCCCCCCTCTCCCCCCCTTTCTCCCCCTCTATCAACATCCATCAAACTGAGTACCAAAAACTTCAATGAGAACTTAAATATTTTTTTAATACAATCAACACGTTATTAAAAAAAAATTTTTTTATATAAAGTATTACTTAATGCCTCAGAGGCGCAATAGCTCACATACAAAACCTCATAGAAACTTCACACTTTACCCCCGTGTGGGTAAAAATTATTTTATAACTATTATGCCTTCTTTTCATTTCTAAAATTCATAAGAATTTTTTCTGATATTTACGAAAAGTCGAAGCCTATATAACAAAATTACATAATTACCAACACATCCCTATTTTTCATTATTCATTGTCAATTTTGAACTTTCTATAATATTACGCATCTTGGGAGGACAAGAGAAGTCTAGGGCTGCTCTAGCAGGGGTAGTCCTCCAATATCCCACACATACTTGGCGGGCCCAACGGTGTGCAGTTTACCGGTGGGCTTTGTAAATGTAGAATTTTAAATTTTGCAAAAATTCATTAAAAATGTTTATACCTATAAGTCTACTATAATTAATAAATAATGACAATGGCTTTAATTTTTAATTGATACTATGTAATATATCATCCCCTTATATGTGCAGAATCACATGATTTACTTATATTACCGAAAATATTTGTCCCTGTGTTCGTCGTTTTTGTTGTAAATGTACATTTCATATTGTACTAGACGAGCAGCGTGTAGTAGCGAGGCGAAGCGTGCGACACGGACACAGATTCGAATACACATGTATATGCCTCCCCACCACTCTATTGCGTAAGCGACGCGATCAGCCAACGCGCATCCCTCTCTCTCAACTGCCGGCTTCCATAAGGCGAACACGGTGTGCGAGCGGAGCATGCTATGCTCCAAGAAGAAGATTTTACTCAATCATTAATTACTTCATTAAACTCTTATATATATTAGAAACAGCTCTTCTTTTATTAACCAACATCACGCATCCTCATGTTATCCAACATGGTGGGAGAGCGTAGTGGTTCGAAATTCTAAGTGTACCGTATACATACAGATACGATGTGTGTACATCGTGTATATAATAATATTTGCAAAATACATAGTTTATCATTTTAACAACTTTTCCACTTAGTAAACTGACCAATTTTGTTTCTAAATGTCGTATTTTTAGGCTCAACCATTACTCGTTATATACTTTGAATAAGAGGACAGGTTTTAAAGGTTGTACTTTACAAACTAAATAAGGACATCGTGGTCATACACTTTTGCTCCTCTTTTTTCCTTATTTTCTTTAAGTTTTTTAAATGCAGATTTATAGAGATGCTGAGACTTATGTCGATTGATAGATCTGTCATTCATATTTTAATAAAGATTAAAAATACTTTGCTACATAATAACTACAATTTATTTACAAAACCAGAATAAGTTTCATTAACTAATTTTGTTCTCACAGTTTTTGTCTTTATTTTTTCGTTTTTTTTACAAAAAAAAAACCGTTATATTGTTTCTTGATAAAAAGAGATAAATATTATTATATTTTGTCGGCTGGGAAGAGAAACGAGCTATTTCCAGAAAGCGCTGGATAAGGCGCTATTTTAAATGAGCCCTGAAGAAAGCTCTATTTGGAATAAGCGCTCAAAAAGGTGCTATTTGAAATGAGTATGTATCAATAAAAATATCTTTATTTGTCTAATAGCATGATTAAATTTACTATAAATGTTAATTCATTATGGATATTTCTTCTAAATTGAACATTTTAAAATCTGTTAATCAATTACATTAGGTACGTCACCAATAAAATTGAGATGTAAATACACTATTTTTCTCAAAAGCTTTTGCGTTGATAAATAAAATATTCTCTGAGAAAAAGCTATCGAAAAAATTAAAAACAAAGTTTTAACCTCAAATATCTTTGGTCGTGATGATCGGTTTTTTTTAAACAACGAACTCAGTTTGAAGATATAAAAAAGCTATATACTTGTACCCAATTTTAGGACGGTTGATTCATTTTTATTCTTGCTATCGTACGTCAATCATAACGCGATTTTTTTCTAAAATAAATTTGTCGTCAAAAACTGTTAGAAATACGGGCCTGGCTCAACTGTTTCGTACGTTCCTTAGCGCTCTCCACTTTACCCCTCGTCTAGTCCTCTTTTGTTCTAGGAGAGCAGCGCCTGCCGCCAGCCAGCGACAGTCAGTGCTCCTTTAGAGCTGTTAGTGGTAGCACCTGTGTTATTCTAAATCCTTTTATACTTTTAGTATCTTTTGTAAGAGCGATAGTTCAACGACCGTGTTAATAAATATTCTTTATTAAATAAAGCGTGTGTGTTTTATATCTTCATTCACTCCTTCTTCCAAGCATAACTCTAACAGGTTGTAGGCCCAGAAGGAGAGGAAGAGATGGACGCACGCGAGCTGGAGACGAAGGTAATGGCGACGGACGAGAGGTTGCAACAGACAAGGAGGCGACAGACATAGAGGTGACTGGTCAAACTCACAATGGTAAGTAAGAGCTTTGCTGTAATTATCTTGGCAAAAGCGACTGTTTTGAAGGCTATTCTGATGCGAGTTTCGGCGACCGTAAAAACTCGTTGACGACAAGCGGCTATATAATTTAAACTCTTTGAAGATACCATAGTTTGGAGAACACGCAAATAACGCTATGTGAAACTATCTACTTGTCAGGCGGAGTATGTCTCGATGAGCGACTGTAGCCAAGAGCTGGTATCAATATACAATTCTCTAGTGAACGTGTTGTCCGAAAAATTCACACCGATGACGTTATGGTGCGATAATCGATCGGCTGAAACGAACGTGAAAACAGGCGACGGTATTAAATTGCGACATATGACTGATATTAAAGAGAATTACGCGAGCGAGTGTGTTGAGCGACTGTTGATATACGTTATGTGGATAGCATCTAAGGAACAGGAAGCAGATGTGATGACTGAGTCTCTGTCCTTTGAATTGCATAAGAAATTAGTTAAATTAATTGCGAACTTGTAATTATGATCTGTTTTTAATATTTGTTTTGTTTGTATTGCAGAAAGCAAATGAAAAGAAACGGAGCCGAGGATGGTGAGGGAGAGAAAAACCCGACCAATTGGTCTGGCTACACAGCTTGAGAGGCTCGGGAGGGAGTGTTAGACATACGGGCCTGGCTCAACTGTTTCGTACGTTGCTTAGTGCTCTCCACCTTACCCCTCGTCTAGTCCTCTTTTGTTCTAGGAGAGCGGCGCCGGCCAGCGACAGTCAGTGCTCCTTTAGAGCTGTTACTGATAGCACCTGTGTTATTCTAAATCCTTTTATACTTTTAGTATCTTTTGTAAGAGCGATAGTTCAACGACCGTGTTAATAAATATTCTTTATTAAATAAAGCGTGTGTGTTTTATATCTTCATTCACTCCTTCTTCCAAGCATAACTCTAACAAAAACCAATAAAGATAATCTGCTGAAATTTTAACCCAATATTGTCATTAACGAGTGACCGAGTTGTTAACATTTTGAGTCGATAAATCAAATATTTTTTGAGCACATTTTCTTTTAGAACAACTGAGAGTAGAGATAATTACAAAATTAAAAAAAGAAAATGTAGGTCTTTGAAGATTATTCAAAAAGAGTTTATTCCATTAAGTAATATTGTCTGTAAGATATAAAAAAATAAATTATTCAAAATCATTTTTTGGTTATAATAAAAACAGAAAATCAATCAAAACTCAAATCAATGGGGTATATTCCTCCGCTAGGGACAATAGGTCAGTAAACGAAGGTCTGAAATCGACTTTTTCGAGGGGGAATGGCTGCATTTTGGATGTTTAGTAAAACACATCGTCTAAAAACGATGGTCAAAAATGCAGCCTCCAAAAGCGCCGGCGTCATCCTTAATTTGGCAAAAAACAAACTCCGGAAACGGTTTTTCGCTTATAACTCGCGAACGATAAGAGATATCGAAAGAAGTCCCAAACAAAAGTTGTAGAGCGTGAAATTTTACATAAGAATGACATGTTACTTTTTTGCATTAGATAAAATTAAGCTTGAGAAAAGCACGCAGAATTTGCCAACAGCAAGCGGCCGAACGGGAAGGGAGGCTGGGCCAGCTCCTAGAAGTTGACTCCCCATGTAAAAAATTATCAAATATTATTATATGATTTGATTGCGCGTAAAAAATGGTTCATAAAAATTCAAAGTAGAAGTTTGCGAATGTCTTAATTTTTTAGATAATAAATAAAAATGTTCGGGTGCTAGAAAAATTACAAGTTATAACTTTTTCATAGAAAGATTGATAATGCGGCAATTATTTCAATGGTAATCGGTGATTTCAATGGTAGTTTTCAACACGTGCAAACAGCACCCGTAATTAGTTTTATCATAGGCCAATTATTTATGCTATAAAAAAAGTTACAATTTCTCAATCACGCACTGACTCGTGCTCATGTATTTGATCATGCGCATGCACGTGAATTGAGTGTTAGAAACTCGTGTACTTGACTAAAGAAAGAATATTCCTCTTATTACCGACTCTTTAATAATGTCTACACAGAGAGAGAGAAAGATATTATTTCTTTATTCATGCTGTCCAGACTCTGATGAAAGAGACTATATCTCTTTAAAAGTACCAATTTTGATAATTATATAAATATTAGGTCTATTGCAAAACTAATTACGGGTGTTATTTGCGCGTTTTGAAAACTATCGATTACCATTGAAACAATTGTCGCATTATCAATCTTTCTATGAGAAAATTAAAACTTGCAATTTTTCTAGCACTCGAACGTCTTTTTTTATTATCTAAAAAACTAAAACACGCGCAAACATCTAGATTGCATTTTTTTAAATCATTTTTTATGCGCAATCGAATCATATAATAATATATGATGATTTTTTATATGGGACCTAACTTCTAGGAACTAGCTGGACCTGCGGCCGCGTGGCTGCGGCATCGGTAGCGCGCCGGCATAAAGTATTACTTAACGCCTCAGAGGCGCAATAGCTCACATACTCCTACAAAACCGTATAGAACCTTCGCACTTTACGCCCGTGCTGCTAGAGCAGCTCTAGATTTCTCTTGTCCTCTCAAAATGCGTCATATTAGAGAAAGTTCAAAATTGAGAAAGAATAAAGAAAAATAGGGATGTGTTGAGTGATCCACACTCAAGTATAAACTCATTTACACACTCTCAAATTGTAACACTCAAACACTCAACCAATTTATTGTAACAGTCATACACTCAAACAATTTATTGTAACAGACATACACTCAACTATTTTATTGTAACATTTACACACATCCGATTTTATTCAACTTTCTACTACAACTGTAATTTATTGTAATTATGTAATAGTTATTTAGTTTTATAGCAGTTTACAATATATATTATAGTTTAATTTTACTTAAGTGTTGTTCGAATTTATTTCTAACACCCACAGCATGTTACTCATTTATAAATTATGGCATTCTCAAATGCGCTTATACTTTTAACTTTGCAGCCAAACCTTGTCTGCGAATACGTGCACTCAACACTATATCCATCATTGTCACTCATCTGCCAACCACGCGTCTGCCTTCTGCTGTGCTTCAACCACCAATGGCAGCGCTATTAGCATCAATGAGACGTAATTTCTTAACCACCGCTGGTTAACCATCTGTAATACTGCCTGCCTACACCTTTCTACAGCAACGGGCAGCGAGCATTCTTCTATCGGCTACTCTACGCTGCAAAAGCTTGCTGTTTAGTCAACTCAACAATCAAATTGAAGCACATGGAGTGTTCGAGGAGGCAGCTACCACCTTCATCGCCATTTATTATAAATGCGATAAGTACTGTAACTAGTTTAAGTTTATAGGTTAGCAGTGAGTTAACATCAGTATAGGATTTTGGTTTATAACAAGTCAAGTGCCAGTAGTCTCAGAATTTGTCTAGTCTCATCCTTATCCTGGTTGAGTCAATTCTCATGCAACTCCATGTCCTTATGTAATTTATGCTAATTATGTGAAACGCGTGAAGCAGCCAAATGAAATTGTATCTAGTCTAATGAAACTAAAGTATAGGTCGACAATGGCAAGTAGGTATAATCCTGCATTAGTCAAGGATATTTAGTGCTATTTTGCCTCTTAAAGATCGCATAGTCTGACAATTGCTTATGATTAGAGTAGAAATGTTGAATAATAATGTTTGTGATCTTCTCTCTTGCTCACGATCTTCCTGTCGCAGCACTGTCTTGTTGATTAGTTAACTTAACTCTCAATCTAAGTTCTAAAAGCTGGCAATTGACTGCTATTGCATTGCCAAAACCTGGCTAAGTATCTGACGAACCCTTCCCAAAATGGAGTCATCATGCTAAGCAAATTGAACTGCAAGCGAAAATTGCAAACTCCTTCCGCAATTTCAAGTCGAAAGGACAGGAGAAGATGACAAAGGGTAACGCTCAAGCTCGTCTGATAATGTGCTCTCAGGAGCTCACTCAATAGCTGAGGTCAACCTTAGGCAAAGGGAACTCGTTCAACTCTTCAAACAAAGTTGTTTAAATATAAGAAAATGGATGTCAAATGAAGTGAAAGCTCTCGAGACACTTCCTTCAGATATGCTGCTCTCGACCCTGTTACACTCTTCTCGTCTGAGACCTCAGTGTCTGTCCTAGGTGTAACGTGGCACCCCAAAAATGACTACTTTCGATTTTACGTTGAGATTAGTCAGATGGAATCAGCATTCACCAAGCGTACTGTTCTCTCTAGAATAGCGCGTACCTTTGACCTTATGGGCTGGTTGTCGCCTGTGGTGTTAACGGCAAAGATATTAATGCAGTCCTTATGGTTGCTTAAAACCTGTTGGGGTTAATAATTTTGGGGATAAGAATAAGTTGAGGTTATTATTAATAGTATGTTTATTAACTAAATAGGATGAGTTTACATTGGTAAGCACGCGTCTGACTCACATGGCTTTCTCGTGACGACTAACTGTACACGCGCTGTCGGCGCTCGCGATACTCTCTGTCTACTCACACACATTCACACGCATGTAGCTATGTTCAGGAGCGTAGCATTTATACATATTCCAACACGCCTCCTTAAATCTACAATCCTGAACCTTTTACAATCTTTTCATCTTAATTATATTCTTATTTTATACAATCAATTTTAATGCGTTTCTATTTTTCACAAATTTTGTTTTGTCAAGACTCTTTGTCAACATATCTGCTAAATTCAAACTTGTATCGATTTTACAATGTCTATTATTCCATTCTCGTAACTTTCATTTATGTAATGGTATTGCACTTCAATGTGCTTTGAATTCTTAGTAAAATTTCCATACTTTGTAATTGCAACTGCACCTGAATTATCTTCATACAATGTTATAGGTTTTTCAAATTTTACATCAAATGATTCAGTTAACAAGTTTCTAATAAATAATATTTCCGTTATTGCTTCTGACATTGCAGTATACTCAGCAAAAGTTGAGCATTTAGTTGCATTGTTTTGTTTATGTGTTTTCCAAAATATTAGATTTCCATAAAGTCTAATTATAAATCCTGTTGTAGATTTTCTATCGATATTATCACGTGCGTAGTCAGAATCTACCATACAATCTAACGTCTCATATTCCAAATTATCATAGTAGGTCAATTTTAAATCTTTGGTTTTATATAAATACTTTAATATTCTCATCGCATATTTGTAGTGCGTTGCATCATAACAGCTTTGGTATCTACTTAAGTAATTTACAGGAAATGTTATATCTGGCCTTGTGCCTGTACTTATGTATAACAATTCACCAATCAAATTTCTATACTTTATACTTTCGTCAATTTCGCTTGCTTGTTCTAATTTCAAATTTGCCTCCATAGGAGTGTCATATAATTTTGCGTTTTCTAAATTGTATTTTACAGCCAAAGATTCAATGTACTTTGTCTGACTTAAGATCATTTTACTTCTTTCTTTACTATAATCAATATCAATTCCAATATAGTTTCCCAATTTCCCTAAATCTTTCATTGAAAATCTTTTCATTAAACTTTCTTTAATTTCGTCTATCATCTTTTTATTTTTGCAACATATTAAAAGATCATCTACAAAAACTAGTATGTATATTGGATCTTTGTTTATATTATTTACATATAGACAATAATCATAATTAGTTCTTACAAAATTTAACTTTTCTATAAATTTGTGAAAACAATCATACCAAGCTCTTGGACTTTCCCTTAAACCATAAAGTGCTCTTTTTAATTTATAGACTTTATTTTCACCTGTTTCATAACCTTTAGGTTCATTAACATATACTTCAGATTTTACATGGCCATTCAAAAATGCAGTTTCAGCGACCATTTGCTCTATGTATAACTTGTTTTTACAACAATATGACAATAAAATTTTCAAAGTTTGCATTTTTCCTACTGGTGAATAAACATTTTCAATATATTCCTTTTGTTGGAAGCCTCTAACAACTAGGCGTGCTTTATATGTATTATCACTTTTCCTTCTATAAATCCACTTAACATCAATTATCTTTTTACCATTGGGTTTATCAACAATTTGCCATGTATCATTTTTCTCTAAACTTTTTATCTCTGAGTCCATCGCTTTCTGCCGTTCTTTGTATTCATTACACTTTATTGCCTCCTCAAATGTATTTGGTACATTTGCATTCACATAGTTTACATAAATACAGTGAGTTACAGGATTTCCGTATCTTGTTACTGGACTTTTCTTTCTATTAGATTTTCTTGGCATTGTTAAATTTTCATTACTTTTATTTTCATTTTCATACTCAAAATTTTCATTGTTTTCATATTCAACATTTTCAAGATTTGTTTGATTATCTCTAGTCGACTCGAAAGTCAGAATAAAAGATAATAGATTTGTTTCGTTTTCATCAACATCATATTTCATTTCAGAATCACTCTCATAATTTACTCTATCTTTCTCATCATCAATTTTTTCTAAACAAAGTAATTTAGTGCTTTCTTCGACAACTGTTACATGTCTAACATCTTTTACTTTACCGTTTATTAAAACTCTATATCCATTATTTGTGTAACCAACTAATACTCCTAATTGAACTTTATCATCCCATTTACTTTGTCTTTTTACTTCAGGTATTCTTACAAAGACTCTACTTCCATAAATTTTTAAATGTTTTACATTAGGTTTTCTACTGAAAAATATTATTTTCTATACTATTAGTAATTGTTCTGTTTTTTAAATATGCTACTGCATTCATTATTTCTGGTCAATACCTTCTATGTATTCTAGCTTCTCTTAATGAGCATCTGCCAATGTCCACAGCAGTTCTATTATACCTTTCGGCTACGCCGTTTAATTCATGTACATATGGTGGACATGGTAATAATTGTATGCCTTTTTGTCTTATAAAATTATAAATTTCTTTGTTCAAATATTCTTTTCCATTATCGCATCTTAACTTTTTTACTCTCTTATTAAACTGATTTTCAACTAAGTTAATATAGTCGATGAAACAACTCGCAGTTTCTGATTTATTTTTAATGCAATAAATTTTGGCACATTTACTGTAATCATCGATAAACGTTAAAAAATATTTTTCACCACCATAACCCAAGGTGTTATGTGGTCCGTTCAAATCAGTATGGATCAATTCTAGAGTTTCAGTTGCTCTAGTTCTATCATTTTCAAACGGTTCATTTAACATTTTACTTTCTATGCAATTTGCACATTTCATATGTGTGCTTTCTAGTTTATCTGGGAAACCATCAAATAATTTATTTTTTATTAGTATATTTAAATATTGGAAATTCACCCTATGCCATTTCTCTTTTCCAGTTAATTTTGTGACATTAGTATAAATTTTACTTTGATTCTTTTTTACATAACTTTTCATTTTATATAGGTTGTCATCTTGACATGCAACAGCTAATAATTTTTTATTTTGATCAAATATTTTTGCGTTATTATTTTTCGCTACAATAGTGCAGTTATTTTTTGTTATTCTAGAAAAGCTTAATATATATTTTCCTATATCTTTTACGTAGTATACATTTTTTATATCAATTTCATTTTCGTTACCATATGTTTTAAATTAGGTTTTTACATTGCCAATTTTGGTGGTTTTCAAAATTTTACCATCAGGTAATTCTACATCTACATGATTTTCTAAGTTTACATATTTTTCGAAGAATTTACAATCGTTTACAATATGGTCCGAGCAACCACTATCTAATAACCACTTCATTTCATTTGGATTTTCACTTGTTTCACTACACTTGTTGACTTGGGAACTAAACACTAGTGTGGCCCATGTTTGAGCTCCTCTGGAATTGTCGTCGTGATACTCTCTTCCTCTTGATTGATTCTGGTGATGACCTCTTCCTCGGCCACAACCTCTGTAACCTTCTTCTCGGTTGACGCCTCGCTGATGACTCTGTTGGTTTCTTTCTTGATTTCGATGTTCTTGTTGATTGTTGGGCCCTGCGTGCCAACAGTTCTTTTTGAAATGTCCGGGTTTTCCACAAACAAAAGATTCCTTATTAGTTTTGGTATTGAAAGTGCTAACATTTTTCTTTTCATTTTGATTTCTGTTCATATTTTTCTCCTTGATTTTAGATTTTACCGATATAACTGTAGTTAGGTGGTAGTGTTTTTAACAAATGTCTCATTTTTTTGGACTCATCTATATTTCCTCCAGCTAATTTGAATTCATTCACTGCTTTTTCAAAATGTATGAAAAATTCTTCTACTGTGTCATAGTCCTTTTGCTTAATTTCATCAATTTTTCCTCTGCACAAAATTTGTAAAGCCGTAGATTTATTCGTATATATCTTTGCAAATTTATTTATCATGTCACGAGCATTTGTGCAGTCTTTCACGTATTCTAGCTGTTTATCGGATATTGTGCTTACTAAAATCATTCTTGCCTTTAAGTCTTTCTTTCTCCATTCTGGTTCGGTTTCTGCTTCCAATTTTAACCTTACTGCAGGCTCTTTGCACTCCTTGTACTCCAATAGCATCATTAATCTAATTTTCCAACTTGAATAATTTTCTCCTTCGAAAATTGGTATAACAAATCTTCAATTTTGGCTTGCTTTGCCATTTCGATTTCTTTAATTTTTATTATTTTATCGATTTCACTTTTTAAAATAATAATCTTTTTGTTTATTCGCTAACTCACTTTCGTCACTCATATAATCGTGTTTAACCTATACGTTTACTGTATAAACCTCGTGGTGTGCACGTGCTCTATACTTGAGCTCTGCGGCGTGTTTCACTCGCCAACTTTAATCCGCTGACATCGCACTTTTTTATCATTATTTTTGAAAAAATCTTTTTATATTTCAGTAGTTTATTACTTTTACTTTGTTATTATGTGAATATTTTTTCACTTTAATTGTTCTTTACTGATTCTTTTGTACTTCAAACTTCGTGTCATGCTGACCATGTTTTTGTGACCCTTCTACACTTTTTCTTTAATCCCTCGACATCATACCCTTTTTATGATTATTTTTCAAAAATCTTTTTACATTTCGGTAGCTAACAAGTTTTATTTTCTGTTTGTGCATATATTTTTCACTTTCTCGTTTTCCAAAGTGATTTTCTTTCCCTTTAAACTTTGTGTCTTTCTGACCACGTTTTTGCTTTAGTTATTCTCTTGGTTACATAACTGTTGTTTATTCTTTGATTCACTTTTATTCCATTATTGAATTTTAATATTTGTGTTTCACTTATATTAACTACCGTTAATTTTCACGTGGCTTTTCTAACCTCACTTGGTTTTATCCCCCCCCCCCCCCCCCCATTATCTCTATAGGACTCGAAAGTCCATATAGTAGATAATAAATTTTAACACTTACCAACCAGGCACCTGCTACCATGTTGGATAATTTTGGGGATAAGAATAAGTTGAGGTTATTATTAATAGTATGTTTATTAACTAAATAGGATGAGTTTACATTGGTAAGCACGCGTCTGACTCACATGACTTTCTCGTGACGACTAACTGTACATGCGCTGTCGGCGCTCGCGATACTCTCTCTCTCTACTCACACACTGTTTTGCACTCAAAATTTTGTTTCACACTCAAAATTGAGCTATGTTCAGGAGCGTAGCATTTATACGTATTCCAACAAAACCAATTGGGATGCCATTTTTCCGCTTGCCATCATCAAACGCTGGCAAGCTTGGATAGACGATTTGCCGTCTATCAATCATATAAAACTTCCTCGTTGGACTGGCTTTTCTCCAGAGGTTGGTCTCGCCGAAGTTCATGGATTTGCTGACGCATCTAAATTTGCTTACGGCGCTGTAGTTTATATTCGTCTAGTTAGAAAGGAGAAGGTCGTGGTTAGTCTACAAGTCGCCAAAACCCGAGTAGTAGTACCGCTTAAAACACTGAGTATCCCTCGCTTGGAGTTGTGCGCAGCCCAGCTCCTCTCTCGTTTAGTTCATCAATTTATCTTTTCTATCCCCATAGAAATAAGCAGCACACATCTTTGGTTAGATTCAGTCGATGTACTCTTTTGGCTGAAGGATCACCCAGCTCGATGGGGAGTATTTGTGGCCAATCGCTGCTCTGAAATACAATCGCTGGTGCCTTATGCTTATGTGACAATCCAGCGGACGTCGCGCCGGAGGTATCGAGCCGTCTAAGCTTCATTCACACAGTTTATGATGTCATGGTCCGCCCTGGTTATCGATAACGCCCTACCGTTAGTCTATGTCGCAGGACGAACTCAATTTCGCTGTACAGTCTATCGTTAAGCCTAGTTTTAGTCATTGTCATATTAATAGTACTCAGAAGTCTAAAAGGGTACATACATCGGGTCAGACGTGGGATCTTCTCGAAAAGTACTCACTTATCTCCAAACTAATTCGCATTACTGCCTATTGCCTTAGATTTATAGTTAGGGTGTGCTTAAGGTTACGGAAACGGACATCCAACCAATCTACAGGTTTTGGATCAAGAATTCAATTGATTCGCCTGTCCTTTCTAGTTGTTGACGAGTCATTTAACGACGCGAGGTTGAATTGCAAGGAACTTGAGAGTGCCCGTCTTCTGTGAGTGTATCTTGTTCAAACTGAATATTATAATCCAGAAATCCAGCGCCTACGATGAGGAGCTAAGGTGTCTTCACTCAGTACACTCAACAAACTCAACCCTATGATTCAAACAGACTTGCTCAAGGTGGGCGGCCGTCTTTTGAAGACGCAAAACACCCGTTCATTCTCCCGTCTTCGAGTCAATTTACGACCCTATTGATTAGACATACTATAGGCAATATTGGATAGTTAGTGGTCGAAAGGTAGTCAAGCAAGTCGGTCGAGCCTGTTTTACATGCGCACGTTATGTCGCTCGCACTCCAACCCAGCTAATAGGAGAATTACCCGTCACTCGTGTCTGTCCCTCCCATCCATTCGAACGATCAGGGGTAGATTATGCGGGACCAATTAGCATTCGTCTTACCAAAACCCGTAGAAAAGACACAATGAAAGGGTATATAGCGCTGTTCATGTGTACGGTAACTCGCGCTGTACACATTGAGGCTGTTGAGGATCTTTCCAGCGAGGCTTTCATCGCCGCCTTCCATCGCTTCACCGCTCGTAGATGCCATTGTAAGGAAATCTACTCCAATTAAGGGACGAACTTTATCGGGGCGGACTCTCAGCTGCGGCAAGTGCTAAGCGAGTCCTCTTCTTTCATAACTCATGTTTCTCGTGCGATGTCTCAAGAGGGTACCGCATGCGTCTTTAAGGTGGCTCCAGCGTTGGGTATCGTATCAAGCTGGGGCCCTGCGGGCGCCTTGGTTAACATTTAAAGTTTTTCGCGAAATTAAAGCTTTAAATTTAAATCTTTATAAATGCAAACGTTTGTACGTGCATAATTTGTGAAAAATATCACCATAATAAAAAAACAATTGACGCCCTACGCTACATCCCTGACGTAATAAATCTGGCAACGCTGTCGCATCGACATATATATGCGCGCGAACGCCGCGAGCACAGCTGTGTAAACACGGAGTCGCCGGCAGTGCACATGTCCTTATATTTTTCGTTTCAACACCATGAGCGGAAGGCCACACGTTCCTTTAGGGAAAAAGAAAGGTAAATTTGTCAAAAAAAAGGCTATTGAGAAAGTGAAGAAGTTTGTTAAAGTAACAAATGGAAAACAGGGAAGGTATATACGTGACCAGAAGGAAAGTGAGGTTAGTTTCAATCTACATATTATCTATCCTACATGTCGATTCTTAACTAAAAGTACATAACAATTTATTATAGGAATCACCTACAGAATATGAATTTAATGGCCAAAGAATCGTTGACATGGATAAAATGATCCATGATTTATGGTGTCACAAATGTAAGGCAGCTGTATCTTTGCGTTTTGTGATTGATGAGAAGATAAGTGGCATTGCAAGTAAATTACTAGTTATATGTCAAGGTTGTCAAACTAGAATTTTCAACTAGAAGGAAGCATTTCGGAATAAAAATAATAGCACCATTGGAAAGAGCAGGAAAAAATCTATCGATATATGTCCTTAGTTCTTTTTTCAGAGACTTGGTACACGATTATTAGCGAATTGAATATAGCGTGCACTTAAACGTGCCGTACGCACGGGCGCGAGGGGCTCGCGCGGACCCTCGGCGCTGTCTTTTTCATGTTGTTACTTTTAAACCCTTTATTTCTCCAACTTCTCCAAGATAGGGTTTTGAAGCTTAAGAGTTGTACTTTCCAATGGTGTAGTTTATTTTGAAAAAAAAACATGATATACTTTGAGAAAAATGGCTTTCAATATTCAACTCGAGTTTTCGTCCGGAAGAACGCGTTTCGCAATAAAAACAATGGCGCAATTGGAAAGAGCAGAAAAAAATCTATCGATATAGGTCCTTGGTTTTTTTTTCAAAGACGCAGCATACGATTATGAGCGAGTTAAACAGAGTGCCTTTTACGCGAAAAAAGGCACCGCGCGCGCTCGGTGTCCCGTTTCTGCTGGACGCTCTCATATATACTCTTTGTAATAATTGAAAATTATTTTAGAATTAACTTTAGCATTAATGTACAAGTTTTATTTATATTTAATATTGTGCACAATATTATTATTTTCAATACGATGTATTATTTAATATTCATTTTCAATCATGTCAATTATAAATTTATACACAAAAATATTATAAAACCTATAAGTTATAATATACATAATGCTTAAAAAAATATAAATTATATACATTATAAGATTAATTATAATATAAATGTACAATTTTTATTTACATTTTATATTTTGCACAATATTACATGGGAAAATCGGCACTGATGAGTTATAATTTTAATCTCACAAATTAAACAATAATACACAGATATTATTGTTTATAATGTTAGTTGTTCAAATCCTATTTTTATATAAGTCGATATATATGTTACTCTGTGTTGTCTTGTGAATGTCTTCAAATAAAGGGTACTTAATGTCTGTAATGTCTGTATACTAATCAATAGTCAATAGATAAATAAAAAATTGAGTAAGTGTATGTAACTTTTCCAAATAAATAAGTTTGTTATGAACCCTTTAACCTTAACTCCCACTTGAATGATTCTTCACTCGATTATAAATTAATATTTTCCGTTCCGTATTCTTTGCAGCAAAGAAAATAATAATGTAAGCAATGAGAATGTAACAGATTTGACCGCTTCTTTCGTCGCTGCTTGGACAAAACGTGGTCGTCAAAACAACAGTCTTGGTGGTACAAAATATGTTAATTTTTATGAATTTTTTTTAAAGCATAACTTGATAATACTGATAATAAAGAATTAATGCCATTTGTTATAGGGCATGCCTCTTTGAATGGCTTTTTTTGTGGTAAGGTGTTAGCATGTGCATGTAAGAACATCGATTGCAAATAATGCAAACAAAATGATAAACAAAAACACATCTGTAAAGAGAACCATTACGGTTCATCAAAATCTATGGAAGCAGACGTGGCCGTTGAATGTGTTTTAAAAAATGAAAATCTCGTAACTTATAATTGTCGCGTGAAAACATTGATTGGAGATGATGATTCTTCAGCTATAGCAGCTCTAAGGAGATTGTCACCAAATGCCATTGAAAAACAATCTGATTTTAATCATGTAGCTAAAACTTACAATAGTAAGCTATACGACATAAAACTAAACGCTAATCTTCGAGAATATTTTGCTAAGATGTTTGCTTTGGCAATAAAAAAGAATAAAAACAATAATGTAGCAGTTAGAATAGCATTAGATAGCATTATTCCTCAGGCTTTTGGCAACCACGAAAGTTGCGGGGATTATTGTAAGAAGGATAGTAATGATGAACATGTATACAAATATTTCAAAGATGGAAAATGTTTGACCGACTTGAACTTAAGAGAAAAATTAGAAAGAATTATTAAACCTTTTATAAATAACTGTTCTCAGATCTCTCAGTGTGTATCTAGTCAATCTAATGAATCGTTTAATAATATTGTATGTAATAAGCACCCTAAGTCATCATTTTACGGTGGCTTTGAATCTCATAGTTATAGAGTAGCTGTAGCAGTATGCCAAAAGAACATTGGGTATGAGTATCTCGTTGATTTGAATATCCTGCTTAACTTATCACCTGGGGGACACACGCAAAACTTTCGAACAAGAAAACGCATTCATTTTGAACAAGAGGCTGATCGAAAGAAAATTATTGCCATTAAAAGAAGAGGACTATCTTTAAAAAAGAATAGATCGTGTAAAAATTTGTTGATTTCAAATAAAGAAGGCGTTTCATACAAATCTGGATCTGGATATTTAAACATAGCCTATTTAATAGATGAATCTATTATAGCTGGTAGGTATCGTTTCCATACGTTTTTTATCTACACATTTTTTATACTTAATATAAACTTAATATGCATACTCTTGTCATTTAGATAATGAAAGCTACGAAAATTGTACTCTAGTGATTTTTGATCTCGAAACTACAGGACTTCATACTTCAGATGAAATCGACCAAGTAATGATTTTAATTTTTATATTGGTAAACTTTTGAATTGTTAATATATCGATTATTTTTGAAAGATTGCTGCTGTATGTGAGGATAAAACTTTCAACACTTACATAATGCCGACGAGAAATATGTCAGCACAAGCATCTGAGGTCACCCGAATTAAAATAATAAATAATAAAATGTATGCTGATGAAACAGAAGTGATTACGTTTTCTGCTAGAGATGCATTTATCAGCTTTTTATACTTTTTAAAAATACAGAAAAAACCTTATATTTTACTAGTACACAATTGTTTCAGGTAGTATGTTCTTCTAAAATATCTTTAGATGTTCAATGAAAATAAAGTATAGTTTCAATATTTTAATTTATTGAATTTCAGATTTGATGCTTTACAAATTATGAAACTCGCTACAAAGTTGGACCTTCTAAGAGAATTTACATTATTTGTAAAAGGATTTTGTGATTCATTGTATTTATTGAAAGAAGCATTACCCTAAAGGAAAAAAAACAAACATTTAGACAAAGTTCGCTTATTACTGAGTATTTAGAAAGTAGCGATATTAGAGCATCTCATAATGCTCTAAATGACGTATTGATGCTGCAAAAATTAGTCAAAATTTTATGTCCTAATAATCTTTCTATAGTAAAAAATATGCAAAGCGTGAATTTTATTATGACTGCCAAAGAAAGAAAAAATAAAACTAAAAATATTAAGGATACGTTATTATATTTAAATGTGTCTAAAAATATGTTAAGTAAAATTGCTAACGCTGCAATTACCGCTGATATACTTAAAAAGCCTGTGATACTGGTGGCTTACACGGCTTAATCGTTTTACTTAGCGCAAATATTGGAGGAAACCCCTGGGTAACTAGTAATAAGAAATTTACTAAAAATCTTTATGAAAAATTAACAAAGTAATTTGTTTTATAGTTAAAAGAAATTATATATAAAAAGTTAGTTGACTTATTTATAAGTATATTATAAATATGCTTTGTAAAAAAAATAAAATAATATATTTTGTTTCTATACTACGTCTATTTTCTTTCTTTATTATGTCTATTTTATTTATTATGTTTGATGTAAATTACTATTATTACACTAGTTGATTATGCGTACAAATTATGCGTGTTAAGCATGTCTCTGGATTTCTTTGTTATTTTATTTGTAACCTCACATGTTTAAAAATACATAAAAAATATTAAGTTTGCTTAATTTTTTTTCCTAATCATAATAATTATTGTGTTAATCAAAATTTTAGAATGTTTTTACACGTCAGTTTCAAATTTATCTCAATGAATTCCTAATAAATATATATTTATAGATATATTATTTCAAAATATGTTTTATTTTAAGCTTGACGTAACTTACGGTTATGCAATTTTTAATTTACTATCTAAGTATGTCTAGTTTTATTGTTACATGGTGATATATAATACATCATTTCAAAAACCTGCGCCTTTCATAACCTTTTACAATACAGCATTGCCGCTGTTAATGCTCATGCGCAGAAGGTACTACTAAATAAGGCAAAAAGTAAACAGCTGTACTTTCAGAGCTACTTACTTTCGAAATTGCGTGTTTACCTGTCCTTTTTTTGATACCATTAGAATCTTTGTTTCAAATTCTAGAACCATGTACTTTTTTACTCAAAACACATTTTTTATTACTTAGAACGAGTGATTTATCTTTTATTATCGACCAGATTCCCATAAGCTGCGTGTTAAAAGTGAAGATTTTACAATGCAATTTTCTCGCTAATTTGCGTGTTCACTCCACTTTTGCGGCAATCGAAAGATGAAGGTTTCAACGATATCTTCCCTAAATTTCACCTTCATCTATATTTTTAAGTAAAGTCGCTGGAGCCGCCTTAACCCTTTGAACGGCAATGGGACGTATACGTCCCACCTATTTGGTCTCAGTTTTTTGCATATTTCTAATATATTTTTGCAGTTTGTATATGCAAATAAATGTTTTTTAGACTTCTGGATACCTAACATAAGTTATAAAAAATTCGTGCACGATTGCAATAATTTATTTATTTATATGTTCGTTATAAACAATTGACGTGAAAAAACTCGGTTTTCTCAGGAAAAAATCGGTTTTTCTGTAACCTTAATAGCTGAAGCTCTGAAAATTTTTTTACGTATTCTTCGTACATAGTTTCATAATATATATTTTTTTCAGAATTTTTCGTACTCTAGTTTTTCCAAAAAAAAATTTGGAAATTTCGAAAAATGAATATTTTTTCAAAATTATTAATTATGAATTAGTTAATTTATTATTATTGTTTGTTATGACTGTTTTCACGAAAATCTTTATTTAATTACATAACTTTAAGATATTATGTCATAGTTGAAGGCGTAGTTATTCTGTTGACCACTAGGTGGCCAATGGCGTCTTGGCGGATTTCGCATACGCGCGCTACACAATTCAGGCATATCTTGCACCGCAGTAGACCCGATTGACTTGCAGATTGCGACCGCATGTGGCAAGAAGATTACACCGCACCGCGGAAGTGGCGTTCGTCTCGCGAACGGCCAAACCGCGGCGGTGCTGGGCCATGTAGACCTGCCCTTTGACGTGGCAGGTGTGCGACATTATTTCGACGTGGTGACCCTCGAGGAATTCGACGCAGATTGTCTGCTTGGCGTCAGTAGTTATTGTGGCACCATGGGACCAGCGGTGTTAGACAGAAAATTCTCACCGGGCGTTGACTCACTTCAGAGCAGTCAGAGTTGGGGGCTCGCGACGAAAATGATGCATTTCGGAACGCGCCAACAAAATGTCGACCAGTAACTATTTTCCCAAGTGATGGCGCTAGGAGTCTCGATTCAAAGCAGTAAAGAAGTATGATTGAGAAAATGTTAAGAATAATCTCTATCAATAATTAAGCGCTATTAAGCGTTATAAATATTTTCAAATAAAAATTTTTCATTAAAAGAGAAATGTAGAAACAAGTTAATTTAAGCAATTACTTCTTATTTTTTCTCAGATCTCAGATTGCCAAGATGCCGATAAACATTAATTGCAGCTATGAAATAACAAATTAATTGTAATCTTTGAATCCTCGAAAAAAGAACAATAAATTATTTTACATTATTATTTATACAAACATTTTCCAAAAATATATATAATTGATACTTTGTGCTATCCTTGTTCTGTAATCAATTTTCTTCAGTATTTGCATTATTAATAACTTCCTCATCAATGAAAAATTCAAATAATTTTGTCGATTTTCTAATTTTGTAATTTTGTAGCATTTAAATAAATTTACATATGAATTACATAATTACATTGAAATTTTTTCTCTCTTTATTCATCTGTGATAATATCATATAGGGTACAATGATATTATACGATATTGTATTTGTTATAGTGGTTAAATAAATATTTTTTTTCTTCTCCCCTTGATTAATTAATTCGTAAAAAAATGAATACATTGTAAATAATACAATTAAAACGAATTAATATAATCTTCCTATAGATCTCGGTTGGCCGAGAATCAGGTAAAATCGTACATACACTGTTTATTCCATAGATCGATCTATAAGAAATCGCACGCTTTAAAATAAGAATAATAGACTGTATCACATAGATTGGCGTGTAAGCATTCATACCACATTGTTGTTAATGATCATTGTCGTCACTTTTCATATTGTGTTCCCACATCTCGGCGCACCAGGAATCGGGAACGCAAACCAAATCTCGATTTTCCTCCAATCCATTTCCTGATGCACCATTGATGCAAGTGCATAAATGCAAATTGAGATTATCAGAGTAATTAATTCATAATAATCGTATTCATTTACTACCCCTGAGTGATGAACCTAAATACTATGCTACGAGTCTCCGCAGCAAGGCGGCGAGTCGTGAATATTTTACTTTTGAATTATTGAACTGACGTCAGTACATTTTCTCCTCAAGATATTAAAAACTTGATTATATTACAAATATTGATAAATGTATAAATAATCACAAAGAAACAATACCAGTGAAGTTTTTTCGTCCACTGTCCCTGGATCTCGGCTCGCCGAGAATCAGGTAAAATCCTACATAAGTACGCCGTTTATTCTATAGATCTATAAGAAATCGTACGCTTTAAAATAAGAATAATGGACTGTAATATGAACAATATATTTTCTTATCACATAGATTGGCGTGTAAGCATTCATACCACATTGTTGTTAATGATCATTGTCGTCACTTTTCATATTGTGTTCCCACATCTCGGCGCACCAGGAATTGGGAACATAACCAAATCTCGATTTTCCTCCCATCCACTTCCTGATGCCCCATTGATGCAAGTGCATACATGCAAATTGAGATTATCAGAGTATTAATTCATAATAATCGTATTCATTTACTAGCCCTGTGTGATGAACCTAAATACTATGCCACGTATCTCCGCAACAAGAGCGGCGAGTCGTGAATATTTTACTTTTGAATTATTGAACTGACGTCAGTACATTTTCTCCTCAAGATATTAAAAATTTGATAATATTTAAAATATTGATAAATGTATAAATAATCACAAAGAAACAATACCAGTGAAGTTTTTTCGTACACTGTTCCTGGATCTCGGCTCGCCGAGAATCATGTAAAATCCTACACAAGTACGCCGTTTATTCCGTAGATCAATAAAAAATCACACTCTTTCAAATAACAATAATAGACTGTGAAATGAATAACATATATTCTTATCACATACATTGGCGCATAAGAAGTCATACCACATTGTTGTTAATGATACTGTCGTCACTTTTCATTTTGTGTTCCCAGTTCTCGGCGCACCCGGAATCGGGAACGCAAACCAAATCTCGATTTTCCTCCAATCCATTTCCTGATGCACCATTGATGCAAGTGCATACATGCAAATTGAGATTATCAGAGTGATTAATTCATAATAATCGTATTCATTTACTAGCCCTGTGTGATGAACCTAAATACTATGCCACGTATCTCCGCAACAAGAGAGGCGTGTCGTGAATATTATATTTTTGAATTATTGAACTGACGTCAGTACATTTTCTCCTCAAGATATTAAAAATTTGATTATATTTAAAATATTGATAAATGTATAAATAATCGTAAAGAAACAATACTAATGAAGTTTTTTCGTACACTGTTCCTGGATCTCGGCTCGCCGAGAATCAGGTAAAATCCTACATAAGTACGCCGTTTATTCCGTAGATCAACAAAAAATCACACTCTTTCAAATAACAATAATAGACTGTGATATGAATATCATATATTCTTATCACATACATTGGCGCATGAGAAGTCATACCACATTGTTGTTAATGATACTGTCGTCACTTTTCATCTTGTGTTCCCAATTCTCGGCGCACCCGGAATCGGGAACGCAAACCAAATCTCGATTTTCCTCCAATCCATTTCCTGATGCACCATTGATGCAAGTGCACACATGCAAATTGAGATTATCAGAGTAATTAATTCATAATAATGGTATTCATTTACTACCCCTGTGTGATGAACCTAAATACTATGCCACGTATCTCTGCAACAAGAGCGGCGAGTCGTGAATATTTTACTTTTGAATTATTGAACTGACGTCAGTACATTTTCTCCTCAAAATATTAAAAATTTGTTGATATTTGAAATATTGATAAATATATCTGTGGCTTCCAGGAATAACTACTTATTTCCATTTTACATTATTTCAAGAAAATCGAGTTTTTAGTTTCGCATCGGTATTTTTAATCAAGACAAGTAAGATTGAATGCAACCCTGCTTCTATGAATACCAATGAATATTAATCAAAATAGCATATGTATTTCGTCTTTGAAATCAACATTCACTTACGTGCTTATTCCTGGAACAAACAAAAATTTCAGGTGAGTTACGTGGCTTTTCCGGTCTCAATGGCAATAATATGGTTTCTCGGTAACCATAGATGATAAATCTGAACTATCGATCACGGGAGCTTGTAGGGACAATTTTGTACTCATTCTAATACATCTACCTTGCTATGGGTACACTTATAAGGATATGAAACGTCTTTTTCTCTTACAAGAAAAGTGGAGTTTTATCGTTTTTCTAGGATATTGAATGGAAATAAGTGGTATAGAGTTATATGAATTTTTTTGGAAATTATCTTTAAACACATTTGAAATTATGTGGTTTTTCCTGGAGTTATTTAAAAAAAAAATGGAGATATGTGGTTATTCCGAGAAAATGTTGAAAAAAATCGAGTTTTAGCGTTTTTCCTTATGGTGGTTTAAGACAACAGGTGCACTTTCTGTGACGATTACTTGATAGAGGACTGTTCGAAGATAAGAAATAAGGCATAAAACCTATTTTGAAAAACACGTCACTTACGTGGTTTTTCCGGGAAACCAGAGTTACATATAAGTAATAACAAAGAAACAATGAAGCTTTTTCATCCGCTGTTCCTAGAGCTCGGCTCGCCGAGAATCATATTAAATTGTACATACTCCATTCATTCCGTCGATCAATACAATCGTTCTCTTGACAATAATTTAATGATCACGTACATTTGTGTGTAAGCAGTTAATGTATGTGACATTGTAGTTAATGATTAAGTTATCGCCCTTTTTTAATTTGTTCTTACATCTCGGTGCCTCTGAAGAATAAAAATTACCAGTTTTGAGAAAAAGAATATCCATTTTATCTTGTGTGTTAGCAGTCGGGTCACACCAATGTGTATATCTGGATTCGGGTTCTTCAGCTAAATTTCAACTGCATTCTAGTTCATTTCATGATCAGCAATTTTATTATGTTAATACATTCAAATTTAGATAATAATAAATGCAATTCAATATCATATTATCATTATTTTCTTGTACTATATACTTATTTGTACGCCTGAAAACAGAAAGGGGATATATAACATATTATTTAGTTAACACACGTTATGTTTCCCTTCTCGTTTCCAGACTTTAGAGTTTATTGTCAAATCACTTACTCTTAATAAAATATGAAAAACACAATCACAAAATTTAATTAGAAATATAAATGTGTAATTTCTAAATGAACAATGTTATTTATGATTTTTTTTCTATGTTCTTACATCTCGGTTAGCCGAGTAGTAGGAGAACCGTATGCGGTTAATCCCAGCAATGTAGTAAGAAATCGTAAGTTTTACAATAACAATTATTACCGACTCTGAGAAAAAAGAATAATTATTATATTTTGTACACTGATGTGAAAGCATTGGTATCATATCAATGTGTATAATTATGTCATCGCCTAATATTTTAATTTATTTATTTATATATTTTATTCCCACTTATCGGTACATCGGGTGTCGGGTACTTACACTAAAGCTCACCTGTACTCTCGCGCGTTTCCGGTTTAGCTATTTTATTATGTTAATACATTCGGATATTAATATTATGTAAAGTGAGTTTCGCAAATTATTATAATTGTCTGATATCTATAATATGGGTCGTTACTTTCCATTTGTAATGAATTTAATATTTACTTTACTTACATTATTACATATTTTATGGAATGTATAACAAAACAACATTTATACTTAGGATTATGTATAATAATAATGTGTACTTATAATAATATTTAATCCAAAATTTACTTTTTTTATAATAAATAATAATCATAATTCAAAATTGCCATTCTAATGTTATTCATTGTCACTTTCATCACTTTCATCACTTGAGTACCTCCTCTTCTTTCCACTCTCTTTATCTTTATAAAGGTTATCAAAAGCTTTACACTCTTTCAAATAGTCTGAATTTCAATTATACTCCTCTCTTTCTAATAATTCATCTCCTTCTGATTCGGCATCTTCTTCATTTTCAGGCAAATACATATTGCTATTAAATAAATCATACATCTTTTTTTTTTTTCAAGAAGGTAATGAGTTAAGTCGATCTGATGGAGGCGAGGATTAGAAATAAAAAATTCAACGATTTCATTAGAAAAAGCTTTTTCTAAGTTTGAACAACTTTTTTTTTGTATCAATTTTTTTTTTTTACTTTGTTATTACGTATCCCATCGTAAAATAAATGGAGATAATAGAGTGCCGAAATATATTTTGCTTCCTCAAAGAGGAAGCTTTGTAATGGTGAAAAAAATTTTTGAAACAAAAAATGTTTAAAAACATGTTTTAAGAATTTTGGCACCAATATCCGTTGTTTTTGAGTAAACAAATTTTCGTGTCTGTATGTATGTGTGTGTGTGTGTGTGTGTACCTGCTATAACTTTTGAACGAATTGACCGATTTTCATCGGAGAGGGCTTATTCTCTTCGTTTGGACATAGAATAGAGATAGCTTAACCTATTTTTTCATTTTATCGTTTTTCTTTTTTTTTTTTAACCAAAAAACCATTTTGAATTTTTAGTTTTTTTGATTTTTTCATATCATACAGCTATTATTACATAATCTAATAATCCTTTTTTGAAAGGTCGTCAAATTACCAACAATTTCTTTTTTTTAAAGTTGTATTATCTTCACTCCGTCATTTGTTATTAAGGAAAACATTTTTATATTTCATAAATTAATTTCTCAAAAAATATTTTATTTATCGACTTGCAATTTTAACCACTTATAACATTCATTGGAAACTATATTTGGTTAAAATTTCAAGTGATTATCTTCATTTGTTTTCGAGAAAAAAAATATTTTTGAAAAAAAGTGCATTTTCTTTCGGAGACTATAACAGGAGTAAAAGTCAACCAATCGTCTTGAATTTTGGAACAGAGATAGCTTTTTTATATCTTCGAACCGAGTTCGTCGCCCAAAAAAATCGGTCCATTACGAATAAAGATATTTGAGATTAAAATTTTTTTTTTTAATTTTCGAATTGCGTTTTTTCAGAGAATTGTTGATTTATCGACCTAAAATTTTAACCACTTATAACACTCATTGAAGACTATATTTGGTTAAAATTTCAAGTGATTATCTTCATTTGTTTCCGAGAAAAAAAATATTTTTGAAAAAAAAGGGAGTTTTCTTTCGGACGCGATAACAGGAGGAAAAGTCAACCTATCGTCTTGAAATTTGCCACAGAGATAGCTTTTATTAGATTATTATAATTTCAATTTAATAAAAGGAATCGATAAATTATTTTGAGGAAGCTAAGTGCCAAAGAATTGGCAGCGGTTTTCTATTGAATAATGTTTGATAACATTTTGAAAGTGATCCGTACTTAGTTTATTCCCACTTGTGCTTGCCTATAATCCAAATCAAGCGGAGCTGGCAGTTACAATGTAGGCGATTGGTTCAGTAGTACGCATCGGAAATTTCTTTTATACGCGTTATAATAATGGGCTTGAAGCTATTTACCTGCTATGTACCTAGAACTCGGTTCGCCGAGTAGCAGGTAAAAACATACACGAACAATACCAGCAATTTAGTAGGGAATTCTACCCTTAACAGTAATAATGGCAGACTGTTAGAAGAATAAGACATTATTCTTTCTTGTGTATTTATACGCTTACGCGTTCATATCACATCAATGTGTATGAGTAAGACGACGCCTTCTTCATATGTCCCACTTCTCAATGTACTGGAACTTGGGGACGTTCACCTAATCTCGGCTGTATGAAGTCAATATCTGAGTAATAATTATTAGAGATTGTTGGAAGAATGAAAATTCATTGTTTCTTGTGTATTTATATGTATACGCGTTCATATCATATCAATATTTATAAGCAAGTCTTCGCCTTCTTTATATGTCCCACTTCTCGGTGTACCGGGATTTGAAACGTTCAAATAATCTCGGCTATATCAAGGCAATTTCGGAATCGGAGAATAAATTATGTCAAGGCGTGTTAATTCAAATAATACTTAAAGCAATACTCTGATAAAAATCGTGTTACCATTATTTGCTTGTACGATATACCCATTACTTTTCCCCGGTTATGTCTCCACCAAGGATCACTGCGCGTACGGCTCGGACTTCATATTATGTTTACGAAGCTTTTTCTCTTTATGAAATTTGATAACCAAAATTACTATAAATATATTTATAAATAAACTAATAATGGGCTTGAAGCTATTAATTACTTCCTATGTACTTAGATCTCGTTTCGCCGAGTGGCAGGTAGAAACGTAGACGACCAATACCCGTATTTTAATAGGGAATTACTACGCTAACAGTAACAATGGCTGAACGTTTGAAGAATTAGAAATTATTATTATTAGTTCACGGAATCTCGGCTGTATGAAGTCAATATCTTAATAACAATTATTAGAGACTGTTAGAAGTATGAGAAATGATTGTTTCTTGTATATTTATAGGTATATAATACACAAGACACAATGATTTTTTAGTTTTCTCTCTGTCTCTTATAGTTATTATTAAGATATTGACTTCATACAGCCGAAATTAGCTGAACGTACCCAAATCCCGCTACACCGACAAGTGGGACAAATATAGAAGGCTTTACTTTTACTTACTCATAATTATTGATGTGTTATGAATGCGGAAGCATATAAATAGACAAGAAACAATCATTTCTAATTCGTCTAACAGCCAGCCATTGTTACTGTTAAGCGTATGATTCCCTATTAAATTGCTGGTATTGGTCGTCTACGTTTTTACCTGTTACTCGGCGAACCGAGATCTGGGTACATATGAAGTAAATAGCTTCAAGCCCATTGTTATTTTATTTATAAGTATATATTTATAGTAATTTCGGTAATTAAATTTCATAAAGAGAAAAAGCTTTGTCAAGATAATATAAAGTCAGAACCGTACGCGCTGTGATCCTTGGTGAAGAGATGTTCGGAGAAAAGTAATCGGTATATCGTACAATCAAATAATGGGAATACGATTATCACAGAATTGCTTTAATTATTAGTTGAATGAGCACGTCTTGACATAATTTATTCTCCGATTCAGAAATTGCCTTGATATAGCCGAGATTATTTGAACGTCCCGAATCACGGTACACCGAGAAGTGGGACGTATAAAGAAGGCGACGACTTACTCATCAACATGATGAGATATGAACCTGTATGCATATCAATACACAAGAAACAATAATTTTTATTTCGTCTCACTGTCTCTCATAGTTATTATTAAGATATTAAGATCATACAACCAAGATTAGGTGAACATACCCAAATGCCGGTACACCGAGAAGTGGGACGATTACAGAAGACGGCGCCTTACTCATACACATTGATGTGTTATGAATGCGGAAGCATATAAATACACAAGAAACAATAATTTCTAATTGTTCTAATAGTCTGCCATTGTTACTGTTAAGCGTAGGATTCCCTATTAAATGGCTGGTATTGGTCGTGTAAGTTTTTACCTGATACTCGGCGACCGAGATCTAGGTACTTATGATGTAAATAGCTTCAAGCCCATTGTAAGTTTATTTATAGGTATATTTATAGGAATTTCGGTAAACGACTTTCATAAAGAGAAAAAGCTTTGTCAATATACTATGAAGACCAAATAGTTCGCGAAGTAATTTTTGGTAAAGACATTTCCGGGGAAAAGTAATGGACATATCGTACAAGCAAATAATAGTAATACGATTATCATAGAATTGCTTTCATTATTATTTGAATGAGCACGTCTTGACATAATTTATTCTCCGATTCAGAAATTGACTTGACAGAGCCGAGATTATTTGCATGTCCCAAATCCCGATACACCGAGAAATGGGACATATAAAGAAGACGGCGACTTACTCATTAACATTATGTGATATGAACCTGTATGCATATTAATACACAAGAAACAATGATTTTTAATTCTTCTCACAGTTTCTCATAATTATAATTAAGATATTGGCTTTATACAGCCGAGACTAGGTGGTACCCAAATCCCGGTATACCGAGAAGTGGGACATATAAAGAAGGCTACGACTTATTCAACAACATGGTGTGATATCGCAAAATAACTGATACCAATCGATAGAGCAGACAAAAATACTTCGAATGCACCCTATCCGGAATTGATTCATTTATTGACTATTTTGCTGTAACGTTATTAATGGGGTGCGTTGGAGGATTGTCACTGTACAACATATCGTAATTTTTTGTAAGTAGGTTATATTTTGAAATAACAAAAGATATTGACATGAATATTTTTTGACTTTGAAGAATAAAGAGTACTGTATAATTTGTTACATTTTTAAATCTTTTTCTTGATTTTTTTTTAAAGAAAATAATAGCTTATAAGTAAGTGACTTTTTTGCTGCGCGATTACTAGAGTGAAACCGGCTTAATTCCTTTTTTTAGTTTTACATTTGGATATCTTTGAGCGGAGTTCGTTGGGCAAAAGGATTGGTCTATAAATTTCAAAGATATTTGAAGTTAAAATTTTGTTAACTTTTTCTTTAAAAATGGCAATTTCTCCAGAATAGCTTAATGTATCAGCTTGAAGTTCATACACAACTTTTTTTAGTTAGTTTATAATATGGACACACACACACACACACACACACATACACACACACACATACGCACGTACGCACGCACGCACGCACGCACGCACGCACACACACGCGCACACACACACACACACACACACACACACACACACACACCTGGAATGTGTTCCTTAAAACGAGTGGCTACTGAATTGTTTCTACCCATCATGATGTTTACTGTGTCAGATGAAAATGCTAGTATGTTTGATAAGGGAATGCCCGCCACTTCAAATGAGTTTTTCATAAGTTGGAACAAATGTTCGGCATTCACAACAATTCTTATTTCTCCTCTTCTATATACTTCCACCATATCCCCAAGATAGTAAGCGATATATTTCGCTATTTCATCCCAGAAAAGTACGACAATAAACAAGCATTTATCAACGGCTATATCCGTCATTTCGTCTACTAAAATAGAGAATTTAGTAACACATAATGTTTCTATAAGTTTTTGCTTTTGCACTGGTGCAATGACTCGTGTAGCGAGTTTCTGCGCTTTCACTCTACACATTTTCATTTGTGTAATTGATTCACTATCTGGGTTAATATATTTTACAAATGGAACCAGATTTTCGACAGATTTAAACGAATAGTGATTTTCGACAATATAACTTGTCACTTGAAGCTCGCGCTCAGCCACCTGCATATTAAATCGAGGATTCATATGAAAAAACTGTCCGGTGGGATTCCCCGCCGCTATTTCAGTATTCCGAAAATGTAGATAAGTCTGTTTATGCTGTCATAAGGAGGAGCTTTTAGCAATGATGCTCTTATTGCAGATAGAACAAAATGCTAGATTTGAATCGCCGTCGACGCTTCGTATCCAGTCTCTATAAAACTCATTGTTTTCCCATGCAACCTGTAACAAATAAATTATAGTATTTGTAAAAAAAAAATACGAATAGTTAGAACATCATTGCGATATAGAAATTATCTTAATTATTTTCCAACAAAAATCACAATGTGTAATAACGCTTACTCCTATCGCATGCACGTGATCCTGCAACGGAGAGCCTGCATATCGACGGCTGAGCAGAACAAGGGTTACAATATAATATATGTAATATATGTAATATATGTAATATATGTGTGTGTGTGGGTGTGTGTGTGTGTGTGTGTGCGTGCGTGCGTGCGTGCGTGCGTGCGTGCGTGTGTGTGTGTGTGTGTGTATAATACATATAATATATGTATTTTTATACATAAATGATAAAAAATACGAGCCGAGATGCGCCCTTCTTCGTCCGCGCGGCGAGATACGCTCTTCTTCATCCACGCGGCGAGATGCGCTCTTCTTCATCCACGCCGCACGCGGCGAGATGCGCATTTCTTTATCGGCGCGGCGAGCCGCGAGATACACTCTTGTTCCGCTCAGCTGCCGTCGATATATAATCATTCAGAACACTATTGAAAGAATCGGTTCATCATAGTTTTGGACTCAAATTGAAATAATTATTTATGATTAACGATTTAAGAACGATGTCCATTTTAAGGATCACAGTTGGCGTACCCAGATCTTGGTTTGCCAGAATTCGGATAAAAACATATACGATCAACTCCTATAATCTTAGACCTAGCAATAAGCCATAAATTTTTTGTACATGTGTAATTACTTGTTAACGTGTAGTACTGTGTAATTACAATTGCGTTTAAGTAATTATATAATTCATTTTAATATGTACCGAGAAACGCGTTTCTTCTGTTTTTCCACTTCTTGGTGACCAGGGATTTCGAAACGTTACTTTATATTGTCAGGTATCACATAAAAAGTATTAACTGCGTATTTTGTCACCTCGAAATCGTTGTAATATTTTTAATTTCTAATGCGATAAAAACCATGTTCCGCTTCACGCATAGTATAGTGACTTTTACGTTGTGTCCAGAAAATCGTGCTAAATTATATTTTGTAATAATTACCTTCCGTGAAGCGACAAACGAAAAATTTTATGTTCGTGTATAATTACTTACAGTCGCGTTTATTCATAGATATAATTGATTTTAATTTTAATGGAGGACGCGTTCCTGCCGTTTTCCCATTTCTTACTGAACCGGGATTTGAGGAGGTCACTTTATATTGCCATGTATGAAATAAAAAGTATTATCCGCGTATTTCAGTACCTCGAAACGTCATAATATTTCGTTTTACGCATATACGCAAATGTGAAGTGGAGTTTCAAATCATTATTAATCACCTGGTATTTATAAGGTGAATCGTTCCCTTGAATGTCCACTTGTTGTGGCTGTAAGGCATGATTCACTTCATCATTCACTTCATTATCGCCATTGTGCACATCTCTAATATGCTTTCGCAAATGTTTTTTTATAACACTTAATTGTGCAGCGACTCTTCGATTGCATAGATTGCAAATAGCTTTTGCCCTGTCATCATTGTCTGCTCGAATCCTGTGATTGATTTCAGGACGTTCTTCCCACTCCGGCTTGTATAAATACATTTTAATGTTCCTTATATATATGTATATAGACACTTTTATTTATAAAATAAACTCCATAAAGAGTTGTTACTCTGTCAAAGGACAAGGCAATACTAAACTGGTGTAGCCTTATCTGGAGTACCACCGTTTTGTTAATGTTACTTAGAAATGTTGTTACTTCGAAATGGCCGCGCCTCCCGGCTCTTAACCGGCTTACCGCATTCCCGAAAATTCATCCGTCAGACCGTCACGCAAGTTTCGCGAATCAATGTTCCGCAAACACATGGAAAATAGGGATAACTACCTAATATAGTTTTTGTACAGTTGATGAACTTATTCATTTTAAATTAAAAAGTGATCATGTTTTACATATATGTTTATGCATACATTTATACGGCGAATATTTTGAATTTGTATAAAAAGGGTGATTTACTTTTATAATTCAATATATGTTTTCAATAAATACTTTGAATATTTTGATATGCTTATTCATCGCAATATTCAACTATACTTAAAGTTGAAATCATATTATTCTCAGATTTTTCAGTGAATTAATATATTTTAAATCAATTTTATTTTTATAGTAACTCAAAGAAACTACATGAATGTACATTATGAATGTTTTGCATAAAAGTTTATAGATGGTCTTAGAATTGTACTCTGATTTTAGTTTTTTGATAAATTTGTAAAAATCAATCATATTTAATGAGGTTTAACAATGTTTTACGGAAAAATTTTACACTATTCTTTTTCATTATATTTATTAGAATTCATTTTTCTAAGTAGCGTAGATAAAACTAAAAATATGATATTTGCATACATATACATATTATATCATACACCGACTTGAAGTCCGCAAAAAAAAGCAAAAATATTTTCTTTTATAAAACAGCAATTAGTTTTCTGTCGGTGCACCTCGCAAGTTTCGCGGAAGCTCGTATAGCTACTCGTTCCGCTTACGCGAGCGGCCAAACTTGCTCGATTTTCGAGAGGAGTGAAGGGGAAAGCACCGCCCCTCATTCCCGCCGCTGCTGGTTATGGACTTATGGTAGCCAATCAGTGAATAGGAAAACCATAGACTTATACAGATAGACTGCGCACTCAATGAGTGGCGCGAAGCCCTTCATTATAAAGAGAGAGCAATAGTGGCAGGCTCTCTTTCTCTTTCTAATCGTTGTAGTGATGGAGAGAAGGAGGAGAAGGCGTAGCTGTGTGGCTGTGTGTATGTGTGTGTGTATATATGTGTGTGTGTGCGTGTGTGTGTGTGTGTGTATGTGTAGATCTGTATCGTTTACATGCTTAATTGGTTTAATACGAAGACTTGTTTATTGTTTTATGCTTTATCGTTTATTGGGATTTTTATTAAAGAAGAATAAATAAATGTTGGAATGGTTTGGAGCTGTTATATCTGTAAACTTTTTGTAAAATTTGAGGTTATATATCAAAACAATCTTTGTGCTTTGTGCGTATGCGCATATCCCACTTCCCCTCCGATCTTCTATCTAGCCTGCCAGCATATCTCTGTCCTTCTATTCGAGTATTCGTGGGCCCGTAAGCGGTAAGACCGCACAGTCTATCTGTATAAGTCTATGATTTATATGACTACGAGTCATACCACATCAATTTTTATAAGTTAGTCATCGCCTTCTATATTTGTCCCACTTCTCGGTGTACCGGAATTTGGGTACGTTCACCTAATTTCGGCTGTATTAAGTCAATATCTTAATTATAACTATAAGAGACTGTGAGAAGAATTAAAAATCATTGTTTCTTGTGTATTTATCTTTATACACATTCATATCACATTATGTCGTTGAGAAAGTCGTCGCCTTCTTTATATGTCCCACATCTCGGTATACTGGAATTTGGGATATGCAAATAATCTCGGCTATATCAAGTCAATTTCTGAATCGGAGAATACATTATGTCAAGACGTGCTAATCCAAATAATAATTAAAGTAAGTCTATGATAAAAATCGTATTACCATTATTTGCTTGTACGATATACCCATTACTTTTCCCCGGCTATGTCTTCACCAAGGATCACTGCGCGTACGGCTCGGACTTCATATTATATTGACAAAGCTTCTTTCTATGAAATTTGATTAACGAAATGACTATGAATATATTTATAAATAAAATGACAATGGGATTGGAGGAGCTATTTACTTCCCATGTTCCTAGATCTCGGTTTGCCGAGTAGCAGATAAAAACTTCGACGACCAATACCAGCAATTTAATAGGGAATCATACACATAACAGTAACAGTGGCAGACTGTTAGAAGAATTAGAAATTATTCTTTCTTGTGTATTTATATGGTTCCGCATTCATATCACATCAACGTGTATGAGTGAGGCGCCGTCTTCTATAATTGTCCCACTTCTCGGTGTACCGGGATTTGGGTTCGTTCACCCAATCTCGGCTGTATGAAGTCAATATCTGAATAATAACTATTAGAGTCATTCTTGTACCAGTCTCTAATAGTTATTATTCAGATATTGACTTCATATAGCTGAGATTAGGTGAACGTACCCAAATCCCGGTACACCGAGAAGTGGGACAATTACAGAAGACGGCGCCTTACTCATACACATAATTCTTCTAACAGACTGCCATTGTTACTGTTAAGCGTAGGATTCGCTATTAAATTACTGGTATTGGTCGTCTACGTTTTTACCTGATACCCGGCGAATCGAGATCTAGTTACCTAGGAAGTATATAGCTTCAAGCCCATTGTTATAACGCGTAAAGAAATTTCCGGTGCGTACTACTAAACCAATCGCCTACATTGTCACTGCCCCCGCTTGATTTTCATTATAGGCAAGCACAAGTGGGAATAAATCAAGTACGGATCACTTTCAAAATGTTATCAAACATTATTCAATAAAAAAATATATTTCGGCACTCTATTATCTATATTATATTATTTGAACAGGTGTTCAAACTTTATTTGTACATTTTCAAAGAGAGCAGATGATAGGCCGCAATTTCTGTAAGGTTTTATTGAATTAATATACGTATTATGACCACCCTCCATTATTTGAAACATATAAAAATTGGACGATAGGGAGGGTCAACCCTTCAAAAATAAACAAAAAAAACACAACACTTCACATTCTATATTTCAGCATTTCGCTGATCCTTGTTGTCAGCCTCATCAGAGAACTGTTTATTGAAAAAATTCAGATATAAATACAATTATAAATATCGTTGTCACAAGCGCTTTTTAAATGAACAACATTGAAAGATAAAACTTACAAAACTAATCTCAACAACATGTCAACCAGATAATTATCAAATTATCTAGTAGTAACAACTACATTGTCAAAAGTAGAAAGCCACATTGTCTCACTCACAGATGACTGAAATTCGGCTAAATTTATCTTCGAGTATATAAGCATTGCTCCCTATGTTATTGTCGAGTAGTATACAAACGCAATTTTACACATATATGCGAGGATATATTGTCCAGTCGCATACAAACGCAAATTTACACATATATGCGAGGAGGACAGTACGAACGTGTGTTTATGTGTCTATATGTATATGGTAGCGTCCAGCAGAAACGGGCCACCGAGCGCGCGCGGTGCCTTTTTTCGCGTAAAAGGCGCTCTGTTTAACTCGTTCATAATCGTATGCTGCGTCTTTGAAAAAAAAACCAAGCACCTATATCGATAGATTTTTTCCTGCTCTTTCCAATGGTGCCATTGTTTTTATTGCGAAACGCTTTCTTCCGGACGAAAACTCGAGCTGAATATTGAAAGCCATTTTTCTCAAAGTATATCATGTTTTTTTTCAAAATAAACTACACCATTGGAAAGTACAACTCTTAAGCTTCAATACCCTACCTTGGAGAAGTTGGAGAAATAAAGGGTTTAAAAGTAACAACATGAAAAAGACAGCGCCGAGGGTCCGCGCGAGCCCCTCGCGCCCGTGCGTACCGCACGTTTAAGTGCACGCTCTATTCAATTCGCTAATAATCGTGTACCAAGTCTCTGAAAAAAGAACTAAGGACATATATCGATAGATTTTTTCCTGCTCTTCCCAATGGTACTATTATTTTTATTCCGAAATGATTCTGCTCGTGATTAGTATCCGAAGTGCCCGCTAGATGGCAAGCACCAAGCGCGCTACCTTCAATGAAAAACATCACCCCGCGGGCTTAAATAGAGGCCTGCGTCGCCCACTAGCCAGGTGCTTTATGCACATGCCTTATTACTTTGCCCCTTTGTCTTATTGCCTTAATAAAAAAAAGCTTAATAAAATGTCTAACATTTTAAATCGTTGCTGTAATCCATTTGATGAAATAAAGCATTCATCGAAACTTAAGTTTGTTTCCGATAAACTTAGAGCTTGTTATCCGCATTTAACTGATAGAGACAAAATATGCGATTCTTTTCGAATAAAATCTAATGCTCAGATTGAAGAAGAGAGTGAGATTTCAATAGAAGATTCTAAAGAAATTATTTTTAATTTGAAAAAATTGTTGAATGACCAAAATTTGACAAAAATGGAAAAGATATTACTTTTGAAATTACTTCCTCAAAACTGGAGCACTCGCAAAGTAGCTAGATTTTCGAACTTGTCTTGTCGATTTTCATCGAAATGTAAATTATTTGATAACCCAGCCCAATTAAATGACAACAGAGGAAATAAAAAAATATCAAGTTATACTTTAGATCAAGCAAAGCTCTTCTATGAAAGTGATGAGAATAGTAGAATTATGCCAGGCTATAAAGATAACAAATGTATAAAAAATGATGGTGGCACAAAAAGTTACATCCATAGAAACGGCTTGTTTTATACAATCTTCGAGAACTATATTTAAAATATAAGCAACAGTATCCTGGATCGAAAATAGGATTCAGTAAATTTGCCGAATGTCGTCCTAAATATTGTGTTTTAGCTGGTAGCAGTGGGACACACTCAGTGTGTGTTTGCGTTTATCATCAAAATGTTAAACTTCTGTTAGTTGGTTTAAGAAACTCAGGAGTTTCTTTTATAGAATGAACACTTATAAAGATTGCATAGCCTAAATAGTTTGTAAAAGTCCAACAGCGAATTGCTATTTAAATATGTGCGAAAATAGTCCTGGTGTCGAACCTCTAAAAAATGATCTAGAATTATCATTCGAAAGCTCTGAGATTAATGAAATAAAGTTTCAAATGTGGAAAACTACCGATAGATCAACATTGCAAACTGAACACGTTTCTAAGTCTTCATTTATCGATATTTTTTTTCCTCTTTACAGAAAAGCTACAGAAAAGCTACAAAACAGGCTAGCCTCAGCTAAGACAATACCTGGAACTCAATTGTTTTATTGTATTAAATTATTAAATGATGCCAAAAAGTTAGAACTTAAAAGATTTTCAGCGTCAGAAGATTCTCAATTATATCCACCGATCAAAAAAGAAAAAGTACTTAAAACTCAAACAAAGAAAGAAGCGGATGTCGCAAAAAGGACAATTCTTATAAAATCAAAAAATGTAAAAAAATTAGAATTTAAAGGAAAAGGTAATATTGTTATGCCAGATTAAACAATCTATAAGGTTATTTTAAATTTCTGTTTCACTGCTTTCAGTGCGTTCATGGATATTTTTATGTTTAATATATTATGTTTTTCAAATTTTGTTATATAAATGAACAAAGTTCATTGTAATATTATACTAACTGTTACAACTAGATCCACAAAATTATGTCCACGCATTGGCATTGTAAGTTACAAAACATTTTATATTTACAAAAAAGAAAGGGCGAAATAGCACATCGCGTGTATTAATCCGCCCTTGAGCATAGCGTAAAAAGTTCGGGCAGCCGCTGTCTTTTTGATCTTACTATTTTTGAACTTTTCATGTTTCAACTTAAAAATATAATATTTTATAGTTTAAGACTTGTACATTTGAAGAATATAATTCATTTTGAAGAAAAGACTGATATTTTATTGAAAAAATAGAGTTTAAACATTCAAATGGAATTTTCAACTAGAAGGAAGCATTTCGGAATAAAAATAATAGTACCATTGGAAAGAGCAGGAAAAAATCTATCGATATATGTCCTTAGTTCTTTTTTCAGAGACTTGGTACACGATTATTAGCGAATTGAATAGAGCGTGCACTTAAACGTGCCGTACGCACGGGCGCGAGGGGCTCGCGCGGACCCTCGGCGCTGTCTTTTTCATGTTGTTACTTTTAAACCCTTTATTTCTCCAACTTCTCCGAGATAGGGTTTTGAAGCTTAAGAGTTGTACTTTCCAATGGTGTAGTTTATTTTGAAAAAAAACATGATATACTTTGAGAAAAATGGCTTTCAATATTCAACTCGAGTTTTCGTCCGGAAGAACGCGTTTCGCAATAAAAACAATGGCGCAATTGGAAAGAGCAGAAAAAAATCTATCGATATAGGTCCTTGGCTTTTTTTTCAAAGACGCAGCATACGATTATGAGCGAGTTAAACAGAGCTCCTTTTACGCGAAAAAAGGCACCGCGCGCGCTCGGTGGCCCGTTTCTGCTGGACGCTCCCATATATATGTCGCGTGTAAAGTCACGTTACGTTTTGCATAGATTGATTAGTCTATTGTATTGTGCATTCAAAAATTTTGTATCCTCATGTCTATTTATAGTACACCCATTACTTTTTATGTGTAACATTTCTAAAATCCGTCTATAAATGGAATGAGACTGGAATCATTTACAAATTTAATTGCGGTAGTTGTAGTAACGTATATATAGGTGAAAGTAAACGTTCCTTAAAAACTCGTATTCAAGAACATAAAAAATCGGTAGAAAAAATTGATCATGCCCTATGTATTAACAATAACAAATTAATGCCTGTACCCACACATATTTTTGAAAATCCCAATCATTGTTTTGATTGGAAAAATACTATAATATTAGACAGAGAACATAATTTTAATAAAAGACGGATTTTAGAAATGTTACACATAAAAAGTAATGGGTGTACTATAAATAGACATGACGATACAAAATTTTTGAATGCACAATACAATAGACTAATCAATCTATGAAAAACATAACGTGACTTTACACGCGACATATATATACATATAGACACACAAACACACGTTCGTACTGTCCTCCTCGCATATATGTGTAAAATTGCGTTTGTATACTACTCGACAATAACATAGGGAGCAATGCTTATATACTCGAAGATAAATTTAGCCGAATTTCAGTCATCTGTGAGTGAGACAATGTGGCTTTCTACTTTTGACAATGTAGTTGTTACTACTAAATAATTTGATAATTATCTGGTTGACATGTTGAGATTAGTTTTGTAGGTTTTATCTTTCAATGTTGTTCATTTAAAAAGCGCTTGTGACAACGATATTTATAATTGTATTTATATCTGAATTTTTTCAATAAACAGTTCCCTGATGAGGCTGACAACAAGGATCAGCGAAATGTTGGAATATAGAATGTGAAGTGTTGTGTTTTTTTTGTTTATTTTTCAAGGGTTGACCCTCCCTATCGTCCAATTTTTATATGTTTATTGAATTAATTTATTAAACTATTAAAATGAACGTCTTTCCCATACGAATCGCGTGCAGCGATTTTTTTGAATAATGACAACCCGATCAACGATTAGATATAGGTATATTCTATTCTGTAATAAAAATAACCTTCGTAACTATATCATTGCCGCGGATGACGTAATAGTACATTACGATACTAGTGGCATAAGTCGCACTTTACGGCACTCGCTGCGCTCGGGCGCTTATACACGCCGTGCCGTAAAGAACGACTTCGGACACGAGTAGGAGTATCGTACATTATTTCATAGCACTGACTGCATAAATCCGCCATGTCACGCCTATCCGTTCCATTAGCAGTCCATTTCTGTACCGTGGAGTATCGCCCGAGCGACAGCGAGGGTGATAAGCACGGTGCAATAATGGACTACTTATGTCATGGATAGGCGTGACGTAAATGCGGATTTATGCCACGCAGTGCTATAAAAGACATTCTATATCTTTAGAACGTTCGATGCTACGTAGCTATGTAAATAAATGAATAACCTCTTCTGACACACACGCCGAGAAGTTGACTACTAACTTTGCTTACTATTTTATTCATAAATTCTCTTCTCTTGTCAAAGCGTAAAGCTTTATCTACAATGCATTACAAACCGCATCACTGGTATTAAGATTTCATAAATTTATTTGCAATAATTGTATTTGTCATTTTATTGCGAAACACATCTATTTCAAGTTATTTTTTTGTGCTCTTTCTAAAAATGCATAAATAAAAGTGAAAAAAAATTTTTTTCCATGCAAATATACTTTTAACTGTTTTAATGTTATCTCTATCGCCAAATAAATGATACCAAACAATAGAGGAGACAAAAATACTTCTAAAGCACCTTATCCGGAATTGATTCATTAATCGACTATTTTGCTGTAACGTTATTAATGTGGTGCGTTGGAGGATTGTCACTACAGACTCCGAAAAGAACGAAAAATCATTGTTTCTTGTGCATTTATATGTATACATACGCATATAAAATGCGTATATATACATTCATATTTATATTTATATACGTATTATGCGTATATACGCATTCATACCACATCAATAATTATCAGCATCTCATAGTTTTTTTTCCACTTATCGGTGTACCGGGATTAGGGTACATTCACTAAATCTCAGCTATGTGAAGTCCATTTTCAAATCGGAGATTAAATTATGTAAATGCATGCAAATTCAAATAATAATTACAGCAATCATATGATAAAAATAGTATTACCTTCATTAGCTTGTATGATATACCAAATTATCTTGACCTCACATATGCCTCCCACAGGGATCGCTGCGCGTATGCCTTCATATTATATTGACTAAACTCCTTCTCTTTATGAAATTTGATTAAAAAAATAACTATAAATAAATTTATGAATAAACTAACAACGTAATTGAAGCGATTTACTTCCTATGTCCTTAGATCTCGGTTCGTCGAGAATTAGGTAAAATCGTAAGTTATCAAATCCAGCGATCCCTAGAACATCGTACGCTTTACAATGACAATAATAAACTGCGAGACAAACGAATACTTGAGTTATCAAAATGCCACATACTCTGGTGTATAAGCATTCACATCACATTATTACGACGGAAAGTCATTACTTTTTTATTATGTTCCCATATTTTGGCTCACTGGGAATCGGAAATTGAGACAAAATTGAGTTTTCGGTTGTTCTCCAATGCATTTCTTGATGCAACATTGATGCATGTGCATACATGCAAATTGAGATTGTCACAGTAATAAATTCACAATAATTCAATTACTATATTTCCCATGTACGATAAACCTCAATACTATATGCCACGAATGCCCGAAGCAACAAGAATGGCAACTCGTGAATATTGGACTTCTGATTGAACTGACCTCAGCACATTTTCTTTTTAAAATATTAAAAAATTAAATTATATTTGATACATTGTGAAATATATAAGTAATTACAAATAACCAATAGAAGTAAATCTTTTTTATCCACTGTTCCTGAATCTCGGTTCACCCAGAATCAAGTGAAATCGTATGTACGCCGTTCATTCCATGTATCAATAGAAAATCCTATACGTTTTATAATAACAATAAAGGACAGTGAAACGGGCCAATTATTTTGTTATCCCATAAACTTGTGTGTAAGCATTCATATCACATTATGGCTTATGACACTGTCGTTACTTTTTTAATTATATTCCAAGATCTTGGCGCACCGATAATCAGGAATGCAGACTAAACTCCGGGTTTTCCCCAGTGTATTTTCCATCCAAACTTTGAAGTATGTTTATACATCCAAATCATTTTTCATATATTGATGAATATGCGAGTAATTAATAAATAAACAATTAATTTAACACCTTTTTATTCAATTTTTCTAGATCTCGGTTCGTCGAGAATCTGGTAAAATCATATATACGGTATTAATTGTAGCGATCAATAGTAAATCCATCGCTTAATTATTAGTGACAATTACAGGCGGTGCGCAGAGCCAAAAATTTTGTCATTACATCCAAGTCTCTGTACTCATCAACTGTATTTCCTGAGATACCAAATTTATATATGTCCATATTTGGAAATTACGATAATTAAAGTTATTATTTCAAAATAATTGTGTTACAAAAGTTTCCTCTTGTTATGTACCTTAGTACCTACATACCTTGCTTCGATTGCCTACTACTAAGAATTAACGGCTGCTCGTGACTATTTGACCTCAGATTGAACTGACATCAGCACTTTCTCTTCATAAAATATAAACAAATAATTGATATTTCATATATTGATATATTGTATAAATAATTTATAACAAGCAAATTTAAGTAAAGCATTTTGATTCACCGTTACTACATCTCGATACGCCGCACAGTGTTCTATTTTGACAAAAAAAGGACAAAATGAAATATCTCGCGAACGGATATCGATAGCCGGATGAATCCAACTGCATTTTAAAGTTGAAGTAATGTACAATAAAGGAAAAATAGTCCAGTACTGATCATTTGACCCTGTGACCTTAGAAATGAAAAATGAAAGTCGAATAAATAACGAATTTTCGGCTTTTTCATTGTAGACTTTGTGGCTATCAATTTTTTCGATCAAAAAAATATGTACTCCTGTAGTGTTTGATGCAAGGAATCCGAATTTGATGTCAGAAAATATATTCATATATGCACCTACAAATTTGTGTAATTTATGTACCCATGTATTTTGATTCGCTGAATCCGAATTTGAAGTCGAAATTACTCAATAATGCTCCATTTTTTCAGGGTGAATTTTTCGTATTTTTTATGGAGTTTTCAGATTTAAAAACAAATTGGTGTGCGATAGGACAACTCTGACATCAAATTCGGATTCCTTGCATCAAACACTATAGGAGTACATATTTTTTTGATCGAAAAAATTGATAGCCAGAAAGTCTACAATGAAAAAGCCGAAAATACGTTATTTATTCGACTTTCATTTTTCATTTCCAAGGTCACAGGGTCAAATGATCAGTACTGGACTATTTTTCCTTTATTGTACCATTATCATATTCTCACATGTTGGTGTTCCCAATGTTACGGATCCGGATTACAGAACAAGCCCGTCTCCTTGCGCGGTTGCGCTTACGATTTTATAAAAGCAGAACCACGGACGCGAAGCTCGTGGAAGGGAGCGGATCTTTTGCATGTTTACGTTACCTTTATTTTGCATCAGTGTTTCCATTTCATAAAAGTAGAAGCTTTCTCGTATTAGGATAAATTATTAAAATAAGATTATTGGGGTCGGTTTCAAATAAAAAATCATCTACTTTTCATTTTATTTTTTAATTGCATAAAGTTTTGGCTGGGTGGGTGGGTGGGTGTGTGTGTGTGTGTGTGTGTGTGTGTGTGTGTGTGTGTGTGTGTGTATGTGTGTGTGTGTGTGTGTGTGTGTGTGTGTGTGTGTGTGTGTGTGTGTGTGTGTGTGTGTGTGTGTGTGTGTGTGTGTGTAGAGGTGTTACAAGTGTTAATAAACCATTAAATTATTGGGTGTATAACTTAATTTTCCACTTTTTTTTCATCGAGTATGATATTCTATTTAAAAGTTCAATATTTACGCGCCAGTTTGCGGTTTCGTAAAGTTAACCTTGAAGTTTTACATAGACTATATGTCACGCCTTGTAGAGCTGCATAACCCCACAAAACAGTAGTACCTGCGATGTCGACCGATAAGCAGCACATTCGGCACTGTATTCTCTACGAGTATCAACAAGGAAAAAAGCAATTGAAGCATGCAACTCAATTTGTTCTACTCTCGGAAAGGATATTGTGTCTTACGATTGTGTAAATATTGGTATAAACGCTTCAAAAGTGGCGATTTTGATCTGAGTGACCGAGAGCGCCCTGGGCAGCCTCTGTGTGTGTGTGTGTGTGTGTGTGTGTGTGTGTGTGTGTGTGTGTGTGTGTGTGTGTGTGTGTGTGTGTGTGTGTGTGTGTGTGTGTGTGTGTGTGTGTGTGTGTGCGTGCGTGCTTGCGTGCGTGTGTGTGTGTGTGTGTGTGCAAATCCCACGAAATCTGCGACAAAACCCGCGAAATCACGATTTTAAAATTTTTTTTCGAGCACATCTACCAGACCTGGTTTTTCTCGTTGTTTGTAGTATGTATAAAAGAAATTCGTGGTTGAACATTGTCCATCAAGTTACCCATTTTTTCTAGAACAACTTCTTACTTTTTAAGAAAATGGCAAGAAAAGCCCTTCTCTTTAAACCTCAGCAATTTAGCCCAGAAACGATGTACTCGAAGTTTTAAAAAAGAAATTAAAACTAGAAAAAAATGTTGATTCCTTCAAAAGTTAGAAGGGATTGAAGTTAAATGTCGAAAAGGCATAAAAAAAGTCGGATTTCTGCTATTTTTTCCACTGTTAAGTCCTGAACTACGAGGAATTTATTCTTTTATTTTCGTCAAGGACGTAACACCACTTTTATGCATTTTCGCACAACAACGAATTATACATACCACAAACAACGAGAAAAACCATGTCTGGTAGGTGTGCTCGAAAAAAAATTTTCAAATCATGATTTCGGGTTTTGTCGCAGATTTCGTGGGATTTGCACATATAAAAGGTTTAATTACTTACTTGGCAAGAAAATACGCAAAGGCATGAAACCCAGTAATCATCTCTATTGGTTTCACCAAAAACTCTCTGGGGTCCCCAATAAATTTCACAAGAGACGCAGCACCAACAACACTTTTGTATTGTAGCCCATTTGTTATTAAAACATTCCTCACATCACTCCTTTGTATATCTTCTTCTGTTTTCTCGATAAAACCATTTTCCTTCATATATGATTGCAGTGTTATGATTTTCTGAGGTATTTTCCAGGACAACTTGTATTCTGATAGATGAGATGGCATTTTTATACAGATGAAAAACACAGATGAACAGTACACAATAATTTGCAAATAAAACAATTTTGTTGACTTATATCAATTTCCGCATTCGCTTTGCTCATAAGTCATAAATCAACTAAACAATTAAGCAAACAAAAAGGAATCGCCAAGTAGTGCTCGGCTTGACATAGCTCATTGGCTGGCCTATTGTATTCGCGTCCTATACGCTGCGAGAAAAAAGCCAGAACCAGAACAGCTTGAATCCCCGTCAAAATAGCCGCAGTCATGCGAATAGGACAACAAAGGTCAGATTGCTCAAGCACTCGGGTAAACACAGCCTGAGCGACGAACACATCACTCTAAAAAAAGGTTTTGTAAAATTACTCCTCTCAAAGGTGGTAATTAATACGACCTATTCTGAGAGTAGTAAATTTACCACTTTTTTTAGTAGATTTACTCCTCTCAGAATAGGTCGTATTAATTACCACCTTTGAGAGTAGTAATTTTACAAAACCTTTTTTTAGAATGCACGCAAGAGCGCTTTTTTTCTCCCAGTGTACAATTGTTATTGAAAATCGAATGATTTCCTATTATAATTCTCATGGAATTACTTTTAGACGGTTTTATCTTCTAATCGGCGAACCAAGATCTAGGCATTTACAGTGAAAGCGGTTCAATTGTATTGTTTATCTAAAAATTAATTTTTTCTATTTATAAATTTATTTGTGGCTATTATCATTTTCATAATTTACAAAAGGAAGTACTTTGTCAATTTAATGCAAAAAATGATCTGAAAACATCTGAGACAAAGTAATCAGGTATATATTATCATAAAATTGCTTGCATTATATCGACGCCTTCTATTCATATAAGGCTAACTCGCGCAACAACGCTATAAAAAGCCAATTCAAAATTACATGCAATATAAGTCCAATTCAAAAATCCGTGCAACAAAATGCCAATTCACGCGCTCGTCCATACAATGCCAATTCACACGCCAATGCGATATGATCCCAACTGGCGCGCCAAAGCAATATAATTCCCAGGCAAACGTCAATGCAATATAATTCCAGCGCAAAGAGCAAAATAATAACAGTGTTCCGATTAGGAGATTTTAAATCCAAGTAGCCGGGGGATACGAGGTGCACGTATACAGAATAATTACGCAGACGAGCGATAATAAACCATACGATTATTTAAACAATTTTAACCCCAAGTAGCTGGGGGAGACGAGTTGCACGTATACAGAAAAATTACGTAGATGAGCGATAATAAACCATACAATACGTCTAGCGATAAGAAACCATACAATATTACTCATCTACGAAGGCTCAACTCTTGGCAATATTCAGCATTCTTCAGCGTATATCGTACCGTAATCGCGCGTTCTTTGATTAAAGCACGAAATTGCACCTGAAAATCATCTGCGAGAATTCGATTCCTGACGCCATTAAGCATGTAGGCGGGGGATGCGAGTGCCACGACTATACGGGAGCGTGTAAGAAGTGTATACATGGCTAAATAATTATTTAAAGAATTCTTAAACCTAAATAGGCGGGGGATGCGAGTTTCACGGATATACGGAAGCTGATTAATTTTACTCCCGCGGAGCGTACACTATTTTTCCTCACATCGAGGACGAAAATGCCATGTTTCCGTTTCGGAGCCGGGCGGGAAAGAAGCACTTTCGACAAGGTTACGGTGAAAAATAACTTGGTTCTGGGACTTGCGCTCTAGCCGGTGAGCTTTGCGTGCGTGCATTATTTATGAGAACGCAAAATTACTCAACCTAAGAGAGAATAGCTACTGTGACAGGAGTCGCGCTATCAATGGCGAGCTGTGTTTAAGTGAAAGTACTGGTATCGTGGCAGGAGCCCGCTGAGTAATTTTGCGTTCTCATAAATAATGCACGCACGCAAAGCTCATCGGCTAGAGCGCCAGTCCCAGAACCAAGTTATTTTTCACCGTAACCTTGTCGAAAGTGCTACTTTCCCGCCCGGCTCCGAAACGGAAACATGGCATTTTCGTCCTCTATGTGAGGAAAAATAGTGTACGCTCCGTGGGAGTAAAATTAATCAGCTTCCGTATATCCGTGAAACTCGCATCCCTCGCCTATTTAGGTTTAAGAATTCTTTAAATAATTATTTAGCCATGTATACACTTCTTACGCGGTCCCGTATAGTCGTGGCACTCGCATCCCCCGCCTACTTGGGGTTAAGAATTATTCAAATAATTATTTTGTCATGTATACTCCTCTGACACACTTTCGTATATCCGTGAAACTCGCATCCCCCGCCTATTGGGTTTAAGAATTATTTGAATAATTATTTAGCCATGTATATACGTCTGACACGCTTCCGTATATCCGTGGAACTCGCATCCCCCGTCTATTTAGGTTTAGAAATTAATTTATTAGATATCATGTCTGCGCGCCTTCACTTTCCTTCGCAGAACTTGCTTCCCTTGCCTATTCCGGTTAAGAAATTCTTTGATTTATAATCTTATTTGTAGCCCGTCTACATACATCCACTTTTCCGGGAAACTTGCTTCCTCCGCCTATTTCGGTTTAGAAATTTATCAATTGACAATTTTATTGGTAGCCATCGGCTCGCCTTCATTTTTTTGCACAGAACACGCTACTCTCGTCTATAGTTTTTTTTTTATTTAATTAAATGAATAGAATTAAATACTAAAGTATGGCTGGCTATAAGACCGATCGCCGAGATAGCTCCTTCTTGCACTGAACGTCGAGATAGCTCCTTTTTGCACTCAGCGCCGAGATAGTCCCTTTTTGCATTGGGCGCCGAGATAGCGCCGAGATAGCGCTCTTTTGAAATGAAGCTTGAGATAGCTCCTTTTTGCATTGAGCGCTGAGATAGAGCCTTTTTGAATTGTTGTTGAGATAGCTCTTTCTTGCTCTGGCCGCTGAGATAGCGCTTTATGAATAGGGGCCGTCGCATTGTTCACCTTTGAGCATCATTTTTGGTCAATAAAAAGCGCGAAGATGAGTCTGAGGCTCGTTCGCTTCGAGGCTTCGAGAGCCCGTCTCCTGGAAAAATTATGCTACTTTTACCCTGAAATCGCGTTTTCATTTCGTGAATAAAGCACGAAGATGCGTTTGAAACTGTCTACGAAGGCTGGATTCCTGATGATATTCATCTTTCTTTACCTTGAAACCGGGTTTTTCTTGTTAAAAGCGAGAACGTGCATCTGAAACTTGTGTGTGAGGGCTCGACCTGGTGCGAGTGGATTTTCTTTATCTTTATCCGAGACGAGATTTATCTTTGGTTGAATGCCGAGAACGCACCTGGATCTTGTCTACGAGAGATCTAATATTAGCGCAGGTTAGTTTCCGTGATCCTGGACGTACATCTATTCCCTGTATACGTGGACCCCGTATCCCCCGGCTACTTGAGGTTAAAATTGTTTATATAATCGTATGGTTTATTGTTACTGGTATACGTAATTACCCTGCATACGTAGACTTCGTCTCTCTCGGCTACTTGGAGTTAACATTGTATAAATAATATTGTATGGTTTATTATCGCTCATCGTATTGTATGGTTTATTATCGCTCGTCTGCGTAATTACCCTGCATACGTGGACCTCGTCTCCCCCAGCTACTTGGGGTAAAACTTGTTTAAATAATCGTATGGTTTATTATCGCTCGTCTGCGTAATTTTTCTATATACGTGCACCTCGTCTCCCCCAGCTACTTGGGGTTAAAATTGTTTAAATAATCGTATGGTTTATTATCGCTCGTCTGCGTAATTATTCTGTATACGTGCACCTCGTATCCCCCGGCTACTTGGATTTAAAATCTCCTAATCGGAACTTTGTTATTATTTTGCTCTTTAGGCTGGAATTATATCACATTAACGCTGGAGTTGGAATTATACTGTATTGACGTTCGCCTGGGAATTATATTGCATTGGCGCGCCAGTTGGGATCATATCGCACTGACGCACAGTGGGAAAAAATGGACAAAATTCTTGAGACAACTCAATTCTCAACGAAACTTCACCAAAATTGGTATACGTATTCAGAGGATACTACAGAACAACCTCTCACTGCGAAAATCATGTTTTTGTATTCATAAAAATTTTGAGGTTAGGTACGGACCTTATAACGATATTTATACAGGCAATGTAGACTAAAGACATAAATTACTTGATAAATGATAAACATAAATACATAAATCTTAAACCCAACAAAGCCCAGCCCACAAATCCCATAAACCCATAAACCCTAAACCCATAAACCCTAAAGCCATAAACCCTAAACCCATAAACCCTAAACCCATAAACCCTAAACCCATAAACCCTAAACCCATAAACCCTAAACCCATAAACCCTAAACCCATAAACCCTAAACCCATAAACCCTAAACCCATAAACCCTAAACCCATAAACCCTAAACCCAGAAACCCTAAACCCATAAACCCTAAACCCATAAACCATAAACCCTAAACCCATAAACCCTAAACCCATAAACCCTAAACCCATAAACCCTAAACCCATAAACCCTAAACCCATAAACCCTAAACCCATAAACCCTAAACCCATAAACCCTAAACCCATAAACCCTAAACCCATAAACCTTAAACCCATAAACCCTAAACCCATAAACCCTAAACCCATAAACCCATAAACCCTAAACCCATAAACCCTAAACCCATAAACCCTATACCCATAAACCCTAAACTCATAAACCCTAAACCCATAAACCCTAAACCCATAAACCCTAAACCCATAAACCCTAAACCCATAAACCCATAAACCCTAAAGCCATAAACCCTAAACCTATGAACCCAGAACCCACAAACTCCAAACCCACAAACTCCAAACCTGCAAACCTATAAAACCCATAAAACACAAACCTACAAACCGCAAACTCAAGTAAAATGAGGCTATAATATTAAAAAAAATATGTATAATTTGCATTTATTTTGAGGCAGAACCTGATGCAGAACCATAAACTTTTAAAAACATTACTTAGAAAACAACTCGAAAGTGGGGGTTGACGAGCGAATAGTGATAGAGTTAGAATTTTTCCGTTAAAAATATATTATCGCCGCTATTTATTTTTGGGCAATATTATCGTAATTTTCGCAGTGACACATTATTCTCTAGAAGATTAAGAGTATTTAAAAATAAAAATTATCAAGATTCGTCAAAAACTGAGCTGTCACAAGAATTTTGTCCATTTTTTCCCACTGTGTGACGTGTGAATTGGCATTGTATGGACGGGCGCGTGAATTGGCATTTTGTTGCACGGATTTTTGAAATGGACTTGTATTGCATGTAATTCTGAATTGGCTTTTTATAGCGTTGTTGCACGAGTTAGCCTTATATGAATAGGAGGCGTCGATATGTAAATTTGCAATAAACATAAACAAATCTTTGAATCGAAATAACACTTTTAATACAGCCGAAACTTGGCGTACTTACCCGAATCTCGGTATACTGAGATTTGGGAACAAAATAAAAAGGCCATAACTTAAGCGGATGTCACCGCTAAGTTTAGATTTCCACACCGAATTCTATATAGTTTATATTTATTTTCAAACTTTAAAAAAAAGTACAGTCATTAACTCTTGCACAGATTGCTGGTGACTCACAGAATATAGTCCAAAATCAAAAACTAAAAAAGCATAATGTAACATAGTTAAAAATAGGTAACTGTGCACATTTATACAGACTCCGACCTCCTCTTAATCATAAATATTAGTATATGATATGAACACTTACGCGTAAATACAAACAAATAGTATATTACACACCTAGCGAGTAAAACTGGCCTTCGACTCGTGTGACAATTTACATGCGGTCTGGAACATTCTTTATTTGCTCCCATGGTGCGTATACGTTTTTTTTCCTAGCGAGGCCGAATATACAACATTCGCGACCTAGCGCCGGGAGCGGAAGTGGTAATTTCGGCCAAGTAAAAAAAAAAATATAATTATTCTAGCTTCTATCAGTATTTTACTGATTTTTATTGTAAAGTATACGATTACCTACAAGATGCTGGAATTAATGGAATACAATTTTAGCTGATTCTCGGCGAACCAAGATCTACGAATACTGGATAAAATGGCGTTAATTAAATTGTTTATTTATAAATTATATAATTCATCGATATGTGAAATATCAATTATCTTTTAATTTTTTATAATAAGAAAGTGCTGAACTCAGTTGAACAGGAAGGCAAATATTCACTAGTTCCCGCTCTTATTGCCGAGATACGTGGCATAGTATTTAGATTCATCACACAAGGGTAGTAAATGAATACGATTATTATCAATTATAATTACTCTGATAATCTCAATTTGCATGTATGCACTTGCATCAATGGGGCATCAGGAAATGGATTGGAGGAAAATCGAGATTTGGTTTGCGTTCCCGATTCCTGGTGCGCCGAGATGTGGGAACACAATATGAAAAGTGACGACAATGATCATTAACAACAATGTGGTATGAATGCTTACACGCCAATCTATGTGATAAGAAAATATATTGTTCATATAGCAGTCCATTATTCTTATTTTAAAGCGTACGATTTCTTATAGATCTATGAGATAAAAGGCGTACTTATTTAGGATTTTACCTGATTCTCGGCGAGCCGAGATCCAGGAACAGTGGACGAAAAAACTTCACTGGTATTGATTCTTTGTGATTATTTATACATTTATCAATATTTGTAATATAATCAAATTTTTAATATCTTGAGGAGAAAATGTACTGACGTCAGTTCAATAATTCAAAAGTAAAATATTTACGACTCACCGCTCTTGTTGCGGAGATATGTAGCATAGTATTTAGGTTCATCACACAGGGGTAGTAAATGAAAACGATTATTATGAATTAATTACTCTGATAATCTCAATTTGCATGTATGCACTTGCATCAATGGTGCATCAGGAAATGGATTGGAAGAAAACCGAGATTTGGTTTGCGTTCCCGATTCCGGGTGAGCCGAGAACTGGGAACACAGTATGAAAAGTGACAACAGTATCATTAACAACAATGTGGTATGACTTCTTATGCGCCAATGTATGTGATAAGAATATATGCTATTCATATCACAATCTATTATTGTTATTTGAAAGAGTTTGATTTTTTTGTGGTCTACGGAATAAACGGCGTACTTATGTGGGATTGTACCTGATTCTCTGCGAGCCGAGATCCAGGAACCGTGGACGAAAAAACTTCACTGGTATTGTTTCTTTGTGATTATTTATACATCTATCAATATTTTAAATATAATCAAATTTTTAATATTTTGAGGAGAAAATGTACTGACGTCAGTTGAATAATCAAAAGTAAAATATTCACGACTCGCCGCTCTTGTTGCGGCGATACGTGGCATAGTATTTAGGTTCATCACACAGGGCTAGTAAATGAATACGATTATTACGAATTAATTACTCTGATAATCTCAATTTTCATGTATGCACTTGCATCAATGGTGCATCAGGAAATGGATTGGTGGAAAATCGAGATTTGTTTTGCGTTCCCGATTCCGGGTGCGCCGAGAACTGGGAACACAATATGAAAAGTGACGACAGTATCATTAGCAATAATGTGGTTTGAATGCTTACAGGCCAATCTATGTGATAAGAAAATATATTGTTCATATCACAGTCTATTATTCTTATTTGAAAGAGTGTGATTTTTTATTGATCTTCGGAATCAACGGCGTACTTATGTAGGATTTTACCTGATTCTCGGCGAGCAGAGATCCAGGAACAGTGTACGAAAAAACTTCACTGGTGTTGTTTCTTTGTGATTATTTATACATTTAGCAATATTTTAAATATAATCAAATTTTTAATATCTTGAGGAGAAAATGTGCTGACGTAGGTTCAATAATTCAAAGGTAAAATATTCACGACTCGACGCTCTTGTTGCGGAGATACGTGGCATAGTATTTAGGTTCATCACACAGGGGTAGTAAATGAATACGATTATTATGAATTAATTACTCTGATAATCTCAATTTGCATGTATGCAGTTGCATCAATGGTGTATCAGGAAATGGATTGGAGGAAAATCGAGATTTGGTTTGCGTTGCCGATTCCGGGTGTGCCGAGAACTGGGAACACAAGATGAAAAGTGACAACAGTATCATTAACAACAATGTGGTATGACTTCTTATGCGCCAATGTACGTGATAAGAATATTTGTTATTCATATCACAGTCTATTATTGTTATTTGAAAGAGTGTGTTTTTTTATTGATCTACGGAATAAACGGCGTACTTATGTAGGATTGTACCTGATTCTCGGCGAGCCGAGATCCAGGAACAGTGGACGAAAAAACTTCACTGGTATTGTTTCTTTGTGATTATTTATACATCTATCAATATTTTAAATATAATCAAATTTTTAATATCTTGAGGAGAAAATGTACTGACGTCAGTTCAATAATTCAAAAGTAAAATATTCACGACTCGCCGCTCTTGTTGCGGTGATACGTGGCATAGTATTTAGGTTCATCACACAGGGTTAGTAAATGAATACGGTTATTATGAATTAATTACTCTGATAATCTCAATTATCATGTATGCACTTGCATCGCAATGGGGCATCAGGAAATGGATTGGAGGAAAATCAAGATTTGGTCTGCGTTCCCGATTCCTGGTGCGCCGAGATGTGGGAACACAATATGAAAAGTGACGACAGTATCATTAACAACAATGTGGTATGAATGCTTACACGCCAATCTATGTGATACAGTCTATTATTCTTATTTTATAGCGTGCGATTTCTTATAGATCGATCTATGGAATAAACGGTGTATGTACGATTTTTCCTGAATCTCGGCCAACCGAGATCTATAGGAAGATTATATTAATTCGTTTTAATTGTATTATTTACAATGTATTCATCTTTTTACGTATTAATTAATCAAGGGGAGAAAGAAAAAAAATATTTATTTATCCACTATAACAAATACAATATCGTATATCATTGTACCCTATATGATATTATCAGATGAATAAACAGAGAAAAAATTTCAATGTAATTATGTAATTCATATGTAAATATATTTAAATGCTACAAAATTAGAAAATCGACAAAATTATTTGAATTTTTCAATGATGAGGAAGTTATTAATAATGCAAATACTGAAGAAAATTGATTACAGAACAAGGATAGCACAAAGTATCAATTATATATATTTTTGGAAAATGTTTGTATAAATAATAATGTAAAATAATTTATGGTTCCTTTTTCAATTAATGTTTATCGGCATCTTGGCAATCTGAGATCTGGGAAAAAATAAGAAGTAATTGCTTAAATTAACTTGTTTCTACATTTCTCTTTTAATGAAAAATTTTTATTTGCAAATATTTATAACGCTTAATAGCGCTTAATTATTGATAGAGATTATTCTTAACATTTTCTCAATCATACTTCTTTACTGCTTTGAATCGAGACTCCTAGCGCCATCACTCGGGAAAATGGTTACTGGTCGACATTTTGTTGGCGCGTTCCGAAATGCATCATTTTCGTCGCGAGCCCCCAAGTCTGACTGCTCTGAAGTGAGTCAACGGCCGGTGAGAATTTTCTGTCTAACACCGTTGCATGGGACAGACACAACAAACCCCCACCACCGACTTTGAGGTTATTGGCCCTTTCTGGTGGTGGGGGTTTATTATGTCTGCTCCATGGCGCCAAAATATTCAAAATTCAAAATTATGATTTAAACTTAACGGGATGCCGGAGTAACAGAACTAGTTTTTCAAAGTTTTCTCTGTAAAGAATTAACCGACATAGCTGAAACTTTGGGAATCACTTCAAAATTTGTATATCAAGTGCGGAAAACTCTTGGATTTTGGAAAATCGTCATATTTTTTTATTTAGAAAATAAAATATACTACAGTACTTTCATATAATAATACATTTGGGGGGGGGGGGGGTATGGTTAATTCGTAAGAAAAATGGGTCATTTTTAATGATTTTTATATTCGCTCCAGTAAATGAAAATTTATTTTAATAAAAAGTATACGATTCAGTAACTATTGTACAATATTCTGTGAAATTTTCATTGTAAAATATTAAAAATTAAGCCGTTGGCAGCAATTCTGCGGAGGTGCCTTGACAAAATGTTGTTTTGCAGTGGACAGCATATCTCAGCACTGGATCGTCTGAAATTAAAAATTGAAACAGATATCGTTAGATAAGCACATTCTCGAGGTAACAACAAGAGGGATTTTTGCTAAAATTGACATATTTGTTACTGTAAAATTGTTAATAATTAAAAAAAAAAAGCTCTCGTTGTTACCTCGAGAATGTGCTTATCTAACGATATCTGTTTCAATTTTTAATTTCAGACGATCTAGTACTGAGATATGCTGTCCGCCGCAAAACAACATTTTGTCAAGGCACCTCCGCAGAATTGCTGCCAACGGCTTAATTTTTAATATTTTACAATGAAAATTTCACAGAATATTGTGCAATAGTTACTGAATCGTATACTTTTTATTAAAATAAATTTTCATTTACTAGAGCGAATATAAAAATCATTAAAAATGACCCATTTTTTTACCAATTAACCATACCCCCCCCCCCCCCCCTAACTGCGGCGTCCCCTTAACTCTATGATTTCAAAATTTAAAATTATGATTTAAACTTAACTCTATGATTTCAAAATTTAAAATATAACTTGAACTTTTAAAATTTATATAATATTTAACTCTATGATTTAAAATTTTACTTTACAATTTAACTCTATAATATTAACTATTATTGACTTAGTCAATTTATATAAGATAAATATGCAATTAAAAACAAAAGTTGTTGGTGGTATTATAAGAAAAATTGATGTGTGGTTAAAATACTATCACAAGATTGTTTTCAATTGTTCAACATTTTTCATATATATTTATTATATAAAAATACCTCCTCCCACCAGGGGAGTGGTGGTAGTGTTTGTTGTGTCTGCTCATGGTGCCACAATATTGAAAATTCAAAATTATGATTTAAACTTAACTCTATGATTTCAAAATTTAAAATTATGATTTAAACTTAACTCTATTATTTCAAAATTTAAAATATAACTTGAACTTTTAAAATTTATATAATATTGAACTCTATGATTTAAAATTTAACTTTACAATTTAACTCTATAATATTAATCTCTGGCTGCCCCATAGAACACTCACACACACACACACACACACGCACGCACGCACGCACGCACGCACGCACGCACGTACGTACACACACACACACACACACCACACACACCCGAGAGAGAGAGAGATTGATTGATTGAATACGTTTATTTCGCCAAGGCAATAGGCCGAATGGCGGATTAAATATGATACGTAAAAATGTTAACTAATAATCAAAAATTTTTTACAATAATTTCATATAGCATGATTAAAACAAAATATAAATATAAAAATAATAATAATAATAAAACAATAGTATGTAACATTTTGACAGCATATCAACGCCCGTACAATTTATACATTTCTAATAACTTTATCACAGTACCCGTTACTGTGATGCCCTCAAATGCTTCATAAGATTATTAGAAAAAATGAAAAAACTAGGAGCATTGAGGACATCACTCGGGAGCATAGACCAGAATTCAAGCGCAGTGACTAAAAATGAGTTTTTATAACTCTCGGAAGACGCAATTGGGATATCTATTGAACGTGTTTGTAGGCGTTCCGATCGGCGTAACGGAATAAATTGTTCCGATAATGCTTGATAAAAATACAAGGGACGTTGAGTGTTTAAGATACGGAACGTAAAACATCCCTGGAAGTACTTACGCCGATCGCACGCCCTCAGCCATTCCAATTCTGATCTATAAGGTAATATGAGAGAGAGAGAGAGAGAGAGAGAGAGAGAGAGAGAGAGAGAGAGAGAGAGAATTTATTTAAATAAAGCAATATTTATTTAAAAAACAATATTTATTAAAAGTAATATTTATTTAAATTTAAAAAATAAACAAATAATATAAAAACTTACAATTGTCAGGTATCGACTCGTCGATGGGGATGTCTTGAAACTCTTCAAGCGGCATTGGTGGTGGTGGTGGTGATAATGGTGGGGAATTAGCCATTTCGTCCATGATGACAGAGAGAGAGAGGTGTTGCCCCAATAAAATCTTACAGCAGACTGGTGGACAGCAGGGTGCTCTAGCCATCGTTTTTTCAAAAGTTGGCGAAAACTGATGATAAGCTACACTCTTATTACATTGAGAGTGTGAAGAAACTTGCAGAAAATTGGATTTTGCATTCATATTACATATGGCGGGGGGGGGGGGGGGGGGGGGGAGTAGGAATTACTTTTCAAGTAAATTCTAAATTATATTATATTTTTCAAGTAAATTCTAAAATCATACGATAATAAGAGATGGAACAAAACCCTCGGTTTACTCTTATTACGTCTGGCGAATACTCTAAAATTCTTTTCTCACGAAAACTTTCAATCTCAGCCGATACCAGAGACATTTGTCTACTATATTATCTAAATAGTTTATAAATAATTTGAGAAAAGTTTATAAGCACTGTTTCAGCGCTTGTACAGCATTTTTCCGAGAAATATTTTAAATTATTATTTTATGTTTCATTATTGTTTATTTACTATAAAACTATGCTGAGGAAGTGTTTATTTATTAATTATACATAAAAAGTTAATATCAATATACAATTAAATCGACCCAAGTTAGCAGAGAAACATCTGAGCGAGTAGGTTTATTAAAAAAGCTACGAAAAATAGAATGGTAGCCACTGCATTAGGACTATCCCACTAGCACGCGTTAAGCTACACCTACTTTATGTGCATTGCCTTGACGTTTTTTCATTGGTTGACTCTTATCATAAGTGCAACGAATGAGGTATCGTCGTTTCTGTACCAAGCAGGCCGTCATAATGGCGAACTGACCAGCCGACATAATGGTCTATTTATGACTACACACATGTGCCACTTTCTTAACTTATATGTTCCTGATACATGCTGCGAAAAAACTGTAATAAAAATTCATTTATTATGATTTCCAAGTACACAAACTCCCCTTTACGTAAACCTCAAGGCAGGATGAGAAAATAGAGAGAGTTTAGTACACTGATCGATGTATTGGTACGGTATTGGTCCGATTTACTACCGGAAATTACGGTCAGATCGATTCGCGGTATTAGACTTTTTTATAAGGTACCATATCTTCTTCTAAATGAAGATGTTTTGGAACCTCATTGCTTGATCGATTTCGTTATCGATAAATTGATCAGTCTAATCGATGGTTATATCAGCTCGCGGCAATATACTTTTTTACTACCTACTTTACCCTCTAACCGTTCCGCATATTCATAACTTTCATTAACCAATTAATTTTGTTATTGATTCGGTATTAGTAAGGTATTGGTACGATATCTTAAAAATTTACATTCACATTAATTCGCGGTATTGTGCTTTATTGTTAGGTGCAACATTCTCTTTTTATTGGTGGTATTTTGGAACCTCACAGATCGATTGATTTTGTTATCGATATATCGATTGAACCAATCGATAATCATTACAACTACTTAAACTCTTTTCGCTGTTTGTTTCTTATGACAAGTACAATGGGTGAGACGTTATCACTTGTATGGCTAGTAGCTCGTCATAATAGCCATCTGATCAGATAGTATAATGCCCTACTTATGACTATTACATATGTGACACCTTCTTAGCTTATATGTTCCTGATACATGCTACGAAAATCTACAATAAAAATGAATTTATTGTTATTATCAAACACACAAATCACCCTTCATGTAAACCTTAATACAGGATGAGAAAATAGAGAGAGTTTAGTAAACTGATCAACGTATTGGCTCGATATTGGTATGATTTTCCACTGGTAATTATAGTCAGATCGATTCGCGGTATTAGACTTTTTTATAAGGTACCATATCTTCTTTTAAATGAAGATGTTTTGGAACTGCATTGCTTGATCGATTTCGTTATCGATACATTGATCAGTATAATCGATGATTATATCAGCTCGCGGTATTATACTTTTTTACAACCTACTTTACCCTCTAACCGTTCCGCATATTTATAACGTTCATTAACCAATTAATTTTGTTATTGATTCGCTATTAGTAAGGTATTGGTACAGATATCTCGAAAAGTTACGTTCAGATTAATTCGCGGTATTGTATTTTATTGTTAAGTACAATATCTTCTTTTTATTGGAGGTATTTTGGAACCTCACAGGTCGATCGATCTCGTTATCGATGTATTGATCGACTCAATCAATTTTCGTATTAGTCAAGAGTAACATAGTTTTTACTACACAATATATTCTTCTACCAGGTGTATTTTATAATTTGCTTATAAAATATTATTTATGGATTTTCGTTTGGTTTTTGTAATTCTATGTTTCATAAAATATTTTACGAAGCTGTTCCATTATAAAATGCTGAGTTGTGATTATTCTTGTGTGCTCTTGAAATACTAAAAAGTGTCTTCAAATCACTTCAAAATTAAAATCACTTCAAAAGATGTTATTTTGTAGTGCATTCTTTCATCCCACCCCTGTCGCCGATTTACGTGGTTTCAAAGATCTTTTGGCGGGTATATAAGCGCCTATGGTACCACGTACATAACAGTTCACTCTGTCTGCACTCTTCGAAAATGACCAAAGATTAGTTGAATCAGTAGTCTAGTAAGATACATATAAAATACTTATAAAATTTAATTCGAGGCCTCGTAGATTTCAACACCAGCATATACATACGTCAAGGTAAGTTTTTAAAGTATTGCTATTGTTTCAAGTTAAATCATAAACGAAAAGTATCTTATTAAGCGATTCATATTTTAATAAAATTACATGGAAATGATTAGAGTATTTTTACATATTCTTACAATTTAAATAATTTTTCGTAGATACAGATATCACTAACACTTATACTACAATGGATTCACGTGGAGAATTATTAAGAATTATAAGGGTTATTTATCATATTGCAATCGTAAGACATAAGATTATTAGAACATTTTGTGACAATCAATGGCTTAAAAATTTAAAAACACTTTCTGAAGAAATATTGATTAGAAAACTACGGTTTATTATTAGTCTTTGTTCGTTACGAACAATTTTATACATTTATAAACGCGGTATTTTAAATAACAAGAAAACAATCTTTATACTTGCTGAGCACTTCAAATCACGAAATTTACACGATTCACCATTTACTACCGATATCATGCGACAGTACAACCACTTTAAACGTAAGTAAATTTCGAGCTAATAATATTATTTACTTACTTAAAATAAATATTCAAAATTTTACAGAACTTGATAGTTTTTATAATAATGATGATGGAGACGATGCGCTCTTCGAGAATATCACGTATGGTACGATAATTCTTTTTATTTTCTATTGACCCCCCTATATACTAATCTTATTTAATAATTCGTTTTTCAGATAATACAGACAATGCTACAGACGTAATATTTGATCCCGAGGCTGGACCTTCAACTAGCTCATTAAGAGGTACACATAATTAAGCATAAACTAATTTATTATCATATACTTATATAATGTTTAATAATATTTTTCGTTTAGATAATACCTATGAGAAACAACCTGTATTGAGTTTGAAGACAAATTCTCATAGTAGAAGTACCAACAGAAGCAACAGCAGAAGCCGTAGCAGAAGCAGTAACAGAAGCAGTAGCAGAAGCAGTAGCAGAAGCAATAGCAGAACCAGTAGCAGAAGCAATAGTAGTAGTAGTAGTAGTAGTACCAGCAGTATCAGTAGCACTAGCAATAGAAGTACTAGTAGCAGAAGTAGTACGTGTAATTCATCAGCATGCATACTGGTTCGGATGAAAACAGTAAATATATTTAATATATGAGTACTGATAACATTTTTTATTTATGCATATAGTTAAAAATTGGTAGAAGAAGAAAATAGAGAAGAAAACGTAGAAGAGCCACACATCGTAATAACAGACGAGACTACAAGACATTATCGGCGCTTTGGTATTGAAGGTAGAGAAATGCGTGTTCAAATTCGACCACCACCTTCTGGAGTCAATGTTTATGAGTGGCTCGAGAGTGCAATGCAGGAATTGTATGAAAAATTATGTGGTACAGCAACACCCGAAGATTTTATTGGCGTAACTCTTTCATCAGAAAGATTTCTTCACGGTCCTGCATGGATTTCATTTAGACGCGTGAGTGATTTATCTGCTAACGATTTATGGGATAAGCTAGCAAGCGTTGCACAAAGCGCTGATAATTTTGAAATTGATGATACATTATTAGTATCTTGTAGCATTGTATCTGTCCCTGTAGGTCGTGGTCGCGTAGCTTTAACTCATGAAAGTATTAAGGGGTTATATCTGGTTGGAGCTCAAAAAAAAGGCCTTTTTTCATATTTTTTTTGAGCTCGTTTTTAAATTAGCATAAATAAATAATATATGAATCGGTTAAGCAACTCTTTTTTGGAAATATAAAAAAATTTTTTTATTGGTGAAAATTTACAAAATGGCGGCTATTTGTCAATAAATGTAAAGCAGTATTTGAAAAAGTATCTCTGCGGCACGCAGTAGAAGTCCTCTGGATCACCATCTGGAACAATAAAAAAATTTTTTTCATATATACATGAGTTTTGCGGTTGAAGTACACACGATTATATTTTTAGGAATTTTTTTCACAAAATGGCGGTTGTTCAAACAAAAAGTTGCGTTTTCGACGAAAAAAATCGACTTAAATTGTTTATAACTTTTTTAATTGTTTATCGATCGTTGAAATCGTGTGTACTTAAACAGATAATCTAATGAAGAAGCTACAGTTAAAAATTCAAATCAATCGGATGAAAACTCATCGAGTTTTACTGCGTGCCGATTTTGAAAACTTGGTTTTGAGATAAACGCACTTGAAATTTGAAAACTTTATAATTTTGTGAAATCGTAATGAGGGCCGTAATAATTTTTTTACCTTTACTCTGCTATCCCAGCACCATATAGTATATGTGTAGTACAAAGCGACATCTATAGCATAGTTTTGAAGTATATTCTCGGCGGTCGATAAATTATAAGCATATATATGACCGCGAGATTCAAAAATGAGATTAAACGATAAACATATATATGACCGCGAGATTCAAAAATGCACCGTCAACGAAATAGACGAAATTTCTTCATTTTTCACCTCAGAATTGCTTTGGAAAAATTGATTTTTAAAATTTGTCTGAGTTTCTTTCATGTTTGAACATTATTGATCATAAATCTAGGGATGTTTTACCATACTTTAAGCCAATAAAAAAAAAATGGAAAAAAAAAATTCCAACCAGATATAACCCCTTAAGCGTTCTATATTAAAAATAAAAAACGATGATAATTTATGTTTACCAAGATCTTTAGTAGTTGCATATGTGCATGCGATACGGGGACAAATACGTTCAGGAGTACTTCAAAAAGAGTGGAAAAAAATTAGAAACAGGCGTCAAAAGTATCAAACTGAATGTGCACAAAATCTTGTACGCGATGTTGGTGTAATTATACCCGAAGGAGGGTGTGGATTAGATGAAATTCTACATTTCAGACATTTTTTGCTAGAATAGGTATTGCCATCGTTATCTACTCATTTCAAAGATTTGGACGTGGTGATAAACCGTTGTATGACGGTTCAAAATTTGTTCTCGATACGAATAATATAATTAAACATACTCTAAGGATTATATATTACGAAGCATCACATCATTATCAGCCAATATTAAATTTGCTTGCTGCTGCCGGTAGTAGAGGTTACTGCATACCATGTAGTAAAATTTTTACGCGTGAAGAAAATCATAAATGCTCACAAAAATGTAGCAAGTGTTTTCAAAAACCTCCTTGTGATGCTGAAAATGTTAAAATTAACTGTCGATTTTGTGGTAGAGATTTTTTCGGTAATATTTGTTATAAAAATCATCAAAAACCAAAATCTTTTGACAAAAAACTGTCAGTCTGCCAGAGTATAAGAATTTGTACAATGTGTAATAAAATAGAGTAAAAGAAGAAAAACATAAGTGTGGAAAAACATTTTGTAAAGTTTGTAATGAAATATTACCTACAGGTCACTTTTGTTACGTAAAACCAATTGAACCAAGTAAAATTTTAAAAACTTTATTTTTCTTTTATGATTTTGAGACACAACAATGTGAAAGAGTAGATGGTGATGACAAAATTAGAATACATGTACCAAACTTGTGTGTTGTACAACAAGTTTGTAGTTTTTGTGATAAAAATACAGACATTTCGACATTGTGTACATATTGTGGTATTCGGGAATATGCATTTGATCGTGACCCTGTCAAACAATATACAGATTTAGTGTTTGCGAAAAGAAGAGCGTTTAAGCAGATTGTTTGTATAGCGCACAATGCACAAGGTTTTGATGGACAGTTTATTCTAAAATGTATTGTTGAGCGGGATGACATTCGTGTTAAACCATCTATTATATTAAACGGTACAAAAATAATTTTAATGGAGCTTATGAATGTTAAATTTTTAGATAGTTTGAATTATCTTCATATGCCTCTTAGTGCTTTACCTAAGGCTTATGGTTTAATACAGATTGAGAAAGGCACGTTTCCACATTTATTCAACACGCCAGAAAATGAAAATTATATTGGTGAATTACCATCTCTTTCATCCTGTTCACCAGATACTATGAGTGTTATTGAGAGAAGGAATTTATTAGAGTGGTATAAAGATAAGAAAGAACAGCATTACGTCTTCGATTTTCAGAAAGAAATTTTGAAATATTGTAAACAAGATGTTAAAATTTTAAGGCTAGCATGTTTGGCTTTTCGAGAAACTTTTTTAAATTGTTCTAAAGTTGATCCTTTTACTGAAGCAGCTACAATTGCATCGTCTTGTCTTCGTGTGTATAGAAAAAACTTTTTAAAACCAAAAACTATTGGCATTATACCTCAAGGTGGATACAGGCGAGCGAATAATCAATCACTTAAAGCATTATTATGGTTAAAATGGATGGAAAAGGTTATGAATTGTGAAATACAACATGCTGATCGTTGTCATGAAAAACGACTTCCGGAGGGACCAATATTTGATGGTTTTCTATCACCTTATCAAAATAACACTCATAGTAAGGGTATAGTATTACAGTTTCACGGGTGCTACTGGCACGGGTGTCCAAGATGTTACCGAACTAACAGAGACACGCGTTTGGTAGTGGGTAAGGAAACATTGGATGATAGGTATGAAAGAACCTGCAAAATTTCTGAAAAAATTAGATCATGTAATTATTATCTTATAGAAAAATGGGAGTGTGAATATGAGAAAGAGTGTTTGCAAAATGAAAGTATGAGTCAGTTTGTACAACAGGCTAAACTTAAAATGTATGAACCCTTAAATCCTAGAAATACTTTCTTTGGTGGTAGAACAGGCAATACAGTTAAAGTTTATGACGCACAGGATAACCAAAAAATTAAATACGTTGATGTTTGTTCACTTTATCCGTACATATGTAAACGAGGCAAATACCCTGTTGGTCATCCAAAAGTATATGTTGGCGAAGAAGAGTGTCTTCAATTCATTGGTAATATAAATAATATTCATAAAATCGATGGACTTATTATGTGTACCATATTACCACCACGCAATTTATATCACCCGGTTTTACCTGTAAAAATGAATGGTAAATTAATTTTCCCACTATGTCGAAAGTGTGTAGAAGATAAAGTGCAAGAAGATTGTATGCACGAAAATGAAGAAGACAGAGTATTTATTGGTACATGGGTATCTGAGGAGGTAAAAAAAGCTGTTGAAATTGGCTACAGAATTAGAAAAATTTTTGAAATTTGGCAATATATAATTACGCAATATGATCCTGCTACTGGTCAAGGTGGATTATTTCCAGGTTACATCGATGAATTTTTTAAAGAGAAGACCCATGCATCTGGATTTCCTGCGGAATGTGACAATGATCCAGAGGCAATAGCACAGTATATTCAAGACTTTGAACGAGCGGAGGGTATAAAACTGTACAAGAGCCAGATAAATCTTAATCTTGGGAAAAGGTCTGTAGCAAAACTTTGTCTTAATTCTTTATGGGGTAAATTTGGACAAAGAGAGAATATGCCAAAAACAGAAATAGTGACAGATCCTCAAAGACTTGTAGAAATGTTAACCAACTCTGAAGTCGAAGTTATGGCGTATTTACCCGTTAATGATTACACCCTGTACGTCTGCTGGCAATACACTGAAGAAGCAATGGAAACATCACATACTACTATCGTTGTTGTTGCTGCTTATACCACAACACTGGCCCGATTGAAACTTTTCAGTTACTTGGAACCCCTAGGAGAACGCGCTTTATATTATGATACAGATTCAATTATTTATGTGAGAAATACAGATACACAGGAGTATGAACCACCTACGGGAACACTTTTAGGAGAAATGACAGATGAATTGTCATGTTACGGCATAGGGAGTTATGTAACATCTTTTGTATCAGGGGGGCCAAAATTTTATGCTTATAAGGTTAAGTAATCTGACGGCACTGAATCTTGCATATATAAGGTCAAAGGTATACGGTTAAATAATTCAAACGCTGAGAAAATAAACTTTGACTCTATACGTGATTTAGTTACCGGTGAGATTCCACCTATATTATTAAAGTTCGATTCGATAAGACGTACAAACTTTCATGATGTCGTAACACGGGAAGAAAATAAGATATGTAAACCTGTGTATGCAAAGAGGCGTTTTATAAATATATCTAAAAGTTACCCTTATGGGTATAAAATACCTTAAATAAAGGTTATTTAGTTTAGTATATATGTGACAACCAAGATGTCGAGAAGCCTGTCCAAAAGAATGGAGTACATTGTTGACATGCAAAGGTTTAAACAATCTACAGATGATTATGTCCTTAAGGAGCTTGCTATATTACCTCTGGAAAAAGACTCTGAACCTCTAGTACTTTTGTTTCAAGAACCATATAATTGGCGTCGACTTACGGATAGACACAAAAAAGAAAATACACGGCTGAAACAATACTATCACGGGCTTTCATGGAAGTCTGGTGAAATTCCTTATGCGAATATAGGCAAGATTCTTCGAGAAGGGTTACATGATGTTAAGAAAGTTTTCGTCAGAGGTCAGATTAGAAAGGAATGGTTGAAACGTTTTAAATTTAATGTCGTCGATATTTACGATTTAGGTTACTCCCAAGTTGTACAATAAAAAAAAGTTGTAACTATTTGTATTAACCATAATGGTTCTTATAAAACAAATTGTGCACTTCATAACGCTAAACTTATGAGAAAATATTATTTTGAAAATATTTGTGTGTATTATGAATAATTTCATATTGTTAAATAGCATAAGTGAATTAATTGTATTCATGAGTCAAAACATTTGTAAATACTTAATAAAACGCTTATCCTTCAATCAAAACTGTTTGTTTCTCAATTAATCTTATTTCAATGTAATAAAACTAACAAAAAAAAATAAATTTTGCTAAAGCGGTGGTGGTGAAAGGCTCAAGAAGTGTATTAAACAGTCTGATATACCATATTAAGCTTATTGATTCACATCAAGCTTATCGATTCACATTGAGCTTTTCAATTCACATTAAGCTTTTTGGTACACGTTGATAGCGTTTATCACAAGTTTTATAGCTTGAAAATAGCTTGTCACTTCATCAGCAATCTGATTTCTCGAGCAGCTTGTGACACGCGCGCCCCGCCCGCCGCCGCCGCAAACCTCGAGACTTATAAAAATATTATTTGCTTTGATGAAAACAGTTTTTGTCATGGATCCACGGTGGAAACATCCTTGGACATCTATAGTTTGCGGTCCCACATCATGTGGGAAAACCATGTTTCTTAAAAACTTTTTAAAACATATAGATAGCATGAGTAACGTACACTTTGACCGAATAATAGTTTACTCTTCCGAATGGCAATCAACGTATAAAGAACTGAGTGATGATGTCGAATTTCACGAGGCTGTACCAAAAAATTCAGACTTTGTCGACGACCCTAGGCCAAAATTGATAATTATAGACGGCTTGATGAGGGAGTCTTCGGGTGGTGGTAGTGGTGGTGGCGTTATTGCCAATCTTTTTACTAAGGGTAGTCATCATAATAATTTAAGCGTAATATTCATCACACAAAACCTTTTCCATAAGGGCCAGCGTGAAATCTCGTTAAATTCTAATTATATAGTTATTTCCAAAACCCTCCAGATAAATCTCAGATACAGTATCTAGCTCGCCAAGTGTGTCCTGAAAATCCACAATTTCTACAAGAGACTTATCTTGATGCAACTAAACAAGCACACTCCTATTTATTACTTGACTTACGCCAAGATACACCTGATAATTGTCGTTTTCGTAGTAATATATTTCCGTTCGATAAATATCACTATGTTTATGTTCCCAAGAAATCTATAAAAGTTAGCGAACTTGGGAATAATATACCAGTCATACGATTGTAATGGGTTCGAGCAGACGCAAGCGTCTTGGACAAAAAAATTTAAATACTTTAAAATCTCTGCTTCATTTCGATAAAAATCAACGACGTATTTTATTACACGAAGCAGATAAAAAACTTGTTATTCTCATTTGCGAATGTGGTTTAAATATTTTACGTGGTAACGTGCCTTTGAACAAAAACTATAAAAATAAATTGAAAAAGTACGTTTTATTCTTAAGAAAATTAACTGATCAAATACCAGACTTGTTTACCACTCATCTTGGTACCTGTGATAAAACTATGGAGCATGCAAGAAAAATGATTTTGATCCCTGAAGAAAGTATAAACAATTTACACCATCGTTTATCAGATGAAAAATTGGTTACTATGCAAACACCGGTTACACATTCGTCGCGACTAGACAAAGAAATGAGCGAAATTATAAATTCTACATCAATTCAAGATGATCGTGAAAAATATGCGATGTACCAACAAGCATTAGACCGTTTTATGTATTATAAATCAAATGATGGTGCAAAAAAGTTTCACGTGAGCGACGTACCCACCCCTGGAGATATCGATCAAGTAAGCAGAGTAAAAAATAACGAAGATACCAATGAAGATAGCAGCAAAGTAGATGATAACATAATAAACAGTGTACCATCAACGCTTCGATTTAAAGCAAAACAGTTATTACTGCGATTGTCTGCTTCTGGTGATGTCACATGGGATGATCTTGGTAAGATTACCATAGATGGTAGTGTCGTCAAAGGTGGAAATATAGTAGATTTGATTAACGATGCTCTGAGAAATAGAAAACAGCCGTTGTCAAGTGGTTATAGACAGTTTATCGAAGCGCTTCGCAGAGCAAATATACCTCGAGAATTTATTGGTAACAATAAAATTTGGGAACTTGTTTCTTCACCACAACCTGACAGTGACGACGACAACGAAGAAACTCAACAATCTAATAGTGAAGAAACACACGAAAAACCAACCAATAGAGCAACACCAAGAAAGTTGAAAAAAAGATTACACCGCCAAGAAACACCTAGACACGTTACAAAAGTTTGTATTCTTCCATGGGATCGTCTAGAGTAAACATTGAAGAAAATTTGATCGCACACCCAGAATCAAGTCTTGTAGATAATTTAATCAATTCTTTACCTTTTGAAATACATGCTCCAGGGTACCATTTTTATGGACCTGGTATACGTCTAAACGAGAGGTTAGAGAAAGGTGAGCAATATGCAAACAGTAGTGATCGTAGCAAAGCTGATTGTTTGCTGGTTAAACGTGCCTTTGCACGTTTATTGTCTGAAACAGCTACAACTAACGAGAGACGTGTGACTTTAGTCACAACTTGTTGTATGATAAGTAAAATAACTTTTGACAAGTTTTCTTTGTACATTAAAAAAATATTTAAAAGAAACGTAAAAAAAGAAACTAAAAAAGTTTAAGAATAAGATAAATGGAAAAAAAGTTAAATAATTTTTTTTATCGACCACCGAAATCACCAGCCTATGCTGGTGCGTACAACCTTTTAAAAACAATTGGTAGAAAACACGATCGCAAAAAAATGATCAAATGGTTTGAAAGTCAGGATGCTTATACTCTACATAAACCTGTACGCCGTCATTTTCCGCATAGGTTTTATGACGTTCGTAACCCTTTTGATGTGTGGGAAGGAGATCTCGCTGATTTACGATCATTAAAAACCTATAATAATGACAACACATATCTACTTGTGGTTATAGACGTTTTATCAAAATTTGCATGGGTTGAACCTATTTGTAACGAAACATCGAAAAGTGTCGCTACAGCATTTGAACGTATTTTGACACGTTGTAAGCGACAGCACCCGATGCTCTTTCAAACTGATAAAGGTAAAGAATTTCTCGCCAAAGAGATGCAACAAGTTTTGGAAAAGACCAGTATAAACTATCGTGTAGTTAGAAATCCTGATATTAAACCAGCTGTGGTTGAAAGGTTTAACAGAACATTGAAAGGTCGATTATGCCGATATTTTACTCATACCAATACGTACAGACATATTGATATTTTACAAAAAATTGTTGATGCTTACAATAATTCTTGGCATTCTGGTACTAAAATGACTCCTGCTAAAGTTATTTTGTACAATACCGTAAAAGCATACCAAAACCTAGCCCAGCGCTACAACACGACCCGTATTCGATACCCTAAATACAAGGTGGGTGACTTAGTACGTGTTAGTCGCGCCAAACTAGTGTTCAAGAAAGCATATGAAAGCGGATGGACGTTGGAATTATTCCGATTAACACGTATATTTACTAAACGCCAACCGCCTGTTTATACTTTGGAAGATCTTGACGGTGAACCAATCGAAGGTTTTTTCTACGAAGAAGAAATTTCTAGAGTACAAAAAGATTTGAATACAGAATCATTTCAAATAGCTAAGATTCTTAAAACTAAAGGTAAAGGGAAAAACAAAAAATATTTTGTAACTTGGAAATGTTATACCGATAAATTTAATTCCTGGGTTTCGGCAAACAATTTAAAAAAGATATAATGAGAGAACAATTTTACATAGTATTATCTAGTATCAACAGCATGTATGTGTTTCCTGAAAATAAAACAACACATTTTACCACACAGCTACCTCAAAATATTTATTTACACGGTGAGTGGTCTGTAGCTCTATGTGAGATTCAGATACCCCACACATTTCATCATATTTCGCTCGATAACTATGAGGGTATGGTCTGTGTAAAAACAACTGAATCGTTTTCACCAAATCATTTGAGACACGAATCAATAGAAAATGATGTTATTGCACACTTATCTCCAGGAATTTACACAGATATGGAAAATCTTTTACAAGGAATAAATAATTTACCTAACATAAAAAATCACTTACAATTCAAAGCACAACGTGGAGGGTTTATAGAAATTGAACGAACTTGCCAGGATACTTGTGACACGAGTTTTCATAGTTTAATTTTGTCTGAAAAACTCTTGAGAATTATTGGTTTTGAAAATCATAATCTTGAAAAAATTAGAGATACAGTTACCGGTCAAAGACCTGCCGATCTTATTAGCGGTTTACCATCAATAATAAGAGTGTATAGTGATATTTGTGAACCTTACATTACAGGTGATGTACACACACCTCTTTTACGCATAGTTCCTCTTAATATGAACGAGTATAAATATGGTAGCATTGAGATTAAAAACATTATCACGCCAATGTATATTCCATTGTTATCTACGTCATTTCAATCGATCACAATAGATATAAAGGACCAAGATGGAAACCCTATAGCATTCGATTACGGCACGTTGGCAGTAACACATCATTTTAAGAGAACCGCATAAGATGGGTTATTTTGAAACAATTTATGATAACCAAAGTGCCCACGATCCATTCAATAATTATATTACAATAGATACATCTATGCAAAAAGGAAAAGGTGTTGGAAGCTTTTTAAAATGTGTCTGTCGTAGTGTTTTACCGTTTGTAAAAAAAGGTGGTAAGGCTGTAGGAAAAGCTGTTGGTAAAGAGGCTTTACGAGCAGATGTAAATATTTTAGATGACATTACACATGAAAAACCTTTTAAAGAATCTTTTCGCAATAATATTCGAGAATCAGGAAAGAATCTCAAAAGAAAAGCCGAAGAAAAATTGGATAATCTGATAAGTGGCTCAGGATATAAAACTAAGCGTTGGGCCCAGAAACAACAGTTGACTAAGAACTCTGATACCGTTAAGACCAAAAGTAGAACACATTCCAAAGTTAAACCAAATAAAAAATTTGGTATTAAAAAAAAAAACACTGCAAAAATAAAAGGAAAACTTTGAAAGAAAAACGTACTGCACGGATATTTTTGAAGAATAATGGCTTTTCTACATAGTGGTTCGTGTGCATGTCTTAAATCTGAAGTGAATTTATTTAGTGTACCTCCTACTCAAACAACGATTGAAAATTCAAATTATGTTCAATACAAGCCAATATCTTCGCTAACTGAAGGGTCGCCAATAGAGTTTTGTATACCGGGAACTAGTGAATATATCGACCTTGCACATACTCTGCTTAGTGTTCGTGTAACTATCGCACAAACAGTAACACCTCCTGAAACCATAGATAAAAATACCTTGAAAAATGTTGGTCCTGTAAATAATTTTATGCACTCGATATTTAATCAAGTTGATGTGTTTTTTAATCAAAAACCTGTTTCTCCGCCCAATAACGCCTACGCTTATCGATCATACAGTGAAACTTTATTAAACTATGGGTCTGCAGCTAAAAAATCTCACCTCACCAGTGCACTATGGTACACCGACGCTCCTGGAAAAATGGATGCTACTGATGGCGAAAACGAGGGTCTTACAAACCGTCGAATCCTTATGGGCGATGAGAAAAACATAGATATGATTGGGTATTTACATTGTGATGTTTTCAATCAAGACAAATTATTAATTAATAATGTCGAAGTACGTGTGCGGCTCGTACGATCACGAGATAGGTTTTGTCTTATGGACCCGACAGGACTCTACACTGCTCGAATCACCGAAGCTGCTCTCTTTGTACGTCGTGTCAGACTTAGTCCAAGTATTATATTGGCTCACGAAAAAGCACTTTCGAAAACAACAGCTAAATATCCCCTCACACGTGTAGAAGTAAAAGCTATTACAATGCATAGTGGTATTCATGGAGAAACATTGGATAATGTCATTTTAGGTCAATTACCAAAAAGAATTATTGTTGGCTTTGTAGAAAATAAAGCTTTTAACAGTGATAAGGATCTCAATCAATTTAATTTTAAAAATTTCAATATAAATTATTTGTGTCTCTATATTCATGGTGTACAAGTACCGTCTAAACCATTACAACCTGATTTTAAAACGAACAATATGTATGTTGTTGCATATCATACTTTATTTTCTGGTACAGGTATACATTATTTAAATGAGGGTAATTCCATTTCACGCGAAGTTTATGCCAATGGATATTGCCTTTTTGCTTTCGATTTAACACCTGATTTATCAGCAAATCAAGACACACATTGGAATTTAGTAAAACATGGTAGTGTGAGAATTGATGTTCGTTTTGATGATCCATTAAGCAGTACAATAAATTGTATAATTTATGCTGAATATGAAAATATACTTGAGATTGATTCGTCACGTCAAGTTCTCGTGGACTATAGTGGGTGAGATGGTGGGGGAAAGTAGTAGTAGTGGGGGGTAAAGGTTAATGGTTTGGAAATGTTTCTGATATGTCAGTCGTTGGTTGGACGTTGATTTGTTCAAAACTATGAAGATGGATATCGTCGTAGATATACAGTCTGCTAAAGATTATGAAAACCGTCCGGTACCAAAAGAAGTGGCAGTTCTTTCATTAAATCAAAATTTCACAGGACATTGGCTTGTTTCTCCGAATAGACAAATAACTGCACTATGTCAAGAGGCTAGAAAAGAAAACGATTGGTTCTCACGAAACCATCACGGCTTGGATTGGCTTGATCAAGGTGTTTCCGAAAAAGTCTTGTTCAAAAACCTAGAAGAAATTTGCAAGAGAGCAAACAATACCTATGTTCGCGGTGGCATGAAAGTGGCGATTTTACGAAAAATCACTACACGACACATTATAAATTTAGAGTTTGAAGAAGATTGTCCACCATTTCACAAACTTACAGCATCTGGTAATTACTGCATGCAACATTCTTTAAAATTCGGTTTTTCAAAGTTTAGTTGTACTTTGAATAACGCCTGTAAGTTAGAAACGTGACTGAAAACACGTGGTAAAACTGAAGCTGTTGGTGAAGAGTTTATCTTTGAACCGCCTATTAACCTCTGTGATGAACAATATACAAATTTAACGGATTTTATCTCGAATTCCTACTCACGCTGTGGGGGTCTTTGCGGCAGATCAAATTCCCCTGGTCTGGACGAGACCGACAGCTTTTATTTTCAACACCTAAAGTCACGATAAACCTGGCTTGCATTGGGTGGCAATTTACGTCAATAAAAACGGTGATGCCTGGTACTTAGATAGTTTTGGTGTACCTCCTTACATACCCGATTATATAAACCGTATTCGAAGAAATGTTAGAAAATTTCGATGGAATTCACGACAACTACAAAGTGAAACTTCAGATACATGCGGTTATTTTTGTCTCATGTTTTTACATTATATGTCTGTGGGCCTTGGAATTGGACATTTTCTCGAAAACTTTTCTTGTAACTTACACAAAAATGATCAAATTATTAGAAATTATGTTTCACAATTGTATAGGGGCACATTTCCCCACTACCATTACCAACCCCCACTACTAACACATCCCGCTACTATCCTACCCTTCCAATAGAAAACCTCTCCACTATCCGAATGAATAGTATAAAAAAAGAGCGTCTACCACAACCTATTCATTAGTTCACACGATCACTCCTGCTGAAAATAATACACAAGAATGGCTGGTCAAGGCAAGCGTAAATACAAGGCAATGGCAGGTCAAGATAGTGTTTCCAAATATCATTGTCGTCATCAAGTGTTGCCAATGGTGTACGGACTAAACAAATATTATTCTAAGAAAATTACAATTGGTCTAGAAAATAAGAAAATTGGTGGTGAATTTCTACCTATCATCCGTCTTAGTGGTGACGACTTTGTTGGTATACCATTTACTGTGTCTGATTGGCGTTTATTTGAAGAAATTTTTCCTGTTATTGATAAGTTCTTTGAAACTGAAGATGGTGATATGCTGGATAAAAAGATGCCCTTTAGCCATTTTAGCATAAGGCTTATTATGAGTTATGGCGACAAGGCAATTGAACTTGTAGAAGAAGAAGATTCACAGATGTCACGTGATCAAACACCAACGAAACAGTACCGACGTAGTTTAATATTTAAAAAAGTTTCTTTTGATAGATTAAAAATATTAAAACATTGTATACGTGTGAGAGTGAGATTTTTATTAGGTGTAACATGTAACATAGAATATATTATTAATACACTTTGTCATTATTTCAAAGAAAAATTGCAAGAATCGCAATCATCACAATATACACATTTTTCTAAGGACGATTTATTAACTTATGCGGAAAAATTCGGCATACCTGATTCTGGTAAAGTTTATGATGAAATAATGATTAAAAAAAATGATATACCGATATCAATACCCATTCATGATGTTATGTCTTTAATATATGAGCTTGTATCATTACATTTAGAAAATATTATATTTTTAATGAATAAAAAGATTTAATGTATCAAACTTGTTTTTACTTACCTTTCATACTCCTATCCTAAAATACCACCTAGTTTTCTTACAGATACAGTTTAATATTATAGAGTTAAATTGTAAAGTTAAATTTTAAATCATAGAGTTCAATATTATATAAATTTTAAAAGTTCAAGTTATATTTTAAATTTGAAATCACAGAGTTAAGTTTAAATCATAATTTAAAATTTTGAAATCATAGAGTTAAGGTTAAATCATAATTTTGAATTTTGAATATTGTGGCACCATGGGGCAGACACAACAAACCCCACCACCACTCCCCTGGCGGGAGGGGAGGGGATGTATAATACCCCCTCCCACCAGGGAGTGGTGGTGGGGGTTTGTTGTGTCTGTCCCATGGTGCCACAATAACTACTGGCGTCCACTTCATGCCAAAATTAACATCGAAGGAGTTGAGGAGCGAATTTCACTAGAATTATCATCGCTAGCGCACGATGAAGCGAGCGCTGTTCATCTCGTTTCGGTTGGCCTCGCCGATGTTGACGAGGCCCAATGGCGACAGTTGCAAGAGTTGCTCGACCAACTGCTGCCCGCGAGTAACGCGCCATTAGGATGCACCATCTGGGCCGAACACAACATCGAAGTCTCAAGCACAAGGCCAATAAAGCAGAAGTATTATCCTGTCTCGAAAAAGCTCGAGGAGGAAATGCACAGGCAAGTGCGCGAAATCCGCATTTGAGCAGATCATTGCGTCTGCCCCGGTATTACTCCGGTCATCGTTTCGTGATTCAAACGGATGCGAATGATACTGGCCTTGGAGCGGTACTCACGCAGACAATCAACGGCGAAGAGCGAGTGTTATGCTTCGTAAGCCGCATGATAACTCCGGCGGAATGGAATTATTCCATCACGGAACGCGAATGCCTCGCAGATTTGTGGGCGATACGCAAGTTTCGTGCTTATGTCGAAGGCTATCACTTTAAGTGATAACTATAGTAGTCTGAAATGGTTATGCAATTTGCATATTCCCACCGGACGCTTAGCGCGGTGGGAGCTTGAATTGCGAGCGTAGTATTATGGCGTCGAGTATCGTAAGGGCTCATTAAATTACGTGCCTCACGTGCTCTCTCGCATGCTTGAGAACGAGGAAGCGCCTGATCTCGCGTCGATAGATGTCTCGGAGGAGACAGATGATGCCTGGCACAAGCGCATAAAATCCCGGCGACTACCTGTCGTGGAAGATAGTTCACGGGCACCTCTGTAGCTATCGTCCGAGTCACGCCATTGAAGATTTGCTCGAGAATGAGGACCCCTGGAAACTAGTGCTGCCAGTTGAGAAACGCGAGAAAGCGATGCAAGAAAGCCACGCAGAACCTACCGTTGACCACTTAGGCCGAGCGAAAACGCATGCGCGTGTCACGCTCTATTACTGCTGGCCTTTGTTGCGCAAAGATGTCGCGGGCTTTGTGCGGAACTGCTTTGTCAGCAGTGCAAAGTGCAGCAGACAGCGCCGGCAGGCCTCATGGCCAGCCATCGCGTGTTTCGCCCGTGGCAGATTGCCGCAGGGGAGATTACGGGACCTTTCCCCAGGTCCGCTCGAGGTTTCGGGTACCTGCTGATATTCCTAGACTTATTTACCAAGTGGATCAAATGCGTGCCGATTCGCAAGGCGAATGCACGTATCATCCTAAAGGAAATAGAACAGCGAATCTTCTTGCGCTTTGGAGTACCTGAAGCTTTTCACTCCGACAATGGAACGGAGTTCATGAAAGGGCTCTTGACTCTTTTCTAAACTAGTGTGGAGTTGCGCATACGACAATTCCCTCGTATCACGCGCAGGCGAATCCTGCGGAGCGAGTGAATCGCACGGTGAAAACCATGGTCACCACGTTCCTCGAAGAAAACCACAAGGATTGGTATTTGCATATCGCTGAACTAACGTTCGCGTACAACACTGCGACGCAGTCGAGCCCAGCTTTTCTGAACATAGGCCGGCAACCGATTCTGCCCATTTTCCTGAAACGCCGCGAAGAGTGCGCAGTGGAAGACCTCGAAGAAGCCGCTGAGCTCGAGCGCTGGCGCTCGCGGTTGCAGAACTTGCGAGACGTGCAACAATCGGCTGCGAAGAACGCTTCAGCAGCGCAACAGCGACAGTCGCAATATTATAATGCGTCACGTCGCGACGTTCGCTTTGAAGTGAAGGACAAGGTGTGGAAACGAAATCGCATCCTGTCCTCAGCAGCTCAAGGCCTAGCGGCGAAGTTAGTGCCGAAGTACGCGGGCCCGTATATAATAGCAACCAAGCTTGGCTCGGATGTGTACGAGCTACAAGACCTCGACGAAAAGAACTGTGGCAAGTTCCACGTGGAAGACCTTAAACCCTACCATGAAAAGGTTGATCTTACCGTTGAGGCAGGGAGTTCAACTGACGTTAACTGGGCACGCGACGACCAGGATGGGAAAAATCCCGATGACGGCAGATTTCCCAATGACCTGGCGAGCGAGCAGCAGCTCGCACCCCGCAAGCAAGAAAGGTCACGTCAAGCGCGGTTGATGCTAACGCGAACCACTCGCGTCATAGGGGGCCAGGCAAGCATGCACCCGTAAGTAAGGGTAAACGTTGATGAGCGAAAGCCGCCACCATTCGTGACAAGCGCAAGCGCAACGCTGCTCCGAAGCCGCGGAAGGCCCAAGGGCTCTCAGACCGCAGCTACAAGTAACCGCGTCGCGACACCTTCCCCCCGATGTACGCGCGCTGCCACAAATCTAGTGACCAACCCTTTTCCCCGACAGGCACAACCATCCCGTGATGAGCCGCTAGAGTGTACGTGCAGTGCGCGAAGGACCGCGGGCCTGCGAGTCACTAGAGCGAAGAAGCCCTGCGAGACCACCTGAGTGCCTTGGACCTTGTCAGGACGAAATGTACCATGGGCTAAATAAAAATTGTAAAAGGGAACCCTAGTTGCTGGTCCTATTTTGTCCCCTTTTTGCACTCCTAAGGCCTATGGTATGGCTCGTCAAATCACTAGCCCTTTATTGCATGTTGCATGACGGAGATAGAGATTATCCGGAGCTGGTACGTCGCCCGTAATCGGCGTCTGGGGGAGGGGCGTATGACGGAAAATTATCCTCTGTCATTTTGCTCTCTCCCTGCATGCCTACTGTATTATTAGTTTAACCTATGTTGAAATGTTACAGGTGCAGACGATGCGGAAGGATGCCTAGCCGAGAGAGAGAGAGAGAGAGGGGGGTGGGGGAGAGAGAGAGAGAGAGAGAGAGAGAGAGAGAGAGAGAGAGAGAGAGAGAGAGAGAGAGAGAGAGAGAGAGAGAGAGAGAGAGAGAGAGAGAGAGAGAGAGAGAGAGAGAGAGAGAGAGAGAGAGAGAGAGAAGCGCGGGCGACCCACGTGGGCTCGGGTGATCAGTTTGGGGTAGAGATTTTTTCGTGACACAAAAAGCTTCAGCAAACGGTAAGTGTTATCCTACGCAGAATAATCTACAGCATAACTGGGATATAATCTCGACTACAAAAGCTATTTCATCTATTTGTTATTAACAATTTAATGCGGGTTTTTTTGGTTTTTTGCGTATAAAAGCGAAACTAATGGACTAATTTTGATGGTCCAAGGAGATAAATTGTAGTAAATGAAATTGCGAACAAAATGAGAGGTTGATCAAACCGATCGGATGACTGATAACGGAGAAAAACGTTAAAAACTGAAAAAATCAGCGTTTTCTCAAAAATACATATCTCCGCCATTTTTAAATATGTAGCGCATATCTCTGGCGAATGGATAATAATTCAAACGTACTTTATGCGTGGGAAAACCAAGCGCTATGCGATTATTAGTTTTTGCGCAATCGCGGTTTGAATTTTTTAGTTGACCATTTTTGAGCGAGGCTGTATGCCCCACGGTTGGTCCGATTTTAATTATCAAAAAAGATTCTGAAAGCTCAAATGGTGTACTACAAAACGTCTATGTTGGATTTTTGATTAAGAATTGTTTTGTATCTGAAAACTGTTGTCAAAGTTGACTAAAAATGGCCGAGCGCACGAAAGTAGCGGAGTGGAGGGGTGCGCGTGGCGGCTGAGGTGAACCGATATATATAGTAATAGAACGCGCTGTGTGCAACGTATAGATCTTTGCTTTTGACTTCCTCAGCAACTGGAGGAGCTATTTTCATCATTTTTTTTTTATTTCAGGGTAACTCAAGCCCACAAAACCGATTCTGTACTTGGATTTCGTGAAAAATTAATAGAAATGCAGTTGTTGGACGTTTTCGTAGGTTGATAAGAAAATAAATATACATTTTCTATTTTTATTAGTCTATATTATATTTATTACAAAAAATATACAATGTTACTTAAAAACTATATAATATTAATTAATTTCTGTTCGCTTTGGTGGTAGAAAATCAGTTACATCGTCGCAGTCATACGAATCGTGTTCCTAATCGCTTTCAGCGCTCGAATCATCTTCTGACTCTAATAATGGTGTATTTAATAAATTATAACACGAGTCTTCGTGGCAGTGTGCACAAAGTTTTCTGCACTGTAAGCCGTATTTTTACATCTGCACGAAGCATCTGTACATCCTTTTTTTGCGCAATTACTTGAACTCTAGGAGAACCATTTTTGAGTTATAGGCTGATTGGTTGTTCCTATAGGTAGCAAAGTATTATTGCTTCCTCCTAGAGGAAGCTTTGTGATAGTAACTTTTTGAGTTGTTGTAAAAACATGTTATAATTGTGTTCCGAGGTGTTAGAAATCAAAATACATGGTTTTTGAAAAATGGCTGTATGGATGTATGTGTGTGTGTGTGTGTGTGTGTGTGTGTGTTTGTGTGTGTGTGTGTGTGTGTGTGTGTGTGTGTGTGTGTGTGTGTGTGTGTGTATGTGTGTTTGTGTATGTGTGAGTGTGTGTATACGCCTGGATCTCAGCTTCTACTCGGTCGATTTTGACCGGACAGGTCTCATTTTTTTTGTTTTTCTTTTGCGTGATGACGGTCAAAAATTCGTTTTTTGATTGGGGCGATGCGTTTTTGTTTTTTTTTTCAAATTTTCGATTTTCTCAAAACTGTTTTTTGATTTTTTTTAATGATAGGATCGAGTTATTCGAATCTGATGGGTAGCGTTCAAAAGAGAATTAAAATACCTATATTTTCTAAAAAAAAAAGTTTCTAGCTATCACGGTTCTTTTGTTATTAACAAAAATGTGTTTTTTTTGTAGAAGCTTATAACTCCTAAACTTAACGGTCAATTTTTTTGAGAAAAATCATGATAATACAGAATATAAATTGCTATAATCTGTTAAAATTTGAATACATTTTGTAGGCTAGATTTTGAGTAAAAAATTGAAAAATGAAAAAAATCAGTTTTGTATGTCCAACGACTACAAGAGTAAAATTGACTTAATGGCTTCAAATATCCTTTTAGAGGTAGATTTTTTATAGTTCTCGGTCGAGTTCTTTGAACAAAATGATTGGTCCATAAATTTCAGAGATATTTGAGGTTAAAAATTTTTAACATGATTTTTTAAAAAAATCATAATTTCTCGAGAACGGCTCTATGTATCTGAATGGGGTGGATGCCATTCGAAAAAGAATTAAAATACCTATATTTTCTAAAAAAAAATTAATTTTCTATCTATCACGGTTCTTTAGTTATCATCAAAAACAAAAACGTGTTTTTTTTTTAAAAACTCATAACTCCAATGATGTGTAACAAAATGAATTAAAATGTTTAAAAATTATATCTATTATAATCTATTATAATTATGAATTATACATTATGAATGCATTATATTCTGCATTATTATAATTTATTTGTGAGTTATGAACTTTTTTAAAGAAACACGTTTTTGTTAATAACAAAAGAACAATGATAGCTATAAATTTTTTTTTCTTAAAAACTATGAATTATGAAATATAAAAAAAAAAACACGTTTTTGTTAATAACAAAACAACCGTGATAGCTATTTGTTTTATTATAAAATATTGATATTTTACTTCTATTTCAAATGAAAAATTTATTTATCAGCTCAAAATTTATATAAATTTGATATAAATAAATAATAAATAAATAAATAAATTTAAAAATTAACAATTTTTAATATTAATAAATGAATTTAATTATAATTATGCAATAAATTTTTTAAAAAATTATAAATTTTGTTATTAAAAATTAATTAAAGGAATAAAAGAAATTAAGGTTGAGGAAGCTTTGGGCAATGAATTGGCAGCGGTTTTTTTACTTGCCACCCCCCAATCAGAGCTGTGAAAGTGGCATTGCCTAGTGTAACAGGGCGAATAGTTTTCGGAGCGAGAGAGTTTTCGGCAACGCCGAAAGCTTACCTGTATGCTCTCTCTCTCGCTCATACTGCTCCGCAACGACGATGCCTTCCTCGGCGCTGCTCGTCGAGGACGATGCTCGCCTACGTTGCGGCTCGAGCGGCGCCCTGGCAGAATCGCCGGCTCTGCGCGCGCTCGGTGCAATGCCGTTCGCTGACTGTGTACAACCGGGTAACTCAGAAGTTACCCGGGAATTTTAATATCGTGTGTGTGACTCTACGCGTTCCTTAATGAAGGGGGAAACACGCGCGAGTACCTGGGGCTCAGATGATCGCCGCGGAAGTCGGCGATCCCGCGGAGGCGGCGGTATCCGAGGTACTTGTAGGAATAACGGCGGAAGGGAAGGGGGCGAAATAACAATTCGCGAACTCTTAATTAAGAAATATAAAAGACCGTTTTAATATCTAATCACAAGAGGGGTTTACAAAAGAAAAGGATATTGAGCGCGCCGCGGTCTCTAATTCTCGCGAGGTCGAAATGCCTCGCGAGTCGCACGCGTCGCGGATGTCGCGCACAGATACACTCCCGGAGACGAGGTGCACCACCCGTCTCCGACGCTCTCTACCTCGCGCGTCGAGGTAGAGTCTCGCTCGCGCGTAGGGGGCCTGCAGGCACTAACCTTACTTAGGTGTCGACGGAGTCCGGGCTAGATCCGTCTCGTTATCTCTCGCGCACGACGATGAGGACTTCCTCCGGAGCCTTGCGACCTGGATTGCTCCCTCTCCTTTCTTTCTCTCTCTTCTTTCTCTCTCTTCTTTCTCTGTCTTCTTTCTCCGTCTTCTCTCTCTGTTTTCTGCGTGCGCGCACCGAATCGGCTGAAACTCGAATGATTCGTTCTCGCGCACACCGTTGCCGATCCGCCCTACTCGCGCCTGCGCATCCCCGCTTCGCTCCTCGATGGCTCGAGTGCGTGGTAGTTTGCCCGCGGATTCCGAACTTCGTTACACCCCCCTCCCAGACGCGACGTACTACCCCCTGGTCGGCGCTCTGGATGCATAACATGCGAAGTTCGCACGCGTGGGTGGTAAGGGCATGCTAGGTTAGGAGCGGAGGTGGGAGAAAGAAAAATAAGGCGAGACTAGTATCAAAAAAAAATACGGCCCGTCCAGGCCTTTATTAATGGGCTACAAGGGGTGGTACTCTGTGTAGCCGGTGGCTGCTGGACCCCGGTGTTCCAAGATTTATATCCCCTCTTGGGGAGGGTGTGGTGAGGCGAAGATTTCCTCAGCGCCTCTTATACCACGGGTCCTTGGGATCGTGGATCTGGAAATTGGGGCACTTCCAGTGCACCTTGACCCCAGGCTCCCCGCAGAAATAGCAGCGACGGCCATCCGGCGCTGCTTGGGCTGGTGCTGCCCGTGGTTGGCGCGGCGCCTGGCTCGCGGGGCGAGCGGGCGGTGGCGCGATGACGCGGCGGCTGGGGACGAGGAACGCGCGTTCCTCGGCGCGTCGTGCCCGCGTCTGCGCGGCCTCCAGGCGCATCTGGGCCTGCCTCGTCACCTGCTGCGCCGCCTCGACTTCGCGGCGCGCTTCGTCTGCCGCGGCTAGCGCGGCGCGGCGCTCGCGCACGCCCTTGCGCGCCGCCTCTTCGGCCTGGGCCTCCTCGCGCCGCTGCTTCACGGCCTTGGTCCAGGGAGCCGAGAATTCGCCCGCCCACCGCGAACTTGAGTGGAACTCGTCCCACTCGCGGAAGGCGGCGGCCTCCATTTCCCTGGCCCGGCACGTGACGTCGCGGGCTTCCCGCAATGCCTTCTCGAGGGCATCCCAGCGCACCTCGAGAGGCTGTCTCCGGCTGGAGAAGCCTCGCCCCTGGGGCGGCGACGGCTCGCTAGCCAGGGACGAGAAGGAGCTGGGGGTAGCGGAGGAGACGGACGGCGGGGCGTCGGAGACTCCAGCCGTTCCTCCGATGGCCCCCTCCTCTTCGCTCTCCTCCGTTGTGGAGCCTGTTGGGCTCGGCGGACGCTGTGCGTGCGGCCGCCGTAAGCCCGGTGTCGTCGCCGGCCCGAGCGGAAGGGATGGCGGTGATCCCGCCCCTTCAGCCGCCTGCTCGGTTGCCGGCACGGCGAGCGGTGGACCGGCGAGGTTGTGGAGCGCCGCCAACACTCCTCGGAGCAACTCCGCTGCTTCGCTCACGGCGGAGGTGGGCACCAGCGCCGAGTCCTCCGGATCCATTCTGAAAATGAGGAAAGGGAAAGGAGGTTAGACGGAATCATCGGGTGCCCAAAATTAAAAATGTATGTTATACTGCCGCGCGAGACTGCGTACGCGTCCGCGAGGGTAATATAGTCGTCGGATCGAGAGTATTCGCCTCATTGCGTGAGCCTTTGGGTCGTCCGCGCGATTTCGCAGCGAGGTTCTTTGCTGGGCTCGCCGCTATCACGCGTATGGCAGTCGGCCTTACTACAAGCCGTACCGCCTTCCTTGGACGACCCGGGTTACGCCTGGGGAGAGGAGTAGGGGCACGTAAGTTTTCCGCTTCGCTCGCTGGGTTCTCAAGCGGTACGCGATCGGAGATTGCTGCGGCGCCGTCGTTTCCGCGATCTACCTGCGAGTTATTCTCGCTGTCGCTCGCTACTGGCGGGTCGCACATCGCCACAATCGCTGCGCTATCCCTCGGCGGTTGAGGTCCTTCCTCCGGCTCCTCATCTGAAGGCGTTACACCCATGTAAGGCTTCAGATGCTCGGCGTGAACTAATTCCTCCTCATTTGCGTCGAGCGCGCGTATGCGATAAGTGTTAATGCCTATTTTGGCTATTATCGCATACGGCCCCGCGAATTTCGGTGCCAGTTTCGCCGAGATTCCTTGTGCGGCAGACGATAGGATCCGGTTTCTCTTCCAAACATAGTCTCCTGCTTGGAAGAGGGGCTCGCGGTGTTTGTGCAGTGGCATTGCCTAGTGTAACAGGGCGAATAGTTTTCGGAGCGAGAGAGTTTTCGGCAACGCCGAAAGCTTACCTGTATGCTCTCTCTCTCGCTCATACTGCTCCGCAACGACGATGCCTTCCTCGGCGCTGCTCGTCGAGGACGATGCTCGCCTACGTTGCGGCTCGAGCGGCGCCCTGGCAGAATCGCCGGCTCTGCGCGCGCTCGGTGCAATGCCGTTCGCTGACTGTGTACAACCGGGTAACTCAGAAGTTACCCGGGAATTTTAATATCGTGTGTGTGACTCTACGCGTTCCTTAATGAAGGGGGAAACACGCGCGAGTACCTGGGGCTCAGATGATCGCCGCGGAAGTCGGCGATCCCGCGGAGGCGGCGGTATCCGAGGTACTCGTAGGAATAACGGCGGAAGGGAAGGGGGCGAAATAACAATTCGCGAACTCTTAATTAAGAAATATAAAAGACCGTTTTAATATCTAATCACAAGAGGGGTTTACAAAAGAAAAGGATATTGAGCGCGCCGCGGTCTCTAATTCTCGCGAGGTCGAAATGCCTCGCGAGTCGCACGCGTCGCGGATGTCGCGCACAGATACACTCCCGGAGACGAGGTGCACCACCCGTCTCCGACGCTCTCTACCTCGCGCGTCGAGGTAGAGTCTCGCTCGCGCGTAGGGGGCCTGCAGGCACTAACCTTACTTAGGTGTCGACGGAGTCCGGGCTAGATCCGTCTCGTTATCTCTCGCGCACGACGATGAGGACTTCCTCCGGAGCCTTGCGACCTGGATTGCTCCCTCTCCTTTCTTTCTCTCTCTTCTTTCTCTCTCTTCTTTCTCTGTCTTCTTTCTCCGTCTTCTCTCTCTGTTTTCTGCGTGCGCGCACCGAATCGGCTGAAACTCGAATGATTCGTTCTCGCGCGCACCGTTGCCGATCCGCCCTACTCGCGCCTGCGCATCCCCGCTTCGCTCCTCGATGGCTCGAGTGCGTGGTAGTTTGCCCGCGGATTCCGAACTTCGTTACACTAGCCATAATTGAATTGGGTGCCCCTGCGTTGGCGGCAATGTCCCTAAAGTGAATTTAGTTTTCGTTTTCGCTTTGTAAAAATGCAAATAGCGCAAGTCATTTAGTGAAAAATTTTGAGTTCTTTCCTATTAATTTTTTTTCCACTTTGTTGCTGTGCATTTATACTATTAATTTATAGGCATTGCTAGCTATTTCCTCAGAACTGGCATGTTTGTCGTAAAATATTGCTGGTAAGTCTGATAATTGTGTATCTGTAATGGTATCTATTAATTTATTTTTATGTGTCTGAAGTTCTGAACGTTCATCGTGAACGAAATATCGAAAATTTCCAAATTCGGATTTTTTGATATTATCTCTTAGAGATATGCATAAAACATGTATAAAATGCACAATAAGTTATTTCCAAAGTGATCATCACCCCAAATCATCCTAAAACCACCCCGACTAGACAATACATTACAACAAAAATTGATACCATCTGAGTTTATTAATTTAAGACAAATTCTATGGCTGATATTTCCTCCACATATTGCTATAGCCTTGCAAAAAAATTGGGGATATGAAGTTCGATCCGGAACTTTTCGCTTAGGGGGTGCAAAGGGACTAAAATAGCGCAAAATACTCCCAAAACACCGAGAAAAAAATCATCTCTCGCGAGTTTATTATTTTAAGACAAATTTTATGGCTGATATTTCTACCAGATGTTGCCATAGCCTTGCAAAATATTGGGGATATGAAATTCGATCCGGAACGTTTCGCTTGGGGGTTGCAAAGGGGCTAAAATAGCCGAAAATACATGAAAAATAACGTGAAAAAATCATCTCTTGTGAGATTATTAATTTAAGACAAATTTTATGGCTGATATTTCTTCCAGATGTTGCCATACCTTTGCAAAGAAATTGGGGATATGAAATTCGTTCCGGAACCTTTCGCTTGGGGGTGCAAAACGTCTAAAATAGCCGAAAATACACGAAAAATAACGTGAAAAAAATCATCTCTCGTGAGATTATTAATTTAAGACGAATTTTATGGCTGATATTTCTTCCAGACGTTGTCATAGCCTTGCCAAAAAATTGGGGATATGAAATTCAAGCCGGAACCTTTCGCTTGTGGGGCTGCAAAGGGGCTAAAATAGCCGAAAATACACGAAAAATAACGTGAAAGAATTATCCCTCGTGAGTTTATTAATTTACGACAAATTTTATGGCTGATATTTCTTTCAGATGTTGCGATAGCCTTGCAAAAAAATTGGCGATATGAAATTCGATCCGGAACCTTTCACTTGGGGGGTGCAAAGGGGCTGAAATAGCCGAAAATACACGTCATATAATGTGAAAAAATCATCTCTCGTGAGATTATTAATTTAAGACGAATTTTATGGCTGATATTTCTTCCAGATTTTGCCATAGCCTCGCAAAAAAATTGGGGATATGAAGTTGGATCCCGAACTTTTCGCTTAGGGGGTGCAAAGGGACTAAAATAGCGGAAAATACTCGCAAAACACCGAGAAAAAAATCATCTCGCACGAGTTTATTAATTTCAGACAAATTTTATGGCTGATATTTCTTCCAGATATTACCATAGCCTTGAAAAAACATTGGGGATATGAAATTCGATATGGAACCTTTGCTTGGGGGGTGCAAAGGGGCTAAAATAGCCGAAAATACACGAAAAATAACGTGAAAAAATCATCTCTCGTGAGTTTATGGATTTAAGACCAATTTTATGGCTGATATTTCTTCCAGATGTTTCCACAGCCTTGCAAAAACATTGGAGATATGAAATTCGATACGGAACCTTTCGCTTGGGGGGTGCAAAGGGGCTAAAATAGCGGAAAATACACGAAAAATAACGTGAAAAAATCATCTCTCGCGAGTTTATTAATTTAAGACAAATTTTATGGCTGATATTTCTTCCAGATGTTACCATAGCTTTGCCAAAAAATTGGGGATATGAAATTCGTTCCGGAACGTTTCGCTTGGGGGGTGGAAAGGGGCTAAAATAGCCGAAAATACACGAGAAATAAAGTGAAAAAACCATCTCTCGTGAGATTATTAATTTAAGACGTATTTTATGGCTGATATTTCTTCCAGATTTTGCCATAGCCTCGCAAAAAAATTGGGGATATGAAATTCGATCCGGAACCTTTCGCTTGGGGGATGCAAAGAAGCAAAAATAGCCGAAAATACACGAAAAATAACGTGAAAAAATCATCCCTCGTGAGTTTATTAATTTAAGACAAATTTTATGGCTGATATTTCTTCCAGATGTTGCCATAGCCTTGTAAAAAAATTGGCGACATGAAATTCGATCCGGAAGGCCTTGGTTGGGAGGTGCGAAGGGACTAAAATAGCGGAAAATACTCGCAAAACACCGAGAAAAATCATCTCTCGCGAGTTTATTAATTTAAGACAAATTTTATGGCTGATATTTCTTCCAGATGTTACCATAGCTTTGCCAAAAAATTGGGGATAGGAAATTCAATACGGAACCTTTCGCTTGGGAGGTGCAACGGGGCTAAAATAGCCGAAAATACACGAGGAATAAAGTGAAAAAACCATCTCTCGCGAGTTTATTAATTTAAGAGAAATTTTTTGGCTGATATTTCTTCCAGATGTTGCCAGAGCCTTGCAAAGAAATGTGGGATATGAAATTCGTTCCGGAACCTTTCGCTTGGGGGATGCAAAGCGGCTGAAATAGCCGAAAATACACGAAGAATAACGTGAAAAATTCATCTCTTGTGAGATTATTAATTTAAGACAAATTTTATGGATGATATTTCTTCAAAATGTTGCCATGGCCTTGTAAAAAAATTGGTGATATGAACATTTTTCCGGATCCATTCGCTTGGGCGGTGCAAAGGGGCTAAAAAGTCTAAAATTACATGGAAAACAGGAAAAAAAGTAATATATTGTTTGTTTATTAATTTAAGACATATTTTATGACTGAAGTTACTTCAAGATGTTGCCATAGCTTTGTAAAAAAATTGCCGATATGAAAATCGATCCGGAACCTTTCGCTTGGGCTGTGCAATGGGCTAAAATAGCGAAAAATACACAAAGAAGACTGAAAACAAATCCACTCTCTTGTGTTTATGAATTTGAGTTATTTTTATGGCTGAAAATAATTTATTGTGTTGCTATTAACTTGTGAAAAAATTGGTGAAAATATTTCATTGTTCCAAACTTTGCGGGTTTTAGTCGTCCCAATCAGTCAAGACCGTAAATGAAAGTCACCGTCGACCAATTGTGGGCTCTTTTTAGACGGATTTGGCCAATCCGGAAAGGTTTTATTTCGGCTTCACATTTCCTTCATCATTCTTTTAAGGGATGAATATATTCCTAATAATAGACTAATATAAAATATATCTGAGAAAAATTATTTTTTACTTTAGTATACCAAGTCTTATTGCTTCGCTATAATACTTTATTTGTAAGAAATCAATTGACAAACAAAAATGGTTTTGGTTTCTCTATTTTTTCATACCTCCATTACGTTTCGGAAAATGTTCTTCAGAAAACTCTAAGCAAAATTAGTTTTTGATATGCGTGTCTGTAATATTCGATGTTATCGACTCTTTTGCCGACGTAAAATACGATTTCACGTACCCGATTTTCGCGTGCGTGCAATCGCGTTTGTACGTTTGCAAACGAGTCCGTAAAATCGAATGACGGGCAAGCATATTCATATAGCATATTGTGCAATATGGGAATAAAATTAGCTGAAAATTCCTTACCTCACTCTGAAATAGCTCTACTTTCCGTGACGAATCCATGTTAGGTCATTTTTGTATGCATGAAAGTTGTGTAGGCATAGGGAATCGCCCATTTCGAGTAATGTACTATGCAGTTACAAATCATTCCATTTTCTGTTTTTATCTGCATAGCTAATGACAAATATATGCGCCTTCTTTATATTTATTTTAAATCGAAATGTAATTTTTTTCATTTGTTTGTATAAGTTGTAATAACTTTTGTTATTTTACCATTGAAACTTTAAACATTATCTTTTATCATTCTAAACAAGCCATAAACTATATAAGATATAAATTTTACACTAAGAGAACAATTTTACAAAATTACGTTGTAGGTAGCCGGGAAAGAATTTTTTTCCTGCTAAACTTTGAAAAAAATGGATTTTTTTCATCTTTTCCCAACTTACGCTGGGAATGCGCGATTTTCGAAATTAACAGGATTGAAAGTTAAAATTGTGACCTACTAATAAAAATGATGTTTGAGGCTTTATTGTTTAATGATATTTTCCAGTATGAAAAACCAAAATGGTTCACTACATTTATTATTATATAGAGCTCGCTCGGGCGAAGAGCGCGTGCTGCCGCTCCTCGCTGACTTTTTAAAGGGATGTGTGTATTACCGACATAATTTTTCAAAGAGTATATCTCATGACAGTACTAAAAGAATCGCTTCAGAAAAATTCTGAGTTTAGTATTGACATATACGAAGGACGTGAAAATTGTGTTTTTCCAAATAAATGTTTAGAAATTTTTTAATTAAAAAGAAACTAATATCGATAAGTAGGGATGTGCATTTTTGTAACTTTAGTCCAATTTTTCAACGAGTATATCTCATGAGAGTACTAATAAAATCGCTCGAAAAAAATTTTTGAGTAAGTTTTTATATATAAGGAGGGCGTGAAAATTATGTTTTGCCAAATTAATGTTTGAAAGTTAATTTATTAAATAATGAAATTGTGTTAATTTTGAACTCCACATTCCTTCATTTCACGAACTCAAAAAATTAGAGTTTCATAGTTTAAGAATTGTACTTTCGAATGATAAAATTCATTTCAGACAAAAACATGATATACTTTGAGGAAAATGACTCTGAACTTTCAACTTGAATTTTCGACCAGAAGGAACCGTTTCGGAGTAAAAGCAATAGCAACATTGGCACAATGTATCGAGGTTAATTTTCCGAATGCGTATAGCGAAATCCTTGCCCCACTTTAGGTACCTCTTGATGACCATATCACAGTAATGGGACAGTCAGAAACGCGTTAAAAAGTATAGTCCCACTATTGCATCCGAACGGATGTCCCACTACTACTCCCAAGTAAATTAGCGTGACCCACAAGATCAGACAATAGTTATTTTCTTTGAATGCGATTATTTTAAAACACCAGCAACGAAAAAAATTGTTTTTTTAAATAAACCTCGAAACACGAGCTATCTGTTGAGGTGATGAGTTTTCATGTATTATGTTTCGTTTTGGTACTAGAAAAGATTATAAAAAAAGTATGCTCGAAACTGTCCCACTATTGCATACTTTACCTTATATCAATAAGCCATATTTTGAAAATATTATTTGGCTTTTATAGCATTGATAAAATCGAAGCAACATTGCCTTAAAAAAAAAGAAAAAATATAATAACAAAAATAGAAAAATTAATGAGGTATAATATTGAATATCTCCTATGAATTATAAAGTTCAGATGAAACCGTTTTTGAGTAATTACGGATTGAAAAAACTATGAAAAATGTAGATTTCAAATATCTTTGTACTCATCTGCTCATCCGGAAAAAAAATGAAAAAAAAAACAAAAATTTTCGAATAAATAAAGTCCTGGGAGCTGATTTTTTTCAGTATTTATTGTGTATTTTTCGCTATTGTAGCTCCTTTGCTTCCCCCCAGCGAAAGGTTCCAGATCGATTTTAATATTGGCAATTTTTTTTACAACTCCATCACAATACCTTGTAGTAATATCAGCAATAAAATTTATCTTAAATTAATAAACTCACATGACATGATTTTTTTTCGGTATTTTTTGTGTACTTTCAGCCATTTTAGCCCCATCGCACCCCTCAAGGGAAAGGTTCCGCATAGATTTTCATATCGGCAATTTTTCTACAAAGCTATGGCAACATCTTGAAGTAATTTCAGCCATAAAATTTGTCTTAAATTAATAAACTCACGAGAGATGATTTTTTCACGGAATTTGTCGTGTATTTTCTGCTCTTTTAGTCCGTTTGCACCCCTCAAGCGAGAGGTTCCGAATCGAATTTCAAATCACCAATTTTTTTATAAGGCTATGGCAAGATCTGGAAGAAATGTCAGCCCTAAAATTTGTCTTAAATTAATAAACTCACGAGAGATGATTTTTTTCTCGGTGTTTTGCGAGTATTTTCCGCTATTTTAGTCCCTTTGCACCCCCCCCCCCCCCAGCGAGACGTTCCGGATCGAATTTCTTATCGCCAATTTTTTCACAAGGCTATGGCAACATCTGGTAGAAATATCAGCCATAAAATTTGTTTTAAATTAATAAACTCACGAGAGATACTTTTTTCACGTTATTTGCCGTGTATTTTCGGCTATTTTAGCTCCATTGCACCCCCCAAGTGAAAGGTTCCGGATGGAATTTCATATCCCCAATTTTTTTGCAAGGCTATGACAACATCTGGAAGAAATAATAGCCATAAAATTTGTCTCAAATTAATAATCTCACGAGAGATGATTTTTTCACGTTATTTTTCGTGTATTTTCGGCTATTTTAGCCCCTTTGCACCCTCTAAGCGAAAGGTTCCGGATCGAATTTCATATCACCAATTTTTTTGCAAAGCTATGGCAACATCTGGAAGAAATATCAGCCAGAAAATTTGGCTTAAATTAATAAACTCAGATGGTATCAATTTTTTTTTAATGTATTGTCTAGTCGGGTTGGTTTTAGGGATGATTTGTGCGGGATGATCACTTTGGAAATAACTTATTTTGCATTTTATACATGTGTTATGCATATCTCTAAGAGATAATATCAAAAAAACCGAATTTGGAAATTTTTGATATTTCGTTCACGATGAAGGTTCAGAACTTCAGTCACATCTATTTTTGCCTATTCTATAAAAACAAGATGTTGTATCGCACCCACAGAATACATGTAAAAATGTGATTCTATTTCTTAAAAAGGGATATTTGAAACTATTACTACTGAAATATTGATTTGGTGTTGAACCTTTGTTTTCTTTAGAAAAATAAATGTTATCAATGTTTTCTGCCAGTTCTGAAAAAATAACTAGCAAGCCTATATCTTCGCCTAGAATCACCACCGCGGTTTTAAAATCAGCGCGGGCATTATTAATTGCAATCAAGATTATTAATCGATCCGCGTCCTCCGGGGCAATTTTTGTCTGCAAGCGTACAGCATTTAACCCATTAAGTGGCAAACGTCCATGGTTGCAACGCTTCGATTTGACATTATGTCATTCGTCCAATTCTCAATGGATTTTGATGAAACTTGGTTTCCTTATGTTTTAGGGTATGCTCTTTCTAAAAATCACCAAGTTTTTTTCAAAAAATGTACAGAAAAAAATATATGGCCGATTTTTTTGGAAAAAGTCGAAATTTTTTTCAATTTTTTTTCAAATTTCGCTCTGCCAAAAAGAAAGGGACCTCAAAGTATACTTTCTAAACAATTTTTTTCGCGACATGAGATGATAATCTTTCAAATACACTTGATTTTATTCAAAAATGTTGATTAGAAAAAAAAAATATGGCGGTTTTTGCATCGTAGTGTAATATATAAAACTTCATGATTTTTTACTAAAAAAATATCAAATATTGGAAAAAATTTTATAGAACAAAAAGTGCTCAAAATTGATCAAGGAACACGTGTGAATTTTTCCGGATCGATTTGGAAAATTTTGGGAAATTTGAGAATTCGAATTTTCCGAAAAATTAAAAAAAAATTCAATTTCTTTCTGAAAATGTTTTTTGGCCAATCCCAAGTAAAATGTTCTATAATATTTTTTCAGTAAGTATTTTTTTAAACAAAAAGAAATTTTGTTCGGAATAATTCCCTTCTAAAAGACTTTAAAAAAATCGTTATAGTAAAGTTACAGTGGTAACTTGAGTTATATTTTTTAAAATAGCAAATGCTACCGGAAATATCCGATCCGAAATATGATTTCGTCGTAACTGATTTTAATAAATTAAAAACTGAAAATTATTATAATTTTTTAAAATTATATCTTGCTTATTTGTGTTGGTAATGTTCAATTAGTAATATTGAAGTAAACAAATCTATTTCAAAATAAACAATTTTAAAACTCTTCTGCTAAAAAATTATAAAAAATACTTATTGAAAAAATATTATAGAACATTTTACCTGGGATTGGCCAACAAACATTTTCATAAAGAAATTGAATTTTTTTTTAATTTTTCGGAAAATTCGAATTTTCAAATTTCCCGAAATTTTCCAAATCGATCCGGGAAAATTCACGCGTGTCCCTTGATCAATTTTGAGCACTTTTTGTTCTATAAAATTTTTTCCAATATTTGATATTTTTTGAGTAAAAAAATCATGAAGTTTTATATTACACTACGATACAAAAACCGCCATATTTTTTTTTCTAATCAACATTTTTTAATAAAATCAAGTGTGTTTGAAAGATTATCGTCTCATGTCACGAAAAAAATTGTTTAGGGAGTATACTTTAAGGTCCCTTTCTTTTTGGCAGAGCGAAATTTGAAAAAAAATTGAAAAAAATTTCGACTTTTTCCAAAAAAATCGGCCATATATTTTTTTCTGTACATTTTTAAAAAAAAACTTGGTGATTTTTAGAAAGAGCGTACCCTAAAACATAAGGAAACCAACTTTCATCAAAATCCATTGAGAATTGGACGAATGACATAATGTCAAATCGAAGCGTTGCAACCATGGACGTTTGCCACTTAATGGGTTAACGATAAGCAAAGCATATTTATGAATCTAACTTTATTTTTTTTCGTACTAAAGAATTGCTTTTGGTTAACAACTATCGTTGTATATATTCTGGAGTGATTGGTGATTTATCGAGCGTGAATTGACACAAATCTTTTGAATTAGGAAAGATTTTGATGGGTGAGGCGTCAAATAAAAAGTTTACTGATGTAAAATATAAAAGAAAGCAGTAAACTTACCCATTTGGCAGCTGCGAACTCCACTATAAAAAATAATGCAAATGAGGATGTGTATATGAGGAAATCTCACAGACTTTTTACTTTTGTAGAACTTCTTGATATCGTCCAATCAACAATATATTTTTTAATCACCAAGTCATCAAATGTTTTTGGATGGCTCAGAAAAAATACTCCATATGTTTTTTGATCATATTAAGTATTTTTGAAAAAAATATAATGACTAATGTGACGGAAAATAATGGAAAATCAGAAAATTTATTGGGAACTTTTAAATTGCAAAGAAATATTTAGAGCTCTCCGTACCTGAGCGAATAATTTAGATTTTCGGACTTAATAGAATATCACAAGAACACCAAAATTTTATTTTTTTTTTATGGCCCATGGATGTGCTTTATTTTATATCGTTGTACCGACAGGTTAAAGTTTTGGAACTTTTTTTCACCATAAAAAATAAGAACTCACTCTTTATTGACTCGTGGAGTCACAGCCTACCTTAGATAAATTTAAAAAAATTTTTGCTTATTGTGGGAGTAAAAATAAATAAACTGAGCCGAATTTGAAAGATATGCTTTGATTATCAGAGGAAATATGTACTTTTCATTTTATAATGCTGTTGCGAAAATTTTTTTTTTTCAACAGACATTTTTTAATTGCACCAACATAAAAAATAGAATTATTCGCTATAAACCATTGTTCCCTCTTCAAAAACTGTGTAAAAAAGTATCTTTAAGTGGCTAAAGCTGATCACCTTTTTTATACTGCAGTATATTAAATTTAAAATGATTAATTTATTAACTGTCATAAATACTAATGTACTATACAGGTAAGGGTATGACTTCTCTAGATGGTTGCTGGAGTCCCGGGAAAAAAAATTAGTAGATGATTATATATCAAGGAGCGCAGGAGCGCTCCGAAGGCAAGTATAGAAGAAGCCTGAAGGAGCGACCCGTGCTACATATACATTGAAATGCCTGACCGAGAATTTCTAATATTTACTGCAATTTTCAATCGCTTTTATTTAACTTAAATTTAAAATAATAACATGCTATGTGGCTATACTATGTTGAACAAAAAGTTTCATGTAAAAAGATGTTCTCATATTAAAGATATTAAATAGTAAAAAATTTTATGTCTGGTTTCGGATTTTCTAGTTCTCCATTTCTCATCGTCAGACCTAGTTTTCTTCCCACTTCCGGTTTCCTTTTTCAGTTTATATATATATATATATATATATATATATATATATATATATATATATATATATATATATATATATATATATATATATATATATATATATATATATATATATATATATTTCAATTCCGGAAAGTGTCTGCATTACTAGCGTTTCATATATTTATATATATATATATATATATATATATATATATATATATATATATATATATATATATATATGGGTCGTTCCTGTACTTTTTTTAAAAAGTGTGCGCGGGGGGTCGTCGATTTTGTCGACGATTTTTTTTATGAAAGTACATATAAAAAAAATAGCTTGTGCAAAATTTCAGCCCCTTATCTCATTCCTAATTCCTGCTGGAATTTTTTTAAACCCTGATTTTGACCTGTTTTTAGCCATTTTTCAAAAAATTCTAAAAGGCTGAAATTTTAACAAAATGAGGTCGGTGAGGTCTCATTTTTTTTGTCTTTCTTCAAATTTTAAGAAAAAAAAAACACTGATATGAAATGATGATTTAGGTTTTATTGGCGATCTGTGATATGGACATTGCATTTCATCATTTTTAGATCATCTTTAAACCTCTATCTCTCGTAACTGGTTCCACATTTTTGAGCTCACTAGGTCTCATTTTTTTTTGTCTCAACGAGACCTTTAATTTTTTTTTTGAGGACCTAAATTGATTGAATAGACTTCAAGATACAGCCTTTTGAAGTTGACGTTTTTATAAAAAATCGCGAAAATCAACCGTGTTCATGGTCACAGTGTCAACCGAATTTTAATTAAAAATCATTAACAAAAGTATTTTTCATTAGAATATGATGTTATCTAACTATACTCTTTTCCTATCATAGGAAAAAGTCAAAAAATAATTTTTTGTCGAGCATTATAATATGTAATTTTTCGATACCTAAAATAATTAAAAATGGCTCTCTACTGACATGAATTCTACCATCTTATAATTATTTTTGACACGTATACGTAACATAGATACAAAGGTGGTTCCTAGACCTTTAAAATCCGTAGTGGCTGATTTTTCTAGGACCACTAGAGCCAAAGTTATAGCCGTTTTTATAAAAAAATATTTTTCAAGTGGTAAAATTAGAGCTTGTGAAATATAGGAAAAGTTTTATTTACAAGATCAACCATAAGTTTGGCATAATTGTCCTAAAAAAGTGCTGAGGCTGTATATTTTGAAGATCTTAGGCCGTGTCTACACTATGCGAGAAGCACGTGCGATCAGCCCAAGCGATGCGAGCAAGCCATGCGCGCATGCGACGCGAGCAAGCGATAGTAATGGCTTTAGGTTGATTAAATTACCTATGCAGACTTTATAGATAATTAAAGTTGAAAATAAGAATTTAAGTAAAATTTTTTTTGTAATATTCATTTTATTTTAACTATTTTATAATCATTATCAAACGAAGTAAGTTTTGCTTTTAATGTTGAATCATCAATGGGTATAAAGCAGTGATATTTTCTTGTATTCTGTATAGTTGGGGTCAATTTAAAACGGTATTCTAGTACTTTACGCCTTTTCTCAATTGTTTCTTGACTCACCCAAATAGATCTAAAAACCAAATATTCTATATTTTTATAACACATAATGATTTATTATTCAAATACATAATCAAATAATATAGTCAAAAAATCTAAATTATATTACTTTTACCTTATTCCATTAATATTTTCACTAACGTAATCATACATGTCTTTTGTATTTAAAATTGGTTTTTCTGATGTTCTTTGTAAGGATGCCCTGCGTACTGTTCGTTTAACCACTGCTCCACATCCATCACACGGACTTTTCCCATGGCTAGTAGAAAAAAAGTTGTCCGACTTAACTTTTAAGCCAAAATCCTCCTCATGATGGCAGATATTAATGAAATTGTATTATGTTGAGTGGCACCCTCCATGTTTAATAATTTAAATGTTGTGAGGATCCTCGTGAGGGCCAATTCCCAGAAATAAATTTGAAAACAATCTTGAATACTAGATTGCAACGTTTCGTCAGGAAGTTCCCTGACCTCTTCAGGCTTTATTAAAAATATACAGAGTTAAAACACATACAAAAATAAAAATAAAAAACTAGTCAAATAAATTAAACACAATCTATGCAAAAACCTTTACCTATAAATAGCTACGTCGATACTGGTAAGATACCAGTAGAGTCGAGATGGTATGCAGAACATAATGCACGCTTCGCTGGGGTTTATATATAATCACGCTTGTTTACCTTTTTAAATGTAACGTTCTTAACAGCTTTTTGTATATATTATTCAAATTTTGTGTATCTTCTATTCTATTGATAGTGTTATGATTTAAATTAATATGTAACATTTCGGAAATAATTCGTTTCGTGTAATTGTTTTCCCTATCTAAAATTTTGATGTTTTTCCAGTCAACGATGTGTTTCATAGTTCTTTGGTGTGTTGCTATCACTGATTTGTTATTCTTATCTCTTTCATGTTCTTTAATCCTATTTTTTAACATTCGCTTAGTTTCGCCAATATAAGTCGATGTACAAGACATACAATTTATCTTATAGACTACGCCACATCTTTCTGATTTTTCTATTTTATCCTTTCCTAATTTAATTATATTGTTCAATTTTTTGTTGATCAAAGGTACTGTGCGGATGTTATATTTGTTTAAAATATACGAACATTTTTTATAAAAGGTATTATTATATGGAATGGAAATTGTAGTTAGTGGACGGTTCTCATTATTATAGTCTTTTTATTGTGATATTTGAGTTTTCGAAGTCTATTTCGTATGTGTATGTTTATAAATTCGGAAGGATAATCGTTACATAAGAGAAGTTCTGTAATTTTGTGTATATTCGCGTCATGAAAACAAGTATCGGATAAAAGAATTGCTCTATCCACCAGATTCGCAACGATGTTTATTTTTTGTTGTATGGTGTGGTTAGAATTATAATTTAACAGTCTCGATGATGCTGTTGTTTTTTGATACCAGTTAGTCAAAATTTGATTGTTTTTTCTCGTAAGACTGAGATCTAAAAAATTTATACTATTATCTATTTCAGATTCGAATGTAAATTTAAGATTAGTATTAGAAAGCATAGACAGACGTTACACACATATTCACAATAAATGCAAAATTCCTTTTCAGGAGATTCGGAATATAGTCTGTTTTTTATTTGACAACACATATTTCAATTTCAACAATAGAGCTTACAAACAAATATTTGGCACACCTATGGGTTCTCCTATCTCACCATTATTCGCTGACATGGTTATGGAAGATTTAGAAACAGACTGCTTCCGCGAATTAAAAATTACACACGATTGTATTCCGCTCTTTTACTTTAGATATGTAGACAACACAATTTTATGTATAAAAAGCGATCAAGTTGATACAGTTCTACAAGTGTTTAACAAGTATAATACTCATCTTAAATTTACATTCGAATCTGAAATAGACAATAGTATAAATTTTTTAGATCTCAGTCTTACGAGAAAAAACAATCAAATTTTGACTAACTGGTATCAAAAACAACAGCATCATCGAGACTGTTAAATTATAATTCTAACCACGCCATACAACAAAAAATAAACATCGTTGCGAACCTAGTGGATAGAGCAATTCTTTTATCCGATACTTGTTTTCATGACGCGAATATACACAAAATTACAGAACTTCTCTTATGTAACGATTATCCTTCCGAATTTATAAACATACACATACGAAATAGACTTCGAAAACTCAAATATCACAATAAAAAGACTATAATAATGAGAACCGTCCACTAACTACAATTTCCATTCCATATAATAATACCTTTTATAAAAAATGTTCGTATATTTTAAACAAATATAACATCCGCACAGTACCTTTGATCAACAAAAAATTGAACAATATAATTAAATTAGGAAAGGATAAAATAGAAAAATCAGAAACATGTGGCGTAGTCTATAAGATAAATTGTATGTCTTGTACATCGACTTATATTGGCGAAACTAAGCGAATGTTAAAAAATAGGATTAAAGAACATGAAAGAGATAAGAATAACAAATCAGTGATAGCAACACACCAAAGAACTATGAAACACATCGTTGACTGGAAAAACATCCAAATTTTAGATAGGGAAAACAATTACACGAAACGAATTATTTCCGAAATGTTACATATTAATTTAAATCATAACACTATCAATAAAATAGAAGATACACAAAATTTGAATAATATATACAAAAAGCTGTTAAGAACGTTACATTTAAAAAGGTAAACAAGCGTGATTATATATAAATCCCAGCGAAGCGTGCATTATGTTCTACATACCATCTCGACTCTACTGGTATCTTACCAGTATCGACGTAGCAATTTATAGGTAAAGGGTTTTGCATAGATTGTGTTTAATTTATTTGACTAGTTTTTTATTTTTATTTTTGTATGTGTTTTAACTCTGTATATTTTTAATAAAGCCTGAAGAGGTCAGGGAACTTCCTGACGAAACGTTGCAATCTAGTATTCAAGATTGTTTTCAAATTTATTTCTGGGAATTGGCCCTCACGAGGATCCTCACAACATTTAAATTATATTAATGAAATTGTTCCTACAGTAAATAAATACTATCTTGAAGGTAAAAATTATAAAAAATAAAACAAATCTGTTTAATATTGTGTACATAATAATACAAATTATTTGAACTTGCATCGTAGAAGTTGTTGCTTTTTTTAAATTTGATATACAGAAAAAATAAAGAACTGTTTTAGTAATTTTATCTTTAAAGCTGTTTTCTACATAATGTAAAATTTTAACTCGGATGTAACCTGCAGGTCCAGGATCTTTATGGATTTTGATGTTCTGGGTCTCAAAATAGTTTTTCACATAAATTAAATATACTTTCAGAATATTACTTTGACATATTCTTAATAATTAAAATTAAATTTTTTCAGGTCATTTAATGAACAAAAATCTAAAGGTGTCTATTTTGTTCATATAATACGTATTAATATACTACAATAAAAGTACTCTTACTTGTTTTTGTATTGGGTAGGTGCTCCATCTGACATATAATGTACGTTCTCAATAAACGGAAAATCTTGTTTTAGAAGTGCAATGAGTTGCCCTTGAAAAGTGTTAACTGCACAAGCATCATGTTTTAAACAATCACTAATAACACATACAGATAAGGTTTGTAATTTGTCGTTATTGTCTTCTTTATAATACTCTACAAACGGGTGTACAGTTGCTTGTGTATTATTAAAATAAAATGCTTGGATCGAGTCTTGACAAACAAATAAGAAATTTTCAGCAAAATCTTGAAGTGTAATACATGTATCTGGAGTAATAATTGTTTTGCAATGTTTTAAATAACATTTTTGTATTTCAGTCACATAATGATGCTTTGTTAACTCCCATAGGTCATTGGCTAAATTTATAAGAAAATTTCTTGTAGGTTCTTTTACCATAATAAGACTGACTCTATTATTAGATTGTGATTCAGCATTATTTACCCAATTATGGTATTCAATCTCTGAAACATCTTCGCATGAGCTTGATTCCAATATTTTCAGAATTTCTGCTTTACCAGGACAGTTTTCACAAAGATGTAGCATACAATCGCTCCAATCTGTTGAACAAACACAATCATTTAAAATTACTCAGTAGGCTAAATTTTTGTTGATGGCAGACAATTTTAATTTGACATTTTGGTGTATAGGACATACACAAATTGTATGTGTACCAGGTGCTCCAGCACTAATACATTCTTTTGGCCTTAAAGAAGCAAATATACTGAAACCTGGTTTGCGCTGATCTTTAAAATGCTGTTCATATTCTTCTTCCACCCAATTGTTGTATAGATCCTTCAAATCATACATCAACAGTCTTTTTTGTAACTTCTCTGTGATATTAGTAATAGGATTTTTAACACTGATGCAATCTTTAATGCCGCTACATATTCTACTATTGTTTTCATCTCTATAATACTGAGTTACAGATTCTCTAACTTCATTAGAATGAATGCTGTACACTTTACGCTTAATAGTTCCTAAGACACCTGGAAAAATATATTTTGAAATTAATTTCAAATAGTGTATACTTAATCACAAAATAAAATCATAATAACAATATTATTTTTTTTAATTTAACGACTATCAAGACGATAAAATTTAGCTCAATGTTTATTCTATTTTAATTACTATGACTTGTTATATTGGAAGAAAAGAAATAGTTTAGAATTAATTTATTTTTTTTATTTTTTTTTTTTATATTAATTTTAATAGTTCTTCTAAAATCCAATAATTACTTTATTATTTTTTATCTAATAATGAATAACGAAGGGTACCCCATGTTAAGATAGGCAAAATGTCACTATTAATGAAAGCGAAAAATGACAGTGATTTCATAGAAGTATACTAAAAAAAGAATTTTCTACGATTTTTCCGGGGACCTATCTCCCCTCCTTATACCAGTAAGGCCTAAAAATCGCATTTTTTGGAAATTATTTTTTTCTCCCGTTCCTCAATGTTAAAAAATAAAAAAAAAATACGAGATTACAGCTTGTAAACAGAGAGAACATTGAGATTTCTCAAATATAGATTCTTTCTAATTAAATCGGATTTCATTTAAATGTTTAAATTACAATTCATGTATTATTTTACTTAATCCGTAAACAATACTTAAGCAATACGTAAGCAATACGTAAGTAATACATAAATAATAATACTTAAGTAATAATACATGAGTAATATAAATAAATAATTATGAGGATTTTAAATTAAATATTTTATAGGGGTACCCTTTATCATTATAGTTGCTTGAACAAAAATTACATAGATTTTAATAAATTAAACTAAAATTTTCTATTAATAATTCTCAAGTGTAATATAATATATGTAACCTAATGTATAAAGGATTATCGATTCTATATGTTTACACTATGTCTGTAATCAAGATATTAAGAATTTATTACAATCCATTTTTTAAATTACCTACATTAATTTTAAGTTCTTTTGCTTTATTAAACATATAACGTGAACATTGGAAATAATGTTTTGCTTGTTCAAATTTCCAATGATTTCGAAGTAATGTCAATAACGATATTTTTTTATCAAAATTAGTTTTTTCATTATAACACTTAATTATGTTTCCAATCATTCCGTGAAATGACATACTATCCTCTTGTAGCTGTTTAAGATTGCATTGAGTTGGCAAATTAAGATTCAATGTTTTATTAACTGTTGTACAAAATTTCGTATTCATTGATTCTAAAACACTGTATGTTTTATTTTCCAAGCGATAATCACTAAGTTTCTCTCGTTTAAGAGGAGGTTCACCAAATCCATCGAGCATTTTATTTAAACGTTGAAATCCTTGGCTCAATAATATATCTTCTGAACTTTCTGATGTACACACTTGGCTACTTGAAGAAACTTGACTACTTGAAGAAAGCTGCTCATTATTATTTACGTTTAAACCATCATTCCCAGTGTTTTCATCTTTTTCTGCATTTTTTGTTATTATTGATGTAATTTTGAACTCACAGTTTTTACAGTACTTATTACCTGGATCTAAATTTGTATTACAAATGTTACGAAATTTATCACATTTATCAGCACTAGTCATTACTAAATTATTCTCAATGGATTTTGAATGATTATTAAAATAATTGCAATACTTCCTTTGTCTACTTGTATATCGAGTATCATATTTATGAAGATGATGGTCGCAAATAAATTTATTTTCTACATTAATATCAAAATTTTTAATCCTAAATGATAAATACAGCTTTAATTCATTACTAAGATTACTAATTAGATTAAGAGATTTATTTCTTGTGTAATGCTCTAAATGACATTTATCATCCTCATGCAATTCACCAATATAGCAAATCATTTTCTTTCAATTCCTGAGAATATAACACTTACAAAACACAATTGTACAATTTATAAAACTCAACCGAACCAATACTGATATACTTGGTAATAGTTCTGCTCAACTACCTTCACAATTCTACTTAGAAATATTCATTTCATTTTTTATTGTAACTTGTACTCATTGTTTAAGGACATTCCGTGCCGTGTGTTGTGTAACGGATGACGGGTTCACGGGTGTCTCGCACAGAAAAATGGATGTCTGTCATCTATTAACTTACGTCAACACAGGTTAAATGTAACTATTTATGTATGTTTCATTTAACCTGAGCTTATACGTATAACGCACGTAAAACGATAGAAAACCTGCATTTAAGACCATGTCTATACTAGGTATGCGAGAAGTGCAACCGGTGCGCGCATGCGACAAGCCATACGTTTTGCACAAAGTACTTGAAATACTTAAAATGATAAATAATATCGTTGTATACGATTGAACGTAAACGTGAGTTTACATTATTAGGGTTTGTCAGCGAGCAGAAATAAACGGGAAAATTAGACTTCAAGAGTCTATGCAACCAACTCTACTCGAAAGTGAAAGTTGATTGCAGAAAAAGGTATGAACGCTTATGCGTACGAGTAAACAGGCAATAAGGCATTGTATAGGTAAAACGGAAAGTGGTAAGGTAAAAGGAATGTGCATAAAGCACGTAGCGACTAGGCGCCGCAGGACTCTATTTAAGCCCGCTGGGTGATGTTTTTCATAGTGGGAGCGCATCGGACGCTTGCCATCTAGCGGGCACTTTGGATACTTCAATCCCGAAAAATCGTAGTAGATCAGTTAGTAGATCTATATTTAGCGATAAATAATATCGTCAATAATATCGTAGTGAAATGATATTATTTATCATTTTAAGTATTTTAAATATTTTGTCCAACACGCATTGCTTGCTCGCATCGCTTGGGCTGATCGCACGTGCTTCTCGCATAGTGTAGACACGGCCTAAGATCTTCAAAATATGCAGCCTCAGCACTTTTTTTAGGACAATTATGCCAAACTTATGGTTGATCTTGTAAATAAAACTTTTCCTATATTTCACAAGCTCTAATTTTACCACTTGAAAAATATTTTTTTATAAAAACGGCTATAACTTTGGCTCTAGTGGTCCTAGAAAAATCAGCGACTACGGATTTTAAAGGTCTAGGAACCACCTTTGTATCTATGTTACGTATACGTGTCAAAAATAATTATAAGATGGTAGAATTCATGTCAGTAGAGAGCCATTTTTGATTATTTTAGGTATCGAAAAATTAGATATTATAATGCTCTACAAAAAATTATTTTTTGAATTTTTCCTATGATAGGAAAAGAGTATAGTTAGATAACATCACATTCTAATGAAAAATACTTTTGTTAATGATTTTTAATTAAAATTCGGTTGACACTGTGACCATGAACACGGTTGATTTTCGCGATTTTTGATAAAAACGTCAACTTCAACAGGCTGTATCTTGAAGTCTATTCAATCAGTTTAGGTCCTCAAAAAAAAAAATTAAAGGTCTCGTTGAGACAAAAAAAAATGAGACCTAGTGAGCTCAAAAATGTGGAACCAGTTACGAGAGATAGAGGTTTAAAGATGATCTAAAAATGATGAAATGCAATGTCCATATCACAGATCGCCAATAAAACCTAAATCATCATTTCATATCAGTGTTTTTTTTTTCTTAAAATTTGAAGAAAGACAAAAAAAAATGAGACCTCACCGACCTCATTTTGTTGAAATTTCAGCCTTTTAGAATTTTTGAAAAATGGCTAAAAACAGGTCAAAATCAGGGTTTAAAAAAACTCCAGCAGGAATTAGGAATGAGATAAGGGGCTGAAATTTTGCACAAGCTATTTTTGTTATATGTACTTTCATAAAAAAAATCGTCGACAAAATCGACGACCCCCCCGCGCACACTTTTTAAAAAAAGTACAGGAACGACCCATATATATTCCCGTGTCTAGGGGACGACGACCTAACCTTACACACAGATGTTACATAAATGTTATCATATCGTCGTGAGTTAGTTTAAAATTAGTTATTAATAATATAAATATATTTCAAAGATCTTAAGTAGTCAACGGGTGATAAGAAGAATTCATTTGTTCATGTATCATCAATCAACGGGGGAATAACTTTTATTAGATAAGTACTTATTACTGGCCAAATTTTAAATGGCTAAAATCATTTTTTTTTTTTATAAATTGATACTTTGTGTGATTTTTTACTTTTACTGAACAGATATTATACACAAGAAGAGTTTTTCAAGTAATTTTGGAGATATAGACAATAATGTTGAAGAGATCTAATTTTTACAGATATTAAGAAGATTTTTTTAGAGTCATTTTGGAGATATAGCCAATAATGTTGAGGAGTTAAGAAAGACGAAAGAAGCTAATTTACTCACATCTAAATTTCAAAAACGTACTCAAGAAATTCGAAATACAATTTGTGAAAAACACAATGAGAAATTAGCTAGAGAATTGCTTTTCTACCAACAACTTGTGGCCCGTTGTATTACACAACAATTTGTTCAAAATTATAATAAAGAAACTAACACCAGGTGACAATTACTTAAAGTAAATGTACAAATCAGCTGATAGGATGGGATGTGTGCATATTACTTTATAGATAAGTATTTTATATATACTTTTGTGTGTGTGTGTATATATATATATATATATATATTTCCATGTTATATATATATATATATATATATATATATATATATATATATATATATATATATATATATATATATATACATATATATATATATCAATGTTCCCCGCTAGGTGGTGTATCGACAAATCTAGGGGATCTGGGAATCTCGCAAGTGGCTGGAGCTCTCTACGATTAGTATATAAGAGCCGAGTTCACCATTAACTTGTGCATCGGTAGATCTCTCTCACTCTCGCTCTATCTGTTACTCAATATATGTTGCTTGCTTGCATGTGTGCTCTTCTTGCTCTTCTTAATCTGCCGATGTGAAAATTGGATCTTAATATACCAAGTAAAGCTCATATCTCTTTCTTTCTGTCATTAAGGTGGTACTTTCACGTCTGAAGCAGATAGGACTCCGGGACGGTACTTGGCGTTCTTGGAGATGTTTGAGGCACAGGAGATGGCTTTTGAATTAATTGCCGATGATCTGGATCCCGATTCTGAGCCCTCCTCACCTTCTTCATCCGAGCTCTTCTCATCTTCCTCATCCGAGCTTACTTCCTCATCCATATCTTCTGTATCCGACGACGACGATCCCAACGATCCCAACCATTGGAGTAGTGGATTTGGCAGCGAAGAAACAGCTGAGTAAAAAATTGTAATGTAAGAAATAAAGAAAATGATTCAAATAAAAAATGTTACTGACTTATCAAATTGACCTTACGCCATTGGAATATGGTAACAAATTTTTTGTCTTTTGAGCTCATACTTATGTCTTTCGTTGATCATTTCTCTTTTAACTTTTAATAATTGATGTAGTTCGTTGTAATTGCACGTACAATTATATGTATACAAAGTCCAAAAAGACTTTACGGCCTTTTTTACTACTAGTCCAATGAAAAAGGAATCACCGTATATCATACTGTCGTACAACGATGCGATCGATGTTAAGAGGGCCGTTATTTTTTTAGTATGTATTACAGATCGTTGGACAAGTAGTAAAAAAGGCCGTAAAGTCTTTTTGGACTTTGTATACATATAATTGTACGTGCAATTACAACGAACTACATCAATTATGAAAAGTTAAAAGAGAAATAATCAACGAAAGACATAAGTATAAGCTCAAAAGACAAAAAATTGTGTTACCATATTCCAATGGCGTAAGGTAAATTTGATAACTAAGTAACATTTTTTATTTGAATCATTTTTCTTATTTCTTACATTACAATTTTTTACTCATCTGTTTCTTCGCTGCCAAATCCACTACTCCAATGGTTGGGATCATTGGGATCGTCGTCGTCGGAAACAGAAGATATGGATGACGAAGAAAGCTCGGATGAGGAAGATGAGGAGGGCTCGGATGAAGAAGATGAGGAGGGCTCAGAATCGGGATCCAGATCATTGGTGATTAATTCAAAAGCCATCTCCTGTGCCTCAAACATCTCCAAGAACGCCAAGTACCGTGTCGGAGTCCTATCTGCTTCAGACGTGAAAGTACCACTTTAATGACAGAAAGAAAGATATATGAGCTTTACCTGTCACATGAGATACCATTTTCACATCGGCAGATCAAGAAGAGCAAGAAGAGCACATATGCAAGCAAGTAACATATATTGAGTAACAAAGAGAGCGAGAGTGAGAGAGATCTACCGATGCAGAAATTAATAGTGAACTCGGCTCTTATATACTAATCGTAGAGAGCTCCAGCCACTTGCGAGATTCCCTGATCCCCTAGATTTGTCGATACGCCACCCAGCGGGGAACATTGATAGCATGTGACATATATACCTATACATATGCTCTCCCCCCCCCCTCTCATTCTCTCTCCTCTCTCTCTCTCTCACTCTTTCGCTATTTTTGTTGGTTACATGTATGCGTATGCATGAATAGCGGTTTCTCTTGATCTGTCCATGTGAAAATGGTATTGTATCAGATAAAACTTATATCCCTTTTTTGTGTTATATACAGGTTACAAGTCCATTTCGGCCGAAGAACCTATTGCAGCAGTTGCCTTTGCGAATTTGGCTATTCTATTTGCGAGGGCAGACACTTTACGAGTGACAGTCCCTGAATATGTTTCAGTTCCCTACCAGGACTATATTGATCCCAGAATAAACCCTCCCAAGATCAGGCAGTTCTCATCTTCATCCGATGACCATGACGATAACGATGACGACTTGTAGAAGAATAGTTTTTGTAATGTTAAATAAATAAAAAAATAATTATGAATATAGAAAATTAAATTGACCAAAAATATATCTTGGACTACACGATTCGAATATGGTAACGAAATTTTCAGCCGACAACTTGTTCGTTGGACCGTTTCTTCGTTCGTTCTTACCTTTCTCTATTGCAATGAGACTTGAATACATGTTCTATCGTCTGAGCTAATCTCAGTGGAAAATATGTACAAACATAGTAATTGAAGAATACATTTACGACCCACACGGAAAAAAAATAGATTCGATATGTTTCTACAAGTTATTGGCGTCATTCTATCTGAAAACGGAAAGGTAAAACTCCAAAGATAGACATCATTTCCTCCCATTGAAGGAGATCTTCTACTCGAAAGATATTGTAATAAAATCTTCCCAATCAAGGTAGTAAAAACCTTCTACTGTTTTTCACTTTTTCATCTAAGAAGTAGAATCTCGCGCTCCTCCTTTCCAGGAATGGCAGCCTTGACTTGGAACGGAATCTCTCATTCATGAGAAGGGTAAGTTCCTCAACTCACTACGCTCCATAGAGAAACACTTCTAAAATGAAAGCGACTTCAATTCACAATTCAAAGACATCACGTATCCTAACAATTGAAATTATAATCTAGCAAACATAGAAATTATTGACAACTGGATAAATGGGAGGAAACTATTACTCTTAATAATAAGAAATTATTGCTCCGACTCCTTTAGATGTTTACTGCTTCAAAAATAAGAGATTCCACGTGCATTTTAGATTTTACGTGTCACTAAGCCCATAACGCACCCGTCTGCAGGCCCCACCTGCTTCTTACGTGGGTTTTAGATTTTACGTGTGTCTAAGCCCATTACGTACCCGTAAGGGCGCCCTACCTTCTTCTTATGTGTATTTACGTTTTTACGTGTCTCTAAGCCCATAACGTACCCGTAAGCCAGCCCCACATTCTTCTTCCGTGGATTTTAGGTTTTACGTGTCTCTAAGCCCACGCCGTGCCCGTAAGCCAGCATCACCTCCTTCTTACGTAGATTTTAGATTTTACGTGTCCCTATGCCCACGACGTACCTCTAAGCCAGCCACACCTACTTCTTACGTGGATTTTAGGCTCTACGTGTCTCTGAGCCCGACGACGTGACTGAAGCCAGCCTCAGCCTCTTCTTACGTGTATTTTACATTTTACGTGTCTCTAAGCCCACGACGTGCCTGTAAGCCAGCCTCAGCTTCTTCCTACGTGCATTTTAAATTTTACGTGTTTCTAAGCCCACTACGTGCCTGCAAGCCAGCCTCAGCATATTACGTGTATTTTAGATTTTACGTGTGTCTAAGCCTACAAGGTGACCGTAAGGGCGCCCTACCTTCTTTTTACGTGTTTTTACGTATCTCTAAGGCTACGGCGTACCCATAAGCTACGGGCACCTACTTCTTACGTGGATTTTAGATTTTACGTCTCTCTAAGCCGATAACGTGTGCTTAAGCCAGCCCCACCTGCCGCTTACGTGTGTTTAAGATTTTACGTGTCTCTAAGGCTACGGTGTACCCATAAGCTAGCGGCACCTACTTCTTACGTGGATTTTAGATTTTACGTGTCTCTAAGCCCAGGGCGTGCCCGTAAGCCATTTTCACCTGCCGCTTACGTGTGTTTAAGATTTTACGTGTATGTAAGGCTACGGCGTGCCCATAAGCTAGCGGCACCTACTTCTTACGTGGATTTTAGATTTTACGTGTCTCTAAGCCGATAACGTGTCCGTAAGCCAGTCTCACCTGTCGCTTACGTGTGTTTAAGATTTTACGTGTCTCTAAGCCCAGGGCGTGCCCGTAAGCCAGTCTCACCTATCGCTTACGTGTGTTTAAGATTTTACGTGTATGTAAGCCCAGGGCGTGCCCGTAAGCCAGTCTCACCTGTCGCTTACGTGTGTTTAAGATTTTACGTGTATGTAAGCCCAGGGCGTGCCCGTAAGCCAGTCTCACCTGCCGCTTACGTGTGTTTAAAATTTTACGTGTCTCTAAGGCTACGGCGTGCCCATAAGCTAGCGGCACCTACTTCTTACGTGGATTTTAGATTTTACGTGTCTCTAAGCCGATAACGTGTCCGTAAGCCAGTCTCACCTGTCGCTTACGTGTGTTTAAGATTTTACGTGTCTCTAAGCCCAGGGCGTGCCCGTAAGCCAGTCTCACCTGTCGCTTACGTGTGTTTAAGATTTTACGTGTCTCTAAGCCCAGGGCGTGCCCGTAAGCCATTCTCACCTGCCGCTTACGTGTGTTTAAGATTTTACGTGTCTCTAAGCCCAGGGCGTGCCCGTAAGCCAGTCTCACCTGCCGCTTACGTGAGTTTAAACTTTTACGTGTCTGTAAGCCCAGGGCGTGCCCGTAAGCCAGTCTCACCGGCCGCTTACGTGTATTTAAGATTTTACGTCGCTCTAAGCATGTGCCAGTACTGTGTATATACGGACCTTTAAGCTGTTACGTTTCCGTAAGCCAGTGTCAGTATCAATGTGTACTGGTCTTTGAGCTTTTACGTTTCCGTAAGCCAGTGTTAGTACCAATGTGTACGGGTCGTTAAGCTTTTACGTTTCCGTAAGCCAGTGCTTGTACCAATGTGTACGGGTCTTTAAGCTTTTACGTTTCCGTAAGCCTGTGCTAGTACCAATGTGTACGGGTCTTTAAGTTTTCACTTTTACTAGGTTATACGTGGATTTAAACTAATTTTCACGTTTTTATAAGAATTTACGTGTCTATAAGAGTACTCGAAAAATTTACGTGTCTCTAACATTGCAGGAAACTTCGTGGTTATATCCCCGTAAGTACTCTTATATCCACGTAAATCCACGCAGTGATTTTTGTGCGAATAGACACAGCGTTAGCATAAACGTTTCTGATTTGTAACTCGTTATGCATGGAGTAGGTGTGATTCGGGTCTCGAGGTTTAGTATTTACGTTTTTTATTTGTAACTGACCATTATGCGTGGAGTAGGTGCGTTTAGGGGCTTAAATTTTATCATTTACCGTTTAGATTTGTAACTCGTCATGCGTGAAGCAGGTGGGTTTAGGGTCTTGGGGTTTGCAATTTACGTTTTTTAATTTTAACTCGTTATGAGCGGGGTAAGGGGGGTTGAAGGCTTATGGTTTAGCATTAACATTTTATATTTGTATCTCATTATGCGTGAGGTAGGTGGGTTTAGTGGCTTGAGGTTTAACATTTACCTTTTGTGGATGAACCTTTCTGATAAAATTTAGGTCTCGCGGTGCCCCTCCATCAGGCGGGGCCCGGGGCTACAGCCCCCCCCCCTCAAATCCAGACCTGTTCTCAAGGTGTGCGGTGCTGATCCTTTTTATAATTTCATGATGAGAAGGGATTCTCTCCCAAGTCTAGGGCACCGCCATTCCCGGAGCGGAGGAACGCGAGATTTGACTTCTTGCCTCTTAGGAGAAAAAGTCAAAATAGATGGATTTTTCTTACTACCTTCATTGGGAATATTTTATTCCAATATCTTTCGAGTAGAAATTCTTTTTCAATGGAAGTAAATTACATCTATTTTTAGAGTATTCACCTTTCCGATTTTAAATAGAACGATACCAGTAACTCGCGGGAATATTTCGAATCTATTTTTTTTCGCGTGGGTTGTAAAAATTCTTCTATTACTATGTTTGTACATATTCTCCACCTGGACTAGCTCAGATGATAGAACATGTATATATAAGGTACATTGCGAGAGAAAAAAAAGAGGTAAAAACGAACGAACAAAAAACAAACGAACAAGTTCTCGATTGAATATTTTGTTACCATATTAGAATGGCGTGGTCCAAGGAAAATTTTAGGTCAATTTAATTTTTTTTATTAATAATTTTTATAAGTTTTTATAAGTCGTAATGGTCTTTGTCATCGGATGAAGATGAGAACTGTACGATCTCGAGAAGGTTTTTTCTGGGACCAATGCACCCCTGATGGCGAACCCGCACGTTTTCACGAACCCGCACGTTTTCAGGAACTATTATTCGTAAAGCCTCTGCCCTCGTAAACAAGGTAGCTAAATCCGCAAACGTAACTTGCCGCAATAGTTTCTTCTGCCGAAATGGAATGGTAACCCGTCTATAACAGAGAGAAAGAGATTATAAGTTTTATCTGATACAATACTATTTTTACATCATCAGACCAAGAGAAACTGCATTTCATGCATACATGACCACCTACTTACTCATCTACTTACCAACCTACCTCCTTACCTATATACCTACCTACCTAACTACCTTCTAAAAATTTATCCAAAAAAAGAAAACTGGTTATATTGGGGTAAAGGTGAAGGATATAACTTAAAAATCAAAATACTATGTGTCTAGTATCAATACCTCCACAGTGACGTAGAAAAATAATTTTTTTTTATGTTTTCAGCCCTTCGTTGAATCAAATGATCTTAAATTTCAGTGATGAAAATTGAGAGAAATAATGAGTGGGGTGCTGAGGGAGGAGAGGGGGGCTACGATTCCTTCAAATTTCTTAAAAATAATGTATAAATAATCACATTTTTACGTTATTTGCATGGGGGTTCTGAGGGGGCGAAAAGGGGCGAGGAGTGGCGAGGGGGGGGGGGGCTGAATCTTAAGCTTTTGATTACAAATATATAATATAGGAAGATATATATATATATATCTCACATGCTATCAATGTTCTCCGCTAGGTGGCGTATCGACAAATCTCGGCCATCTGAGAAACTCGCAAGTGGCAGGAGTTATCTTCGATTAGTATATAAGAGACGAGTAAACCATTAACACGTGCATCGGCAGATGCTCTCTCTCTCTCTCTCTCTCTCTCTCTCTCTCTCTCTCTCTCTCTCTCTCTCTCTCTCTCTCTCTCTCTCTCTCCCTTCCTTTCTCTCTCTCTCTCTTTCGCTATCTCTGTTGCTTGCATGTATGCGTACGCATGAATAGCTGCTTCTCTTGATCTGCCGATGTGAAAAAGGTATTGAACCAAGTTAAACTTATATCTCTTTCTTTCTGTTACATACAGGTTACAGTTCCATGTCGTTATCTGAAAGAATTACGGGATATGTCTTTGCGTATCTCTCGATCCAGGCTATCTGGTATATGAGGAGAGAGGTATTGCGGGTAAGAGTCCCCGAATATGAGGAGAATGTCCATCATGGCTACCTTGGTCCCAGAAGACCCCCCTCCCCCGAGATCGTGCAGCTATCTTCATCCGATGACGATGACATGTCATCATCGTCATCGGATGATACCACCACCGATGATGACAACGACGACCATCACAGCAGTGGATTCGGCATCGAGTAAGGGGACCAATAATAGTATTCTGTAATGTTTCATAAATAAAAAAAAAATTAATATAGAAAATTAATTTGACTTTAAATTTCCCTTCTCGACACACCATTCGAATATGGTAACATTTTTTTTGCTCTTTATTTTAAACTTTTTCCTTATCTCGAATAATACTTAACACTAGTATTACTTTTTCAGCAGACAACTCGTTCGTTCTCAAGTTATAGTCTTCACCCGTAAGCATATTACCTCTACCTACTGCTTCATGGATTTTGAGGAAACGTGAATCGGATCAGTCCAGAAGCCAAGGTTTCGGCATTAAGCTTGACTCTCGCCTCTCCTGGACCTAGAAATAATTTCACTAGCATAACCAGGCCACTGTAAAACGGAAATTGATTTTTCAAAACTCTACAGCCATTCTCAATGCGGAGTCCCCGAAATAGGACTTTCTTACGCGCAAAGCCGAAATAATGATGGAACAGACCACAATTGTAGTCCAACCAGCGCTATTACAAAAGAAAGAAGAAGAAGAACTCGTTCGTTCGTTCGATCGTTCGTTTGTTCGTTCATTAGTTCTTACATCCTTGCCTATCGAAATAAGACTTGTGAACATGATTTCGTCGGCTGGGAGAAGAAAGTCCTATCTGGCCTTCATGTGGAAAAAGTTCTATCTCGACGTCGCGTGAAAAAAAGTCCTATCTCGACGTCGAGTGGAAAAAAGTCCTATCTCAGCTTTACGCGTAAGAAACTCCTATCTCGACTTCGCGTAGTAAGAAGTCGTATCTCGATTTCGCGTAGAAAAAGGTCTTATTTTGGTTATGCGTGTAAAAAATTCCTATCTCGGGGACTCCGCCTTGAGAATCGATGTAGAGTTTTGAAAAATCAGTCTCCGTTTTACACTGGCCTGGTTTGCTAGTAAAATTATTTCTAGGTTCAGGAGAGGCGAGAGTCAAGCTTAATGCCGAAACCTTGGCTTCTGGACTGCTCCGATTCACGTTTCCTCAAAATCAATGAAGCAGTAGGTAGGGGCAAGATGCTTATGGGTGAAGACTTTTAGTTGAGAACGAATGAATTGTCCGCTGAAAAAGTAATACTAGTGTTAAGTATTAGTCGAGATAAAGAAAAAGTTTAAAATAAAGAGCAAAAAAATTGTTACCATATTCGAATGGTGTGGTGCAAAGGGACATTTAAAGTCAAATTAATTTGCTATATTCATTTTTTTTATTTATGAAACATTACAGAATACTATTATTGATCCCCTTCCTCGCTGCCGAATCCACTGCTGTGATGGTCGTCATTGTCGTCATCGGTGGTGGTATCATCCGATGACGATGATGACACGTCATCGTCATCGTCATCGGATGAAGATAGCGGCACAATCTCGGGGGAGGGGGGTCTTCTGGGACCAAGGTAGCGGACATTCTCGCCGTATTCGGGGACTCTCATCCGCAATGATTCTGCCCTCATATACCAGATAGCCGGGATCGAGAGATTCGCAAAGACATATCCCGCAATTCTTTCAGATAACGACATGGAACTGTAACCTGTATGTAACAGAAAGAAAGACATATAAGTTTTACTTGGTTCAATACCTTTTTCACATCAGCAGATCAAGAGAAGCAGCTATTCATGCATACGCATATATGCAAGCAACAGAGATAGCGAAAGAGAGAGAGAAAGGGAGGGAGAAAGGAAGGGAGAGAAAGAGAAAGATAGTGCATCTGCCGATGCACGTGTTAATGATTTACTCGTCTCTTATATACTAATCGAAGATAACTCCTGCCACTTGCGAGTTTCCCAGATGGCCTAGATTTGTCGATACGCCTCCTAGCGGAGAACATTGATAGCATGTGAGTTATATATATATTCCTATATTATATATTTCTAATCAAAAGCTTACGACTCAGCCCCCCCCCCCACGCCACTTCTCGCCCCTTTTCGCCCCCTCAGAACCCCCTGCAAATAACGTAAAAATGTCATTATTTTTAAGAAATTTGAAGGAATCATAGCCGCCCCTCTCCTCCCTCAGCACCACACTCATTATTTTTCTCAATTTTCATCACTGAAATTACGATCATGTGGTTCAACGAGGGGCTGAAAACATAAAAAAAAAATTATTTTTCTATGCCACTGTGGAGGTATTGATACTAGATACGTAGTATTTTGATTTTTAAGTGATATCCTTCACCTTTACCCCAATAAAACCAGTTTTCTTTTTGTAGATACATTTTTAGAAGGTAGGTAGGGAAGTAGGTAGGTAGGCAAGTATATAGGTAACGAGGTAGGTTGATAAGTAGATGAGTAAGTAGGTGGTCATGTATGCATGAATAGCGGTTTCTCTTGGTCTGCTGATGTAAAAATGGTATTGTTTCAGATAAAACTTATAATCTCTTTCTCTCTATTATATACGGGTTACAATTGCATTTTGGCAGAAAAAGCTATTGCGGTAATTTACCTTTGGGGATTTGGCTATCTCGTTTACGAGGGCAGAGGCTTCACGAGGGCAGAGGCCTTACGAGTGATAGTCCCTGAATACGTGGAGCTTCCCATCAGGCTACGTTTGGTCCCAGAAAAAACCCACACGAGATCGTTATTCAGTTCTCATTTTCATCCGATGACAATGGCGGTAACGATGACGACTTGTAGATCTTTCTGTAATGTTAAATAAATAAAAAGAAAATTATTAATATAGAAAATTAAATTAGCCCAAAATTTCCCTTGGGCCATACCATTCGAATATGATAACAAAAATTACAGCCAACATCTTGTTAGTTCGTTCGTTCTTTCCTCTTTATCTATCGCAATGATACTTGCATACATGTTTTACCGTCTGAGCTAGTCCGGGTAGAGAATCGGTACAGACATAGTAATCGAAAAATTCATTTACAACCCACACGTAAATGAAATAGATTCGAAATGTTCCAACGAGTTATTGGAGTCGTTCTATCTGAAATCGGAATTGTAAAGACTCCGAAAATAGACGTAATTCACTGAAGAAGACTTTTTACTCGAAAGATATTGAAATAAAATGTTCCTGAATCAAAGTAGTAAAAAACCTCCATCTATTTTCAATGTTTTCTCCTAAGAGACAAAAAGTCGAACCTTGCGCACCTCCGTTCCGAGAATGGCCGTGCCCTAGACTCGGGAGGGAATCTCCGATTCATGGGAATGATCAACTTTGCGCACCTTGAGAGCGGCAACTCACTACGCTTCGTGTAGAAACATCTCACAATTCAAAGTCATAATGTAGAAATTATTAAATCTTAAATATAGAAATGATTTACAACTGGATAAATGGGAGTAGTACGCTGTCAATTTCGAGAACAATTATACTTATCAATATTTATTCTCCAGAACACACGGCTGATACACGTCAAGCCACGGCGCCAGTATTCCCTGGTTTTATTTATTCTACGGAATCTCACGGTTGATATACGGCCACTCACGGCGCGAGTATTCCCTGGCTCTATTTATTCTATGGAATGTCCTGCAAGTTTTCCCTAACTTTATTATGCTACGAAATGTTACGGCTGATATACGGAATCCCACGCTCGCAATTTTTCCCTGACTTTCCTTTAGTATGCTACGGAATGTTATGACTGATATACGGAATCCTACTGCTGCAATTTTTCCGTGACTTTATCATGTTACGGAATCACACGGCTGATTTATGGAACCTCACGGCTGCAATTTTTCCCTGACTTTATCATGCCACGGAATCACACGGCTGATTTACGGACCATTACGGCCGCAATTTTTCCGTGACTTTATCATGCCACGGAATCACACGGCCGATTTACGGAACATTACGGCCGCAATTTTTCCCTGACTTTATCAGGCCACGGAATCACACGGCCGATTTACGGAACATTACGGCCGCAATTTTTCCCTGACTTTATCATGCCACGGAATCACACGGCCGATTTACGGAACATTACGGCCGCAATTTTTCCCTGACTTTATCATGCCACGGAATCACACGACCGATTTACGGAACATTACGGCCGCAATTTTTCCCTGACTTTATCACGCCACGGAATCACACGGCCGATTTACGGAACATTACGGCCGCAATTTTTCCCTGACTTTATCACGCCACGGAATCACACGGCCGATTTACGGAACATTACGGCCGCAATTTTTCCCTGACTTTATCACGCCACGGAATCACACGGCCGATTTACGGAACATTACGGCCGCAATTTTTCCCTGACTTTATCACGCCACGGAATCACACGGCCGATTTACGGAACATTACGGCCGCAATTTTTCCCTGACTTTATCACGCCACGGAATCACACGGCCGATTTACGGAACATTACGGCCGCAATTTTTCCCTGACTTTATCATGCCACGGAATCACACGGCCGATTTACGGAACATTACGGCCGCAATTTTTCCCTGACTTTATCATGCCACGGAATCACACGGCTGATTTACGGACCATTACGGCCGCAATTTTTCCGTGACTTTATCATGCCACGGAATCACACGGCCGATTTACGGAACATTACGGCCGCAATTTTTCCCTGACTTTATCACGCCACGGAATCACACGGCCGATTTACGGAACATTACGGCCGCAATTTTTCCCTGACTTTATCACGCCACGGAATCACACGGCCGATTTACGGAACATTACGGCCGCAATTTTTCCCTGACTTTATCATGCCACGGAATCACACGGCCGATTTACGGAACATTACGGCCGCAATTTTTCCCTGACTTTATCATGCCACGGAATCACACGGCCGATTTACGGAACATTACGGCCGCAATTTTTCCCTGACTTTATCATGCCACGGAATCACACGGCTGATTTACGGACCATTACGGCCGCAATTTTTCCGTGACTTTATCATGCCACGGAATCACACGGCCGATTTACGGAACATTACGGCCGCAATTTTTCCCTGACTTTATCATGCCTCGGAATCACACGGCCGATTTACGGAACATTACGGCCGCAATTTTTCCCTGACTTTATCATGCCACGGAATCACACGACCGATTTACGGAACATTACGGCCGCAATTTTTCCCTGACTTTATCACGCCACGGAATCACACGGCCGATTTACGGAACATTACGGCCGCAATTTTTCCCTGACTTTATCACGCCACGGAATCACACGGCCGATTTACGGAACATTACGGCCGCAATTTTTCCCTGACTTTATCACGCCACGGAATCACACGGCCGATTTACGGAACATTACGGCCGCAATTTTTCCCTGACTTTATCACGCCACGGAATCACACGGCCGATTTACGGAACATTACGGCCGCAATTTTTCCCTGACTTTATCACGCCACGGAATCACACGGCCGATTTACGGAACATTACGGCCGCAATTTTTCCCTGACTTTATCACGCCACGGAATCACACGGCCGATTTACGGAACATTACGGCCGCAATTTTTCCCTGACTTTATCAGGCCACGGAATCACACGGAAACATTACGGCCGCAATTTTTCCCTCACACGGCCGATTTACGGAACATTACGGCCGCAATTTTTCCCTGACTTTATCATGCCACGGAATCACACGGCCGATTTACGGAACATTACGGCCGCAATTTTTCCCTGACTTTATCATGCCACGGAATCACACGGCCGATTTACGGAACATTACGGCCGCAATTTTTCCCTGACTTTATCATGCCTCGGAATCACACGGCCGATTTACGGAACATTACGGCCGCAATTTTTCCCTGACTTTATCATGCCTCGGAATCACACGGCCGATTTACGGAACATTACGGCCGCAATTTTTCCCTGACTTTATCATGCCTCGGAATCACACGGCCGATTTACGGAACATTACGGCCGCAATTTTTCCCTGACTTTATCATGCCTTGGAATCACACGGCCGATTTACGGAACATTACGGCCGCAATTTTTCCCTGACTTTATCATGCCACGGAATCACACGACCGATTTACGGAACATTACGGCCGCAATTTTTCCCTGACTTTATCACGCCACGGAATCACACGGCTGATTTACGGAACATTACGGCCGCAATTTTTCCCTGACTTTATCACGCCACGGAATCACACGGCCGATTTACGGAACATTACGGCCGCAATTTTTCCCTGACTTTATCACGCCACGGAATCACACGGCCGATTTACGGAACATTACGGCCGCAATTTTTCCCTGACTTTATCATGCCACGGAATCACACGGCCGATTTACGGAACATTACGGCCGCAATTTTTCCCTGTCTTTATCATGCTACGGAATCACACGGCTGATACACGGAATCCTACGGACCGCATTCTATTTGTATTGATCGAGAACGGATCTTTACGGAGAATGGAAACGGAACAAAACGGAAAATAAAAGATAACCAAGACACACGGAAGATAACGGAAACTTTATCTTTTGTATAATTTTTTACACGGCACTTTCTACGGGATACGGAAAATTACACGGGAGGGGTCCGAATAGACACCGTCCATGAAGTGCATATACCTATAATCAAATGACAAGATAACAAATAACATAGTGATTAAAAAATAAATCAGTGTTTTGTGTAATATAAAAAAAATAAAATACTGGTAAAATGTGTTGCACGAAGTGTTATATCAAATTTTAAAACTTGTACTTAAAATCAGTTTGAAATGTTTTGAGAATAGAACATGTGTGTATTAATAAATAATTATGTGTTATGAGGTTCATAAACTTCATAATAAGCTTTTGCGTAGAAGAAAATATTGCTGAGTAACACGCGAGGTTATAAATATACAATATAATTTTCAGTGTTTTGTCTAATAATAAATAAAATATAGTACTGCTATGATGTGTTACGTGAAGTGTTTATAATCAATTTTTAAAACTTCTATTAAAAATCAGTTTCAAATGTTTTGAAAATAGCTCAAGTGTGTATTAATAAATAATTACGCGTTATGAGGTTCATACACTTCATAATAAGCTTTGGCATAGAAGAAAATATTGCTGAGTGACACGTGAGGATTATAAATATACAATATAATTTATGATGCCTATTTGAAATATTGTGGTCTGAGCCTTGATTTAAAAAGCATCTGTCATCTCTAAAAAACTTAGTCGATACCAGTGATGTGCTGTTTTACATATTTATTCAAGTGCCAATGAAAAGATTATGTCTAATGAACATGGAAGTACTGAAAAGAGCAAAAATGATGTGTTATTGCGAAAATTTCAAGGAATGAAAGTGCTCAGTAATCTATTTTATGATTTTCTCATGGTAGGAGATGTCAAAATGTTTCAGAGAAGTTTATAGTACATATTTTTCTATACAAGATTCAGATAATAATAATGTTTAATTCATCAACTGGTTGTGTTTTTAATTTTACAAGATTATGTGTATGATGAAAAAAAAATATTATGAAAAAGAAATGTGTGGTTAGCAAAATAATGAAACGAATTCCAGCTTTAGAATGTGCAATAGAAGGCTAGAGGTAAATTTTAACACAAATTTAATAATGTAATAATAATTTGTCAAAAAAAACAAGAGCAAATGGATGTATAAGAGTGTTTTGTGAAAAAACTTAGTATCAGGTGCTGTTACATAATGGTAGCTAACTTGGCAAACTTTCCGCTTCGCCTTTTTAGGCTAGAGGATTAGGTGACTTCAGAGAAATAGATGCGAAAGAGTAGCTTTTAAAAAACTGTGTACCGTCTGCTGCTATGGAAATGGCAGTTGACATGCGAACTCAACTTTTCAGCCAACTTTGAGCTTCGAGTTTTATAAAAGCAAGAGAATCAGCTGGTGATACAGAGATTTGAATTGTAATTCTGATAATTTGTACTTTTGTCTTTTATTCCTTGCAAAAGCTACAAAGAAAAAATATATTATTGTTATCTTTTTTAACAACTTTAAATTCTCTGCTGAAATACTAATATAAGTTTAATGTTTTTATCGAAACAATCTTGCTCTCAACAACTGTCCAACTCTCTACAAAGAACTTGACGGAAGCTTAAATGCTTTTTCAAACAATTATATAATAAACACTTTTAAAAAATATTTTTTAAACTATTTTCTATAATTCCTATAAAAACACTTTTTATTCCTCACAAAACTGATTTTTGCTATTTAAATTATCTCTTTATCTCTTTACAATATTTGTTTGTATGTATCTTTGCTATGAAAATGTTTTCTTTTTCTTACAAAAATCATTTTTCTTGTCTGTAGTATTACTCATTAAATTAAAGTCGTACTTCCAATAACAGAATCATTTCTGTAAATTATTCATTATTATATTTTCTATACAAAATATCTCCAAAAATGGTCCATCACTACATCTTTTAAAAAATCCTTTAATAAATTATTTTACAAAACTTCTACAATCCTTTAATAGTATATTACGCACCAAGGGAGGACAAAACTTGGACAGTCAACAGCTCGTGTAAATTGCCATCCGAGCCGATCAGGCGAGCCGAAGTCAAACACGAGCTGTGGGCTGGCCAATTTTACTCCCGTGGAGCGTATACTATATTTTGTCTTAGCGAGGTTGAAAATACAACCTTCGCGATCGGGCGCCGGGATCCAAAGTGGTACTTTCGGCCCGCTAGGCAAAATAGTATATTATGCACCTAGGGAGGAAAAAACTTGGACAGTCCATATCTCGTGTAAATTGCCACCCGAGCCGAAGGCGAGGGTTGCAAACACGAGATATGGGCTGGCCAATTTTACTCCCGTGGAACGTACACTATTTTTCACCATACCCGGGCCGAAAATACCACATTCGCGTTTTTGAGACGGGAGTGAAAGTGGCACTTTCGGGCAGGGTATGGTGAAAAAAAATTTTGCAAGCAACGACAAAATTCTTTTCCAAAACCTTTACAATCACTTTACAAAAACTTTTACAAACGATAAGAATTTTTTCGGAAACCATAGGAATTATTGTCCGAAACTATACAATATCCTAAAAAATTATTTACGTTTTATTTTATGAAAAGGAATTCTACAAACCAATAATAAATTTTTGCGTTCTAAAGTCGAACTAAATTTCTTTCACGCGGATACTGAAAGTCAAACCCAAAAAGTTGTGAAATCAATTAAAGTGTAGTTCTATACTTAACAAACATTATTTATAATGTACTTTTACTCTTAATTAAAAGGTTGTGAAATTTCAATCTCTAAAAAATTTTTTTACAAAAGTAAAAACTAATTTAAAACTTTTGTGAATAACAATACTACCATTTTAAACTTTGGTGAATAACAATACTACCATTTTAAAACATTTGTGAATAACAATACTACCATTTTAAAACTTTTGTGAATAACAATACTACCATTTTGAAACTTTTGTGAATAACAATACTACCATTTTAAAATGATATTAAAAATATACCTTAATAAACTCTCATAACGTTATGACACAATCTAATTATTATTTTCTCTTAAAAAGTTATGAAATCAATCTCAAAAAACATTTTACAAAAGTCTAAACTAAGGCAAGTATTAGTCTCTCGCTCATCCTCCCTCTATCGCCCTTTCTTCCCCTGTCTCTCTCTTCCTCTCTTTCCCTCCCCTATCTCCCTCTCTCCCTCTCTCTCTCAATATCCGTCAAACTGAGTACCAAAAACATTAATGAGGGCTTCAATAGTTTTTTGAAACAATCAACACGTTTTTTAAAAGCTAATTTTTTAAGTACGTTCTCTAACAACATAATTTCTCTAGTCCTTTTAATTCTTCTAGTCTCGTCTATTCAATAAGCACTTTTTACAAATGGGAATAATTTTTTTCATGACTGTACAAATAATAATATTGTTAATATAAAACTTTCTACGAAAGTATAAAATAAGGCAAGTATAGACGTTTTTTCTACATAATCTATAAAAAAAACAACCCAATTTGTCTAGACCTTTTATTTATTCGAATCTCATCTATTCAATAAGCACTCTCTACAAATGGTAATCATTTTTTTCATGATTGTACAAATAATAATAATATTGTTAATATAAAACTTTCTGCCAAAGTATAAAATAAGGCAAGTATAGACGTTTTTTCTGTATAATATCTATAAAATAATAATATTTATGATTTGTGTGGGAGATTGGAGAACCACCCCTGCTAGAGTAACTCTAGACTTCTCTTGTCCTCCCAAGATGAGTAATATTATAGAACTATAGAAAGTTCAACATTTTGACTTTTCGTAAATATCTGAAAAAATTCCTATGAATTTTAGAAATGAAAAGAAAGCATAATAGTCATAAAACAATTTTCACCTACACGGACGTAAAGTGGGTATAGGTTCTATAAGGTTTTGTATAGGAGTATGTGAGCTATTGCGCCTCTTAGGCGTTAAGTAATACTTTATGCCCACTGGCTGAATATTTTTTAAGTTACAACGTAGGCATAAAATGTAATTTTACACGCAAGGTACGAAAAGTTCTATTATGTCAGTGAAGTTATCTTATGGGTACGTGACTACAATAAATTGATTTCAGTACTTTCTTGTGTTTAATTTGTATAGAAAGATAAACAAATTTGAATACATTTCTGAGAACAGTCATACAGTAGTTTCCGAGAGTTATTTGCATTACTTGACTATTGATAATTGATTTCACAACTTTCGTTTGTTTGATTTGCAGTGAACAATTTGAATGTACTTACTTACATATAATTTGTTCAGCATACAATGAATCAAAGAAGTAAAAGACTTTTTCACTGGTATTTATTTGATTTCTTTTACAAAATCATAAATATTATTATTTTATAAATATTATACAGAAAAAACGTCTATACTTGCCTTATTTTATACTTTGGCAGAAAGTTTTATATTAACAATATTATTATTATTTGTACAATCATGAAAAAAATGATTACCATTTGTAGAGAGTGCTTATTGAATAGATGAGATTCGAATAAATAAAAGGTCTAGACAAATTGGGTTGTTTTTTTTATAGATTATGTAGAAAAAACGTCTATACTTGCCTTATTTTATACTTTCGTAGAAAGTTTTATATTAACAATATTATTATTTGTACAGTCATGAAAAAAATTATTCCCATTTGTAAAAAGTGCTTATTGAATAGACGAGACTAGAAGAATTAAAAGGACTAGAGAAATTATGTTGTTAGAGAACGTACTTAAAAAATTAGCTTTTAAAAAACGTGTTGATTGTTTCAAAAAACTATTGAAGCCCTCATTAATGTTTTTGGTACTCAGGTTGACGGATGTTGAGAGAGAGAGGGAGAGAGGGAGAGAGGGGAGGGAAAGAGAGGAAGAGAGAGACAGGGGAAGAAAGGGTGATAGAGGGAGGATGAGCGAGAGACTAATACTTGCCTTAGTTTAAACTTTTGTAAAATGTTTTTTGAGATTGATTTCATAACTTTTTAAGAGAAAATAATAATTAGATTGTGTGATAACGTTATGAGAGTTTATTAAGGTATATTTTTAATATCATTTTAAAATGGTAGTATTGTTATTCACAAAAGTTTTAAAATGGTAGTATTGTTATTCACAAAAGTTTTAAAATGGTAGTATTGTTATTCACAAAGTTTTAAAATGGTAGTATTGTTATTCACAAAAGTTTTAAATTAGTTAAGTACTAAGGGGACCGGTATAGCGAGACGGCCCCCCGCGGTGCGGTGTGTAGGGGCCATGTGGCACCCCGCTGTGCGGTGTGTATGGGTCCCCAAGTGTGACAAGGTGATTAACTCAAGTGTTTACAGTAGCAAGTGTGGCCACAAGCTAATTAATGTAAACAATGGGGGGTGATTTATTGCCCCATAAATAATGGTGCACTTATGGCGCCCGCCATGACGTCATGCCGCTATATATGGCCCACGTGTATTGCCGTATATGCCTTGACTCGAGGTGGTGGGGGGCGAGCGCTTTGGCTGCTGCGCTACACCATAAAGACTCATAGGGTGCGAGGCCTCTCGCAGTATAGATCGTGTGCGGTGTGTATGGGTCCCAAGTATGAACACAAGTTGATTAGGGTAAACAATGGAGTGAATTATTACCCCATAAATAATGTCCCACTTATCGCTCGCGCCATGACGCTATGCCGCTATACCTGCCTGGCGCGTGCCGTCGTATATGCCCCGACTCGTGGTGGTGGGGGGAGAGACCTTTGGCTGTACGCGCTACGCCATAAAGACCTCTCGCTGTATAGACCGCGTGCTGTGTGTATGTGTTTCAAGTGTGACAAGTTCATTAATCCAAGTGTTTACAGTAGCACGTGTGTGAACACAAACTAATTACGGCAAACAATGACGCACTTATCGCTCCCTCCATGACGTCATGCCGTTCTATCTGCTCTGCGCATGCCCCTCGTGTATGCCGTGACTCGTGGTGGTGGGGGACGAGACCTTTGGCTATACGTGCTACGCCATAAAGACCCATGGGGTGCGAGGCCTCTCGCTATACAGACCATGTGTGTGTGTGTGTGTGTGTGTATTCGCAATGAGAAGTTGTGGGGAGGGAATAGGAAGTTGGTGTAAAGGAGGGATCTACAAATAAAAAAAGCATGTTGAGGAAAAATAAATTTTTATTTATTTATTTAAACGGGGTGAAACCCCCTATTTTATGAACAGTTTTTTCTCATTAACATAAATGTTGTCCTTAAAGGGACCGTTTATTATTCGTTATATTTTGAATAACCATCTTTTTTTGGGAAGGAGAAGGAATTGGTGGAAAAGGAATAGTGTGGTGGAGAATTTTTTTTGTTTGTCCAAGAGTCTTTCTTGTCTGCCTTGTTGATGAGAAGTTCTTTGTCGTCTGGTTTGACCTGGTGCTTGCTGAACGGGGGCCCCATGATGTTGCCTTCTCGGTGGTCTTTCGACGAATGACTTATGTATAATGTTGTATATATAAATATATGCGTGCTAGCGCAATGAGAAGTTGGGGGCGTAAATAGGAGTAGGTATAAAGGAAGGGTCCTTAAATAAAAAAGTGTGATAAGGTAAAATACATTTTATTATATAAAATAAAAAAAATTATTTATGTACATTTTTAAACTTTTAACGCACTAACAACATTTTTTTCTAGAATTGTTAAATACTCGGCATATACTTCCAAAAACATTATTTCGAGAGAACTCTCGCTAAAATTTGCAAACATTAATTGATTTAGCGCGAGTTCTTTCATTTTGTCTTCTAGTTCATTAAATACAACGCCGATGAATGTATGGTCTAGTAAATGCACGTCGTTTTTGCTAATTGCTTCCGTTTTAATAACATCGATCATTATACCGAAAACCTTGTTCACAAAACCCGAAATTTCTTCTAACTTTTTTAATTTATAGTCTATACACTGTTGGAACTGTTTCAATCCGTTGAAAGTTGGATACTGCATCATAATCTTCGGTGGTTTTTCAGACTTCTTTTTTGTAGTAGGGTCGTCACTGGTAGTGGAGGCGGCTGCCTCCTGATTGGCGTTATCGTCTTCAAAGTCGAACTGTTGAGCCTCGTGTTCGTACTGAAGGGTGAACGATGGCGGTGTTACTTCGGGCTTATCGGTGATTGATACGGTTCTATGACCGTAGGCTGTGGTCAATTCGACGTCGTGGTGCGGTAAATATATTTTTGAAACTCCGTGCGAGAAGTTCGATTTCTCGCACGCTGCGTTAAACGATGCGTGCAAAAATCTCACTTCTCGCACGTCGTGTCAAAAAATACGGTTCGACACTTGTGTGAGAAGTTGATTTTCTCCTCGTGTGACCTTTTCACCCTCGCTTCGCTCGGGTGCAAACAGTCACACGAGGGGAAAATCAAATCCTCGCACTAGTATCGAAATGTACTATTTTGCATATTTGCCTTGCTTTACAAAATCGCCTGATGCCCATAGATACTCTCCGAAGGTCTTGAAATGGGTTTTTAATTGTTCCCAACTGTCGATATCCAGAGTTATATATTTATGCGGTGATGTATGCCCGCCGAACCTGATGACGGGTCGGAAATAGCCAGCAGCATAATCCAAGCCGACGTAAACGAACTTGGAGTACGAATAGTTGAGAGCGTAAGTCGAATTGTACAGAAAATTCGGCACTAGCTTTGTTTGAGACACTTTTAAAAAATACTGACTTAACGTTGGTAAAAATGTCACGACTTTGTCGAGGTAGAGCGACTGACTGACTGAGGGTGGCGCGGCTAGGCCCCGTACTTATTCTCTCTCCAGCGCGAATCCCCTCCTTTCTACCACGAGTTACGATTGGCTGGTCGATTGTTACGTAAAATCCGAGCGCCCTATCATGAACGTTTACGCGTATGTATCGGAGAGTGTGGAGAAGCGTTGGGAAACTCGCGGAGCCCTTGAGAAACAGAACCATAAATTTTCCCCGTTAAGGGTTTTGAGCCTCAAAGAAGAAGAAGAAGAAGAAAACGGCACATGTGTTTTTCACCACTTGAAAAAAGGAAAAGTCTAATGTGTTTTTCACCGCTTGAAAATCCGTTACGCATATGCTTTTCGGTGACTCAAGCTACTTATGTTTCAAAGCCTCAAAGAAGAAAGCGCCTCCTGTGTTTTTCACCACTTGAAAAAAGGGAAACAGCTAAGGTGTTTTTACCACTTGAAAAAATCGTTACCCATGTGCTTTTCGATGACTCGATCTGATTATGTTTCAAAGCCTCAAAGAAGAAAGCGCCTCCTGTGTTTTTCACCACTTGAAAAAACCGTTACGCATATGCTTTCGGTTTCTTCATGGAATAGTACATATTCGTTTCAAGATAAAAAAGGTAAGGAATTAAATTTGGCGGGCAAGGTCGTTAAATGAATACGATGTTTGTTTAACTTTTTTTTATTGTTCGATCAAATTAAAAAAAAAAACATTTTAAACTTACAAATATATGAATAATATAAAATTACAAGCTAAAAAAGGCCAAGACAAACGTAGTATACAAAACCTTATAAACTAAGAAAGACGGATACACGCACACATCAGCTTTTACAATTCTAAAACTTACAATGTACATAAAGTGTAAATATAAACTAAAAATTGAATGTGTCTCCGGATAAAAAAGAAATATTACAAACTAAAAAATTGAATGTGACGTAGGATTAAATAGAAATATTATAATAAAAATTAAGTCACGCACACACACACACACACACACACCTACACACGCACACACACACACACACACACACACACACACACATACACACACACACACAGACGCACACGCACATTTTATATAAATGCTTTACATGTTTGAACGAACGAGCTAGCGCCCTTGGAAATAATGCTGGGGAAATTGCTCGCACGACGGAGTCTTTTTCGGTGATTTTTCTTTTTACATTTTCGTAAAATTTTGCGACCAGTGCGTCGTTTACATGTGAATCACGTGAAAAGACGTTACAAAACGCGCGAAAAGTGCGACCGCTACACATATAGCAAAGAAACATAATACAATATTCGCCGCAAACTTTAGAATTAACACTCTGCAGTTTCTTCTCGTTCCACTTGAAGCTTGCGCAATTTCTTCGAAGTCGATCGATATGATGTCGTGACACAGGGGCGACTCCATAGCTATCGAAATATGTTCCTTTTGCATTTTTGTCTATGTAGAATACCACCCAGTGGGATCCAGGCTTATCTGAGGTATCGACATTGGTTACAACAGCGGCTGGAAGACTCAAGCTTCTGGGGATGTGATCGGCTGCGTATACACCTATCGAGCTTGCTCTGAGGCCACTAATGGCCCTCGTGATTTGTTTCGTATTCATTTTGCGTTTTCGCTAAATGTGAAATATGTGCTGCTGTCGCTGTCACTTGCTATTTCTGGGGCCACATCCGTCTCGTCGTGGCCGTCGTCGTTTTGCTCCTCCTCCTCCTTCTCAGTGGACTGCTCGCTGCCCGGGTGAAAACGGAGTAATTTTTTGCGCTGCTTCTGCTGATACTGATGAAGTGCAGTGTAGAACATTTGACTTTGTACTTGGTCTTTGTTGATCAGCTTCCACTCTTCGGGTAGTATAGAGCGCATCCACTTTTTTATTTGGTGCGCCTTGTAGAGCGCGCAAAAATCTTGTTTATTTTTAAACCTCTGAGTCGCGTGCGTAGAACATACCAGCACGTCAGAAAACATGTTGTTGAGTTTTCCGAACGTCGGCGAGTCATATTTTTCTAAATTACATATGTTTCGACCGAATAAAGATTCCAGGTACCAGGCCTTCTCCTCGCCGCGAATGTAAATCCGTCTTGCTGCTCTTGCGATATTGAAGAGATAACGATATAGCTGTCTGAGTGATACTTCGCCCTCGAACCAGTTAATACCGTGAATATCGACAGCGCAGTAGGAATTTGTATTTTTTACGTCTTCGGGCAGCTCGATGAAATTGCACGGTGCTTGTACAATCCAGTGGTCGACAATTGGTTTCTGTAGGCAAATGATCGCCACCTCCTTTGGTAAAAACTTCCTTTCAGTGTCTCGAAACCCTTGTATATCCACGACGTAATCCATTATACGTGTGTGCGTAGCGAGCGCCGAGAGAAAAGTGAGTCTTAAGGGCGCCGCCTGCTTCCTCTCGAGTTCTCGTCCCCCCACCTTTTTAACGACTAGGCACTAAAATCGGATAATATTTGGCGGGTGGAGTCTATTTCGAGAACGTTATCGTACTCGGCATAAACAACGCAATTTATTGTGCTTGTTGGAGCCGACTCAAATCCCACCTCTATGCGTAAGCTACTCGAGCGAACGAGATTCCAATGCGAGGCGCAGTGGGCCGATAAATCGGGTGTGAGATCGAAAGCCGTGAGAAAGTAGCCCAGTGAATAGTTGAAACGGTTTATGCCAAGACCCTCGTTGAGGAAATGTATACCTGTGCCCGAGTAGAGGGTTTGAAATGCATGTATAAACATACTATCGTTAGCAGCAAAGCGCGGCTGTAACGGTTTGCTCGGAATTTGAGACCCATTGACGTAGAGGCAGAGGTGATTTATTGAAAAGTGTTGAAAATTAAACGGGTTAAATGTTCGATTGCCATTGAATGCCTTATTATCGACAAATCCTATTATTATTCTTTTAGGCAATTGCCCAAGAATGGTATTATCGATGGTATCGCCATGTATACCTGCGTGAAGCGTAAAAGTTTTGACTTCTACTCTCGTGACGGGATACTTGGCCGTTGCTTTAGCGAGAGCGTTGGCGTACGCAATTAAAATTCCCGGATTTATCTTCACGCGTCGAACGATGAGCGTGGCTTCCTTTATTTTCAGGCCGAATTTACCATCTTCGGAGGCGTCCATTAGGCAAAAGGCATCTTTGCTTCTTACTAGTCGTACTCTCATTTCTACACCATTGATGAGCATTCTGTCTTGATTAAAGATGTCGCAGTGCATATGGCCAATCATGTCGAAGGTTTTTCCATTGAGTGTGAAATGCTGACGATGGAGAGCACCCTTGTTAGATATTTCACCTTGAATGTGCGGCTGGGCTTCGAATAAACCGGGCGTATCATCGTACCACAATCCGGCCGTTAAGTGTGATTCTTTTGCGATTGGCGAGTAGTTGAGCAGTGACTCTATGTATGCTCTGTAAGGATATGCATTATTGGGTGGAGAAACGAGTTTTTGATTTAGAAAAACGTCGATTTGATTAAACATTGAATGCAGTAAATTATTTACTGGGGCAACTTTTAAGTTTTCAGCAGGGGTTTCGGCATTCGGCTGTATTCTAGCTTTGACATAGAGCATGGTGTGCGCGAGATCTATATAATGTTCGCTTGCGCTCGGGATGACGAACTCTATGGGCGCGCCTCCTTCGTCGCTGAGCGAGGACAGGTTTATAGTGTAAAAAACTACTACTCTCAATCGACGTTTGTGTCGCCGGAAGAGTGAAAATGTCGAGCTCGCTCGACATGCACTCGTTAGAGTGCGAGTGCAAGAAGGCCATTTTTTACTTTGGACCAAAAATATCGTTTATGTTGCGAAGGGCTCTCCTCTTCTTCTTCTTCTTCTTCTTCTTCTTCTTGCTCGTTCTCACAGCGGGCTTTCTTTTGCCGGGTTTTTTCTTACCGCCTGCCGTGCGCGTCCGAGTGTGTTTCTTTTTCGACTGGCGCCGCCGCTTGCCATTCACGCCTGTTTTATATCCCGAGCCTTTCATTATTTCCGATATTTTGTCAGCAGCTTTTCTTTTGAGGTTGCGTCCAGATTCTTTGGCCTGTGATTTTACAGCCTCCTTGAAATTGACACCACTGTTGGCAACGTCGTCAACAACCTTTATACCTGCGCGTAGTGTCTCTTTACCTACACCCTTGGCCCCGCTCGTGATGTATGGCAGGATGTGACGAAAAAGGCCTCCTAACCAGGCTCCTACCCCGCGACCTCTCTGAAAAGTCGAACCAGCAAAAACATTTCTCACGCCACCCCCACCTAGCTGATCGTCGTAGTAGCGCGCGTAATGAGTCATCTTAACGTTTGCGCTTAAAGTGTAGCGTGACCGTCAACGTGCCGTACTCGAATGGTATACGTCGCCCATGTTGATCTCTTATATCGATAACGATGCTACGAAAATTGTGATAGAGAAGAGGTATATAGTGAACGGGTGCAAAACGCTGTACAGTACTGCATCCGTACTTAAAGCTGGAGTTGTCTATAGAAACTACGCGCAGTAGGGCAGCTTGGGTGTCACCTACTGTATAAGGTTCACATATATCGGTATAGACGTATATCTGGTCGGGCAAGGCTCGAGAAAGCGAGGCAGGTCTGCTCGCTGCAATGTCCCGGTAACCCTCATTACGCGTTGTAAACGAACCTTTTTGGCCTGCTTCGTCGAAGCCGAATTCACGGGTGATTTTTTCGCTGAAATCCGTAATGTGTATTTGTGGGCAGTCACACTTGCGTCTTATGATGTAAGACCCCTTACGAGTTTTAAGTGGCTCGAGCATTTGATGCTTATACGTGTCATTCGCCGCGTTTACAGCGTCTACTAGTTGCTCGAGGGAATCGTAAATATCTACGGGTATACGACACAGTTTTTGGTCGATGAGACTCCCATTGTCCTCAGCCGTGTAAAAAGTGTAACTCGCTTCGTCATCTTGAAAATGTACGATACTGTGTGGTATGTGAATTTCAACGAGGCCCACGTGCCATTCGCCGTGTAATTTGATCTCGCGTTGCAGCTGGGTCGTAAAACAGCATGTTGTGTTTTCGGGAAAATACGTCATGCTGCTGTTACTAGGCAGTACCATATAAAAATCGTCGCTCGTTTCCATTTTTTTTCAGATGTTTTCAAGCTCGCTTGCTTTTACCTACGAGTTAAATTTAGCAGGATAACCGAGCCACTTAACGAGTGCTCTCTTTTTAGCGCCCCGGCCTTCTGTGCGTATGACGCGTTCGACTTTAAAACGCTTATCGGGCGCGAGGCGTTCGTGACCGACTAACACGAGCTCCTCGGGATAAAAGAAACCGTCGATAATTTCTTCGTTCAAATCTTCGAGCACGTATGTATAGAGATTTTGACGCGTTAAAACGCAGATTATCTTGAACACTTCTTCGCTAAAATTTTTTTCATATCCTCTCTCAAAGGTGTTCTTGGTTCGACTGATGCGCACGAGGTTGCCCACCTTGAATTTAGGCAGCGCCGGTGGTCGCCTTCGATAATTGTAGCTCGCGCGTTTGGCTAAATTTTCGATCGCTGTCGGCGCGTTGTACAATGTGACATCGATAGCTCTCATGCGCGTACCACTGTGTAGCGTGCGATTGTAAGCGTGTACAATCTTTTGCACGACATCGATGTATCTCTTTGTGTTACTATGAGAAAAGTATCGCCAGATTCGCTCGCGTAACGTTCTGTTGAGTCTTTCGACCACAGCAGCTTTAATGTCGGGGTTGCGAGCGACTCTGAATGTTATCTCTTTTCGGCGGAGGAGCGCCTGAAATGCTGAACCGGTAAACTCTTTGCCTCGATCGGTTTGCACGCATATAGGCAGTCGGGGATGTGCTCGGTCGATAATCCGTGCGAAGGCGTCGGCAACGTTGCGCGCGATCTTATCTTTTATGGGTTCCACCCATGCGTACTTACCGAGTACGTCAATCACCACTAGAATGTAGTTGTAACCGTCGTTGTAATCTTTTATCGTCGTGAGCTGTAGCAAATCAGCCTTCCAAACATCGTCAATGTTCGTCACGTTGTTGCGTAATCGTGGAAATCGCCTTCGTATCGGGTAATGGAGCGTGTATGCATCTTGATTGCTCAGCCACGAGTAAATTTTTTTCTTTTCCTTTTTAGCGTTCAAGCGCACAAGATTGCGCGCCCCAGCGTAGCCTGCTTCATGCTCAAGGTCGTAGTATTGTTTTTCGTACGTCATTTTTTTATTTTACAAACCAAGCGAGAGCCATTTTTTTTTCGCTTGTTTTTTACTGCGAGTCTGTATAGACGGCTGGGGTGATTCGTGCTGTATTGGTGTGGATAGACGTCGTTTGGCCGAGCGCTGAGGATCCGTCAATATTTGCCCAATTTTTAAAACTGCTGGATTATTAATTAAATTTCCCGGCGTTTCGGAAGTTTTGAGAAATTTTGCAAATTCAATGCGGCCAACGGGCTCCTCCTCGTCCTTACTGTTCTTTTTTTTCAATGCGTCGATGATTAACTCTGTTATATTGGACCGAGCAATTACACGACCATCTATAGTAATGGTGCCTGAGTTATCCTACTTGAGACGCTCGGGTACAGTGACTTTCCAATGGCGAAGCAAGAGACGCGCTTTGCGCGCGTGTACTTTCGGTACCCCCACGAGTATGTCGTCCTCGGACAGTGGTGCAAGCGCCTCTTCGACCTCGTCTATTTCAGGGTGCTCCTCACGTACAGCGCTACGCTCGTTATCACGGAAGAAAAGATAGCGACGTAAAATCTGTAGATATTTTACGCACTTCTCGTAATCGTCTCTAGCTGCTTTTGAGCGTAAAACATCGTACATTTCACCATCCAGACGAGAAAAATGATCACCTGGTGTTTGCAGAGTTTTTCATTCGTATTCCTCGCCCCCTCCTCCTCCATGACTTTAGATTGCGATGTCTCCGGTGGCGGCTCCGGCACAAGGATCATCTTACGAGCTCGCTCCATGTTTCGAGCCAAATATTTTTGAGATAAGCGCTCCTACGATCGGAGCGAGTAAGAGTGGTAAAAACGACCCGCCGTTTTGTATAATGACACGTTTCTTCGATTTCCAAGTACCGCTGCCTCTATCACCAGTACGGATCAGCTTACGCAGCGTTTGCTTATGTTTACGCAATCGGACCTTTTCGGAATCGCTTAGTTTTACGACGCCCTGCAAAACGTTCAACACACACTCGCATATGCATCTGACGAGAGGTTTATCAGCTGTGCGCGCTATAGCAACACGATGTCTTTTGTCCCCATGACAAAGAGCGTTCAAGAGAGCAAGGTTTCTTTTCGAGAAATGTTTACCGCAGGCTATCGCTTTACGACCTATCGGCGCCATAGTTTTTTCCCGACTGATTAACGCACGCCTCATTCTCCGCGATTTAAAGTACTTGGGCACGTAGGCAACGTGCGTCCCGGCATTGGGAAATGCGTTTGCTCGAAATCTAAACTCGTCTAAGCAGGCTTGAGAGAGATCGATAAAAAGATATGAGTGAGGTTCACGCGTGGCGTCTAGATAGGCCTCACGCAGAAAAGCCGAATCTTCCGGAAAAATTTGTCTCGCGAGGTGCTGTATTTGTGCTTTGTCGCGAGGATTTTTGAACAATACCAGATACTTGGTATTCAAACTAATGTCGCGCTGTGCCTTACCTTTGTGAAATACGTTTTGCGTAACGAATATTACGCTAATATTTTTGTGATGACTACCCTTTGTAAATAAATCTAAAATAACATCGCTCGACGATTCACGCATGAGGTCGTCAAGAATGAGTAACTATTTTTTTTTTCTTATTGTCACTCGAGTAATCCGCCATCTGTGGAAGGCCCTCTCGAAACTCGATGGGTAGCCCGTTGGGTTTAAAATCTCGTCTGTACGCGTCTTGCCATTCGGTGTAATAAAATAAGACACGGTCGAAACGTGCGTCGCAGACCTCTGGCAGGTAGGCGGGAAAGCTTTTAACGAATAAAGTTTTACCGCAGCCTGTGAGGCCGCACACGCAGCAAGTAAAAGGATGCTTCCATCGTGTGTCCATGTTTACGACGCGAATAAAGAAAATTACACGCGTGCAGCCTTTTTTAAACCCTTAACTCGCTCACGCGCTCAGCTGACGATGAAGTACGTGAAAAACATCACCGCATATAGCTATGCTACGATATTTACGATCCCCGCGGCGGCGGCGGCGCGCGCGCGGAGATCACCATATCACCGCGGTGGTGACTTCCGCGGTGGTGACTTCCGCAGTCATTAGCATACTCCGGCCCTCGCGCGGATAAGTATATTTACCGCGTTGATCAGGTGACTCGCGGCTATAAGCAACCATCGCTGCGTGTTTAATCCATTGTTCCGTTGATCTCCGCGGCGCGCGCGCGCGCGGGTTAGCTGATCTCCGCTATAAATAGGTACGTGGGATGAGGGGATATGGGGGAAAATAATTAACACATAAAAAAAGTTTTAATATCTACAATACATTTTTATTATTATTATGAAAAATATACAAAAGTTACAACATTCAACGCATTAAAATATACAATTATTCAATTGCGCTTATAGCCGAAAGGAAGCGAATCGTCATGTTGGAAATATCTTCGCTTTCTCAGAACTATGGAACAGGATTTTTTTTCGCTGCGCGTAATGACCTCGTGCGTGCGAGTGCGTCTGATCGCATTGTATTTCGAAACGATAGGCGAGCTCTCGTCGTTATCGAAATACTCGGCGATCAAGCGCTCGATACTAGCGAAATTGATCTTGCTCGTATTGGCGCTATTAAGAGAAATTCCCTTTACTTTACAGCACTCGTGAGTGATGCCGGTCGATGGGACGATCGCACGAAAGGCATAAAATTTCGGACCCCCGGAGAGAAAGCTGGTAATATAAGCTCCCTCTCCGTAGCCCTTGAGCTCGTCCGTCATGCTGCCGAGAAGAGTGCCTAAAGGAGGCCTATACTCTGAAGGGTCTTTTTCGCTGCACTTGAATATACACGAATCGGTATCCAGGTAGAGAACGCGGTTGGCCGAAAACTTTTCTATATACGAGTAAATCTCGAGACGCGCCTGCTCGGTGGTTTAGGCTGCTAGTACCATATTTGTGTTCGGCGACGACTCTACAGCGTCCTCTTTATAGCGCCAATTTGCGTACAAAAGATCTTCGCTAACCGGGAGCACGTCGAAAACTTCCTTTTCAGGCGTCGTGAGCAGTTTCAGTAGCCCCTCACGCGTTTTGACCACTTCCGTTTGTTTTAAATTCGAGCGTTGCCCAAACTTTCCCCAAAATGAGTTTGAGCAGAGTTTTGCGACCGAACGTAAACCCGAAATTTTTCAATCTTTTCCCGGTCTAACCTTATTCCTTCTTCGCGCTCGTACTCGTCAATATAACGCTCCTTGGTAGTATCGTCCGGACACCAAGACGGCCACCCGCTCGCTTGTTGTTTCAACCGAAGGAAGGTATTTACGTACGCGGCAAACAGACCACCCTCACCGCTGCACTGGTCATACTGTGTGCTCTTATATTGCGATATGACAAATATCTCAGTCACGCTGTAGCCCAATTCGATTGCTTTCTGTAACTCGTGCACTACTCATGTCCCGCTAAACTCACGCTCGGCGACTTGTTCGTGGTTGCAGTCGTCCTGACGCATTTCCTCACAGCAGGAACGACAGAGGCCAAAAATAAGGCGCCCATGCATTTTTACCGGTAATACGGGCAATAATAAATTTCGCGGTGGCAAAATTTTGGATTTGACGAGCCCTTCGATGCGCGCGAGATTGTTATTCTGGCCATTCGTTAACGCGGCGCATTCCGAGCCTATGTAAATGTGCGGGTGACCGATAGGAAAACGGCCTCGCTTACATATATACGGGTAAAGAGAGCAAATTCAGTATATTTGATCTCTTCACCCGGCTCTGCAGTGCATGAGGTGACTATATTTTCAGTTCGCCCACCGAAAAACGCATCCCGCGGATTGAGCGTTATTCTACTCATTATCGGGTGAGTATCCAGATACCGTACGAACTCGGGCTGTTGTCTTTTTATCCCATCGAATTCACACTCCCACATCTCGCGCACTTCGTAGCCGAGACTCCGCATTCGTCCGACTTTTATCTGTACACTTTCGTACGCCTGTGCATACGTTTGATTAAACTTATTTTTTACCGATTCTTGGTTATTCGTAAAACATCGCAGGCAACTGTGCACGTAACAACCTTGAAATTCAAAAACGATTCCCTTAGCTGCTTCCCTCTCTCCGGGAGGGAAAGCAGGTAGGTAACCGTCCACTAAAAATCCCTCGGGCAAGCGAAACTCACGCGTCTCTCTGCATGTACGATCTCCCGACCGATCTCGCACTCGCAATTCAGCAACCACTCTATTGATTTTTGCGAGTGTTTGTCAGCGCACCTATAACCGTTTGGTGGAATTATTCCTATAGTATTCGGAACTAAAAAATTTTTACGAAAAACGTACGAACACGCCGACGCGATTGTACACGCTGATACGAACGGGTCCGTTTCGCCTACCTCGAGAAAAATTTTTCGAAATTGTATACACGCGCCCCTCAGTATTTCCACGTCCATCTGGCAATATTCGACTATCTCTTTTTGAAAGTCGAATATATAGCCAGGACTTGTATTTTCATGCCACTCGAGAAAAACGACCCGCTCAGCTGGCGACATAGTGTCAGGGCAATAAAACTCTAGCGCTGGTAGAGGCCCAACGCACCGCTGGTTCTCAAGGGTGTTAAACAGATGTGGAAAATAGCCCTTCTTACTACTTTCGAGTAAACCGAAGGTAGCTGGTAGAGCACTCAATTTCATTTGAAAATAGTTGATGCTGTCGATAAACTTGGTTCGGCCGTACTTCAACATTGTAATATTTTGACCGTTCAAAATGACGCTGGGGGCTGTGCGCTCAGAGTTTTCGGCCAATTCTTTTAAATTGAATTGAGCATCAAAAGCCTTGGCATTGTGCGCGATGCATACAATTTCGGAAAATTCAGTGCTTTCCCGAATGCACAAGCTCAAGAGCTGTTTCGCCGGATCGTCTGTGAAAATGAACTCGCGCACGCCGCATTTGCTACAAATGATTTTAAGGTCGTCCACGTCTATGCAATCCGTGCAAACCTGATGCGCGACACAGAGATTCGGCACGTGAATTCGGGCGTTTTCTCCATACGGCGTATCCTGACGGGTCTCAAAATCGTAAAAAATGTATAAAAATTTTTTTTCCGCTTTCAAGTCACCACCACCAATTGGTTGCATGAAACATGCATGATTGAACGGCTGCCGCTTCGAACATTGTTTGCAATAACTAATACCACACTCGTGTTGACTGTGCTGCGTATTTACTATTTTTAAACAATTTTCGCATAGCCGCACGACGTCGCACACTTTGCGATTATTTTTTTTGTACGAACCCGCACGCTTGTGATTAACGAAAGAACCATGTCCGAAAAATTTACGTCCACACTCTGTGCACTCTATCATTTCTACACCGTCGCTCCTACATGGAGGTGTAACAAAGCAAGATTCACAAGTTCGTTTACACTTGTGTTGCCCAATACGGCGAAAACCTTTGTTACAATAAGAGCAAAAAAATTTTGACCCGGCCGCAGCAAATAAATTAGTGATCACGTTAAAGTGTCTAGACTGCTCCTCAAAGATGAAATAAATAACACCGTGAAGCGGTGCATTTAAATCTTGAATCTTGTTTCGGCCGTCAAATAACGGGGGTTCGCCGCTACCCAGGTTACACTTTTCAAATATAACCATAGCAATACCCTCCGCAGCAAAAAAATCTTGAAACGCCGTCAACTCGCGGAATCCACACCCCTCTAGCGGTAAAATTACTCCTGCATCGTGCACGAGTTTCTCTGCGCGCTCTTTCTGTAATTTTCGCCGGCCGTCGCGGATTACGCGCCACTCGTCGCGCGTCGCCGCGCATTCGGATGTTTTAAGAGCTAAGTGTGCTCTCGCTACTACGAGCGCGCGCGGTAAACATAAATTGTCCTCGTTTTTTATTGTTACGATCGAGCGTTCACGAAGACTACCTATGCTTAGCGCTTGTTTTGGTTATAGTCTCCCTGCGCCAACAGGTATTTCAACGTAATATATTTGTAAGGCTAATGTGTCATCGATACCCAAAACTGCGTTACTTTGACTTATAGAATTTATCAAATTCCATAAATCTAAGTAACTGAAATTTTCAATAGGCCTGAACGACAACCCTCCGGGCCCCCGCGCAAACCGATCACTACGAATACTGACGCCGATTAATGTGCTAGGTGGAACGTTAGATGTAATGTATTCGTAAATGTCTCTAATGCTTTCCTCGAGCCATAATACAGGGTTTTCCCCGGCAGGTGGATCACGTATATTAAAACTGACCGTGCGGCCGTGAACAGCAAACCTATGCATGTACTGCTCTCCCTCGGCAGCTATAATAAACTGCTCGGGCCCTGCGTCAGTCTCGTCGTCGCGCGTGATGCTGCTACTGCTGCTGTGGCTGCTGTTGCTTCTGCTTCGACCTTCACCAGCGCCTACCTGAAGAGGGGATTGACGGGTCTCTAAATGAATAAAATGAATTGTCGTCAGCTTTTAATATTATTTAAACATTTCTATTTTTTAGTCATTTTCTATTCTTTCGGTGGCCCGCGAAAACTTTCGCTTACACGTACTAATAGATCCGCGAGATCTATTTCCGTATACAACGGAGAAAATATATTTTCCGCCTGGTCATGAAACCACCGCAACACCTATGCGCGTAGTGAATGGAGTATATTCAAAAACCGCTCGTAAACCCCAGGTATATCGGGAATGTCATAGGGATAGTGGTACGATATCCTATTCCGATGTCTTATGACTAAAAAAGAAAAATATTTTTTTCAACAACATGCTCTTTTTTTTTTACATTACAAAAAAGAAAAATTAATTTAACTTACGCTCATTTATACGCAGATGAACTTCGTCCCACGGGTTAAAGTTATTATCGTATGCTCCGGGATCTCCAAGGTAAAAATTGCTCAAGATGTTGTAGCGATTTTCAGCGGTATTCGCGATGCCTACATCTGCTGACGCCTGAGGAGGATCGCTCAAAAACGCCCGGTGAACGGCTTCCCCCGGCTCCACGTATGATGATAACGCCTCCAGTATATACTCTCGCTCATTTTCTACCGCCTCCATTTCTAGATTCGCCCTTTCATGGTCCTCCGCATTAATAAGGTTCGGGCTTACGGTGCGCTCCTCTTCGCTGTCAGACACCGTTTCTGTAGGCGGATTATCGTCGGAAAGAGGTGCGTTGTGTACGTCGGCGACCCAGATTTGCTGCTGCGAGCTACCGTCATCAGCCACGTCGCTATCAGTGTCAAACGATAGCCTACGAGCTACAGGATTTTGTCGTCCATCAGTGCGCGCCGAACCGCTTGCCACCCCCGACGGCCCTGGTTGAGACGGTGTATCATCGGCATTCCACTCAAAGTGAGTGGCGTCGCTGCTATCCTCGTCATCAGCTTCGATATTTTCGCTATCAGAATCGCTGTCGCGCAATAAATCTTCTAAGGCTGGAAAGAAATGTTTTTAGAGAACTAAATTTTTAAAAAATTTTAGGAAAAATATTAAAAATTTTTTCACTTACCCATTAGCTCCTCGTACTCGCTCATGAGCTTTCTAAAAACAGGCAATCTGTCCAAGTTGCACTCTACCACAAATTCCCCGATGGTACGCTGTACATCTCGCGAATGCCTCAACGTACGAAATAATCTTGCTATCGCCCAATAGCCAGTCAGCCGTAACAAGCGTCGTAACTGATTGACAAGTTCCGTAGAAGACAACGTCCTCAGTCGTGTACGCCACGCGCTTTACTATAGCGTGATTGCGCTGCGAGACGCAATACGTCTTCCCGTAAACTTTTACAAGCGACAAAATTCTCCATGGTGACGCTTCTCGTTCGAAAGAAAGACTGGTAGGACCGTAAGTGGCCCTCACCGCTTTTATAGCGCGCCTTTTTGGCGGTGTCAACGGCGTCGAGTGTTTTGAATACAGTATACACGTGGTATCAGAAAATAACTTTCCCTCGGGGTTTTTGAGCATCTGTTTACGTTATGTACTCGTGCCGTCTCTGGAAAATGTCACCAAAGTGCAAGAGGTAACTTTTTTCCGTTAAAAATGTGTAGCTGGGTGAAAAATAACTCCGAGTATTGCTATGCGTGATCGCGCGACGGAAACCCCGGTGCGTAAGCTTTACACGCGAAACATCCTGTTGCGGGGCTGCTACCGTGATATATTGTTTCGAAAAAACAACGGGGCTTACTTTCTTCGCAGCGGATGCAAGTTTCGAGGATAATCCCTTGGCATTATTGCATGGTCCTGTCACGTAGCGATAGTTTAGATCGAAAGGTTTTCGTCACGCGTGCCGACGGGTTTGAACAAAGAGGTAACTTTTTCCCGTTAAAAATGTGTAGCTGGGTGAAAAATAACCCCCGAGTATTGCTATGCGTGTTCGCGCGACGGAAACCCCGGTGCGTAAGCTTTACACGCGAAACATCCTGTTGCGGGGCTGCTACCGTGATATATTGTTTCGAAAAAACAACGGGGCTTACTTTCTTCGCAGCGGATGCAAGTTTTGAGGATAACCCCTTGGCATTATTGCATGGTCCTGTCACGTAGCGATAGTTTAGCTCGAAAGGTTTTCGTCACGCGTGCTGACGGGTTTGAAGAAAAATTGAGAATCCCCCGCGAAGCGGGGTACGATTACTATGGCAGTCGTACAGCTTTTCGATAAGAAAAGAAACTCTACAGATGTTAAAAAATCTCTTCCTGTAAAAACCCGAAGTATCCTTCCAAGGGTTGTTTTCTACGCCTACACGTGTTTCTGTTTTTCTCACGTGCAGATACTTAACTATTCGTTCCGTGTACGCGCTCGTAGAGCCAGAAGCTTCTGCGAGGCCGCTGTGCTTAAACCATGAAAGAGTAATAAAAAATTTTCATTCGGGAAAAATTTCGCCGAGGTTCTCCGCGGCAAAACATATGCACTTTCATCAGAGCGTCTGGAAACCCGGCATGTCGTAAATTTCATTTTCGAAAAGCGTCGAAATACAGTCTGTCGTGGCATCTCCGGAAGAAAGATGTACCGACAACACATTGCTTTTTTACGTTTTTTACTCATCCCTGCTCTAGCTGCCCTCACTAACAGCAGTTTAACCCCCACCATCCCCGTGAACCTCCAACACTGTTAGCGAACATCGAGTCAGTCAGTTATGGCCAGTCTCCAGCAGCAACTAGCCAGATTCGAAGCGCGTCTCGCCAAGTGGCGAAGAATCTCACTCAGAAATCGGCAAGCATTGACGATTTCAACTTCGAAGGAGGCCGTATACGCGGAACGGATAAGGCACTTGAAAGTGCTAAAACGCTTGCGCCAAAGACATCTCCGTCAGTGGCGGCGCAACCTGTTGGAACACCGGGCGAGAGCAGCAACACCAACACCACCATCACCACCACCACCAGCACCACCTACAGCACCAACCATCCAGGAGTGGTGTTTTGACTGCGGACTGTATCAACGTACAGCACTGAATTGGGTGCGCTGTTGGAGGTGCGATATACTTCGGTGCCCTCAGTGCAGCAGCAGTGCGAGCTGTCCGTGCTTGAGCGACCTGGACAGCCCGCGCTCCCCATAAAGCGGCTCGGTGATTAGTGCGTGTAGTGTAGTATTCCAGCGCAATGAAGGCGATCAGTACGCGTCGACTCGCGTACTACAGCAAACTGTCGTACAAACGCGCCAAAATAGAGCAATACATCAAAGTTAATTTTGCTGCGTTTAACTCTGTGCAGCGGGATTCAGCCTTTATGGCGGAATTTGTAGCCGAAATTAGTTATCGGTTTGCCGGGGCAACATCGCCTGATACCCGCGAATACTACAGTGAGCTCCTGGAGGAGATGACGGCTGCGTTGTGTAAGTTAAATACCGCGGCAAATATCGCCCTAGAAAAATTTGATAAGGCGCACAGGCATGCCATGGCGTATACCGAAAAATTATCTTCAGGATGGCGATGGTGTCAACATACGCAAGAAGTACTCAAAAAACCGTTGCATCCGTGCTCCATTTGCGAGCTACGATACGCACCGTGCATCACGTGTCGCCATCGACGGTGCATTTGCATGCCTCGAAAGTGACAGGGAGCAACCAGTATCAATGCGGTGTGTGTGTGTGTGTGTGTGTGTGTGTGTGTGTGTGTCTGTGTGTGTGTGTGTGTGTGCTAAGTAGTGCAAGTGTCAGCATCGTTACTATTAATACAAATTTTATATTTCGCGCTTAAAAACAATGATTAAAAAGTGCAACCGTAATAAAATGTTTGCGATTGACTGAATGCGTATGGTGTGCTTCTAAAATAGTAATTCGTATTATAAGTTAAAATAAAAATTGTGCGTTAGTGATGTCGATATTTATATTGCCGTAAGACGAACTGTAAAATAGTAATTCGTGTATAAGTTAAAATAAAAATTGTGCGTTCGTGATGTCGGTAGTTATGTTAACGTAAGACTAACTTTCTTCTACGATTAAATAAATAAACATTTTTTTTGTTCATCAACAGCTTTTTTTATTTGCAGACCTCTCCTTTACACCAACTCCCTATTCCCACCCCAACTTATTACGAACATACACACACACACGCACACACACTCAAACACAAACTCACACACACACACACACGGTCTATACAGCGAGAGGGCCCGCTCCAGCACTCTATGGGACTTTATGGCGTAGAGCCTATAGCCAAAGGTTTCTCCCACCACCACCACCACCACGACGAGTCGGGACATATACGGCGGCACGCGCCTGGTAGGTATAGCGGTATGGCGTCATGGCGGGGGCGGTAAGTGGGCCGTTATTTATCGGTAATAATCCGACCCATTGTTTATCATTATTATCTTGTGTTCACACCTGCTAATGACCTTGTCACACTTGGGACCCATACACACAGCACGCGGTCTATACAGCGAGAGGTCTTTATGACGTAGCGCGTATAGCCAAAGGTCTCTCCCCCACCATCCCCGAGTTGAGGCATATACGCCGGCACGCGCCGGGCAGGTATAGCGGCGTAGCGTCATGGCGCGAGCGATAAGTAGGACATTATTTATGGGGTAATAATTCTGTTCACACTTGGGACCCATACACACAGCACACGGTCTATACAGCGAGAGACCTAGCACCCTACGGGTCTTTATGGCGTAGCGCGGACAGCCAAAGCGCTCGCCCCCCACCACCTCGAGTCAAGGCATATACGGCAACACATGTAGGGCATGTATAGCGGCATGACGTCATGACGGGTGCCATAAGTGGCCATTATTTATGGGGTAATAAATCACCCCCCATTGTTTACACTAATTAGCTTGTGGCGCACTTGCTACTGTAAACACTTGGGTTAATGACCTTGTCACACTTGGGGACCCATACACGCCGCACAGCGGGGTGCCACATGGCCCCTACACACCGCACCGCGGGGGGCCGTCTCGCTATACCGGTTCCCTTACTACTTTTTTACTTTTGTAAAAAAATTTTTTAGAGATCGAGATTTTACAACTTTTTAATTAAGAGTAAAAGTACATTATAAATAATGTTTGTTAAGTATAGAACTACACTTCAATTGATTTCACAACTTTTTGGGTTTGACTTTCAGTATGCGCGTGAAAGAAATTTAGTTCGACTTTAGAACGCAAAAATTTATTATTGGTTTGTAGAATTTATATAGTCATCTATGGTAATATCTAATATGATAAGAATTATTGAAAAAAACTGTATGCATGCATTTTTAATCTATAGAGGGTGAAGATGCCATTTTTAGCAATTTTAGCCTTTTTAGCATATTTTTGATATCTTATACTTTTCCTACTTTAATATCACTCTTTGGTGGCTTACATTATTATTTTTTATGAATTTTTATCTCTTAGAAATAAAAATTAAATAATTTTGTTAATAAAATTGGCATTATAAGATTATAACAGATACAAAAATATAACAATTTTAAGATAAAATATTCAAAAAAGAAAAAAAATCAAATTTTCTATTAATCATTCTTTAAGAAAAAGGGAACAGCATTAATTTTGTATTTTTATTATGAAAAGCCTAAACCTTAAATGTGATAAAGGTGCTCATCGATTTTCAGACTTTTTGTTTTTTAAAGTGAAAAATTAAAGGTTTGTGAGATTTCCTCATATGTCACCGGTGCTAATCTTCCAAAAAGTTTCGCTTAATATTTGCAAAACCAAGACGATATGAAAGAGTATTATAGTTCGTATGAACTATCGCCGATTCTACTGTCATTGTTTGATGAAAATGAGATGCGGAACACATCTAAATCAGCATTCTATCATAATTTAAATTCATCGCTGAACATAATTATACCATCAAATATAAGACATGTTGTCGATGGCGGATTTTTTTTTGCATAGAGGTATGTTTTTTGCTACAGCAAAATAACATGAAAATGTAGGAAATAATTAATACGTACTTTTTGTATGCGACACAACATTATACTGAAAAAAGTTTTATAATTCTTGATGGATATTCCGACGACAACACAACGTCAATAAAATCTGTAGAGCGTTCGCGTAGGCAAATGAAAAATATAGGCTGTGAAATTGCGTTTGTAGAAATACAACGATAGTTGTTAACCAAAAGCAATTTTTTAGTACGAAAAAAAATAAAATTAGATTCATAAATATGCTTTGCTTATCGTTAAATGCTGTACGCTTTCAGACAAAAATTGCCCCCGAGGACGCGGATCGATTAATAAACTTGACTGCGATTAATAATGCCCGCGCTGATTTTAAAATCGCGGTGATGATTGTAGGCAAAGATGTAGACTTGCTAGTTATTTTTTCAGAACTGGCAGAAAACATTGATAATATTTATTTTTCTAAATGAAACAAAGGCTCAACACCAAATCAATATTTCAGTAGTAATAGTTTCAAATATCCCTTTTTAAGAAATAGAATCACATTTTTACATGCATTCTGTGGGCGCGATACAACACCTTGTTTTTATAGAATAGGCAAAAATAAATTAATAGATACCATTACACATGCAAAATTATCAGACTTATCAACAATATTTTACGACAAAAATGCCAGTTCTGAAGAAATAACTAGCAATGCCTATAAATTAATAGTTGAAAAGAACAACAAAGCGAACAAAAATTAATAGGAAAGAACCCAAAATTTTTTACTAAACGTCTTGCGCTACTTGCATTTTTAAAAAGCGAAAACGAAAACTAAATTCGCTTTAGAGATATTGCCGCCAACGCAGGGATTGGCCAAGCAACAGGCATTTCGTGTTTACTACCAAATTCAGTTATGGCTAGGCAATGACACTTTAACAGCTCTGGGGGTGGCAAGTAAAAAATAATACTTTCCACCTATACAAAAAGGGTGTATAGATGCTTCGTGCAGCTGTAAAAAACACGGCTTAAAGTGCACAAATCTTTGTGCACACTCCACGAAGAATCATGTTATAATCTATTAATAAATATGCGTTTATTAGAGTCAGAAGATGATTCGAGCGGTGAGAACGATTACGAACTCGATACGTATGACTCCAATGACGTAACTGATTTTCTACCACCAAAGTGAACAAAAATTAATTAATATTATATAGTTTTTAAGTAACATTGTATATTTTTTCTAATAAATATAATATTGTTATGTGTTCGTCTACCATCATCGAACATAAGAACAAAAGCGTTACCATGCGACTAGTTTGTTGTTCTCGATTCGAGTTAGTTAGTTGATTCGAGACGTTGTTAGTAGTTATAGTGGCACTATAGGGCAGACAAACAAACCCCCCACCACTCACCCATGATGAGTGTGGGGGTTTCCCCCACCACCGATTACCCTAGGAGAAGAGGGGGAATTCTCCACCAATGAGTAACCGGTAATGTAGGAAAGAAACGCCTGTCCTGTAGTACCACATATTTCTATAACTACTCCCCCTCCCATATTATTATTATTATTTAAAGGATTTCTAAAAGGAGTACGGTAAATAAAAAACAAGTTTTTTTATAAATATTTTTCTTTATTTCTTTTAATTCATATAGTGTACAATGTCGTCTATATGCCATGCCATTAAATCGTAAATTAACCATAAATTATCGCATGAAGATATATTTGAGGATACATTTTTTTTTCTAATTTTTTCTCTGCGCTATCTAATATTTCTGCACCAAACGCATTTATTCCATCAAACTTTGTTGTGAGAGGTAATACATCAGACTTAGTGAAATTTACATATTGCGATTCCTGATCTTTTTCTAATTGACCTTTCAAAAATTTAGAGATGCAAGTTATTATACTTTTAATATTTTTTTGTACATTTGTCAAATATTTTACTCTTACATCTATACATCTAGTTACAGTTTTAAGATGATCAAACGTCACTTTCTTAAATACTAAGCTTGGTCGGTACGGTTTCTTTTTTGGTGGCTCGCCTCCTTCTTCTTCCCTTACATCTCGGGGTACAAGTTCGATGGCTTTGTCATTGTAACTTTTGATGAATGGTCGGTACGGTTTCTTTTTTGGTGGCTCGCCTCCTTCTTCTTCCCTTACATCTCGGGGTACAAGTTCGATGGCTTTGTCATTGTAACTTCTGATGAACCTGATATTGAAACTGCTATGAAGCTGTTGTTCATCTTGCTTTTCAACACTATCTGTATCGAGGTATTTTTCAATGTCCAGAAATTGCTCCCGGAAACACAGCCACTCTTCCATTGTAAAGCTTATTCCCACAAAGTCGTCCGTAAAAATTCGGATGATGGGTTGAAAGTCGGTGTGGCCTACACCAGAGTTTTCAAGACCCACGACGATTTTCTTTGTGTACGATTTGTTTAGACCATATACAGTAGGCAGAACTTGGTGGCAATGGAATTTTGTAGTAGCCATCCTTGTTTTTTTATTTTGTAAGTAGTGAACAAGTCGGCTGAACTGATGAAATGGGCTGAGTACACCTCGTATATACTATTCATATTAGTAGAGGGGGTGATAAATGGTTGGGGATAATTGTAGTGGGGGTGCTTTAGTGGTGGAAGATATGTATGGAAGGGGAAAGCTAGTGATAGGGGAAAATACTTCTGTGAAGCTTGGAAACATAGTTTCTTACAATTTGATCATTTTTTTCCAAGTCTGTAGAAAAACATTGGAGAAAACGTCTGAACCCAATACCAACAGACATGTAATGTAAAAACATTATGCAGTAATATCCACAGGTATCGGCATTTTGGCTTTGTAACTAGTATGGGTTCCATCGAAATTTTCTAACATTTCTGCATATACGATTTATGTGGTCTAGAATATAGGGTGGTTTACCAAAACTGTCAAAGTACCAACCATTCCCGATCTTATCAACATAAATTGCCACCCAGTGTAGACCAGGTCTATTATGTTTTTGTGTATTAAGCACATAAGCAACCGGTCTCGACCACGTCAGAGGTATCTGATCGGCTGGAAAAACCCCCACGGTATCCGACGAAATCCGCATTAGAATTTTCTGGATCTGGATATTGTTCATCGCAAAGACTGATAGGCGGTTCAAAGATAAACTGCTCGGTAGATGATTTCTTTCGTGAATTTATCCAAGTTTTCAACTTGAAAGCGTTCTTTAGAGCACAAGTATATTTAAAATGATTCAATTTCATAAAATGCTGTACACAGTATTTACTTGCAGATAAGAGTTTATGAAATGGTGGACAATCCGGATCAGTTTCCAAATTCTTAATATTTCTTGTGGTAATTTTTCGCAAAACAGTCGTTTTCAGATTACCGCGGACGTATATTTTATCAGTTCTTTTACAAATTTCTTCTAGATTTTTGTACAATACTTTTTTCGATACACCTGTGCAGTCCAATCTAGCCAATGATGATGTTGTGTTAGCCAGTCATTTTGTTTTCTAGCATCATCGCACAAATGTGTTATTCTATTATTCGAGGAAACAATCCAATGACCGATAAAATCTTGATTCAATGCAACAACAGCCACCTCTTTTGGTACCGCACGATTTTTATGATCCTTACAAAACTGTATATCTATTACAACATCCATTATAATATTCTTAGAGCTTCCCTGGTGTACAACCGGTAAACGACTAACCAGATAAATTCTACACCGCCTCTTTTTATACTCAAGTCATATTTTCCCTCACTTCTTTAAAGCTATCCGCTATAGTCTACAAGAATTTGACGAGACGAATCAATTTCAAGTATATTTTCATATTCAGCATAAATTATGCAATTTACGGTGCTGCTTAGTGCATCGTCAAATCGGACATCTATTCTCACACTACCGTGTTTTACTAAATTCCAATGCGTATCTAAATGTGCTGATAAATCAGGTGTTAAGTCAAAGACAAAAAGACAATACCCGTCAGCATAATTTTCTCGTGGTATTGAATTACCATCATTCGAATAATGTACTCCTGTACCAGAAAATAATGTATGATATGCATCTACATACAAATTCTTTTTTGTAAAATCAGGCTGTAGAGGCTTAGAGGGAACTTGTACACCATCGATATAGAGACATAGATAATTTATTTTGAAATTTTTAAAATTGAACGGATTTAAACTTTTATCACCATTAAACGCTTTATTTTCTACAAAACCAATGATAATTCTTTTTGGTAATTGTCCTAGAATGACATTGTCCAGAGATTCACTATGAACGCCACTATGCATCGTAATAGTTTTCACTTCTACACGAGTTAGAGGATATTTGGCCGTTGTTTGCGAAAGTGTTTTTTCATGCGCCAATATAATACTAGGGCTAAGATTCACTCGTCGAACGTATAGAGCAGCCTCATTAATTTTTACGGTGTAGAGACCCGTAGGATCCATTAGGCAAAACGCATCTTTCGAGCGCAAGAGTCTTACGCGTACCTCAACCCCGTTTAATAATAATCTATTTTGATTGAAAACATCACAATGTAGATTACCAACCATATCTATAGTTTTTTCATCGCCCATAACGTTCCGACGGTTTACGAGACCTTTGTTTTCGACACCTGTATCATCCATTCCTCCAGCGGTATCATTATACCATAGTACACTAGTGAGATGAGATTTTTTAGCTACAGAGCCGTAGCTTAATAAAGTTTCAATGTATGATCGATAAGCATAAGTGTTGTTGGGTGGGGAAACGGGTTTTTGATTAAAAAATACATCAACTTGGTTAAATATCGAATGCATAAAATTATTTATCGGGCCAACATTTTTTAGAGTTTCTGCCTCTGTGTCCTCGGGTGGTTTTACATTTAGTTTAATAGTTACGCTAAGACTCAACAGAATGAGCAAGGTCGATGTATTCGCTAGTACCAGGTATAGAAAATTCTATTGGCGATCTATCAGCCAGTGAAGATATCGGCTTATATTGAACATAATTCGAATTTTCGATTGTTGTCTGTGTCGGTGGGATGCTGAATAGACTTAATTCGGATTTTAGACACGCACACGACCCACTATGAAGAAAAGCCATTATTCTTCAAAAATATCTCTTACCGTTCTTATCTTTTTACTTTTTCTTTTTTTCCCTGTTTTATTCTTTTTCTTCTTAATATTACCTTTTTTCTTTCGTTTAACTTTCGAATGTTTTTTGATGTTTTCTATGGCAGAGGCAAGAGACGACTGATGCTTCTTCAGCCGACGCTTAGCTTTATATCCTGACCCATTTATCACCCTATCTAGTTTTTCTTCAGCTTTTCTTTTAAGATTATTTCCAGATTCTCGAGCATTATTACGAATCGATTCTTTGAAAGATTTTTTATTATTTGTGACATCATCTAAGATGTTTATCCCTGCACGTATAGCTTCTTTTCCGGCAGCTTTTCCTATAGCTCTACCGCTCTTTTTTAAAATAGGTAATGCGCTGCGGTATATACCCTTTAAGAAACCACCAACACCTGTTCCTTTTTGCATTGATGTATCTACTGTAATATAATTACTTAGCGGGGTACTATCATACCCACAGCCACTTTGGCTATCATAAAGTAATTCAAAATAATCCATCTTAAGCAATTCTTTTAAAATGAAGTGTCACTGTCAACGTGCCGTAATCGAATGATAAAGGTTTGTCGTCTTGACCCTTTATATCTATCGTGATTGACTGAAATGACGTAGATAAGAGGGGTATATACATGGGTGTGCTATAATTTTTTATTTCAATACCGCTATATTTGTACTCGTGCAAATTTAGAGGCACAATACGTAAAAGAGGCGGGTGTACGTCACCGGTGATGTATGGCTCACAAATTTCGCTGTACACCCTTATTATAGGTGGTAAAGCATTGATCAATGCCGCGTATTTTTCACCGATAACTGTGCCCCTAATTTGTTGAAGGTTATTCTCATCAATCCCAAGAATTTTTAATAGTTTGGGAGATAAAACTAAACTATGAAAGTATTCGTCACATTCGCTAGCACAAGTTCATTCAATCTCTATAAATCCCCCGCGCTGAATCTTGAATTGTAGATGATTTTTTATATTGAATAGACTGTTTATTTCTTGTAAAAGATTTTCCATATCCTCGTATATCCCTGGAGATATATAACACACAACATATTCTTCTTCTTCTATATTATTACGTAATTCATTCGTTCTAGGTTTAATAGTCTTCATAGAAATCATTCCATCATCACTATTGAATGAAATATGTTGAAATGTGTGGGGAATCTGAATTTCGCAGAGAGCTACGGACCATTCACCGTGTAAACAGATGTTTTGAGGTAATTGATTAGTAAAATGTGCTGCTGTGTTTTCGGGAAACACATGTGTACTATTATTACTAGATAATACCATGTAAAACTGATCCCTCATTTTATGTTTTTTATATTGCTCGCAGGAACCCACGAATTAAATTTGTCAGGATAACCTTTCCAGCTTACAAAATATTTTTTATTTTTACCAGCACCTTTCGTTTCCAGTATCTTATCTATTGCAAATAATTCTTCATTTAAATCTTTCCGAACTCTAGAAAGCTCTTCCTCGTAGAAGAAACCATCAATGGCCTCACCTTGAAGATCTTCCACACTATATACAGGAGGTTGTCTATCTGTAGATACACGTTTGATTCGGAATAATTCCAAGGTCCAGCCACCTTCATATGCTTTCTTGAACGGCACGTTTGCACGACTGACTCGAACCAAGTCGCCCACCTTATATTTAGGGGGACGAGGTCGTGTCACTTTGTAACGTTGGGCTAGGTTTTGACGTGCTTTGGCAGCATCATACAAATTTACACTAGCAGGAACCATTTTCGTGCCAGAATGCCACGAATCATTGTAAGCATGTACAATTTCTTGTAAAACATCAATATACGTGTACGTATTTTTATGAGTAAAATACCTCCACAGACGACTTTTTAACGTTCTATTAAACCTTTCAACTACAGCAGCTTTAATGTCAGGATTGCTGACTACACTATGCTATGTTATTTTTTTTCAAAACTTTTTGCATTTCCTTACCGATAAATTCTTTACCTTTATCGGTTTGAAGATATACAGGATGTTGGCCTTTACACAGAGTTAAAATATGCTCAAATGCTCTAGCAACACTTTTCGATGATTTGTCGTGAAGAGGTTGAACCCATGCAAATTTTGATAGTACATCTATAACAACAAGTAGATATGTATAATTGTCGTTATAAGTTTTTAACGATCGCAAGTCTACAAGATCTGCTTCCCACAAATCGAAAGGATTATAAATATCATACGTTCTATGTGGAAAATGACGTCGTACAGGTTTGTGTAGAGTGTAGGCATCTTGTGTTTCAAGCCATTCGATAATTCTTTTACGTTTACGATTTTTATTGATTTTGTTCAAGAGGTTGTAAGCACCAGCATAAGCTGATGATTGCGGCAATCGGTAAAAATAATTATTTAGTACTTTTTCCATTTTTCTTATTTTTATTTCGAATGAATTTCTTAATTCTTTTTTTCACACTTTTCTTTACTACTTTCTTAATAAAGGATGAAAATTTGTCAAATGTAATTTTACTAATCATACAACAAGTTGTAACCAAAGCAACACTTTTTTCATCAGCTGTAGCTGTTTCAGAGAGCAATCGTGCAAAAGCACGTTTCGCTAGCAAACGATCAGCTTTAGAACGATCGCCATTGTATGAATATGCTATGTCATGTTCACGACAATAATCATCAAGGGGATAAACACCTCTTTCCCCACGTTTCAATCTATCGTTCAACTTAGTACCAGGACCACAAAAATGATATCCAGGGACATGCACCTCGAAAGGTAAGAGATTAATCAAATTATCCACAATACTCGTTTCAGGTTGTGTGGACAATTTTTCTTCTGTACTCATCATAGATGAAGCCATGGACGCTCTAGAATACGAATTTTTACCCCGTGCTCATCTGTTTGAATGGGGTGTGATCTTTTTCTTGAATTTCCGATAACTCTTTTTTTATCAAAAGTGTTGCTTTTCTCGTCCTCACTCGTGCACTGCTCCGAATCTGTAGCAACAATTTTCCAAGCTTGCTGATTTAATATGAACTCACGAGGTATACTCGCATCACGAAGTGCTTTGGCAAACTGATCATATCCTTTCGATAGCGGCTGTTTTCTACGTCTTACGGTGTCGTTGATCAAATCCAGTATATTTGCTCCTTTTACAGCACTGCCATCTATCGAAACAATACCTCTATCGTCCCACGTAATACCATTATAATTGCTTAGTCGTTGTAATATTTGTTCTGCTTTAAATTGCAGCTTTGTTGGTATACTATTTATTATATTATTTATATTTTTATCTAGAATCGGTTTCTTTTCATCCTCAACTTTTTCATTTGTAAGTTTGTCATCATCATTATTTTCATTGTTTAATATTTCACGCTGAAATTCTTTCGAGTCAACCCTTTCCTTATTATTATTGTAATATATAAAACGCTGTAATGTCTGCTGATACATTTTATATTTTTCATTGTCATCATGAATTGTTGGTGAATTCATAATTTTACTCATTTCTTCGTCAAGTCGCGATATAGCTGTGTATCCTTAACATCATAAACTTTAACAGTATTACCTGTTCTTCCACCAAAAAACGCATTTCTAGGGTTCAGCGGGTCATTTTAAGTTTAGCTTCATTAACAAAGTTGCGTATAGTTTCGTTCTCTGAGCACTCCTTATGAAACTCACATTCCCACTTTTCTATCAAATAATAGCTAGCCAGTCTTATTTTACGTGATATTTTACAGGTTCGGTCATAACGATCTTCCATTGTTTCACTATCTGTTACTAGTCTTACACCTCTGTTAATACGATGACAACGTGGGCAGCCATGCCAATAACAACCATGAAATTACCTTTGCTATTAGACTGTTCAGGTGGAATAAATCCGTCGACAGTGAAACCTTCTGGAAGTCGTTTCTCTTGGCAACGATCTGCTTGTTCTATATTGGTATTCAATGACTTTTCCATCCATTTTAACCATAGCAATGCTTTAATTGATTGTTTATTTGCTCGCCTATAGCCAGATTGTGGTATAACGCCAATAGTTTTCGGTTTTAAGAAATTTTTTCTATACACGCGTAAACATGATGATGCAATTGTTGAGGCCTCGGTGAAAGGATCAACATTGGAACACTTTAAAAAAGTCTCGCGAAAAGCTAAAGAGGCTAGTCTTAAAATTTTAACGTCTTGTTTACAATATTTCAAAATTTCTTTTTCAAAATCGAAAATATATTTCTGATGTTTCTGGTCGTTATACCACTCTATAAAACTTTCCCGATCTTTAGTACCCATAGTATTAGGTGAATAAGCATCAATCGGAGGCATTTCACCAACATAATTTTGGTTTTCAGTTGTATTAAATAGATGCGGGAAAGTTCCTTTTTCAATCTGTGTTAAACCATATGCTTTTGGTAATGCACTAAGCGGCATGTGAAAGTAATTTAAACTATCTAAAAATTTAACATTCATAAACTCCATTACAACTATTTTTGTACCGTTTAGTATGACTGAAGGTTTAACACGTATATCTTTTCTCTCAGCCATATATTTTAAAATAAATTGACTATCAAAACCTTGTGCGTTATGTGCCAAGCATATAATCTGTTTAAATGAGTGCTTTTTCTCAAACACTAAATCAGTAAACTGTTTGACAGGATCGATTTTAAAAACATTCTCGTATACCACATTGTGAACAGTACATAGAAATATCTGTGTCCTTATTACAAAAGCTACAAACCTGCTGCACTACACACAAATTCGGTACATGGATTTTAATTTTTTCATTACCCTCTACTCGTTCACATTGCTGCGTTTTGAAATCATAAAAGAAAAATAAAGTATTTGTGTGCTTAGTGTGTTGAACCGGTTGTACGTAACAGAAATGACTTGGTGGTAATATCTCGTTACAAATCTTACAGTATGATTTCCCACATACATGTTGACCATCTTTAACTCTAACAGTTTTACAGCATGTTGAGCAAACTTTTACGGCCTGACATACTGATATTCGTTTGTCAAAAGATTTGGGTTTTTCGTGATTTTTATAACAATTATTACCGAAAAAGTCTCTATTACAAAGTCTACAAGATAATTTAACATTTTCCGAATCACAAGATTGACTTTGGAAACATTTACTACATTTCTGCGAGCAATTATGATTTTCGAGTTTAGAGAAAATTTTGTTACACGGAATACAGTACCCTCTACTACCTGCTGCTGCAAGTAAATTTAGTATAGGTTGATAATGTTTTTTTCCTCGTAATACATTATTCTTAAAGTGTGTCTGACTGTATTATTATTTACATCTAAAACAAAATTTGTACCATTATAGAAGGGTCTGTCGCCACGTCTAAATCTTTAAAACGCGTAAACAACTATAGCAATGCCGCTTGTGGCAAAATAAATTTGAAACTTGTGAACCTCATTTAAGCCACAACCTGTTTCAGGAATGGTTACACATGCTGCGCGCGCAAGGTTTTGAGCACATTCTTTTTGATAATTTTGTCTTTTCGAACGCCTAATTTTTTCCCACTCATTTTGGAAGTCACCTGTGCGAATCTGGCCTAGATCTAGATATCTTGGCAAACATAAATTATCGTTGTTTGCAATCGTTAGTATGGATTTTTTAAAAACGGTTTCATGTGTTAAAGGTACACGTCCGTGCCCTACTGGGACAGATACTATACTACAAGATACTAACAGAGAATCATCGATTTCGAAATTATCGGAGCTTTGTGTGATACTCGCAAGTTTATGCCATAAGTCGTTAGGTGTAAAGTCACTTACACGTCTGAATGATATCCATGCAGGTCCATTGAACAAGTCTCTCAGATTCCATAGTAACACCTATAAAATCTTCAGGACTTGCTCTGCTACATAAATTTTCATGCAATTCATACATGGCTCTCTCGAGCCATTGATATATATTTGCGTCAGAAGATGGTGGCCTGATTGCAACATGTAATGATCGTCCGTGGAGACCAAAACGCCGATAATATTTCGTACTTTCATCAGTTATTATGATGTGTGGCTCATCTTCTTCTTCTACAATTTCTCCTTTATTTTCTGTATCTTCCTCTGTACTTTATGTATCTTCTTCTGCACTGTCAGTATCTTCTATTTGTTCACGTCCTCTTCATCGCTGCAAATACTCGTCCTTATTTCAATAGTATTACAGGAATTAAGTTGTATAAAAGATATTTTTATAATGTACTCACTGTTTACCTCCTCGTCATCATTTTCTGAATCAGTGTCTGTGTTTGATAGTAATCGGGCACGATCACTAGTCTGGCTGACACTGCTACGGGTACTACTACTACTGGTACGGCTGACACTACTGTGGGTACTACTACTGCTCCCAGTGCTACAGCTGCTGCAGCAACTACTTGCCCTGCTATTGCTACTGCTGCTGCTCGATTGAAGGTCACGTAGCAGTTGGTCAGTTGTGTTTACTAGTAATAAAAATCATATTACTAATATGGTGATATTTTTGATAAGATTCCTTTTTAAAGCTAAAATGAATACCTTGTGAGGTGCCTGCAACAGGTTCCATGTCTATATCGATTGTTGGTTCATCCGTATATTCAATACAATAAAAATTTTAATCTGAATGTTATTAAGTGTTTACAATCGTTTTTATTATTTCATAAGGAACAAATCGAAAATTTTCTCACCATATGTAATGTTCTCAAACACAGCATCATCGGTATTATTAAAAAATTGATCTAATTCTAAAAATTAAAAAATTGATTACTATCGAAAATATAAGAACTAACCATTTTTAAAAATTTAATGACATACCTTTATATACATTATGCTGCCTCATAATATCCACAGCAAATGGTGTCTCGTGTAAATTGCGAGAAATTAAATATCTCGCCAATATATCGATAGATTTTTTATTAAATCTATTGAAAATACCTCGTTTGTAAATGTATAATACTGTACGCATTGGACAGAGATCTATGATAAATCACAATTTTTTAAATAAGACTTCTTCAGAAAGTGTTTTTAATTTTTTGATCCATTGATCATTGCAAAATATTTTAATATTTGTGTGTCGGGAAACAGCTATATAATAAACTGATGTTATAAGCTTTAATAATTCTTTGCGTGATGCCATTTTTTACTTAGTCTCTTATAGCTCCTTCTACCAAGTTGTAGCGAACTGTGGGGTGTATAGCGCTAAACGCTGTTTATATACCCTGGAAAGTACGCTCAAGTGGGGAAATTTTACAACTACTTTCGTTAACATAATGTTACTAAAAGTTTAACAACATTTAAATTCTTCGAAATCTTTGCGAGACCAGGTCTAAACGAAATTTAATAAGTTTAACTGTAAAAATCTAATACCATGTTATCTTTAAAACTGTATTACGAGACAAAAAAGTTATGTGCTCGCATTGAAATTCTGCAAATTCATAATAGAAGTTAATTATTTAATTTTGTACCAAATATAAGTTTTTCTTAAATCCAAGTTCATCATGTAATTCGATGTCGAAAGTACATCCCCTTTTAGAATAACCCCAAAATTTTGTCCGTTTTTCGCTCCGACGCTTAGTTTTCGAGATATCGGCAAAAATCGATATTTTCACACTTTTTTTCAATAATGTACAATATACAGTCGGATTCTATGCAGAAAATGCGTATTTTTTACTATAATCCCGGATTTTCAACCGTTTTTCTCTACGATGCTGAGTTTGCAGGGTATTGGTATTGGTAAAAATCGATACCTCCCACCACCCTTTTCGATAATGTACTATGTGCCATTCGTTTCTACGCCCAAAGTACATCCTCTTTTAGAATAACCCCAAAATTTTGTCCGTTTTTCGCTCCGACGCTTAGTTTTCGAGATATTGGCAAAAATCGATATTTTCGTACTTTTTTTCAATAATGTACAATGTACAGTCGGATTCTATGCAGAAAATGCGTATTTTTTAGTATAATCCCGGATTTTCAACCGTTTTTCTCTACGATGCTAAGTTTGCAGGGTATTGGTATTGGTAAAAATCGATACCTCCCCCCACCCTTTTCGATAATGTACTATGTGCCATTCGTTTCTACGCCCAAAGTACATCCCCTTTTAGAATAACCCCAAAATTTTGTCCGTTTTTCGCTCCGACGCTTAGTTTTCGAGATATTGGCAAAAATCGATATTTTCGTACTTTTTTTCAATAATGTACAATGTACACTCGGATTCTATGCAGAAAATGCGTATTTTTTAGTATAATCCCGGATTTTCAACCGTTTTTCTCTACGATGCTAAGTTTGCAGGGTATTGGTAAAAATCGATACCTCCCCCCACCCTTTTCGATAATGTACTATGTGCCATTCGTTTCTACGTCCAAAGTACATCCCCTTTTAGAATAACCCCAAAATTTTGTCCGTTTTTCGCTCCGACGCTTAGTTTTCGAGATATTGGCAAAAATCGATATTTTCGTACTTTTTTCCAATAATGTACAATGTACACTCGGATTCTATGCAGAAAATGCGTATTTTTTAGTGTAACCCCAGATTTTCAACCGTTTTTTCTCTATGTAAATAATAATATGTAATTATTTAAATAATAATCTAATAAAATATCCTCAGCAGGAATAAAATCTTTTTTAGAAGGATAAAGATTGTATTATTGCACTAATGTGTTCCAGACATAAGCGGATGTTGATATCATTGTTTCTGCAAGCGTTTGTGGGAACAGGTGAAATAAGATTTTTTCTAACATTTATGTATGTAATGAAATATCCTCTGCAGAAATAAAACCTTTTTTAGAAGGAAAAAGATTATATTTTTTACTAATCTGGTCCGGACGTGAGCGGTGGTCAAGATCATTTTTCTACAAACGCTTGTGGGAACAGTTGAAAAAAATATTTTCTGCACACGTTTGTGGGAACGAGTGTGCAGAGATTTTCACATTCGCGACTGTCTTAGCCCTGCAGTTTTGAATGATAGCACAAAAATTGTGGGAGGGAAGTCTCTGCAGCAACCAGTCTAGATCCAAGTGCCGAACTAGCCACATTGTCTCTCTACTGTTCTATTTTTTTTTTTTTTTTAAACTTAGTTTTTGACAACTCTTTTCTTTTTTGTGCTAAAGTGAACTTAGTTTTTTGTGTTAATCGAAATATATAGATTTTGTGAAAATGGAGATTCAGAACGACGTGAATTTCGGCATAATGAATTTAGATATTATGGACGTTGACATCCATGGCGAGCCGATGCCTGATTTATTGTTCAATCAGGTGCTCGATGATGTGCTCAATTTAGAGGAGGAACGTGCAGCACAAGTGCGTGAGGATGCTGCTCTCGCCGATCTACTGTGGGACGAGGACGACGGCGACGACGACGGCAATGAAGAAGATGAAGGATACTATACGGACTCTGATGCGGGAATCAACATAGACAATATTGATCTCGATCGTATGCCTGTTGAAGTGGTATCAGAGTCCGATGAAGACGAAGAAGAAGTACAACAACCGATCGATGTGGACTCTGATATTGAGACCATCGAAAATGTTCGGGACGTTGATGTGCGCGATATTGACTACGATCCTGCAATGGATATACATAACGACGACGACAACGACGACGACGACGACGACGACGACGATGACGACGACGATAACAATATAGAAGAGGCTGTTAAATGTGAGGTGGCTATACGTCAGCTCTTAAAAGTACGGAAATCGTATTTTGATTCCGTGAAGAGACTTTTAAAATTACAAATACAGAAGGAGGAAAAAAAGATACGCGCACGCCTCATACGAATGCAACGGCGCGTTCGGCGGAATCGACATCGAATAAACGATGTACCGCGTCGACGGCGTGATATGTGTTTTGGGTGCGGTAAGCCATTTTGGCTTCAAAGAACACAGTACTGGATCCGGTGTGCAATGTGTGGTGATTGGTTGTGTCCTGATTGCAACGAGGAGTCTAAATTGTCAGGATGAGAGAGGATTATTTCACCAATAAAATGAGGAGAAACCACATTGATTAAAAAAGTAAACATTTGTTAATCTTTAACGCATGTATTCAACCATTTTTTAAATTTTTTATATATTTTATTTTTAAATTTTTTTATATATTTTATTTTTAAAGTATTAATAAATAGACTTATTAATAATTATTAAAATTATTAAAAATTTATTTATAATAAATAAGTTATTAAAAATTTTGTTTTTTAAAAAATTGAAAACCGAAATCTTATATTTTTAGCATTAGATTTCTAATATATTTTTTATTATCAAAAATTATTAAAAATTAATGAAATTTAATGAAAAATATTAATAATCTATTACTAAAAGTATAAGACTTCGGTTTTATTTTAATTTAAAAAAATAAAATTTTTAATAACTTATTTTTTATAAATAAATTTTTAATAATTTTAATGATTATTAATAAGTCTATTTATTTGTTGAAAATTAAAAAGATAAGGCATAATACATTAACAGCACACTCATGCGAGCGCTCTCATGAGAGCGCAAATTCATGTACCGCATCGGGCGTCATAGAGCCCGCTGCAGCAGGCAGACTACCCACAAGTGCAGTCAGAGTGACTTACTCGGCTTGGACGCTCCCTCCACTAGTATCCGAGGAGTGGGGAGGCGTAGTCTAACTCGTCTCTCGCTGCAGTTGCAGCCAGTCTGCCTGCTGCAGCGGGCCGTGTCGGACGCAGGCTCTATGACGCTCGTCGGCGCATACGAGACAACACCCCACTTATAAATGGGAGCGTCCAGCAGAAAAGGACCACCGAGCGCGCGCGGTGCCTTTTTTCGCGTAAAAGGTGCTCTGTTTAACTCGCTCATAATCGTATGCTGCGTCTTTGAAAAAAAAACCAAGGACCTATATCGATAGATTTTTTTCTGCTCTTTCCAATTGCGCCATTGTTTTTATTGCGAAACGCGTCCTTCCGGACGAAAACTCGAGTTGAATATTGAAAGCCATTTTTTCTCAAAGTATATCATGTTTTTTTTTCAAAATAAACTACACCATTGGAAAGTACAACTCTTAAGCTTCAAAACCCTATCTTGGAGAAGTTGGAGAAATAAAGGGTTTAAAAGTAACAACATGAAAAAGACAACGCCGAGGGTCCGCGCGAGCCCCTCGCGCCCGTGCGTACGGCACGTTTAAGTACACGCTCTATTCAATTCGCTAATAATCGTGTACCAAGTCTCTTTGAAGAATATAATTCATTTTGAAGAGAAGACTGATATTTTATTGAAAAAATAGAGTTTGAACATTCAAATGGAATTTTCAACTAGAAGGAAGCATTTCGGAATAAAAATAATAGCACCATTGGAAAGAGCAGGAAAAAATCTATCGATATATGTCCTTAGTTCTTTTTTCAGAGACTTGGTACACGATTATTAGCGAATTGAATAGAGTGTGCACTTAAACGTGCCGTACGCACGGGCGCGAGGGGCTCGCGCGGACCCTCGGCGCTGTCTTTTTCATGTTGTTACTTTTAAATCCTTTATTTCTCCAACTTCTCCAAGATAGGGTTTTGAAGCTTAAGAGTTGTACTTTCCAATGGTGTAGTTTATTTTGAAAAAAAAACATGATATACTTTGAGAAAAATGGCTTTCAATATTCAACTCGAGTTTTCGTCCGGAAGAAAGCGTTTCGCAATAAAAACAATGGCATCGTTGGAAAGAGCAGGAAAAAATCTATCGATATAGGTGATTGGTTTTTTTTTCAAAGACGCAGCATATGATTATGAACGAGTTAAACAGAGCGCCTTTTACGCGAAAAAAGGCACCGCGCGTGCTCGGTGGCCCGTTTCTGCTGAACGCTCCGAAATGCATATTTGTATATTTTTGTTATTTTTTTGTTTCAGCAGGAGTCAAACATCCTCGACCGAGACTGTTCGAACGTGCCATGGAAATTGCAGCGATTATTATTATTAATAAAAAATATAAATATATTTTTTATGTTAAAACTACCGATTATTATTATTAATAAAAATATAAATATATATTTTTTATGCTAAAAAGTGTTAATAAAAATATCCGTATTTATTCATAAAAATAAAGTTTTTTAGTGGTTTTTTCAGGCGCTCTCTCTCCCTCTCTCACTCTCTCTCTCTCTCTCTCTATTTTTTATTTCACAGTGGCACTTTGGGGCAGATGTAACCTAAGCCATTTCCCCTGATGGTGGGGTTTCCCCTCCCTCAGAGGGTAGTGGCTCAGGGTCACCCTGCATCATTACCCGCCTGGTGGTGGGGGGTTCTCCCTCCCCTCCCTCAGGTGGATAGTGGTGGGGGGTTTGTTTGTCTGCCCCAAAGTGCCACTATAACTACTGTTGTTGTTGATAACATGTTTTATTGTGTGTGTTTATGATCTTGAATAAAGTTATATGTTATTCTTTTGTAATGATGGTTATTGTTGGTTATTGTATGTGTGTGTGAATGTAACATTTTGGGGGTTCTTCCGAAATTTTGAAGACGAAATGGGCGGATTTGAAAAATCGGCAAAAAAAAAACGACGCATACACCGCTGTGTGTACCCTTCCGATCGAAGACCAGAGCACGGGCTGCTGCCGAAGTTTCTGCTGCCGAAACTGCTGCGGCTAATACTACCGACACCGATTGATGGCATGCGCTTGGCGGCTGGTGGCGCACGCTTGGGAACTGATACACGTATGATGACCGATGACTCATCGACGCTGACATCTCACCGACGGTCGGTGTACTCCAGCCTACTCTTCTTCATGAAACGCTCTTGAAGCTTTAAAATTAAACCAGATGAGTACAACCCTACATTCTAATACACAAACAACACCAACAACCGCCGTAGTCTACACGAGTAACAAGAACACACAGCGTATTAGGTTAGATGATAATTCATTTGGAAACACGAGATCACTTGTTGAAAATTCGGTAACGCCATTCGATTTAAGGTTAGGTTATAACGTAAAATCTGATATTTATGATAACCAACTGATAGTACGTCGCTTTTGTCTGAGCATTTAAATCAGTTCAATTTAATTGCAATTGTGTATACGTATATATGCTTTCTCTTTAAGTTCACATCGATCAGGGTCGTAACTTTGACCCTAAACTAGTTAAAAAGTTGTCCAACCTGCTAGGAATTCGAAAAACTAGGGCCGCACCATTACACATATAACCGAATGATCAGGTAGAAAGACAATAAGACGATACTCGAATACTTATCTAAATATATATCAGATAACCAAGAAGATTGGGATCGTTTGATTTCCTTGTGTATTTTTAGTTTACAGATCATCAGTACACTCAACAATTGAGACCACTCCAGCGGAGATGTACATCGAGACTGATTTGAGACTTCCTCTGGATTTTATTCGAGGATATCCTCCCGAAGGAGAAGAATATTCAAATTATGGAATCTATGTTCGGAAACTGTCTGTTAAGAAGATCAATGATGTCCTTTTCTCCATCCAGAAGACACCAAAACACAAAAAGAAGATCATTCATTTTGATCAATGACGACTTTCCACAATAGGTAATTTCTTCTGCTCTGCTCACTGTTATTTTGAGCCGTGGTTTTTCCCGTGAGGCACAGGGCAAATGCCAGAGCAGGGACAGAGGTGAGGTACCACGGCATGCCAACTCTCCACTTGTGTCCAAGAATTACCAACAAGACTCTACCCACCGATAATGACATGAAGATACCCGGATGAGTCAAGTATCAACCCGCTTAAAAGTAGACAATTTCAAAAAGATTTCAAGATGATTTCAAGATGTTTTCAAGAATTCAAGATGGACCAATTCAAGAGACGGGCCCTTTGGCCGTGTGCGAAGGATCAGCCCGCTTGAAGATGATGCCATTTTGATTCGGTTCTGGAAGAGGAGAACTATTCTTCAAGAGACGGGCCCTTTGGCCGTGTGCGAAGAATCAGCCCGCTTGAAGAAGACGTCTTCTCTTTCGTTTTATCTTAAGATTGTCGGGATGACAATCTAAAAGGATGGAGAATAATGACACGATGATACCCAAAAATGACGATTCTATTTTTTTAAGAGACGGGTCCTCTGACCAGATAAGTCAAGGATCAAGCCGCTTAAAAATAGATGATTTCAAGATGATTTCAAAATGATTTAAAGAATTCAAAATGGACCAATTCTGATTGTCGGGACGACAATCTGAAAGAAGGGGGAATAATGTTATGTGTTCGTCTACCATCATCGAACATAAGAACAAAAGCGTTGCCAAGCGACTAGTTTGTTGTTCTCTATTCGAGTTAGTTAGTTGATTCGAGACGTTGTTGTTGATAACATGTTTTATTGTGTGTGTTTATCATCTTGAATAAAGTTAAATGTTATTCTTTTGTAATGATGGTTATTATTGGTCATTGTATGTGTGTGTGAATGTAACAATATAGATTAATAAAAATGCACAGAAACTAATAATCGCACAGCGACTGGTTTTGGCACATATAAAGTACATGTGAATTACTATCAATTCGCCAGAGATACGCGCTACATCTTTAAAAATGGTGGAGATATGAATTTTTTAAAAAACGCTGATTTTTTCCGTTTTTCACGTTTTTTTCTGTTATTAATCATCCGATCGGTTCAATCAACATCTCATTTTGTTCATAATCCATTTACTACAATTTATCTCATTGGACCATCAAGATTGGTTCATTAGTTTCGGTTTTATACGCAAAAAACCGCTTTTTTGCATTAAATTGTTAATAAAAAATAGATGGAACAGCTTTCGTAGTCGAGTTTATATTCCAGTTATACTGTGAATTATTCTGCGTAGGATAGCGCTTACCGTTTGCTGAAACTTATGTCACAAAATCACTGATATTTTTCTCTATTGACTGGCCTACTACTAGAGAGGATTGTTTCCGCGAGTAGCCGCGAATCATGTACCCGAGTGTGAGTGTGTGAGTGGGTGATTGAGTGCCCCTTGCCATGATTCCGTGGCCTTGACCGAGGCGATCGACAGCGAGCGACGCACCAGGTGCTAGTGTGGTGGGACGGCCGGCGACAGCGACCTATGCATTTACTGTAAGTGCCGGCTGGAATTTCCTCTCTCACTCTCTAACTCAAGGCAATACGGGCTCCCTTCTTGCACCCGCTGATGGCGAACCGTATCTTGTCCCGTTCTTTCCCCCTTTTTATTCAATAAATGTTACTTTTTACCCACTTTAACGCGAGTGATTATGTACGTAACGCGTTCTCACCTTCCTTATTCTCTCAATATAACTCGCATGCTGCGCGTATTGCACGAGGTGCGCTAGTTTCTGTATTCCAAATTTGAGAAAAACCTAGTCTTTTTCCGCACTTTTAACCGTCAAATTGGATCCTCCATTTTGTATTTCGAAAGTCCGATAGCAAATTCGTCATCAGCGACTTCAAAATCCCTGTATTCCAATTTTGAGAAATACCTAAGCTTTTTTCGAATTTTTAATCACCATGTTGGATCCGCCATTTTAAATTTTGAAAGTCTGATAGCAAAATCGTGATCAGAGTCCACGAAATCCCCCGTATACAAGTTTTGAACAAAATCTAAGCTTTCGTCGTACTTTTGCCAGCCATATTGGATCCGCCATTTTGAATTTCGAAAGTCCAATAGGAAAACCTTGATCAGCGACATCGAAAATCCCTGCATAACAATTTTCAGCAAAATTTAAGCTTCCTTCGAACTTCTTACCGTCATTTTGAATTTCGAAAGTCTGATAGTAAGAACGTGAACAGTGACCTCGAAAACCCATGTGTTTCAATTTTAAGCAAAATCTAAGCCTTTTTTGAACTTTCAACCGCCACATTGGATCCGCCATTTTGAATTTCGAAAGTCCGATAGCAAAATCGTCATCAGCGACTTCGAAATCCCTGTATTCCAATTTTGAGAAATACCTAAGCTTTTTTCGAATTTTTAATCATCATGTTGGATCCGCGATTTAAAATTTTGAAAGACTGATAGCAAAATCGTGATCAGCGACCACGAAACCCCCCGTATACAAGTTTTAAGCAAAATCTAAGCCTTTTTTGAACTTTCAACCGCCACATTGGATCCGCCATTTTGAATTTCGAAAGTCTGATAGCAAAATCGAGATCGGCGACCTCGAAAACCTCTGTATACGAACTTTAAACAAAATATAAGCTTCCTTGGAACTTTCGACAGCCATATTGCATCCGCCATTTTGAATTTCCAAAGTCCATTAGTAAAATTTTGATCAGCGTTCTCTGTAATGAAAGAATTTTTCGTTCATTTACAAAAACAATTATTTTCTTTCACTCACGGTTATATATGTAAAAAGAGTACTTGTAAGTCTTCGAAAAGACGCAACAGGGAAAAGAGAAGAAAGAAGAGCAACGGAGGGAAGTTAAGAAGGAGAGAGAGAGAGAGAGAGAGAGAGAGAGAGAGAGAGAGAGAGAGAGAGAGAGAGAGAGAGAGAGAGAGAGAGAGAGAGAGAGAGAGAGAGAGAGAGAGAGAGAGAGAGAGAGAGAGAGAGAGAAAGAGAGAGAGAGAGAGAGAGAGGAGAAAAATAGAGGAACAAGCGGATTGGGAGAAAATCTTAGAGCCATGGGGGCGAGCAAACCAGACGCGTCACCGGTTAAAACGGGGGCAATGCGGACGACACTTTACCACGCACACGGCCACTTTTTATATATGTATGCAGGGAAGGACTGACTTACCCTACTGAAAAAAATCGCATGATTAATCGCGCGATTACTCGCGTCTATAATCGTGTCATGTTATCGATCAAATCATGACGCGATAAATTGCGCGATTAACCGCGCGATTAATCGGAAAATTTTTATAAAAAAAATATACACCAAAAATATGTATAAAAATTACTTTTAATAAGAACGAATTACTTTCAAAAGTTATAGTTTATACTGAAAAAATTTAGCTGATTTCAGCTAGACATCATGCCAGAACGTCACCTGATTATCAGGTGATTAGCACCTAAAAATCATGTTGATATTATCTCTTAAATAATATGGTTTTTACATTTTGCTATGAAAAATCGAGTTTTTCTCGCATTCAAAGCAATTAATTAAATTTTTAAACTTTTATCTATGATTAACATATGTATTTAAACATGATTTCTTCCAGAATCTAAAATGTGCTTAGCTGAAATATTAGAATAAATTATTTAGCAATTTAACAGTGTTTATAAAAATAATAGTTTAATGAAATATTTGTAGAGAAAACATTATTTATACTGGTATTGTATTTACATATAGGTGCAGTACTTACAATTTTTTCGAAGACAAAAAACGGCAGAAAAGACAAAGACGATACACTGTTTAACGAGTCTCGGGCTCGCGCTACTCGACGCCGACCCGTGATATCAAAAACACGCGAGGCCAGTATCGAGCGCGCCCTCGAGTACTCAATAGTGACTACCTTGATAGGCGTCGGAGACGACTGTGGAATAGGGTTTGCGTACCCCAGGTCCCCACCACGCACATACACATAAAGACCTGCACATGTCAATACTCTCTAATATATGTGAAGTTATTTTATAAATATGTGTGAATAGCCCTGCTAGAAAATCAACCATAAGTTGACCAGAATATGTTTAATTTTCTGGTAATTGGTCAACTTATGGTGAAAATTCTGGCCAGAAACCCCGCGTGCTGGCGACAGTTTCTGGTCAGAATCTGACGAATTTCTGGTGAAAAAATATCATTATATTTTAGGTTATGCTCTATATACATAATGATGCTCACTGCAACACTCATCTGAATGCAACAGGCATAATGAATCTGTCATTTTTTAGTAAATAGATTTTTTTCGATTGTACTCCATTTTACATCAAAGCGGAGCAGTAATGAAAAAAATATAATTACAATGATTTTCAATGTATCATAAAATTTTCATTGTGAAAATAAAAATATAATTAGAATTATTTTCAAGTAATATATCATAAAGACATTACCTCTGACAATGTAAGCTAAGCTACAAATTCCTAAACCCATTTTATTCATCGGTAAAATATTTTCAATATTTTGTCTTTGGTATATAATACTAATCGGGTGATGGATTTTGATGAGATAAAACTTATATCCTTCATATTTTGGTCATATTTATGATTTGAAAAGTTGCAAATATGAAAATTTCCTTATTTCAAGGTTTTTTATATCTGTTATGATTTTTACCATTTAAAAATGACTTATTGAAGTAATTTATTGAAGTACAACTCTTCGAAAGACAGTAACTCTCATAATGTAAGCTAAGCTAGAAGTTTTGAAACCCATTTTATTCATAGGTAAAGCCTTTTCAATATTTTGACTTTCGTATATAACCAACCGGGAAAAGGATTTTTATGAGACAAAGATTATATTCTTTGTATTTTGGTCATAGTTATGATTTAAAAAGTTTCAAATCTGAAAATTTCCTAAATTTAAGTTTTCGTTTTCTTATATCTGTTATGATTTTTACCATTTAAAAATGATTTATTGAAGTAAATATCTTTTCCGAGCAACCAGATAATGGATTTTTGAGACAAAGCTTACGTTCCTTGTATTTTAATAATAGTTCTGGTTCGAAGAGTTGTACTTCAATAAATTATTCAATAAGTCATTTTTAAATGGTAAAAATCATAACAGATGTAAGCAAAATTAAATTTAGGAAAATTTCATATTTGAAACTTTTAAAATCATAACTATGACCAAAATACAAAGAATATAATCTTTGTCTCATAAAAATCCTTTACCCGGTTGGTTATGCACGAAAGTCAAAATATTGAAAATGGTTTATCTACGCATAAAATGATAATTCTAATTATATTTTCTTCGTTCATACAGGGGACATTTGATGTAAAATCCAAAGCTTTTATATTCCTTTAACTTATTTGCATTACTGAGTTAGGTTAATATATGATACACTATTTAAGAATCAATACAAAGTTTTTTATAATAGTATCAAGCTAAACAATTTTAAATAATATATATTATATTTACATCTGACTCGTAACAGTGAAAAAAAAAATTTAGATATTATGAATTTTTTTTCCAATACACCTCCCTGCTTACATTAAAATAAAAATAAAAAACATTTCGTATAAGCATATGATTCTATTTGTGATAGTATATCACACATTTTATATTTTATATTCGTAAAATAAATTTTTTTAGTTAAATGTAATAGTTATTATTTTATTCATTATTTCATCTATTTTATTTTATGTTACATTTATGTAAATGATACATTACATAAAATATATTAATAAACATGTATAAAAAGAGGTTAAGTCGGTATACGGAAGATCAAACTTTTTTTAAATTAATGTATTTAGAGGTTATGAACCGCATCTGTCAATCGTTGTTCACCAGATTCTGACCAGATATCTGGTTAATTATTGACTAACTTATGGTTAAATGTCTGGTCAATAGTTAGTGAACCGGTCAGAAAAGATGGTTAATTTTCTACCAGTCAGGTAATAATTTTAAATCCTTTGTATTTCTTTTACCAAATAAACTGATATTCAATCTTATAATGAGTTAGGAAATTGCAAAAATTGGACATCCAACGAACTCTATTGGATACGCAAGTTTATTCCAGCCTAACACCAGGCAATATAGTTCATCTAATGTCCAATTTTACAATTTCCTTAATCATATTCTACAAACTATTCAAAACACACCGTACAAATTATGAAAAATTTTATAAACTCTAAATTTTCTTAATATATCTAAACATTTTTCCATCAATCATTAACAAATAAAATATGTTAAGTTTAAATTCACCTCAATAAGATACTCGGACAAGTTAGCAAATTTTGATATATAGTACTGGTTTACAGGTTCTTTGTTAAACATAAGTCTGGCATTGAAGGGACAGCAGCGATAGTATCGGATTTAAAGTTATATGAAATGTCAGTATTTTTTCATACTGCTACCCAAGACATAACAACAACAAAAATTGAATATCAGTGTGCATGTCTTGGACTGTAGTCATTCTATTTGTTTTTTCAAGTTATAGTTATACTTTGCAAGTATTCCGTATATAATACTACAAGTTATTGTTAGTAGTATGAAAGAATACTGACATTTCATATAACTGTAGATCCGATACTATCGCTGCTGTCCCTTCAATGCCAAACTTATGTTTAATGAAGAACATGTAAACCAGTACTATCGGAATTTTCTGACATGGCCCAGTATCTTATTGAGGTGAATTTCGACTTAACATATTATAATTGGGAATGATTGATGGAAAAATCTTTAGTTATAATAAGAAAATTTAATTCGGCAGTGTTAAACCTACGACAGATGTATCATACAATATTATTTTCTATATGAATTTATAGTCTATGCCCGATCTGTCTTATTCCGTTTCCGTGTTTCTGCGTCTGAAACTGCGCGCGCAAGAAAGCTTTCTGCTGCCGCGGGAGCCGCCGGGCTCAAGTCCTCGATGCCCTCTCTACAACCTACCGAATTTTGTTGGCGTATCCGTCAAAATCACTAGAGCGTATGCGCAATTGTCCTTTCATCCGCTCGAGCACCGTATAAGTACATTGTTGTCGTGTTTATTTTGATTGTTGTCATGTTTATTTTGATTTGTGTGTGCAGTCAAATGAAGGATGCGCGCGTGCCGACTTTCAAGGCAAGAGAAGCAAATTTGATTTTCCCGATTAGAATGTTCTCGACCTGGATAGTGTGTACTACTTTTCGGTTACTATGCGGTAAGTTTTATATATTCTGTGATTAGTATTGTTACCTTAATAATAATAATTTTGATTTTTTTATTTGGTAATGATTAGTGTTATACGCAAGAAATTATTTACTAGTTATTAAACATTGTCATACAAAATGGATGGTGCGAATAAAATGCTATGTGATGAATCTAATAATAATGAAACAGATAAAAGTGTCGAAGAATTGTCGTCTACAAGTTGTTCGAGTAAAATACTGTCTGATGAAATAAATAAAAGCCTACAAGAATTTTCATCTAGAAGTCGTAAAACATTTGCTGAAAAATATGCCAAATATGTTGATGAAAAAGATGCAAAATATGATGATGAAACTATATTAAAAAAACGCTTTTATTCGGATGCAGAAGTTATTAAATTTATGACAGATTATGAACGTAGTACTGGTAAAAATTACCGCAGATGTGATAATCAAAGTAAGAGTGATTTGAAAGGCGGTGCAAGAGTTACTTGTAATACCAACATCTCTAGTCGATTAATAAAGTATTGTTGTATTCACGGTAAACCACAAGGTCAATTTAAGGAATTGAAAGATAAACAACGTAAAACTTAGTTAGTATATGATATTTATCCCATAAATTCGTATTTTAAATAATATTAATTATTATAGTCATTTCCTTGTGTTTTTTTTAAATAGTACAAATGCTCTTGGGTGCAAGGGGGAAATAATATTCTCTTTATCTAAAGAAGGTGATTGTTATATTATAAGTAGTTTTGTTGAGCACGATAAACATGCAATTATATCTGTAAGTAAATGTTATTATTTTATATTTTTTAGTTGTTTAAATTTATAATATTATAATTCTTAATTATTAAATTATTTAGAAAAAATGTAGCAAATTGCTTTCGCAAAACCGTAAATTAACAGCTGAACAAGTAGAAGTGGTTAAAGAAAACGTACAAAAACATGGCAGTAAATTGGAATTGGTAGTTGATATTCATAAAGAAGGAACGCAAAGTATTTTACGTGATGTATCCAATATTAGAGCTGTTGTAAGGAAGGATTGTCTTGGTGATAAACTGTCAGCCGCTGTAGATGTTTTAAAAAAATATGGTAAGTAATTTAACATTATTTTATCATTTTAAGTTTTTATGTTACCATGCCATTTTTTAATAATTGTATTTTTTCAGATGCAATGTATGAATGTAAAGTCAATGAAAGAAATCAATTAGATGCAATTTTTTTTACTTTTCCGGAAATGACATCTATATTTGAAAATTGGCCAGAATATTGTACCATTGATTTTACATACAAATTATTGCATCTTAATTTTCCTGTAGGATTAGTGACCGTGCTTGATGGAAATGGCTGCACAGAGGTTGTCTTTGTTTGTATCGTTGAATCTGAGAGTAAAGAGAATTTGTTTTGGTTTTTGGATGTTATAAAAAGCAGATATCCAGAAGTTTGTAGTAAAATACAGTGTTTTATGACAGATAAAGATCAAACAATTTGTGATGTAGTAAAAACCAAATTTGGAGTACCTGTTTATATTTGTTCTTATCATGTTGCTGATACATTTAGACGACAAATTCATAGAGACAAAATGGATCTTAAGACACAACAAAGAGAAGGTTTGTTACAGATATTAGAAAAAATGATGTATGCTTCGAATGAAGAAAAATATATTGAATTATACGATGAATTCTGTAAAACTGCACCGGATGTAGTTCGAACTTATTTTGATGAAAATTGGCATAATATTCATGCTGAATGGGTCAGAGGTTTAATGACTATTGGAAATTTTAAAAACTTTTCTAATAACTGCCATGAAAATTTTAATGGAAAAATTAAATTATTTTGTGAGTTATCAAACTTCTTAGCTGATTTGATCAAACAATTGCTTGATTTTATTATTGAGATTCATGAAAATGAAAGAAATTTCAAAGCGCTTCTGAATTTTTCCAAAATACCTGCATATAAACTGTCACCTGATTTGAAATTATATTTCGATTATACGACTAGATATGCGTTCAATGTTATTGAAGAAGAAATGAAGTTAATTGAAAATGTAAAAAATTTTTCTATTGTTGATGACAATGTGATGGTGATTTCTTCTGAAACTGGAAATGAAGTATGTAACGATTTACGTTAAATGTACTTGCAGTAGTTTCAAATCGATGGGTTTACCTTGTCATTTAGAGAATTAAATTCTTTATCTTTATTTGATAAAAATCTTGTTATTAATAGATGGACAAAGGTATATTTTAGAAAACATCGTTTTTTCTATGATTCAGAAAATAAATCACCGTCACAAGTGTCTTCTCAGTTAGGGTCAAAATCTAATGACGAATTGCTTAATAATGATATTTTAAGTTGTATACCAGCTGAGGATATAAGTAGCAGTACTTCAAAAGATTTATGTCAGAAAGATGGCTTAGAGAGTGTTGAAAACGTCGATAAAAGTGAATGTATTGATAAAGAAAAAGATTTGAGGTTTAGTCAGCTAAAAGCGGTAAGCGAATCAAAAACTGTCGATGAAAATAATGTATTTCATGAAAATAAAGATGAAATTGTTAATGTAGTTGTAGTAAAACGATCTAATGCAATAGGTAAGGGGGTAAAGTTAAGAGCAATTGGTTTGCCAAAGAAAAAAAAATTAAATACTAATGTGAAGAAGTTTGTTGAATAGACTGTCGACGAGAAAGTTTTAACCATTTTCAATTGGTTTGTGTATGTTGGAGCTATCAAAAAATTTGTTAATGAGAAAGCTAAAATTAGTCTAAGTGATATAAAAGTTAAAAAATTACCTTGTTGGTTATATAACACTGAAGTTATTAATAATTTAGATATATTAAAGCCTTATATGGAAACTGATGCATTTCAATTTGTATTTTTGCAAGTACATCAAAATAATGGAGTGAAAAAAAGTGAAGATAATGTATTATGGATTTGTCATTTTTGCAAACGTAATTTGAATATTAGTCAAAGATTAGATAACAAATCTAGTCGTGCTATTCAATGCGAGTGTTGTTTGAGATGGTATCACTGTGAATGCATATCATTAGAAGAGCCAATTGATGAAACAATTACTTATTTTTGCAATCTGTGTCAAAAAAATGATTCAGTTATATTTTGTCTATAAGTATTACTTATAAATAGTTCTATTGTTATAAGTATATTACCAAAAATAAATATATTACCGAAAATTACAGATAACAGTGTAATTCCAACATCGAAAATGTGCATGCTTTAAACTATATAAGTGTGCTTTTCAAAATAAAAGTGATGGAGTCATTCCCACTTGATGAATTCATACTTTGGTTTAAAAATTGGTTAAATAATTGTCTTGTTTATTGTAGCACGTCTACGGAATTCCCTAATATGCGTGGACCTCGCGTCCCCTGGCTACTTGGGTTTAAAAACTATTCAAATAATCGTTTTGCTTATTTTTTCATGTCTACATGACTCCCTTATATGCGTGGACCTGATATCCCCCGCCTACGTCTGTTTTACTGTTTCAGTTTCCCCTTTTTCATGAAAATCTTCCTCTTTATATTTTTTTATATTTTTTTACACTTTTAAACATTTTTTATATTTATATTTAGATTAATGTGTCCCAAATTCAGCATTAAATTACATTTTATTACACTTTCTTACCCTTTTTTTCCCTTTTCTACACTTACTAAACAATTTGTTATACATTCGATTGATGCTAGGGAATGTAACGGAAATTTCAAATCTTTGTTACTGGAAGTATGTTAATGTACATACGTATAATATATAATGTGCATTTTTATTGAATGGCATGCATACATGCTATGTCGTGCAACTATATGCACAAATCCGAAAGGGGGTAGATAAACATAAACCATATTACAGTAGTACTCGGTTGTTGAAGCGGTCGTCGTGGGTGCTAAGGCGCGCCTCAAGTTCGAGCCCGGTATGCGCTTTTTTTTTAAATCTCTTTAATATATTCTTGTACAACACACATTTTAATTAAAAATAATATAGTAGTTTATATTTTGTGTAAAAAACCTTACACAAATTCTATGTTTTGAAAATGAGGAAGAATTTACATTTATCTTTGATCACGCCCAATGATATACACACACACACACAGACCCCCCCCCCACACACACATACATTTGCTTTACCACGGTAATGGAGCCCTTTTATATACATAAGCACCTTTATTGAGCCCGTTTTCTTTTATGGAGCCCGGGCTACATAAGCTATTCTTATATCGCATTTATGGAGCCCGATCTAGAGTTTCGACTCTGAGAGTTCACAACCAAATTTCCGGAAAAATGCTGCGGAAACTAAAGGGGGCGCCGCAGGCGTCGTGGTGTTAGTCAATACCCTGAGGGATGTTGTATTGTAGACAATGGCGGCGCGAAGCGCCGCCCTTACCCACTTTTATTGCAGAAAACCCTAAGAGGTCCTGGATAATAACATTATACATAAATGTATATTTATATAAAAATTAAGTGTAATATCTTCAATATTGTGAATAAGAAAATGATGCTTTACTTTATAATATATTACTATAATTAATGGTATTAATAATAGACTTCTATAAAATAACAAATATTAATTTGTAACATGTATTAATTATGGTCATTTAAATCGTTATAAGAAATTAAAAAAAATAATTATTACCGTCACATGAATATATATTTAATGCACGAGATTTTTGAAAGCACGATTTCCAACACAAAAATACGCAATTCGAAGATGCGTATAAATATGCTTGTGCCTTGATTGTCGCACTTAAGCTTCAAAGATACTAAAACACATAAGTAATCCAATCTAACAGTTATCTTATGGAACTTAAATATATTTTCCAGAAGTAAGTATTTTTATGTCAATATTTGAATGAATTTGAATTTAGAATGTATACATTTTGAATTGAAATATTTAAAAAATGCATGCAACGTCGTGGTATGTGTAAAGGTGTATTTTACAGGTTTTGTGTGTATATAAAAAATAAAAAAAATCAAAAAATTACAAATTGGGAGAATCGGTAAAAACTTTAGCCTCTTTAGTATCGTCAAAACCCTTCTTTTATCACTTGAAATCGTAATTCAAGTTTAGTTAACCCAAAATAATTATATAATAAATATATGTATAAACTTTAAGTCTTCAGTTGATTCTGTGATAAAAGAAAAGGTATTTCTTATTTTATTCTTCAAAAATAATCTGTGACTTAAAAAGAACTATAAAATGCATAAATATATTTAAAATATAAACTATATAATATACGTGTAAGAACGATAAATTAATTTGAAAGAAGCTCTGTGCCAATGAGTTGGTAGCGTTTTCTTTTTGAATTCATTATAATTCAATATTTGTATATTTGCACCAATTCTTAAGTATTGGTTCAACTCTGAAATATAATGATTTTTAAAAGCAATAGTGCGTCACTCCTACCGCATACTGAAAAGGCGTTTGAGAATATCGAAAAAGCATGAAAGGTCGTGTGCAATTAGAACGTAGATTCCTACTTTATCGACAAACAAATTTAATTATATTTTCGAATTTAAATAAAAATTGAACAAAAGTCTTGAAGGTCGTATTTTTCGTTTCAAACTTCTTACAAAGCAGGTAAATAAATAAAAAACGTAGTATCGATAAAGAAGGAATCTCATCATTATATTAATCTTTAATTGAGCTTTTAACTTTAATTACATAAAAATTTTTAAAAATAAGTATATAATTTATTTCAAAATATTATTATATAATTACAAATTAATTAAAAAGTTACTATAAAAACATAAATAGAATAATTTCTCATTAAAATTTCATAATTGGATTATCAGAGATGCAAGTTATAACGGAAAAAATTATATCATTTCACAAGCGAGCGATAGCGTAGCGGTTAGCGTGTTTGCGTAGTACCCGAGCGACCCGGGTTCGAATCCTCATCACATCGAAAAATTTTATAACATTTTTTTCTGCGTTAAATATATTGTATAAATTAAAATATGTAAAATTTAGAGTCTAAAAATTGTTAATATGTACATAAAATAAGTGGCATTTCACTTATTTTACTTTAGAAAGTGCTGGTACTCATCTTGCAACAAGAAAATTACGCAAGCCTGGTGGAATTCTTACGCACTCATGTATGCACATTACAACTCTCGGAATTGCTCTTTTCATCTGAAATTTTCATGCAATTCTGCTGTACTTTACTTACAGCAAGAAAATTACACAAGTCTGATAGAATTCTTACGCACTTATGCATGCATCAATACTGAAATCTCACTTTTCATCTGCAATTTTCATGTAATTCTTCTGTAATTCTGCTGTACGCTGCTCTTGTAATTTGATGCCAGCAGAAATGTAGATAAAGTCGGAAACAGACTACGTATATGTGCTGCGCAATCGGACGTGCGTCAGACTGTGTTACCAGGGTAACTGGTTTCGCACGGAGTGGTTGTAATTGTTTTAGATCTATCAAAAATTTTTTCATTTTATTTTCCAAAATCATGTCGAATTGGTGGTATGACATGAGATTTTACTCTCAAAAATCTATGTTGGAGAAGTATGCTCAAATGGTTGATAAGCGACAGAATTTGTGTCTTGCCAGAGAGGAAGATTCTAGTGGAAAACGGTTGTATTTCATAGTGAATATTGACAAGTTTATGGATTTTTATTCTGGCATGACTAATTTGGATTATTATGAGGTAATGCAGTGGCGGTTTTTCTATTTCTATATTACGTTATTAATAGTTTTAATTTATTGCAGATAATTACTGATAAATGTGTGATCTACTTTGACATTGAATACTCAAGACAATTATCGTTTTTGCTTTTTAGAGATGAAGAACGGGGATTTAATATGTTTATTCAATTAATGAAGCAATTTTTTATTAAAAAGTTTAATTTACAGTCCAAATAGTACATTACGGTACAAATGACGAAAGTTGAAATTCCGCCACTGCGTGAAGTTGGCGCCCGAGGCGAAGCTGAGAGCGCCATATCACGCAGTGGTGGGCCTTGATTTTTCGTCTTGTGTACCATATACTATTTTTCTTGATGCCCGGTGGAAAATACGTTTATAGCACTCAAAATCATAATTTTAATATGATTATTCGGCTCTCGTGGTATAAAATACTGTATGACACTGGTGCGTAAGATGATTTTTACCGCATTCGACTTTTCTCACTCGCTTCGCTCGTGCGAAAAACGTCTCTTTCGGTAAATAATCACATTCCCCACCCGTATTATAATGTACTATTACATAATTAGTTTCGTCGATATATATTTTGCCACCGACAGTGATAACACCGTAATAGCATGCATTCAGCTTCTCGCATGTAACCCAACTAATTCTCACTTTTTCTGCTCTAACTCTTAGGAGTCTTTCATTTCATCAAAGCTCGAACGTGTTGAGTTCGATGCCCGCCCCGACATTTGCGGCACGAGCGCAGCGAGTTCTGCTGGTCGGGGGGGCGGGCATCGAAAACATCACGTTCGAAACATCAATTTTCTACACACTTCTTCCTCATCTTCAGATTCGTCGGATGAGGACAATTCATTATTAATGAACAATCTTTATAGCACTGCGTGGCATAAATCCGTATTTATGCCACGCCTATCCGTGACATGGCGGATTTATGCAGTCAGTGCTATAAAATAATGTACGATACACGTGTCATAAGTCGTTTTTTATGGCACAGCGTGTATAAGCGCCCGAGCGTAGCGTAAACATAGACATAAGAGAGATAGACTGCGGTTGTAGGTTAGCAAGAGTGGCACCTCTAACCATGTTCGCGCACATGCGTTAGAGAAACAGCATACCTCCTATTGCATATACCTTCTATGTATCTGTCTCTCTCTGAACGGGTGCCACTCTCGCTAATCTACACCCGCAGACTATCTCTCTTATGTCTATGAGCGTAAAATGCAACTATTATGCCACTAGTATCGTAATGTACTGTTTATCCATTTCACAAATTAAAGCAATATAAATCGCTTGTTGATTGATGATCAAAAGTGATTGTTTTTGTTGTACATATAGGTTAATGACTTTGAATATGTTGACAAAACCTCTAAAACAATCTATTAATAAAATCTGCAGTTGCCTAGTTACCAACTCAGAAGCATGCATGGCAAAAGGTGCTGTCAATGGCGAAAGCCCTAGTAATGGTTAAATGTCCTTCTTTCGCTATCGAAAACAATGGCGAAACCACGTACTTTCTACCAGGGCATCAAGAAAAATATGTTTTACACCACTCTAACCTCAAAATCATAACTTTAATATGATTATTCGGCTCTCGTGGTATAAAATACGGTACGACACTGGTGCGTAAGGTGGTTTTTACCGCATTCGACTTTTCGCACTCGCTTCGCTTTTGCGAAAAATGTCTCCTGCGGTAAATAATCACCTTCCACACCCGTATCGTAATGTACTATTTCATCGTACTTGATGCATCTAACCATTATAAATTTAGTCGTCATATTATACTTAGATTATTCCATAGCAATAATGAAGAATTTATGTATAGCAATAATTTCGATTCTCTGCGTAAACATATACTCGAGTTTAAACAATATATTATCAATTTTGTTTTTAATGAATACGTTGAATTATCGAAATATGATGGAATTGATTTTCATGGCGATAGGAAATATTTGAGGAAATACGTGACAAATGTTGATGAAAGAGAACAGGATATTGTTTATGATAAAATTGCAAATAACTAGTTTGTTGATGACGTCAAAGAAGCTGGATTTTTTTTAGAAGATGGTAACTATTTGAACCTGTATAATAACGATTTATAATTGTTCATTATATGATTTATATTTACAGGTGTTTTCATTGATTGGAAAGTTTACGATAGGAATAGACATTATGACTTATTCACTTTGCAAAGAAGTCTGATCCTGGAAGAATTTTACAGTTAAAGTTAAATCTATCGACATTACCTTTTAGTAAAGATAATAGCAAACAGATTTTGAAATTTTCATTTTTGATGAAGCCGTTTTTACGTAAAATTCGTTCCATAAAATCTGATGTTGCGGCAGAAGCCAACATATGCTTGAATGATACAATGATTGTCGCTCATCAAAAATTAAATTTAATAGATTTTTCGTCTGATCTATTAACAGAATCTCAACGTGTTCATTTGAAAATTGGTTCTGACGTTATTCAAACTATTCTTTCAAAAAAAGGTTTTAATGATGATTATTGTATTACAAAAATTTCGAAAGTTCATAATAACATATATTGCATAAATGTTGATCAATGCTATTGTCTTATTAAGAATGTAATGAATAAAAGTAATAGAGTTTATTTTATAGCACTGTGTGACCTAAATCCACACTTAAGTCACGGCTAGCTGTGACTTAAGTAGCCCATTATTACACTGTGAAATAATGAATTTACTTAAGTCACAGGCACGTAATTAACGCCAATTATCTACCAAAACTATTAAAAAATACGATACATTACATATAAGAATGAACAGGAAAAGAAGTAAAATTTCGTTAATAGTTGACAAACCACAAAGAATAAATAAAAATGATGATAATAAGGCTTCTCTATATTATAGGTTAGTTTCATCTACTATGGGATAGCAGATCGCGCGCTTTTTAAATATTCAATATTAAACTGTATGGATTTTAGTTTTAAAAGTCTTTCTCTTTAATGATATAACGTATACAAATCTTTCACTTTCATAAACTTCAACTTATTGTTAAAGCAGCCTCTACACGGCTCGCGGCACGCCGTGTAGAGACAGCTTAAAGATACAAATCCAATTGCCAAGAATCTAGTTTTATGATTATTTATGTATATATTCAATATTCTAGATTCAATAATAACCATATTTTATATCAGGTATTATATTATTTAATTTAAGAAGTGTTATTAGACGCTCGTGATATAAAGTTTTTTTAGGAAATTATAATCGGACAGCAGACGAGTCATTCCTCTTATGAGCTAATATTTCTTTTTTCCTTAAACGAGAGCGAGCTGTATTTCGACAGTCGATGATCTCGATCGGAAATTTCTTAGAAAGTCTTATAAGAGGCAAACTAATGAAAAAAAAAAGAATTAATAAGATGGTAAGAATTTTTGTAAAATGAAATATATGTAAAAGATGTTAAATGACGTTTCGTCCTCGGTACTACCTGGTGGACTCATCAGGAATAGCCAGGTAGACCTTTATTCGACGTCAAAATGATAAATAACTATTTATTATTTTGACGTCGTTATTTATTATTTTATTTATATATATTTATTATATAGTTATTCATCATTTTGACGTCAAATAAAGGTCTTCCTGGCTATTCCTGATGAGTCCACCAGGTAGTACCGAGGACGAAACGTCATTTAACATCTTTTACATATATTTCATTTTACAAAAATTCTTACCATCTTATTAATTCTGTTTTTTTTCATTATTTTGCCTCTTATGAGACTTTCTAAGAAATTTCCGATCGAGATCATCGACTGTCGAAATACAGCTGGCTCTCGTTTAAGGAAAAAAGAAATATTAGCTCATAAGAGGAATGACTCGTCTGCTGTCCGATTATAATTATATTATTTAAATAACTTTTTATTAATTTTTTTCAGGGGGGGGTGCCCCTCCCCCCCTTCCACCCCACGCTTCTTCCACCCCACTTCTAACTATCATTATAAATATGCACAAATAAATAAAATAAGAATATGGCGGATTTATGTCACACGAGCTATAAAATAGTATGCGATACTTGTGATTTAAGTGGCTCATTATTACACGGCGTTTTTTTAACCTCACGCCGTGCAATAATGGGCCACTTAAGTCACACGTATTGTAATATACTATTATTTATAATCTAGATAGTAATATCCTTCGATTTAAATGTTTTAATTGTGGTCAGCATAACTTTCTTGATATTCATGTATCTCTTGAATAAAAATTAATTCATAAAAATTATATTATTTTTTGTGTTTTATTTCAAATAATTATTAAAATAAAAAACAAGGAGAACATCCTTGTAAGCTTATATTAGATTCAAATTGAAATCAGTTGAATTCCATGTTCCTTACTTTGACACCTAGCGCCCCTAGCGACATTGGCGATCGTCATGAAAAATACTACCGTGTTGTCAGTCTCCTCATTTGTACGACAGTTTTACGACAGGTTATGTTTTCGTCCGTAGTATTTTTAATTTTTTTAACTTTAGAATATTAATTTCGTACATTTTAAGGTTTGTATACATATTTTACGATTGATACGGTCTTTTTTAAGTATTTTTGAGTAGTTTTACGACAGATATCTCGAAAAACCCATCTGTCGTAGGTTTAACAACGGCCAATTTAATTAGAGTTTATAAAATTTTTCATAATTTGTACGGTGTCTTTTGAATGGTTCGTAGAAGTATGATTAAGGAAATTGAAAAAATTGGACAATACACAAACTATATTGCCTGGTGTTAGGCTGGAATAAACTAGCATATCTAATAGAGTTCGTTGGATGTCCAATATTTTCAATTTCCTAACTCATTATGTCAATGCTCTTTCATATTACAACGTGTGCCATAAGTATATAAGACGAAGCTATTTTAAAAAATGACATTTTGAGAAACAAGCCTGTAAAGAAAAATACCATAAGACTCAAAAAATAATCAGCCATTTAATCCCCATTCTTTTCCTTCTTGAAACTCATTTTCCTGTATATCTGTTATCTGTTCTCCCATATAAAATGGTTAAAACAGAAGCTCTGGCACTTTGCATGCATCCGTTCCATTAAAAGTTATTGCTAAGCTAGCAGCATTCGTTCCATTAAAAGTTACTGTTTAATCTGTCCTTTTGATTCACCCACTGTTGAATCACTTTTTAACACACTGTACTGAGTTAGATTATTATTTATAATACTAAAATAAATGTAGAATATGCGCCAGGTCTTATGAAATATGAAATCCCAATGATCCAAATCGAAAATTAAGAAGCCATCACTGTCATAGACAAAAGTACATAAGTATATAAAAGCCGATAAGCCCATTTTTTTAATGATTACTTGATTACACATATTAAATATTAAATATATCTTGAATTTAAGCCTGTATTCTTGTGAGAAGGCTTGTCGCTTTTATGTGTATAGATACATCTTGACACTTATTGCAATTCACAAATCTTCTGAATTGAATTATATATCCTATAGTGAGTTAGACTTAATATGTCACTTTCATCTTTCTTAGAAAAAAGATGTATTTATTTTTATGCGATAAAAATTTTTACTGCCTCTTCTTTAAAATACTTAATTCAATCTTGCCAATGCACATGTTTTTCAGTATTAATTTTCATACAGCATTCCCATCTTGAACTGAAACTACTTTCCAAATTTAAACAAAACTGTCACTGCACACTTGTATTATAATTACAATTACACTTTTCAGACATATATCTTCACATACACAATACAGTAAATTTTTAGTCCTAAATTCACTTATGAATAAAAATAATCAACCACTAAGAAAAAAATCTTTCTCTATCTGAAAGCAAAAACTCTGCAAAACAAACTGTTGAAATAACATGGTTATGTATCTTGGCTTATTTGAAATTTTGAGTTGTCTGCTGTGTTGACACTATGGTATTATAGCTTTATAAGTATATACGTATACAAAAGGGAGTATTTTGTATAGTAATTTGCTGTCAAATTTCGTTGACGGAATGGTCACTTTACTAGAACAGAAGTGCAAAATTGTCACAACTCAAAAGACGATTCCACTGGATTTCAAATTCCAGAATATGATTTATATTATTTTTATAATAAATCCCATATTTAAATTTAATTATTTTTTTTTATATTTCTTATACTAATAAGTCTTAAATAATGTTTTTTGATATTTTAAAACACACACAAGTAAACGTGTTCTTATATATATATCAGAAACCTATAGAAAAGGCAAAAAAAAAGGAAAATCAATTTTTTCGTCATTTTGAAGATAGTAAGCTCTTTTAACCATATCATTTTTTATTTTTTTAATTTTTTATCCAAACTAGTTTTTTTAGGTTCAGAATAACGTATATAATTAAAAAATTCAATAAAAAAAAGATGATTTTTTCAAAATTTTTAGGTGTAAGACCACCTTAAGAAACCGCTTTATTCCAATTTTGAGAAATACCTAACGTTTTTTCGAATTTTTAATCACCAACGGTATCAGAATTACATAATAAAATTTCCATAATTCATGTTTTATATATATATATATATATATATATATATATATATATATATATATGTTTTATGTTAGTTTCCAGGACATTCCAGATGTTTAACATTGGTTTCGGGGACATTTGTTAGTTTTGGAGACAGTCCCTGAATCTACATATGTTTAACGTCAGTTTTGAGGACATCGGCCCCCATAAGAGACATTATTTCTTTAGTCACGTATAGGTATACAATAACATGGGGTCCTGGGAACTAATGTTATACAAGTTTATATATATATACAGTGCAACCCCTGAATAAGCGCTCTCGCAATAAGCGCGTTTTCCTAGATTCTCGCTCAATTCTAAGAACAGGGTATCCCCACTCCGACTCAAACTACCAGCTCGAGTTAGACTTGACAACCTGTCCTCTCAATAAGCGCGCCAAGCAAAACAGAATTTAGAAGAGACTTTTTAATAGAAAAATTTCATTTTCATCAAGACACGTACATTTAAACTAATAAGAATTTTTCCATCGGTCTTACAGTCTTACAAATTAAATTAAAATAATATTAAAATAATTAATATTTATGGCAGTCAGATTGCCCTTGTTTATAATCACCCCCGCAGTCCCTGAGGAGGAGCCGGAGCAGGCTCGAAACGTCGGACAATGTGGTGGTGGTGGGCAGTCAGATCGTCCTTTGCTAACAAAGTTTTTTCCAGGTTTTAATTAAGTTTTTATTTCAGATTCTGCGGGGGTGATTATAAACAAGGGCAATCTGACTGCCATAAATATTAATTATTTTAATATTATTTTAATTTAATTTGTAAGACTGTAAGACCGATGGAAAAATTCTTATTAGTTGATATTAAATTGCAGTCGACATAAGTAATATTTTTAATGACGTACATTTAAATATTCTTAAAAGTATACATTTGTATGCACAGCACAATTTCCTATACTGCAAACGATATTCACTCTCAAAACGTTGTATTACGTGCCCTTCAATGTTGTCAACAAACTGACGATTGTTAGAGCGCTTATTGAGAGGTCACGCGCCAAAGAAAGAGAGAGACAGAGAGAGAGAGAGACAGAGAGAGAGAGAGAGAGAGAGAGAGAGAGAGAGACAGAGAGAGAGAGACAGAGAGAGAGAGAGAGAGAGAGAGAGAGAAGGCGCGAGATACTCGAGGGGAAAGTACGTGGAGGGGATATACCGTTTATGGAAAAAATTCTTCCCCTTACGGGCTTAGGCGCACTTATTACGGGGTTCGACTATATATGTATAAGTATGAAAATCTGGTGTTTTGAATGCGCAACTTCCTATAGATTCTATATGTTCCCGTGTTAAAAATGCAATCAACTGACATTTTGAATGCGGCATTCAAAAAGTTAATATATATAGAGATATTATTTCTTTAGTCACGCGATCGTCTTTCTTCGTCTTACACATGGGATTTTGCTATAGTTTCCTGCTAAATGGCGTCGCGCATTCAAAACGCCGGTTTTATTTTACATATATATATATACACATTTCTTTTACCAGATTTATGGAGCCCTTTTATACACATGAGCATATTTATGGAGCCCGTTTTCTTTTATGGAGCCCGGGTCCCATAAAATATTCTTATACGGCGTTTATGGAGCCCGATCTAGAGTTTCTATACCCAGAGAGGGATTATTTCTTTAGTCACTTGTATACGGGAACTCTGGGCGTAGGTACTAATATACAGAGATGGGCTCCATAAAGGGGTTAAGTGATAATTATATATATATATATATATATATATATATATATATATATATATATATATATATATATATATATATATATATATATATATATATATATATATATATATATATATATATATCTCAGAAACCGGTACTTTGGAGGATCTATAGTTTTTTTCTCCAGAGTTCGTATATGCTTGACTAAAGAAATAACTCCCTCTCTGCGTTGAAGGTATTAATATAAATCCTCAAAAGTACCGTTTCATACCGAAGGAATTTTGAGGATGTCCTCAAAAGTCCGAAAAATCCTCAAAGTATCGAATCCGTGCTGACATAGATCCTCAAAAGCTGTATTTGATATATTTTTATATATTTATGTTTATGGAGCCCGTCATATATTTTTCCTATGGCGCCATTTTAGTCTTACACACTACCCATATAGAACTGAATATTTGAGCAATATTGACACAATGCTGCTTTCACATATTCACGAGATTCACGAATATTCCTTCAATATTGGTTACCGTGAATGCAAGCGTGAGGCAATATTGTTACAAACCATTATTTCTGTTTTTTCATTGCTTTTTATAAAATGACGAATTAGGTTATCTCTAAAAGCAATGTTGCAGCAATATTCATCCAACATTCGACAACGTTTGAGGAATATTATATTTGTATTGATTTTGTATGCACATTTCGTTTCGATTTCGGAGGACTACAAAAATGTTCTCCTAGGATTTAAAAAGGAAAATTAAATATTAAAGGTGAAGTATTTATGTTTATTAAAGTTTTCAAACAAAATTAATTTTACTTAACACCGGTATGGCGTAAATTTTTGAGCCCCCAATGCAAAGGGAGAACCCAAAACAAGGAAACCTTTGGAATTCAGATTCTTTGAATAGAGTCCTTCGACCGTTTAAAATTCACGGCTTATATTCTCTCAGCCTTCCAATGTGTCCAGAGGAGTCGCTAGCAGTGCGCCAAATAACGGAGCTAAATGGAAACTTCTGATGAACGTCTCTTGATAAGCAAGCTCCCGTTATCTACGGCTATGCGGCGCACTGGTGGTGGTACCTTTGCATAGATTGGAAGGTCGAGAGCATGTAAGCCGTGAATTTCAAACGTTCGAAGGACTGTTTACGAAGAGTCCTAATCACAAGGCTTGCCTTGTTTTTGGTTCCCCCTTTGCATTGGTGGCTCAAAAGATTAAGCCATATCGACGTTAAGTAAAATTAATTGTTTTTTAAAACCTTGATAAATATAAATGCTTCAACTTCAATATTTCATTTTCATTTTTAAATCCTAGGGAAACATTTTGATTGTACTGTGAAATCGAAAAGAAATTTGCATAAAAAATCAATACAAATATAATATTCCTCAAACGTTGTCAAATGTTAGATGAATATTGCTACAATATTGCTTTTAGGGATAGCTTAACTCATTATTTTATAAAAAGCAATGGAAAAACGGAAATCGTGGTTTATAACAATATTGCCTCACGGTTACATTCATGGTAACTAACATTGAAGGAATATTCGTGAATCTGGCGATTATGTCAAAGCAATATTGTGGCAATATGGCTCAATTATTCAGTGCTGTATGAGTAGTTTTATGGAGCCTGGGCTCCATAAGGCTAAAAAAATAACCTCATTGGTGGATCCAACGGAAAGGGCTCCATAAACCTACTTAAATCTTTTTATGCATTCTTTGTTCTATCGATACTAACGGTCGTGCTGTCCAAGGAGTCAGGATGGTAAATGACAAGCCGTGTGTTTAGCTTAATGTCGACGTTTCGGACTCTTTTTTTATTGAGTCCCTTCTCAAGACTATTGTTTCTTAGTCTTGAGAAGGGACTCAATAAAAAAAGAGTCCGAAACGTCGACATTAAGCTAAACACACGGCTTGTCATTTACCATCCTGACTCCTTGGACAGCACGACCGTTAGTATCGATAGAACAAAGAACTCTTGAAGCAGCTGTCGTTAGAATCATCATCTCAATCTTTTTATGCATATACGTAGAGGTATACATCCTTGTATACGTAAACAGACAGGTACACTACGGATGCCCTGTAGTAAATACGATAGAAAAATACTTATCTGAGCCCGGAGGATACTCCAGCCCGACAAAAAATAACCTCCCCAGGTATGCACGATGTGGAGTAGAGCTGTTCGTATCAGTCTCTTGTTGAACCACTAAACTACATATAGACGTGACTCTCCGGCTTCCCGCCTGGCGGCAATGACAATATAGTGCACGGAGATAGACGCCCTCTCGCTTAATCGAGAGTTTCATGTAAGATGTTCCTACAACGTAACGCTAGATCACAATTGAGTCTAGAGTTCGAAAAATAAACTCGCTGTTATATCGACGGCAATATTAAGGACATATATATATGTGCTGCAATTATCGATTTTATTTATTAATCAGGATACTAGTTAGTTATTCATAATTATTTATACTAATGAATATAGTTAAAATTATAATTTAATTATTTGCGGTTGTAGTAATAATTTGAGAAATTCGGGTATTCGCGAATAATAATTTAAGCAAATGTATGTTAAATTGTATCGACAAATAAAAATATATTCAATAAACGATATTAACAAATAAAATAATATTTGATAACTCCATTTTCTTAAGGCGCCGCTATACTCTTATGGGAGAGTATAGGGGCGAGGATAAGAAAAGGCTTGTATACAAGTGGCGGGAGTGAAACAGAATACTCCCAAGGTCGGTGTCCAATTTTTTTTTAGCTCTTGAGATCCTGATGGTTCTCACGTGACAATAGCATACCGCTGCACTCATGAAAAGCGCGCACTGCTATCGTTATTACGCTACAGTCTACATCAGCTGACCCGATATTTCTTGTTTTTTTTTTTTTTTTTTTTTTTTCTTATCCTTTTCCCCTTGTTTTTTAAACGTTCATTGATAAGCTTATACATGAGGTGGTATTATATAAGCTTATATTCCGCGGCGCGCGCGCGATACAAGCTACTTGACGCGCGCGCTACAAGCTAATAAGCGCGAGTAATGTAACACCCCTTGCGCTGGCCGTCCACGGGCGGCTGCTAGCCGTGCCAGCTTGCAGTTTCAAGTTATCAAGAGATAAGGGGAAGAAAGGAGTTGGCGGCAGTCATATAATTTAGTGACGCTCAGCCTCTCTGTCGGGTCTTCGAGTTGTAACAACGTGTTTTAATAAAGAACACTCTTTTCTACTAATTGTGTGTTTGTGAATTTCTCTTATTATTTCATTCCGCCGATCTTCACGCTCACGCTCACTGAGCCTTCCGCTAACCTATCGGCATCCGAATACTTGCCTTGCTTTTGAAGCAGGAAGTGGTGCAAGGTAGCGTTCGCTCGAAGATGCGTTCGACCTCTACGAGTCCTACGCTTGCTCTAGCACGTGCCCTTGCATCACGTTTTGCGAAAAAATAAATAGAATAAATTATATAATGGCGAATCCAAATCAAGATCAAGCTGCTCAGATCACAGTAGAGCAATTTAAACTACGCTTATCTATTTGGCTCGAAGCTATTCCTAAGTAAGAAGGTGGTACTACACTTTTATCGCATTTTATTCAACAATGTGACAAATTTGTCCAAATGTTATATACAGCAGATCCACTTGTCAATGAATCTCTGTACGCACTTATAAAAACGAAATTATGCGGTGAAGCGTTAGATTTAGTAGAAGTAAATAACCCAGAAGGCTGGACCGAATGTAAGAGAATTTTAATCAACCGATATAGTGATGCGAGTTCAGAACTATTATTTAGTTACTTATACTAGTAGATGAAACAGCTGAAATTGATAATACTGAAAATTTTCAGTTGGATCCCAATACATCGGAAGAGACAATAATAAATCTTAATAACATCGGAAATTCACCAGAGTTGCCGCATATAATCACGCTTAACCCGCCGTTGAAAATTTTTATAGATTCTGGAGCATCATCTTCAATTATGAACCCGAGTATAGCATATAAACTGTTTCCGAACTACCTTTTTTCACACAATTTCGAAATCTCACCTCTACACAAAATCACTAAAAGAACACATGATGTTTTTAAAAAGGTTCTGTATCTCACAAGTGTATGGGCCGAGAAGGAACGAGAAAATGAAAGAGAGACGTATTCAGAATTGTTTATTTTACTTCCTTCATTACACAGCAAGGTGGCGTGGGTTGACATAAGATGCGCGATACGATTCACGAAATGTGATCAGGCAACTGGACTTGTTGACGACCGCCGACAGACTGCCCGTGCGCCGCCATTCCGCCGTCTCAAAGGCGCATCGCCTCGTGGACGGGAAGACGCGAGCACCACGCCACCTAGCCGTTTCACCTCTCATTCTTGCCCGGCAATCGAAAAGCGCGGGAAGTGGTCCAGCTTGCACAAATGAATTAAAAGAGGACGCTCTCGGTCAAGACGTCCCGCCCGCCTAGTTCCAAGAACTAACAAATGTAGGATGAAAACGTCTGAAACAAAGAAAAAATGTTAGGGGGAACCTGAAAGAAAGAAAGGAAGAAAACGATAAAGACCTAGTAGAAGCCGCCCGCCGTCGCCTCAGGTCGATGGCAGGATGGACAGTTGAGTGATGGGTAAAGGGAAACATCCAGCATCGAGTATTGCAGTGAGTTGATTCCTGAGTTCTACTGCCTCTAATTGTCGACGTTCCAGTCAAGATATCATCTACATAGATATCTTGCAGAAGAACCTGCGCTGCTTCAGGGAATCGAGGACCCTCGTCACGAGCCAATTGAGCCAGGGTGCGCAAAGCCAAGTAAGGGGCACAGTTCATTCCATATGTGAGCGTTAGTAGTGTAACGCTGCCAATTTTCCACCCCCACCCCTCCCCCCCTTGACAACGTTATTACTCGCCCTGAGGGCTCTACAGTCACGATTGAGTTTCGTTACTCTATCACCTTCCCACCCAACAGCCTCTAATTTTCCGTATCGGAACGCGTGGACGCGGTCAACTTTATTTAAGGGCGCCAGACCGCGGTGGTGACGCGTTCCCTTTCTCTACTCCTCTGCCTGGCGATGGACTCTCTGTCTCTCTCTCTCTCTGGGCGTGGGCGGTGATGCGACGGCCTGGTACGGCCGATACCCTCGGTGACTTCAAGGAATTTCGCGAAATGGCTACTTCGGACACACGGCAACACTCAAGGAAATAACAAAATTAGCTACGTGAAATTAAATGTGAACCAGTCCTTTATTTATGTAACTAATTCCTCTCGGCGGCGGATAACTTTCTACTCAACACAAAAGAAAAGAACACAATTCGCGACACGGTACAAAATGGCCGCGCTGCTCTCGCACGCCGGTGGTTTCGCGCACACGCGAGAGAGACACGGTTCTTCTCCCCGGTGGGAGGTAACGCCGGCACTGTATAACGTGATATCGTATAATTGAGGGTCGGGGGCACGAAAGTAGTTTGCCTCCCGACGATAGCAACAAAAGTCTTACCGTGTTGGTACGGTGGTCGTAGTAATCTCTCTCTCTCTCTCTCTCTTTCTCTCTCTCTCTCTCTCTCTCTCTCTCCCGACTCGCGGCTCTCGCTCGCTCTCTCCCCCATGCATGTATGTGCCGCCGCGCGGCTATCGTTCGAGCACACCGGTGCGCCGCTGCGCACTCTCTCTCTCTCTCCCTCTCTCTCTCGGCTTCAGGTACGTGTAACGTGTTGTGTTATTACTCGCGCTTTGAGCGGCCTTTTTTGTTTGTTCTCACATACGCTGTGTGAGTTAAACTGTTGCAGAAAAACCGGGCTCCCGCAGGCTCCATGTGGAAGGAGTGTAACTGCATGGCTTCACTTTTTTTGAGCCAGGGAGACCGTAATTAAATTATTCTGTACTGGAGAGGTTAGGGACGCAGCTCGGCTTTTTGTCGCGCAACGTCTTTCCAACCCAACGTTGTTGAAGTTGGCCGGCCTGGCGATCGAGCGGAGCGGACTGGCGCCTATCTTCAATCGACTCACCGACACCATGAGTTCTCTAACTGCTGTGTGCCCTGTCTGCAACGATTCTTCTACCGCACCAACCAGCACCTGCCCGACCTGCTAGCGCCTCTGTCATTCTCGATGTTCGGGCAAAAAGAAGGGAGCTGTATGTGATTTATGCCGACTTAATAAGCCGCCGACAAAGCGCCCGAAGCAGACGACAACAGCCACCTTGGGCTTTCGCATCGCAGCAACATAGGTGAGCATGCGCGGCTCGCTCTCGTCATCTCAGCGTGGCGCACCAGCTGTTCCTCGAACGTCGCCCCACCATCGCGCCCCACCACTCAGCGCTTCGTCGCTGGCGGTGCCTCTTCAGCCCCGCGCCCGCCGTTCTCACGAAGCTACTGCTGCTGTCGAGCGGGCTGCAGCCCAGCAGGCGCGCACTGCTCCTTCTCCCGGCCCTGCTGTGGGTTCTCAGCGGGTAGCCGACGTGCAGGCGCCCGATAATAGTACCAGCTCGTCTGTGCTACTCTCGCCAGCCAGAACTGTAACACTGGACACTGTCCAGTCTTTCACCACTGCAGCTACTGTTACCAACCGTCCGGAAGTTGATGCTGATGTTGATGTTGCTGTTGCTACTGCTACGGATGTAAACGCTGCAGCTCTTAACGTCTCTTCACAACAGTCTTCACCACCGTTGGGTGATTTTAACTTATACGGTCTCACCCACACGCTGATTCCGGTGAGCACCCTGGAAATTTTATTTCAACGATTTGACATGCTCCAGCAGCAACTAGATGAGATTAAGTCCCTCGGTGGCAGCGACCTCGCTTCACGCAGTGTCTCCTCACTGCTATCCGAAGAAGATAGTATTAGGAAGCTCATGATGTGGGTCGATGCTCTCGAGGGCTTGATCAAAGAGCAAAATGACTTTATTAATCAATTGAACAATAAAGTTGATCTGCTGCTGGAGGACAATAACAATATAAAGAGTGTCGACTCCGGCACTCAGGATGGGGTGCACAATACCCAGGTTGCTCACCGAAATCACCACAATCAACAAAATCCGCATAATCTTCATCATAATCATAGTCAACAGAATCATCTTCATACTCATAATTACCAACATAATCACCCTCACAATCATATTCATCCCGTAAATGCTAGTAATCCTCTTGTAAATAATGCTAATAAGGACAGCGGTCCCACCGTACCTAATAATAGCAATGCTGACGCCTGCCACTCGTGCGTCGATTTACGTTCCGACTCCCCCCCTCGCTCATGCTCTGGGATCATGGCTGCGGAACCCAGTGACGGGTGTGCTGAGTGTTGTGAGGTTATGGTGCATGGCATGATAAGTAGTAATTCGGATATATCCGAAGATAACATCAAGCACATAGCCTACGGAACACTTGGCACTGTTCTACCAAAATTGGATAAGAAAGATGTCGCTGGTGTTCGTGTTCTTCGTCCCCGGGGCCTGATCGAGGGGGAGAGCGGAAAGACAGGGGGAGGGGGGACTTGGTGTCTCGTCCTGGCGCCCTGCCCTCTTGTGTTGTAAGGTTCACAAATGGTGCGTTAGTCCGGGATGTCATGCGGGCAAAATGGGTGCTCGCAAATAACTATTTCACCACAAACGACGTCAACCCTGACCTCCTTGGACCGGAGCTTTCCGCTCGCATGCCCAGGCATAAAATACTTATTAATGAGATGCTGCCTCAAAGTAAATTTCTGGTATTTAAAAACTTGAAGCCCATTGCACAGAGGCTTGGCTTTAAGTATGTTTGGCATTCGGGCGGGAGGTTCCTGGCCAGGCGAAAAGGAGGCGAGCGTGCACACGTCTTTGCCTCGCCCGCCGACCTACAAGTCATTCTCACGGCGTACCAGACTGCTCCCAAAAGACCGCAGCCAACTACTAACTCGAACGCGACAAACACTAACGCGACAAGCTCTGACGGACTTGACGCCCGGGAGACAGATCAGGTTAGTGAGTCGACGCAGTCTCCCTGACTGGCGACACCAGGTGGCGTGGGGGGAGGGGACGGGGCTCTTTTAAGGCGGGCTTGCTAAATGTAAATTCTCTGCGTGCTCACATTGACAGCTTACGCTTGTTCCTGGCGGTCAATCCCTCCTATCACATCTTCGGTATCGCGGAATCATGGTTGGGCCAAATTGTGGACGATAACATAATTGAGATCCCCGGCTACACTGTACTAAGGCAGGATCGGATTACAAGCGGAGGGGGAGTCGTCCTATACATAAAAAAAGACTTTAATGTAAAAATTCTTGAATCTTCAAATACTCAGGGGCCTGGCAAACCAGGAATACCTGAGTATATTTTCTGCAGTGTGCAGAAGGGTGACTCTCCTGCCATTCTTGTTGGTGTCATATATAGACCCCCAAAAATTCCGCTTCAAAAGAATCCTAATTTATTCTCAGCTTTACGTGATCTTAGTGCAGAATACAGTCACGAGATCATTATGGGAGATCTTAATGCAAACATGTTGTCAGAATGTGATGACGTCAACTCCATCAGACGTCTCACTGAAGAACTTTCTCTTCAAATAATTCCCCATGGCCCCACGCATAGATCACCCACCTCTCACACATGGATTGATGTTCTCTTGACTCACGAGAATGACGTCACTCTGGACTACCGGAACAAGTGGCTGCCCGTTTTCGGAAAACACAGTATCATTGATGTGATAATAGATATTTTTATCACCAGCCCCCCCACGGGCGGTTTCTCTTACAGAGATTTTAATGCCATTTGCCCTGAGTCACTAAATGAACTGTTGGCTCGATGTAAATGGGTGACCACAAATTCCATAGAATCCGATCTGGAGGGAGCTTTGTGTAACTTAAACTCTAATTTAACTTTAGCTATTGATTCGTTGGCACCAATTAAAACTGTTTGTACAAATAAAAAGTATGCTCCCTGGTTTGGGTCTGACAAGGAAGGTACCCCAAGTGTAAGTCGCCGATTTGGACGATATTGCAATATGTTGTAGTACATTAAAAAATAAGAGACACGTATTTTTTTACGTGCTGATAGACACTTTAAGGGGGTGAAATCTACCCCTAAAGTTCACCCTCAAAAACAGTTTTTTTCAAATATTTCAAAAACGAATAAAGCTAGTTTAATGAAACCGACGCCAAAAGTTGTAGAATAAAAAAGCCTCCAAAACAGCATTACTTTCAATTTTAAGGGTAGCAACCCCTATTTCTTTTTCAAGAAAACTAAGCTTTTCTCATCAATTTTCAGCTATAAAAATTACAATAAATTATATATCGCCTCAAAACAGATTTCATTTAAAAGAAAATTAAAAAATAAAGTTGACCTGTCTCGTGGTTTTGGCCAAAATTATTTTGTAGGGGGTAACTACCCCTTATTTATATTTTGTTCATTATTTCAGAAATAAATAAAGACATCTTAATAAAACCAACGCTAAAAATTTTAAAATAGGAAAGGCTTCAAAACAGCATTATTTTCAATTTTAAAGGTAGCAACCCCTATTTTTTTTTCAAGACAACTAAGCTTTTTTCATCATTTTTCAGCTATAAAAATTATAATAAATTATACATCGCCTTAAAACTGATTCCATTTAAAAGAAAATTAAAAAATAAAGTTCACCTGTCCCGTGGTTTTAACCAAAATTATTTTTTAGGGGTAACTACCCCTTATTTTTATTTTGTTCATTATTTCAGAAATAAATAAAGATACCTTAATAAAACTAACGCTAAAAATCTTAAAATTAAAAAGGCCATAAACCTGCATAACTTTCATTTTTAAGGGTAGCAACCCCTATTTTTTTAAAGGAAATTAAGTTTTTTATCAATTTTCAGCTATAAAAATTACAATATGTTACGTGACGTCTGTTAAGACCTCACGCACTCGTTATAAAAATGTTGTGGTCGTTGCCCTCGAGAATATTAGTGTCACTCTCGCCAAGAGGGTTCCTTCGCTTACCTTCGTCCCCTATATTCGCCCATACGGATATAGCGGCGCGCAATTGCTTCCTTGTGATATTCGTATTGATCGGGTTACCGTAGTATCTGCTCTCCTTATTTGTTGTCGAGACCGGAGACGTAAGTTCGTACAATACTCTTCGCACCCCAATATCGAGGGATAATTTATTGATGAAGTGGAATATTGTATAACTACCAGAGTTCTAAGGTATATTCGATGTCTTAAGAAAGGATAAAATCGATTGAAGGAATAATGAAATTATAACAATGTCTACTATTGGATATCACTTATTTATTACCAACCCGTAAATATTCTGTTAAATTACAATAATAAGACTTACTATCATTTTATTACACTAGGAAATCATTTATGTATATAAAAGCGTCCTATGCAAATAAGGAATTATCCCGTACCAATCAATAATTATTTGGGAAAAAGTTAAGGAGAACAAAAGAAACCACACATGCCACTACTTATTCCTCTTACGGTCAATTAATATTCGTCGATACCCGTCGTACGCTAACGCTATGGAGTAATCACTCTATTAGTCCGGCTGTCAGAATCTGAGACTTTATTCAATGTTCGCTGCCGCACTGCAATATGACCGTGAGTCTGGGTTAGGGGGCGATGCGCGCGTCTATGTGACGATACTGGCGCGCGGCTTAACGCGTCCGTGGAGGAGATATAATCTGCCGTCTAGGCGTGTCGTAAACGTGGGACGGGAGCACGCGGCGAGAGCGAGCGTCGTCAAACAGTCTTCTCCAGCACCCCGGATGGGTCTTCCGGATCCAGCTGGATCCGCGGATTAAGTATTTCTATATTTATAGATCTAGGTACAGGCGTAGAAATATTACTATCTACGCAAGTAATTATTTTTCTTGAAATATGTGATTATATATTTTCTTCTTCGTTGAGATGTTCCTCGGTGTTGCTGGATTTCCTCTATTATATGTGTAATATGGTTATTTCAATCCTCCAGTATGCGGACACCTTGCTTCTGGGTTCTTGTTCCCTTTTTAGAGGCCGTTACTGCTCTCCGGCTCTTTGCGGTTTGGATCTAGAATGCGCTGCCGGGTTCTGGATGGACTGGCTTCGATGGATATGGCATATCAACGCTCGTATTGCGTAGATTCGCGAACTAAAGTAATCCTCAACCTACTACGTAGGGTCTAACGAAAGGACGACGATATCGAAGTCCTATTAGGGTACGGTATAGTTCCGATACTATCGATTATTGTATTAATATTAAAAATATTAATCTGTTATAGAAAGTGAAAAATTTAATTTTTATTAATAATTGTTGATTATTTTTTCTACTAATAATTATTAAACAATTGGTATCATTAGTAACAATTGGATAGTTATTATTATGAACACTCACTAAACATTAATTTTTATTAGTAAAAATTATTAATTATTAATTAACAATAATAATTAAATAATTGTTACTGTTAAATTATTATCCAATTATTGAATTACTAGTTATCAATTATTTCTTAGAAATTCGTTAATTTATTATCGAATCGTTATTTATTAAGGACACTTTATAAGAAACTTAACTTTCGTGGCATGTGTGGTAATACGCACAAGGGTTGAATGCTAAAGGAATCGATTTGAGGTTTTCCGGGATTTTTCCATTCGATATTTGCAGAGGTTCACAGAAATTAGTTTATTTTTCCCTTAAGGGATTAGTCGCTCGCCCTAAATCCGTTAGTACTAGTAGAAAATTCTTGATCGGATTTTCTTAATTAAAAATTAAATATACCGTTTCGAAGAACGAACAGCAGTTTGTTTACCGACAATTATCTTAAACCAATCGTATGGTATAGAAATGGTATAATGGTATGGTGTGAAATTCTCGTAATAAGCAGTGCTTATAAATTTATAAAACTAGCGAAAATTAAGGGTTATCGGTCACACTTCAGTAGAATCGCGTAACGGTCACACTAGGTGAATTTCACCCAGCGTCGAAAAAGTAATATCTAGCTTCGATAGTGAGTTTTATTTATCTAAAAATAATTTGTATGCATTTTTTTCTTTAAGGATTCTAAAAGATGTTCTATGAGTATCAGTAAAGAAAATAAATTTTTATTGCTCCTTTTAAAAAGTATATTTATTTTAAAGATTGAATGCACGAAAAATGTCGAGTTTTAGAGTGTTTGTTTATTTTACTTGAATAATGAATATAAATGAATGAACAATTATTATGACACAAAAATATGTAGAAAATACTTTTTATTATCTTAATCTAATATAAGTAATGAAAAGTTATCAAAAAGGGTATTTTCAAAGACTAAGCTACTGTCTGAGGAGTTAATATTTTTGTTTAGGTGAATTTCACCCACGGTGACCGATGAGGGTTAAGGGTTAAAATTATTAATTCTACGTTATTTGTTCTTTAATAGGGCATATTATTTGGCACGAAGTGATCGCTAATCGAGCGAGTTAACATAATTATGCCTTTGCTCTCAGAGATAAGGAGTAGGCTGGTCACCTCGCAGTCGCAGGAGGCTGACGTCAACGGCATTTGACTCACACGAGTGAAAAAGAGAGGGAACGCACGCTCGGAGAGCGAAGGTAGCCGTACGTACAAGTATAGGTATATATATATATATATATATATATATATATATATATATATATATATATATATATATATATATATATATATATATATATATATATATATATATATATACCGAGATACACATGCGCTCGCTGTTAATTATGCATTGAATTAATTTCCTATCTTTGTTTATTTACGGAGTCTATCAAAATCCACGGGGAGAGAATTTACTACACTTTCAAATAATTTCAAGCATCCAGAGAATATATATATAAATAATTTTGTCTTGATAATTTCGAAATTAACCGTTATTATTTAATGTAGACGTATGCGTAATGGATAAAAGATATAAGTATATGCCATAAAATTTTAATTATAATTGTATAATATAGTTGTTAATTGTAATTATTGTTATTACCTAAATTTATTCCCTTTCTTTTATTTTGTTTTCCACTCCTGAGCAATCGATCAATTGACACTGTAACCTTATTGGTCCTGGTCCTGCAGGCAAGTCCACGTGGATTACTCATACAGTCAATTTGTTAAGCGTCTCTTATTATGAATCTTTCTTGTAAAACTCGTTAATTTTATCGCTTATATTCACTGTTAGAGTATATGCTTCACTAATGCGTAGATGGATATAATATATGTTTTCTATAATTTTCTTTCTTAATATATTTCCTATACCTTATTGTATTAATTGTTAATTGAACAAAGAAGCTTTTATTCCGTAGCCTAAGGCGTACTTCGTGGTGCGGCTGTATGCGCCGAACTGACTCTCCGCGGTTGCATGGTCGCGAGCTGCACCCCCCCCCCCCGATTTTCTTTTCTCTCTCTCTTTCACATTCAGTCATCCCGGGCGGCAACAGGCGATAAGCACCACGCCACCACTTTAGGGATCCGATTTCGCTTTTAACGTGGTTTGCTGCAACGTGACGTAGTTGTCAGCACATTCTACAGACGATCGGCTTCGGTTGTGAGGCGATTAATAAGAAAACGAATAAATGAAATTAAATTGTTTAAAGAAGCGAATTGAAAATTTTCTGAACGAAAAACTATCGCCGACAACTACGTCACGTAACACAATAAACATATCTCTTTAAAAACCATTCCATTGAAAAGATTGACCATAAAATTTTGACCAATAACACAGACAAACGCTATGTAATTTTAGCGCTTTCGGGCAATACGAAATACTAATTTATCATTAATTTTGCAAAATTAGTTTGGTTAAACTACTTGTTTAAACGGATTATTGTAAAGCTTTTTCGAAAAACTAATTTTGACTTGAATTCCACAAGAAAAGTAACATGAACCAAAAAACGAAAAATATTTATATTTTTTATGTGTGAATAATACACTTTAAAGGGGTGCAAATCATCCCCGGAAGTTCATTATGTTCTTACTTCCCTTTATTATATTTTATGTATTATTATAAATACTTCGTCAAAGGCAATCGTACCGTTTTGATACGTGATAAATAAAGCATTAAAAAAAATTAATGTGTGTATGCGTGTGTGTACGTGGATGTAAGTGATTTGTATGCAGTAAATAAGAGTAATCGCTGATTGTTAATGAGAAAATAGTATGTTATTTTTATGTTACTATGAGGCGGATATTTATAGATTGGTGATTTAACTGGTAGTTTCATATATTGCTGGCAATCATTGTATTTATAAATCGGTAGAGTTCCAGTCGTGCAGTGTTGTTTTGTGAAAGTGGTTATTTCTACAATATTGTGGCTGTAATACTGCATCAATTCATTTTTTTTAATGTCAGCAGCACTACAAAACTACAGGTAAATGTCTATTTATATATCAGATCTAATGCATTAATTGTAAGAATTTCGTATCTGTCTATAGGCTTTAATAAAATTATAACAGCTTTTCAAAATTATATTTTGCGTTATTTTTAATGAACATATTAGAAAGTATGCAATTTCGTACATTGTTACATTTTTTGGAGATACATTTGACGTTATAGAGCACGAATAGTTTAAATTGATTTTTCTTTAATTTTAAAGATTTAAAAAATCCTGATTTATAAGTGCATAAAGTATTTTTAATATTTTTACGAAAATTAAAAAATGAATCAAAATATACTTTATTGTGTATACTGTATTGTTTACTTTCTGTTATTAACAAAATTATAGACTCCTGATTCAATTTTTAGCCAAAATTGTATACGGTTCCTTTACTATTAGATGTTTTACAAATAATAAATTTTACATACAAATAATAATTTTAAATAACTAAATCTTAATTTTAATAAATCTAAATTAACAGGCATTGTGCAATACATCTTATCGATTACTGTTTACAAATTTAAAAAAAACTCGAGATTACCTTCTTTTCATTTTAATCAAGCGCTTTAGTAAAGAAATATACAGATACGATATTCTTAATAGATTCTTAACAGGATGGCCCAAAGTATAAATATTTGTTTTATTTGTATGTGTCGCCTTTTTAAATGCAACATTATTATCTTGTGAAAATATGGTATTTTTTTAATATTTAAACAAATATTTCCCGGTAAAAAGACATTGGTCGCATGATAGCGTACATCAGTAAAAGCGTACAACGTACAACGTACAAAGCTTCCTCATTGAGAAATAGCTATGTTCTCGCAACATAGTAATGTAACGTTTAGAGGGGTGACGCATACAAATTAAAAAAATGTTTTTATTTTCAGCATTCTATATATGTGTGTTGTAAAGATACTATTTCTGTATGCAATTATTCTTATAAATGTTTGATTATTTTAGCACTCAAAATGAAAATTAATCCTCTGAATGTTATTAATTTGCTGCTTGCCTATTTCCAAACACTTGATGTTGAAGATAGCCCTTATAATATTAAAGAAATAGAAATAAAAGATCATTTCCAAATGATACTGTTAGATTTAATGGAATCGTCTAATAGCTTAGATGTTATAATGGAAAAATCGTTGGATTTTCAAGAAGAATATAAAGAAACAGATGCACGTATTGTGGAAGATGTTGATTTACATACAACCTTACTATCCTGAATTACCTACGGATCAATGTACGGGACATGAAGAACCATTGAGTTTTGAATACAAAAAAAGGGCTGTAGAATATTGGAGAAGCGGAAAAACAAAAAGAATTTATCGCTTAAAACAGTTCAAAATAGATTCAGGAAAGTCAGTTTTAAAACACAGTTACATCGCTGGGCTCACCAAATCAATCAAGATGGAACTTACCGAGAAAAAATTGCAAGAATTTGCGATTTCACACTAGAAAATTTTAAAGCTGCTACTGAAGCTGGATTAATAATTCATGACAACGATTTAAGAAGATGGGCTCTACAAGCACGAAAATTAATCGGAAATGAGGACGTAAGATTTACAGCTTCAAAACATTGGCTTTCAAAATTTAAAAACACCCATAGAATTGTTTCTCGAAAAATTAATAAATTTATCACAAAAAAAAGTATAGAAAATAGAAATGATTTGCAAAAAAAAGAAGTAGAATTCGTAACAGAAGTCAAACAATTGATTAATCAAATAGGCGCTGACAATACATATAATTCAGACCAGTCTGGTTTTCAGTTGGAAATGCATTCTGGTCGATCTCTTGCTTTTGAAGGAGAAAAGAAATTACAGTGCCTCGTACAGTCGGTCACATCAACAACTCATAGCTATACTGTACAGCCGACAATTTCAGCCACAGGAAAGTTACTATCACCATTATTTTTAGTATTAAAGGAACGAAGCGGAGAATTTGGACCAATCGTCTCACAAAATTTGTTTGTGCCTACAAACGTATATGTTACATCTTCGACATCTGGAAAACTTAATTCAGGTAAAATCACGTTCTATTAATTTCTAAAAATAAAACGTTAATTATTTCCGAAGACACATTTAAATAAAATCAAAATTTGTAGAACTCTTAACGGCGTGGTTAAAAGAGGTATATTTTCCTCAAGTTGGACCTGGAAGCATGCTGCTAATTGATTCGTGGAACGACTGGAAACATACAGCCGTTAGATGTATATGGATTCCGCACATGGAAGAACTATGTTAAACATTTTTCAGACCATGTTTTGCTCATAGACGAAGACTTAAATTTACATTTGAGAAATAATATAATTAAATTAGTCTTTGGTTCATAACCAATTTTCATCTCCACGATATGAAAATCTATTTAAATATTCGTGGTATAAAAGTGGGTATCTTGTGAATCGACTAGGAGATTTCGATGACCCCGTAAGTTTCAGTTTCGAAGATTCTTGTGCAACGCATTGTGAGATCAATGGTTGTAATAATGTTGCAATTGTTAGATGTTCGTGGTGTAAAAAATCTTTATGCTTAAAACACTTTTTTGAAGAATATCATTATTGTACAACTTACAATCCGTAATGCCTCGAGCTATTCGACAAACAATTACTTTTTTTGAGAATACTTTAAATTTTTTGTAGTAATAGTAATAATAAAACTTGTGTTGTTAAAACAAAAACCATATTTACATTAGTTATCATTTCATTTTGTATTTTTCTGCAACACGTAACTTTAACTTTATGATTTTTTTGAAAAAAAAATTAATCTCACTAAATTTTGATTATTTACGCAATTTTTTCAGAAAAAAATAATAAACACATTTACCCTCCCTACTAGAAAAAGTTAGTAGAAGTCGATAAAAATCGATAAGTTTCACCATTGAAGTCAATAAAGTCTCTTAATTTCCTTAAAAAGAGAAAAATAGGGGTTCCTACCCTTAAAATTGAAAGTGATACAGATTTGTGGTCTTTTTAATTTTAAGATTTTTAGCGTTAGTTTTATTAAGGTAGTTAGCCCCTAAAAAATAATTTTGGTTAAAACCACGGGACAGGTCAACTTTATTTTTTTAATTTTCTTTTAAATGGAATCAGTTTTAAGGTGATATATAATTTATTATAATTTTTATAGCTGAAAATTGATGAAAAAAGCTTAGTTTTCTTGAAAAAAAGAAATAGGGGTTGCTACCCTTAAAATTGGAAGTAATGCTGTTTTGAAGCCTTTCCTATTTTAAAATTTTTAGCGTTGGGTTTATTAAGGTATCTTTAATTATTTCTGAAATAATGAACAAAATATAAATAGGGGTAGTTACCCCCTAAAAAATAATTTTGGCCAAAACCACGAGACAGGTCAGCATTATTTTTTAATTTTGTTTTAAATGGAATCAGTTTTGAGGCGATATATAATTTATTGTAATTTTTATAGCTGAAAATTGATGAAAAAAGCTTAGTTTTCTTGAAAAAAAAAATAGGGGTTGCTACCCTTAAAATTGAAAGTAATGCTGTTTTGAAGCCTTTCCTATTTTAAAATTTTTAGCGTTGGTTTTATTAAGGTATCTTTAATTATTTCTGAAATAATGAACAAAATATAAATAGGGGTAGTTACCCCCTAAAAAATAATTTTGGCCAAAACCACGAGACAGGTCAACTTTATTTTTTAATTTTCTTTTAAATGGAATCAGTTTTGAGGCGATATATAATTTATTGTAATTTTTATAGCTGAAAATTGATGAAAAAAGCTTAGTTTTCTTGAAAAAAAAAATAGGGGTTGCTACCCTTAAAATTGAAAGTAATGCTGTTTTGGAGGCTTTTTTATTCTACAACTTTTGGCGTCGGTTTCATTAAGCTAGCTATATTCGTTTTTGAAATATTTGAAAAAAACCGTTTTTGTGGGTGAACTTTAGTGGTAGATTTCACCCCCTTAAAGTGTCTATCAGCACGTAAAAAAAAAATACGTGTCTCGTATTTTTTAATGTACTACAACATATTGCAATATCGTCCAAATCGGCGACTTACACTTGGGGTACCTTCCTTGTGAGTTGAGGCAACTTATCAACAAGCGTGATGCTACGCACAGGCGATATAAGCGTACTGGACGTGCGGATCTGCTTGATGAGTTTCTTCGACTCAGCAATGAGGTCGACGTTCGCATAATTGAAGAGCGCAATTCTTAGCTACATCAACATTTGTCAGACGCTGTAAATGACGGAAAAAATATCTGGAAAGAGATGCGTAACCTCGGCCTCTTGCCTAAGCGAAAAAAGGAGGTCACTCACGGGTTTACCCCGGGGGAGCTCAATGCTCACTTTGCGGGAATCTCTGTCTCTCCCCTTGAAAATATAGAGGAATCTGTGGGCTTCATTTCCACGGCCAGCGATGATGGCTTTTCCTTTCAACAGGTCAGCTACAGTGATGTAGTCTTAGCTATCTCCCATTTCTCCTCTCAATCAAAGGGGACGGACGGGGTTCCTCAATCGGTGATCATTAAGGCTCTCCCGATGATCGGGGATTATTTAGTTAACATCTTCAACTCCTCTTTCGCGCAGGGCATCTTTCCAGAAGCTTGGAAGCAAGCGCAGATACTTGCACTGCAGAAAAATGCTGCTCCTTCATCAGTTTCCGATTTTCGGCCTATAGCTCGGCTCTGCTTCCTCTCCGAGGTTCTCGAAAAGTTAGCGCATACCCAGATCACGGAGTATCTAAACAAACATACCTTGCTTGATCCCCTCCAGACCGGATTTCACAAACACCACAGTACCCAAACTGCACTACTCAAACTGACTGATGACATACGTATGGCCGTAGACAAAAAGAAAGTAACTTTACTCTTACAGTTTGACTTTAGTAAAGCCTTCGATACCATCTCACCGACTAAACTATTAAGTAAACTAAGAAGGCTGGGGTTCTCCAGGCCGGCTCTCTTGTGGATTAAATCCTATCTGCAAGGGCGCTCCCAGATAGTATTATCTAATAAAGATACTAATGCAGACTGGTTGGAAACAAATCTGGGAGTTCCGCAGGGATCCATCCTGGGCCCCTTACTTTTTTGTCTATACGTTAACGACCTAGGTGACTCCCTCAGAGGAGGTGCTGTTAAGCATTTATTCTATGCAGATGACCTCCAAATATATCTCCATACCACCAAAGAGAATATTCTGGATGGCCTGGCCCGGCTGGCTACTACGGCACAACTAGTGGCAAGGTGGGCGGGGGCCTCTGACCTGCGGCTCAACTCAGGTAAAACTAAATCAATAATCTTCGTGTCGAAAAGGAATATCAATGATGTAAAGTTAATGGTTTTATCTGGTGTTGAGCTGCGGGATGGAGTTCTCATCCCATTCAGCGACGAGGTTGTGAGTCTCGGTGTTACACTGGACAGTAAATTGACATGGAAACCGTACATCGACAATATCACAAAGAAAGTTAACAAAGCCCTATACAGTCTGCGGTTTATTAGGGCATGTACCACCGAGACACTCCGCAAGAGATTAGTCGAGTCTCTTATTCAACCCCACCTTGACTACTGTACTGTGGTGACTCTCGATGCAAGTACTGAACAACGCACTCGACTACAGAGACTCAGCAATTCATGTGTGAGGTATATCTATGGTGTTAGGAGGGATGAGCACATCTCTCCCTACAGAAGTCGCCTGGGCTGGCTCTAGTCCGATTCGCGTCGGCTGTATTTCATGGCCATCTTGCTCTTTAAAATCTTAAAGTTACATGAGCCAAGTTATCTTGCTGAGTTTTTCTCTACATATAAGCCCAGATCTTCCAGTAGGGGTACTCGTCAGGAACAAGAACTCAATATTCCACTGGTGAGCACTGAAACAGGTGCTCGCACTTTCCAAGTTCAAGGTGCCCGTTTTTGGAACTCCCTTCCCTCCTCCCTCCGCCACTCATCTTCTATTTATTCTTTCAAGAGGGCGGTGCGTCAATATCTACTTGACCTGGACACGTAGCTCACCCAGCGAACCTGGCGGGCATCAGCAATGTTCCTACTGTGATATATACTATCTAAATGACTTCCACTATTACCCTAATGGTGCGCTTAGACTGTGATAATGACTGCTAGTCACTGCTAGTAAACCTAACTTTATTTACTCTAGTTCTAGTATATATATATTTGTTTTCCAATTTATAACGTGTTACTATACCCTGACCAAAGACATTTGCTATTTGTTATTGTTTTATATTAATTTATAATTATAATGTAACACAGTCATTTATTTATTTACGTTTATATATATTATTTTTACATGTAGCCTCGATGCGTACTGTATAAAAATTCTACGATATGTATTTGTAATTTTTTAACGTCAAAGGTGAAATAAAGGGTATCTATCTATCTATCTATCTATCTCCCGCTCTGCAGTGCGTAGACTGCCCGGGCGCTTCTCCCTCTCACACAGTCTGCGCGGCATCGGTGCGTTGTCGCATGCTCCGTCTCCCTCGGTTTCGCGTGGCTGCCGGCCTCGTGGCCGTCGAGCAGCCTTCACGAGCTTCCGTGGCTCGTGCGTGTTAGTGCCGGTGTAGTGATGTGTGTGTCGTGCAGTGGGTGGTGCGTGGGTGTGCGTCGGTGGCCGGCATCGCTCCTCGGCGGCTGCTGTGACCCGTCATGGCGGCCGAGCGCACGTGGGCACGCTCGCATTCGGCGCACAGTGCTAATTACCGTGTGCGTCGTTTGCGACCGCGCGAACATGTGGCTCGGCGTTCTTCACGCAGCATCTCGCCCCGTCTTTCTCTTTTCATGTTGTTGTTCTTCGCCGTCGGTGCTAACTCCAGGGCGGTGCGAGAATCTGGATGCTGTTGTCGTCTGCTCGCCTCGTGAGTGTGCTTGTATACTTCGACAGATGAGAAAAAACCCGAGATTAGCTATGTGTACAACCGTGTACACATAGCTCGGTGTCGAGGTATTGCGCGATGCCCTCCGCCGCCTGTCGCGTTTAGTCCCCTAATTGTGTTTTCGATTCTATTTACGTGGTGCAGAAAACGCACATCGTTACACCCCCTCCCTAAACCGGAAACACCTCGTGTTACCGCCGGTTTACTAACCATACTATCTCGGTGGCGGATGGGCGGTTACCCCCCCCCCTCCCGACACCTCACTATGCGCGCACATGATTATCCTTAACCTAATTTGGCTCAGCCATTCTACATGTACATCCGCAGTTTGGTCGAGTCGACTCACCCCTCCATACCTGAAAATAATAGAGAAATCGTTATTGGTTGCGCTGCGCTGCATGGTCACTTCCTCAACTGGAACCTGCAAGAATTTCAGTCACACGTCGTCATACAGGTTCTTCAGATGGGATACTTACTACCTGTCACGAGGCGTGATGCTTAAGGGCGGTTTACGGTCGTATCCACTGGCGGTGGCGTCTCCCTCTTTCTCTCTCTCTCTCCCGGTGGCTCCCTTCAGGTCCTCTCTGTCGGTGGAATCCCTTCTCTCTCTGTCGGTGGCGGGGCGGCTCTACGCTCTCTCTCTCTCGTCGGTGGTGGCGGTTGCGTGGCTCAATGCTGCCGGGCTGGCGGGGACCGTTCGTCCCGGGCGGTGTCCGGCTGCTCCCCGAGAGCCGCTGCGAGGACTCTGTGCCTCAGTCCTGGCTCCAGGTCGCGGGTGTCCCGCAGTAGCTGTGCCAAGCAGCGCAGCGGCTCTGGGATCTCCCTGCTGATGCTGGCGCCCCTGGTGGTGCCTCTCGGGGGACTCGTGCCGGCGGGCGTGCCCCGGGTCCGGGTCGGACCCCGGGGAGCGGTGGGCACTCCCCTCTCTCTCCCTCAGTCGGCTACGCCCCGGCTGAGGCCCTCCTCCGCCTCTTTCTCGTCCAGCCAGGCTGCTACGCTCTTCCCACTCTCGCTGTCGAGCCCGGTGCCGGTCTCCGCACCGGGGGCACTGACCAATTTCCTCCCCCCGGCGGCCGCAGTTCATACAGAACCCGCGGCGTAGGGGGCGGGGGCATTGGCGACGACTGTGGCCTTGCTGCCAGCAGTTGAAGCAGTGCCCCGGGGGCGGATCCCGGGCGGGGTCGGTGGCGATGGGCCGCAGGTCCCCGAAAATGACCCCTGTCAGCTTCACCGGCAGGGGCGCTCTCGGTGGGGGTGCGCGCGATGTAGAAGCGATGGCGGCGGTGGTCGGCGTGCTGCTCCGGCGCGGTGATGTCGTAGCCTTCCTGTGGGGGATGGGGACCACGACGGGCGCCTCCAGAAGTGCTGCGACTCGTAATCGTCGAGTTACAGCTGCCTCCGGGGGTTATACGCCCGGTGCTTGGATCCTGTGTCGTGGTGTAGCCTGATCTCCCCCCACATGGGTATGGGGGTGGGGGCCGGGGTAACCTGGGCGGAGGGAGGCCGCTCCGGTTGGGGGCGGCGACTCCTCCAACTGCGCCAAGCACTCCGCCAGCTCCACCTCGGCGGCCCAGCTGGCCTCTGCCTCCTCACTCCGTGCGGTGGTGGCTGCTTCTCCCTCCCCTCCTGCGGCCAGCTCCAAGGTGGCCACCTGCACCGGGGCGGGGGCTCGCGGACGTCGCAGGATGGTGCGGAGAGGCTTCGGGGGCCGTCCTGCCTCCGACTTGTCCTTCGCGTCGGTGGCTTCACTCTTCTCCCCCTCTTGATCGTCGAGAGTTTCTCCTCCCTTCTCCTCCTGCCTCTCTCTCTCTTCGGTGGCTTCCTCCCTTGTTCCTCCCTCCTTTTCCTCGAGGGTTCCTCCTCCCTCCTTCTTCTCTCCCTCTCTCTCCGCGGTGGCTCCTCCGGCCTCTCCCTGCCTGTCGGTGGCCCTTTCTCTCTCCCTCGCCTCCCTCTCGTCCAGCCAGGCCCCAGCTGGTCCGTCCACTGCTCCAGGACCGCCCGGGATCTGGCCGTGCTGGGCTCGCCCAGCATGGCTCGGAGCTGGCTAAGGGTTTGGGGCGTTGGTATCACCTGATCCCGGCCCGGCTGGAACTCGGGATAGGGCGAGTGGGCGGTGGCTGAGTCTGACCGGCGCTAATGTTGGCGGTGAGACATTTGAATCTAGTTCCCCAACATAAGGTATTACAGGGATAATAGGAATTCGGACTTCACACGTCATTCGCTCATACACACAAGGCAACCAACACTCCGGGGTGGGGTGAGAGCGAAGGAGGTGCGGCCCGAGGGCGTACCTTCGGTCACTCTCCCGCTGGCGTGGTTCGACCCTACTTTACTCTACTACGCGTCGCGGGGGTAGATAACGTTTTAATTCACCTACGTGTACCTTCGCGTTTTTTGGACTGCCCTCCATCTCTAACAGGCATACGGTGGAAGATAACTTCGCGGTTATCTCGTATGGGCCCTCGTACTTCGGCGCGAGCTTCGCGGAATACCCTTGGGCGGCATTTGATAACGAATGGACGCGGCGCAGGACTCTATCTCCTACTGCGTGCTCTACTACTCGTTCCCCGCGGTTGTAGTATTTACTCTGTTTGGCGTTACTCTCGTCGAGGTGTTTTGCCACTAAATCATGAAGCGCATCGAGGCGGTTTACGCGATCTTTCCATACTTCCGGGTCCAACCTTACTATGGGCTCCTTCTTCTCCACTTCTCGGCGCAGGCTCTTCACGGGGCGGGGGTGACGGCCGTAATTCAGAAAGGCCGGGGACGTCTTCAAGCTGGCTTGTTGGGCAGTGTTGATCGCGTGGCGAAATTCGTCTAGGTGAGCATCCCAGTTCCGCTGGTTCCCTTCGAGGAAGGTCGCGATCATGGTTTTTAACGTCCGGTTGCTTCTCTCCACCAGGTTGGCCTGGGGGTGATATGGAGGCGTGGTGATGTGGCATATACCATATTCCTCCAGGGTCTGCTGCAACGCCTGATTTACGAATTCCGTGCCGTTATCTGTCAACAAGTACTCTGGTGTCTCCCATCTAAACAATATGAGTTCCTCCAAGGCGCGGGCGACTGCTTTACCATCAGCTTTTCTCAGTGGCTTCAACTCTAGCCAACGGGTGAACAAATCCTGTAGCACTAGTACGTACCGATATTGCCCTTTGCTGCGTGGCAATTTTATCATGTTGGCGGCTACTACGCACCACGGGCGTTCCACGACTCTCCTCCCCATTAGTCCTTGGGGTCCTTGCTGCGTACTCTTGCACTGTTGGCAGCTCTCACACGTGCGCACATAGTCATATACATCTCGGTAGACTCCCGGCCAAAAATACTCCCTGGCCATACGGTGATAGGTTTTCTCGACTCCTAGATGTCCGGCGGAGGTGACGCAGTGGCTATCGTGAAGCACTCTCTCTCGCTGTTCTAGCGGCACCACAAGACGCCATCCTTCTTCTCCGTCGGTTACGGGGTCCAGTAGCGGATCTCTTTTGTATTCTTTCTTTGTATCTCTTCTATCTTCCATCCATCATATTTCATTGGGCAGTGGGCGACCTCCTGTCTCTTCTGGATGTACCACTGGTCGGTGGTCACTCCCATCTCTGCTACTTCCATGTCATCTTCCTCGAACATTCGTGAAAGCGCGTCTGGGACCTTGTGCATCGCGCCTTTCCGATGCACTATGTTAAAGTCCCAGTGTTGCAGTTCCAGGGCCCACCTCGGTAGTCTCCCTGTCGGTTCCTTCATGGTTCTCAACCATTTGAGGGCACTGTGGTCGGTGACGGCGGTGATCACATACCCTTCTAGGTAGGGGCGGAGCTTCTTCAACGACCAGACTAGCGCTAAGCATTCTCGCTCGGTGGTCGTGTAATTCCTCTCCGCGGGCGTTAAGGCTCGGGAAATATACAAGATCGGATGTTCACCATCTTCATATTCGTGCACCAGCACGGCACCTAGGGCGGAACCACTGGCGTCGCATTGCACGATGAACGGCTTGCTGAAGTCGGGGCGTGCGAGTACGGGGACGGTAGTAAGAGCGCGTTTCAGCTCGTCAAACGCCTTCTTCTGGCTCTCCTCCCAAATCCACCTCTGTGATTTCCGCAGTAACTTCAGCAATGGCACCTTTAGATCTGCGCAATTCTTGATGAACCTCTCATACCAGTTCGCGATACCCAGGAAACCCCTCAACTGGCGTAAATTCGTGGGCGTAGGGTAATTGAGGAGGGCTGCGACGCGGTCCGGTTCTGGGCGAAGTCCTTCGTGGTCGAGTAGAAACCCCAGATAGGTCACTCTGGAGCAGCAAAACTCGCACTTGTCGGTATTTATCTTCAGACGGGCGTCTACCAATTTTTTCAACACGATCTCGACCCACTTCAGGTGCTCCTCAAACGTCTCTGTGGCCACGATGATGTCGTCGAAGTAGCCAAAAACATATGGCTCCAACTCTGGGCCAAGAAGGGCGTCGATTAGGCGTTGGAAGGTCATGGGGATATTCGTGAGTCCAAAAGGCATCCTTTTGAACTGCCACAGCCCCGACCCTGGCACTGCGAAGGCGGTGTATTTCTTACTATCCGGGGCCATTGGTATTTGGTGGTAGGCGGTTTTCAAATCAATCTTGGATAAGTACTTCGCACCCCGTAGCTTGTCCAAGATCGAATCCATGTTTGGCAATGGGTATGCGTCCTTCTTGGTCACTTTATTCAGCGGGCGGTAGTCGATGCATGGTCGGTACCCCCCCTCTCTCTTTCGCAAAATCACTGGTGCGCTGCTATAATCGCTCGCGGAGCGCTCAATGATTCCCTCGGCGTCCATCTTCCTCAACTCTTCCTGGGCGATTCCTAGTATCTTCGGCGACATCCGTCGTGGCTTCTCCTTGATGGGCGTGGGATCGGTGACGCGAATGTGGTGCTCCATCAGATCCGTCAGCCCTGGCGCGAACTGAGCGGAGCTCAATATCTTCTCCACCAGCTTCTCCACGGTGGTTCTTTCTTCCTCCTTTAGTTCCGAGATCCTCGCACACTCGGCGTACACGACTGGATTTCGCTCGTTCCCTCTCGGCGCGAAATTCGGCCACTCTCCTTCTCTGGCTCTCCACACTCCTCTGGCGGGCCGCACCTCGACGTCAAATTTCTCGAAGAAATCAATGCCTAGGATTATATCGTGCTCTATCCCCCGGATAGCTTTGAGCGACAACATTTCCTGATAACGGCCTACTTCAAAACTCACTTGCAACTCTCCCACGATGCGGTTGACGTTCCCCGTGACACTCTTCACGGCGGTGGCGGACTGTCGCAGGCGGTTACTTTCGGGCCGGCCAATGACACCATCGCCCCCGAATCTACCAGCGCTCGGTACGGCTCGCCACCTAGGATAATTTCAATGAACGTGGGGTTCTCGCTGCTCATTTCGGCCACCTGGCCGTCTGTTCCGGCCTCCACGGGTACGGGGGCTGTGTCCTCCCTCCTCACCTCCTCCTCCTTCTGCTCCGGGAGCTCTATCTCACATTCCATCCCGGCGAGCATCTTCTCCACTTCCTCTAACACCTTATTGATGTCTTCTAGTCCTTCTGCAGCTGCCGATACCCCCGCCTGACTCTGAGCTCCCTCTAACTTTGGCGGCGGGTCTCTGCTTCTCAAAGGTTCGCTGCATCTCTCCGTTGGCTCGGCGTTCTCCCCGGCGAGGTCTCTTCCTTCGGGCGGTGGCGACGTGCACGAGGAGGGCACAACAGCGTTCTCCCTTTTTCCCCCTTCCTCCTCTACTACTTTCGGTGGAGCCACAACCTCCCTCTGGTTAGTGAGTAACGGATTCTACCTCGCGCCGTTTACTCCTAAGCTAGTTGGCTGCGGACTCTCCTCCTTCCTCGAAGATTCGCTGCATCTCTTCGTGGGCTCGCCTATCTCCCGATCGAAGTCTCTTCCTTCGGTCGGTGGCGCCGCGCACGGCGAGGGCACAACAGCGCTCTCCCTTCCCTCTTCTTGTGAGTACCTCGGTTTCCTTGCTTCCTCTCTCTGCCTCTCTTCTACGCTCTTCCTCTCTTCGCTTCTTCTCTCTTCTTCAGCTACTCTTATCTCCTCCGCTATTCTCTCTTCTTCTCGCTGCCTCTCTGCTTCGGCTCTCCCCCTCTTCGCTCCTTGCACCGCCTCCTCCTCTCGTCTTCGTACCTCTATTGTCCCTGGGAGAATGGGGAAAGAGCCAGGGGACTGGTCTGACTCCCCACCTGTCCGTTTCCCCATTGGGCCCGACGGTGGACACAACCGGGGCAGTTGACGAATGTCACCCCTGGCTGGCCGCAGACTTGGCACATTACGCTCACAGGCGGTCGTGGCGGTCTCAACGAGCAGTCGGGTGCTATGTGGCCCACCTGATGGCAGGCATAGCACTCTCGTCGCGGGCATTTATTTGCTCGGTGGCCTATCTCCTCGCAAATGTAACATGCTCCGACAAACCGGCCGTTGTCATCGCTTCTCCGCGGGCCACCATCTGCCGGGGGCCCATAATTCCTGCCGCTGTCGGATCTTCCTCTCCCTCGGCATTGTTCACCTCCAACGCTCCCGTAGCTCGCTGCATTGCTAGCGGGCGGTGGGTTTGTGCTCGATGGGGGTGCTGCAGTCAGTGGAGAGGGCGGCGCGGTTGTCTGTAGCCCGGCCGGCCGCTTCGCGCCCACTGCGGCGACTTCTTCTTGGGTCCTCCCTTCCTTCTTCTCCTTGTCCCTTTTCCTTCTCTCCTTGTGCCGGTGGGTGGCGGCTTCTCCCTCACTGGCGCTGGTGTCGTCGTCCACTCTGACCGAGGCTACGACTTTGGCTGCGCGACTGCTCTTGATAAATGCCGCCCCTTGCAACTTCATTTTCTCCTTCGGTTTCGGCGGCGTGTGGCGGCGATCTATTTCCATCTGACGCTCCAACTTGACCCCGTACTCCTTAATCATCTGGAGCGAGGTTACCTTTTTATCAAATAGCGCCGCTCGATACTCCAGCAATATGTTTTTATACGCTATCTTCACCAGTTTCCTCTCTGGCGACGGACGATTAAAGTGGCCAACGATGTATCGGAAACACGACAGAAAATTCGTGATATTCTCGTTTTTGGCTTGCGTCCGGGCGTGTAACTCCTCCTCAATGTCGGTCTTGTCCAATGCTCCGATGAACTGCAATCTAAATTCCTTCTTGAACTCACTCCACGTGCTAATGTCGTCTTGCGTCGTGAGATACCATCTCAATGCGCGCTTCGATAAGATGCTTGGGAGCGCTCGCAATAAGTCGCTATCGGCCATACTCGACTTTTTTCGCCACGCTGACAGCATAGTGAGGAATTCCTCGGGCCCGTCCCTATCTTGTCCCGAGAACTGGATCCTCCACGCCTGCACCTCCCTCCGCTACTTCCAGTCTCGACTGGCGTTTCGCCGGCCGCCTGGGCCGTCGCCTCTCCTCCTCACTCTCGCTGCTACTGCTTCCTGACGAACTACTATCGTCGCTGCTCTCCGACGACGGGTTGTCCTCCGAGGGGCTCCGTCTTCGGCGGTGACGTTTCGACTCCTCCTTCTTTCTCTTCTGTTTCACTCTCCGACTGCCCTCGTTCTCGCCCTGTGGGTTCTTCTCGTTCCTGGATTTCCTTTGGCATCTGTCGTCTCCGCTCTCCTACGTCTTCCTCATCTTGCCTGTATTGGCCGCGACGCCGGTCGTTCCTTGCGGGTGCCCGTTCGCGGTGCTCCTTTCTTCCCTCCTCACTGCTATCACTCTCACTCCTACTTATTTCGGCGCGTTCTTCTCTCCGTTGCTCGGTCGGAGGGTGTCTTTCTTCCTGGTTCACCTTCCTATCGGGTGCTTCGTAATCCCTTCCTCTGGCAGAGCGGGGCGGGTTGTGGCCCGGCTGGTCGGCCATGTCGAATCCTGCTTGTATCTGTCGCCTAGGCGGCGTAATATTTTCCCGCCGGTGCGTCGCACGTGGCTTGGATCCGGCTCCCGGTTGTGCTGCGTCTCCCCTCCTCACTCGGCGTCTTGCGTGGGCCTTCTTCATTGCCAGTTGTGCCGCGACTTCCGTCAACTTTGCGCTCGTATACGAGTCTACCTCGGTGTCGTCGCTCGTCGTCCCTTCGCCTTTGTTCCACCCGTCTGCATACAGGCTTGCGTTAATCGAGGTGGACGGTCGCGTCGGAGGTGCTGCTGGCTGTGGCGTTGTCCTTTGCAGTGTTGCCAGCGTGGCGGTTGAGGTTGCCGGTTGACGAGGCTGCGGCGTTGGTTGCGTCGAAGAAACTCCATGTCCGGGGCTGATTCTGATGGCCAGATCTCCCTGTGGTGTCCGGATCGTTCTCACATACTGTACCCCCAACGTGCTCATCTGCCAGCTTCGTGCCTTTCCGGTCCAGTAATTTCTCAGCTCTGGGGCGACATCGATGTATTGAGGCAGGCCTGACACGGGTCGGTACTCCTCCTGTCTCGACAGAGTCGCGACAGACATCGGTAGATTCCTTACGGTGGTCGTTTCGCTGGCCGTGGCAGAACTCGTCACGGGCAAGGCGGCTGAGGTGTAACTGACGGTAGGCGTTCCTCGCGTCGTCAGTCCAAAGGTCGATGTCACCGGTTCAACTGCTCCTACTATCTCCTGGATCTGCATCTCCGTTAAGCGTAAGCGTAGTCTTTCATCATCGCCGGTGGTGGTACTCTCCCCCGCTCCCTTTTGGTTTGATTTTGGCTTCCGCCCTCGTTTAGTTTTCGGCTGCACTACCAGCTTCTCCTCACTTGTTGACTCCGGCCGTAGGGTGCTCCTTCCTGCTCATCCTCCTCGTACCATGGGACGTCCTTCAGCGGGAGGCCGGCTTCCCTCAGACTTGCTCGTAGCAATCTGTCTTGGCGTTCGCCGATGTCACATAGAGTGCTCAGCTGCTTGTCCTTCAATGTTGCTTTCAGTTGCTGGAGTGATAGGCGTATAACTTCAAAATTGATGGCCCTCACCTCCCGGATCTTCAGAAACTTTTTCATGGTGGCTTGATGATTAGCAATGTCCATGTTGATCCTCTTCATCCCCTCTCAGCGGTTGAGTTCGCTCGCGCCGATGATTCGCACTACAATAATTTCGCACAACGCGGAGATGGGCGGTGGTGTTTAAAAACCCAAGGTACACGCGGGCTACCTCAAAAGCGCCTTGAATATCGCTCGAAGGGTCCGCGAACAGAGTGAATATCACAATTAGATTTCACTCCTACTTCCTCCTCGGTGGCGCGATTTCGAAAAAAAAAACACAGGTCTAATTAGGAGGTGAATGAAAAAAAAATAACTAAACTTTCCGGGTTATTCCACGCAACAGGCCAGCGTAAGGGCCCTTCGGGTATATCTCCACGCGGTCGGTCGTGTCTCACTGGCGGTGGGGGATTTTATTTTATTCTTGGTGGGATATATAATAGTTTATAATTTTTTCAATATATGTAATAATAAATTAAATCTGGAGAATATCTTCCTTTTTCCACCTAAAATGGCCAAAAGCCTCGGTCACTCCGAAACGGTGGCGCGACAAGAAAGTTATTTGAACTTTTGTTGTAATTTGGCAAATTTTCTGGGCGTACGAGGGCGGTGGCAGTGAGACACGCCGTCCTTTGCAGAGCAATATCGAAATTTCGCAAAAAGAAGTCACTTTCAGGGCGGACGAATCGCAACCTGACTATCGCCTGAGTTGAAGAGCCGCTGCTCAAAATGGCCGCTGGCCGTAGCGCACTGTTCACGGCGTACACTTGGGCTCGCTCTCCCCCTCTCTCTCTCGTCCACACACACACACAATTGAACTTTTAAATAAATATAAATGCAAAAGATAAATAATACTAGTATGTGTTGGTGCGAGCTGTCTCTCTCTCTGGGCGTGGGTGGTGATGCGACGGCCTGGTACAGCCGATACCCTCGGTGACTTCAAGGAATTTCGCGAAATGGCTACTTCGGACACACGGCAACACTCAAGGAAATAAAAACAAAATTAGCTAAAAACAAAACGCCGGCACTGTATAACGTGATATCGTATAATTGAGGGTCGGGGGCAGGAAAGTAGTTTGCCTCCCGACGATAGTAACAAAAGTCTTACCGTCTTGGTACGGTGGTCGTAGTAATCTCTCTCTCTCTCTCTCTCTCTCTCTCTCTCTCTCTCTCTCTCTCTCTCTCTCTCTCTCTCGTCTGTGGCTCGCGATGAGAGGTTTAACGTGGCGGCGGACACCTCTCTCTCCCTCTGAGTCCTGCTTGCCAACAATTCCTCTCTCTCTCGCTCTCTCTCCCTCTCGAAGCCGCTTCTCCTCTCGTACGACCACAATTCACGCTTCTCTCCCAACAATTGCTGCACCTCAACTCTCCCCAAAACTCCGACTACTTTACAACTGAAAACTCTCCGGAAAAAAAACTACTCAAGAGAACTCTCGCAATGAAACTACTGTGCTGCGGTGTGCTCTAGGCAACGATCCGGAACTGAGGGAAGAAGAAGAAAGCGGTGCCTGCTTGCTTCCGTCTTCTTCCTCGATGGCGTCTCTCTCTTTCTCTCTCACTCTCATTCAACATAGATAGGTCGGCGGGCAGGTTGGCAGCAGGTATCGGCGCGCGTCGCGATTTTCTTTTTTCTTTTTTGGTGTAACTTATCCATTTAACCCAATTAGGGCTCGAATTACTTGAACGGGGGCTGTGATTGGCCCTGCGCGACGGCAAACGAGTGCCGGGTCGGTTACTGCTGCCACCTGTTGCGCGCGGATTTTAAATCGGCATCCTTGCTTAATTTCCTCCGCTTAGTGGCGGCGCGCCTTTAGACGGCAGCGCGCCTCCACGCTTTGATGCTGCAGGCGTGCTCCTATTCGGCCATTCTCTCTCTCTCCCTCCTCCGTATGCGCCGCTGCGCCCTATCTCTCTCCCCCCCTATCCACGCGTCCGTGTGCAGCTCGCAGGCTGTCGGGCCGGGTTCTCGCTCTCTCTCTCTCGCTCTCCTTCCCATGTGCGCCGCTGCGCAGTATCGCTTCCCCCCCTATCCACGCGGCCGTGTGCAGCTCGCAGGCTGTCGGGACGGGTTCTCGCTCTCTCTCTCTCTCGCTCTTCTTCCCATGTGCGCCGCTGCGCAGTATCGCTTCCCCCCCTATACACGCGGCCGTGTGCAGTTCGCAGGCTACCGAGCCGGATTCGCGCTCTCTCTCTCTCTCTCTCTCTCTCTCTCTCTCTCTCTCTCTCTCTCTCTCTCTCTCTCTTCCGACTCGCGGCTCTCGCTCGCTCTCTCCCCCATGCATTTATGCGCCGCTGCGCGGCTATCGTTCGAGCACACCGGTGCGCCGCTGCGCACTCTCTCTCTCCCTCTCTCTCGCTCTGCAGTGCGTAGACTGCCCGGGCGCTTCTCCCTCTCACACAGTCTGCGCGGCATCGGTGCGTCGTCGCATGCTCCGCCTCCCTCGGTTTCGCGTGGCTGCCGGCCTCGTGGCCGTCGAGCAGCCTTCACGAGCTTCCGCGGCTCGTGCGTGTTAGTGCCGGTGTATTGATGTGTGTGTCGTGCAGTGGGTGGTGCGTGGGTGTGCGTCGGTGGCCAGCATCGTTCCTCGGCGGCTGCTGTGGCCCGTCATGGCGGCCGAGCGCACGTGGGCACGTTCGCATTCGGCGCACAGTGCTAATTACCGTGTACGTCGTTTGCGACCGCGCGAACATGTGGCTCGGCGTTCTTCACGCAGCATCTCGCCCCGTCTTTCTCTCTTCATGTTGCTGTTCTTCGCCGTCGGTGCTAACTCCAGGGCGGTGCGAGAATCTGGATGCTGTCGTCGTCTGCTCGCCTCGTGAGTGTGCTTGTGTTCCTCGACAGATGAGAAAAAACCCGAGATTAGCTATGTGTACAACCGTGTACACATAGCTCGGTGTCGAGGTATTGCGCGATGCCCTCCGCCGCCTGTCGCGTTTAGTCCCCTAATTGTGTTTTCGATTCTATTTACGTGGTGCAGAAAACGCACATCGTTACAGTAGTCTATAATGTTTTGGTTTAGGATCTTCAGACTGTTACCATAGGATCCTTTGGAGATTCGTGTCCCCAGGCCTCACTAGAATTTGGCGATACATCATCTTTATATGAGCAGAAAAGACGGTCTTATGCCTACGCCATCTCAGAATGACGGACAACAAATCAGTCTGTAAAGACGGACCCGGCAGTAGGAGCTTGTTCAGAGCCTCCCCACCAGGAGGATCTCGGGAGGTGTCAAAAACAACTCGCAGCTTCTTTTCACGATGAGAGGTCTGCCACACTGCATGGTGTGGGATGTAGACGCTGTAGCCTTGCGAAAAACTTAGGTCCTTAGCCAGGTACTCCATGTGTCCGTAACTCTCATACTGTCTCATGAAGGTTTCGTATTACTCCATAAATGCATTGTCTTTGGACATCCTTCTCCGAACGGTGTCCAAAGATTGCCGGGCAATCGACAATGTGTCTCCCAGTTTTTCTGGTAACATGGTGGGCTGCCGTGGAACGGGAACTCTATACCGCCCATTCGGCAGACGGCGATGCTTCGATGCGAATAAGGTTTCGCAAATCTCGTCTTCTACAGAGGAGATCAGCGCGGAGGGGGTTTCCTCAAGCTCCCAGAACCTTCGAAGCTCCCTCGAGAGAGAGACAGCGTTCTCAACCATCGAGCAATTGAAAACTCTCGAAGAGATTAAGCCGTCTCCCAGGCAAGGTCGGATTGGGTCGGTCAGCACCCAGTCTAGAATCGTTCTTTGGGCTACTGGTTCATTTGGCTTACCGTGACGAACACCGTTCAATATCAGATCGCCATAAATGTCCGCTCCCAGGATGATGTCGATTCGCCGCGGACGGTAGAACTTGGGGTCAGCGAGTGTCAATTGGTCAAAATGCTCCCAATTATCCCGTTGTATGTTGATAGGTGGAAGGGTGAGATTGATATTTCGCAGGTAGCTAGTCCTGCTTGCCGACTACCTCCTGCTCCGATACCAGTGATAACGGTGCTCGCATTCCATATGGGAATCCCTGCTCTTTGAACCCCGGTCAACTCTCCTATACTAGTCTCGGATGCTGCATCTAGCAGAGCTCGTGCAGTGAGGGTTCGACCAGGGGCAATCTCTATCCGAACGAGAGCCGTGGGCAGTAGCGACAGTCATTGTGGGTTGGTTACCTTTTCCAAATTGACTGGCGAAGAGCTTGGCACATCAGACCGTGCTCTTTTCCTTGGTTGGCTATTGTCAAGTCTAGGAGCACTCCTCTTCGATGTGAATGACCGATGGAGAATGGTATGATGGTTTTGACGACACTCGCGACAAAATTCACGAGAGGGACATTGCGCCTGCTGATGGCCTGCCCGAAGACAGTTATAACAATAACGTATCCGTCGGACGATACTCAGGACATCAGCGGAGGGACGGGTACAACGATGTAGATCATGATCACCATTGCATACGAGACAGTGTCGTCGACCTTCCAGGGTGGTGGGACTGTGAAATGCCTTTCTTGAATGCTGTCCAGGTTGTTGAGAGCCCCTATCCACGTCCACAGTTGAAGAGGACTGCAGTGCTCTGAGTCGACTGCTTATAAAAGCCTTCAAAGAGTCGAATTTGGAAAGATCCTCAGAGGAGCTAATACTCTTTTCCCAATCCTTTCTTGTGATTGGATTTAAACCGCTGGTTACAAAGAACACCATCCAGGCATCCTATTCCCCTGTGGGCATACCCGGAGATTGCAGCGACTCCTGAACCCTCACAATCCGATCATGCAGTGACTGAAGACCCTTTGCGCTCTCTATTTTTAAAGCCGTAGTTTGAGCGAGTGTCTTCATGTGGTGATATGCTAGAAGTCGTTTGTGCTCGTACCGCTGAAGTAGCAGTTTCCAAGCTACCTTATAGTTGGCACCATCAGTGCCAGACCATCTAAAGCCGCATTCGCTTTTCCCAGGACCGACACCTTGAGGTAATGGAGACTTTGGACGTCTGAAAAGGACGGATGTAAGTGTACCATCGCTCGAAAGACGTCACGAAAGGACTCCCAATCGCGGATCGAATCTGAAAATTGAGGCAGCTGAATTTTCGGCAATTGCATTGAAACAGGCAAGGCTTGGCCTTGTCCCTGGACATTCTCAATGACAGGAGGTTGAACCACCGTTCTTTGCTCATCATAGAGAAAACCCCCAATGTGCTGGTATACTGCAGCTCTATAACTGCCAGGAAATCGTCTGTAAAATAATCATCTTCTGACAGAGCTGCGTCTTCAAGCAAAGCAATGTGGGCTTCCTGAAAACTGCGCCAATAATCAATCAGTAGATCAATGCGACTGCGCAGAAATCCTTGAGTAAAACGTTCATGTCCTTCCTGCAAGGTGTTCGCCTTGAAATTGGTGATGTGCGAGCCAAGAGCGCGTTGCCTTTCAAGGTCTTCCATCTTAGGCGAGTCAGCTCACGATTTCTACCAGGACGGAGCTAGGAGAACTCCAAACGGGCAGAAGCAACCGCTTAGCCCAACCCAATGTCAGATTCTCTTGGTTTCTCCAGGCGTGCCACAACAGCAACCTCGGCTCGGAGAATTCGTGTGCAGCCGGTGCAAAGCGTGCGGAAGCAGCAGCTTACTAGTAGCAGATCCTCTGCCGTTCACGGGGCGTACCGCAGCAGCAACCTCTGCTCGTGGTTCACGAGGCAACTGACGAAAAGCATGCCGAAGCAGCAGCTTGACCAATAGCAGATTCTATGCCGTTCACGAGGCGTGCCGCAGCAGCAACCTCTGCTCGCGGTTCACGAGGCAACTGACGGAAAGCGTACCGAAGCAGCCTTACCAGTAGCAGATTCTATGCCGTTAACGAGGCGTGCCGCAGCAGCAACCTCTGCTCGCGGTTCACGAGGCAACTGACGGAAAGCGTGCCGAAGCAGCAGCTTACCAGTAGCGGATTCTGTGCCGTTCACGAGGCGTGCCACAGCAGCAACCTCTGTTCGCGGTTCACGAGTCAACTGACGGAAAGTGTGCCGAAGCAGCAGCTTACCAGTAGCAGATTCTGTGCCGTTCACGAGGCGTGCCGCAGCAGCAACCTCTGCTCGCGGTTCACGAGGCAACTGGCGGAAAGCGTGCCGAATCAGCAGCTTACCAGTAGCAGATTCTATGCCGTTCACGAGGCGTGCCGCAGCAGCAACCTCTGCTCGCGGTTCAGTGTGTAATATGTAGTACTCACGTGTCGACGGGCTCCCTAGAGCACTGGGCTGTGGATCTCCCGATATATTCCAGACGCTCAACGGAGAGTGTATTTCCTTGTGGGACTCCAACACAGCACGCAGAAGTGTACATAATACACTGCCAACACAGTGCACAGAAATCACAACACAGATTGACGTTCACACGCCCTTCTCCTTTTTTTCGTTTCTCGACCCCGATCCGGCTCGAAAGACCAATGTTTTTAAAAAGGTTCTGTATCTCACAAGTGTATGGGCCGAGAAGAAACGAGAAAATGAAAGAGAGACGTATTCAGAATTGTTTATTTTACTTCCTTTATTACACAGCAAGGTCGCGTGGGTTGACATAAGATGCGCGATACGATTCACGAAATGTGAACAAGCAACTGGAGTTGTCGACGACCGCCGACAGACTACCCGTGCGCCGCCATTCCGCCATCTCAAAGGCGCCTCGCCTCGTGGGCGGGAAGACGCGAGCACCACACCACCTAGCCGTTCCACCTCTCATTCTTGCCCTGCAATCGACAAGCGCGGGAAGTGGTCCAGCTTGCACAAATGAATTAAAAGAGGCCGCTCTCGGCCAAGACACATGCATTAACCTTTCCTATTCTACAAGAATTAGGCGACGAAACGCCAATAACATTTCTACTCGCACCCTGGTACTCGACTTATGATTGCTTAATTGGCCACAAGGATCTTCAAAATTTAAAAGCAAATATCGATTACAAAAATCAAGTATTTAGTACGAGTAAGTTCGAAATTAAATACAAGAAAGCATGTGAGAATAAAGTAGCTGACGCTTTAAGCAGAATCGAGATAAACAACCAAGAAGAAGAGGACTCTCTATGCTCCCATAAGCGTCCGATATCACCTACATCACCATCCAAGAGCTGACTCAAAGGTCCGATGACAAAGAAGACGTAACGATGAATCGAATAACGATGAATCATACAGCCGAACAAAACCCAGTATTCTCACTACCTTTGTCAGATAAAAATATACACGCATTAAACTACGGCATAATAGTCAAAAAGAGAAACGATTACCAAGTTAAACCAACGAAAGATAAATTAAAAATTCGATATACGATAAAAATAAACAAAAATGACGCGGAAGCGGAGTTACTTAAATTTCTCAACGAAAATGTAAAACCGAATAAAAAGTATGGGATTTATTTTACAGCCGAACAAAACCCAGTATTCTCACTACCTTTGTCAGATAAAAATATACACGCATTAAACTACGGCATAATAGTCAAAAAGAGAAACGATTACCAAGTTAAACCAACGAAAGATAAATTAAAAATTCAATATACGATAAAAATAAACAAAAATGACGCGGAAGCGGAGTTACTTAAATTTCTCAACGAAAATGTAAAACCGAATAAAAAGTATGGGATTTATTTTGAAACACTAGAAGGTAAAGAAATGTTTATCAAAACACACCAACAGCAACGTGATAAGACCGCGCTGCAATATCAGAAACTCCTTGTAGAAAAACACAGGGTCCCTCATTGCTATGTATACGGGCAACCGCGTCGTTATAACCAAAGAGATGCAAAAAGGATAAGGGAAGTTTCTTCCTTTTTACAGGAAAATGCTAGTCATAGTGGCGAAGAGCACTGAGATAGACAAGGACAACACTCATTACGACCATCACCATGGAATTGGGAGAATAATTCAAAATTGCACTTTCACGTCAATATCACGACTTTGAAAGATACCTATAGTCATATCCTTGTTAGCTATACCACGCTGTCTTCGGAATTGAAGTTAAAAGTCACGGAGTTATCATCGTCCCAATTGGAATCGAACTTAGATAGAACACCAGCGAACACTAGATTGAAACGAGGGTTAATAAATGGGCTTGGCACGGCGTTTAAGTATATTTTTGGAAACCCAGACGCCAATGATTTCGATAGGATAAATAACTACTTGAATGTACTCAATAACCAACAACAGGAAGATATGATAGTTCTCAATAAATCAGTAACTATTATAAACAAAATTAGTAAAAATATGAATAGCAACACTGAAGTAATCAATAAAAATTTATGGAATATTTCCAAAGCCGTGGATCGACGAGACAAACAACTAAACTTTTTCGAAGCGCTCATAAATCTTATAATACAGGAACCAAATGTTTTAGATTTGCTCGGAAAAATAAAGCGTTCATATATTTTTCCAGATCAAACCTTTGATGTAGAAGTACTGAATTATAAACAAATTTCCGATATACTTACTCATCTATTAGGAACTTACTCGAAAAGAGAATTGATAATGCACTACTATAATCTGTTAGATTTTCGCTTCGTTCAAGGTTCAATCGTATGTATCTATGACCTCGTTATTTACCCACTCAAAATTCCTATCCTAAGCCCCATCGAATTCTCCCTATTCCAAAGACTGTCTATCATCAATGATAATAACCAAACGGAAATCGTCGCTTTGCCATGGAGGCTAATTGGACCTTTAATCAAACTATCAACTCAAAATTGCCAAGAAATTTACAAGCAGAGTTACTTTTGTCAAAAAATCGTCACGAGAGAAATTGAAGCCACTATCATTCAAATAAATACGCCTTTATTTCTAGCATATCCTTTGTCTGATAATTTAACGTTGATATCCAGTAATTGCGAAACAACCATTACTCGTAATAATATCAAAATTATGCATCGACGGAGCCATTTGATCGAAGGAAAGGATCTGCAAGTAGAAGAACATATACTCGATAAAAATTTGGGAGAAATAAAACAGCCAGATTTAATTTTACCTATGATTATTAAAGACGATCAAGTCAAGTTTGAGTCTTTGGAAACATTAACAGTTCCAACACTAAGTATGCCTAAATTACAATCTTCGAGAATTGAGTTTCATCCGTCAATAACCAGCATCATTATCGGGGTATTGATTATTGTAAGTTTGGCGATATATATGATACGTAAAATGAGGAATAATCGCAGAGTGATCCAAAATCAACCTATCCGCCAAGCCAATGACCAGGATGTCATTGAACTTCAGCGTGGAGGAGTAATGTAACACCCCTTGCGCTGACCGTCCACGAGCGGCTGCTAGCCGTGCCAGCTTGCAGTTTCAAGTTATCAAGAGATAAGGGGAAGAAAAGAGTTGGCGGCAGTCATATAATTTAGTCACGCTCAGTCTCTGTCGGATCCTCGAGTTGTAACAACGTGTTTTAATAAAGAACACTTTTTTCTACTAATTGTGTGTGTATATGAATTTGTTTTATTATTTCATTCCCTGTGAATCGGAATTTACCTACATTTACCCTTACACATAACTCACACGCAAATAAGCTTATTCAAAAGGGGGCCACGCCGTGTGTCGCTTTTAACCCCTTAACTGGCAATGGATCATATATGTACAAAAAAAAGTCGTGCCAAATCTGGCAATGGATCATATATGTACATATTTGAATAACTTTTGCAATTCTCAACGGATTTGGACAAAACTTGGTATACAACTGTTTTTGAGGTCGCTGAATCTGAAGCTGACATCAGAATTATTATTTACGCCTACCAGTTTTGGCACGAAAAGTTGTAAAAGTCGCACCAGTTAAGGGGTTAAGTAAAACGATCGAGGGTTGCATGCGAAAAATATAACGATAAACAATTATTTATAAATTTAATAGTATTAATCTCCATTTACTATGTGTAAACCTAAAAAGAAGATATATAAACGATTCTTCGTTTATTCTCGAAAATGGATACACTGTAGCAAATAGTATATTACGACACAACGCCAGAAAGTTGGATTTCCTGGCCGGCGCCATTTTGAAGCCCGAGGCGAAGCCGAGAGCGTCGATGCGCGCCGGCCAGGGCATCCAACATTCCGGCCACGTGTCGTATACTATTTTTCTTCATCCCCAGCCGAAAGTACGTCCATATAGTTAATATTAATTAATAAAATAGCGTTGTTAGCTGCTAACTACGGCTCGGCCATATGTATAAGAGGCCTGCTTCAGCGCCACTTTACATATCGCGGAACATAAGGCTCGACTTCTGCTTTTTTTGATGCCCGCCCGACTTTTGCAAAACCGAGGCGAAGCCGAGGCAAAGCCGATCCTTTTCTATCCCATACATTATAGAATGAAAGTCAAAAAGCTGTCACATATAATAAGTATATAATAAATCGAGCCGGGAATACCGTACTTTCGGCTAGGGAATGAAGAAATATCCGTTTACGTCTTGCGTGTGTTTGTGTGTGTGTGTGTGGGTGTGGGTGTGTGACGAGACTAAGTTTTTCAAGTAATTTAATATCCTCTTATATATTTTGCAATATCGAAGTTTGATTAGCCTTTCGGTAACTCTTTGACACCTTGCATCCCAATATATGAATGAAAATCATTTAACGTGCATATTCTTGTAATATCTAAATATTTAATTCAATATCAGAGATAAAATTACAAAAAAATTCATATTAATAGATTATATTTGCTTTTATACAATACAATTATGAATCATGATAAAAGTTGATTTTATTGTTATATTTAACATAATTAAAGTATGAAATGTAACGTCCCCTGGCTGTCACACGGCCATAATTACATATTATCACGTGATACTGCAGGCGCAGTTCTTGATTTCGAAAACCGTACTAAGTCTTAATTTTTTATTTTGATATTGACAATTTGAATTACGTATTTTTTTAGTATACAGCACCTGCTGAACTTTGTAACAAATTTTTTTTACGCAACAGCTATGTTATGATTAATATCCTTAAAAAAGAAATTCGTGCATAGAAATATTTTTTAGCCAAGTGTAATTACAAACTTCAGACTGACTTTAAACGTAAAATTTTCAATTTTAATATTTCAAGGTGTTACAGAATACATGCAGGATCTTTTCTGCGTTAATAGAGCGGGTACCTTTTTAAATGTAATTTCCGTGTCAGATCCTAACTCAAAGACAAATAAGATTTTTAAGACCAATGCATATAGGAAATTTCAGTTAAAGTAGGCACATCAAAATAATACTAGTCAGATTTGGAAATTTTGATTTTTATCATAATAAAGTAAAAGAAATCATACATGTAATGTCCCCTGGCCTGTAATATCCTCTGTCATAAGTTCATTCATAGAAAACAATCGATGCCAATCAATAAATAGTTTTCTGTCTTGACGAACACTACACATTAAAAGGCCTATTGAAAGGCGTTTTAGGTGGTTACATAGACTTATAGATTTTACGGATGGCGCGCTTTTACGGATGGCGTAAAGCCCACGATGGCGGCGCGTGGTCATGCTATCTCTTTCGCACACCTACAGTGGTGGGGGTAAAGGGGAAACGGTGACGGCAGAACAGGAGAGGACGTTGAGAGGAACACTCTTCCCCCACCAAGCGCCCATTACAAAAAGAGAGAGTATGACCACAGCTATTGCCCTCTCTCTCTCTTGCCCGGCTTCAGCGCTTTACACGGAAGCTCGCAGTCTATCTCTATAAGTCTATGGGTGGTTACCGTGTGGTGGCCGATGATAGAGTCTAGGTGGTACGCTTCGAAATTTTTTGCCTCTAGGTCTTGGAACGCATCAAATGCGCGGTGTAGGTCTTTGGGGAGGTCGATGATGGAGTCTAGATGTTGCGCTCCTTAGTTTTTTGCCTCTGGGTATTGGAACGTATGAAATGACTGGTTTAGGTCTTTGACGTGACCGATGATGGAGTCTAAGCGCGCGCTCCGTAGTATTTGTCTCTAGGTGTTGGAACGCATCGAAAACGTGGAGGACGATGAAAACTACGGGGCGCATCACTTACAATTAGACACTGTGATCGGCCATCCCGAACACCTAAACCATGAATTCGATGATTTCCAACCCCTAGCGGCAAAAACCTACGGTGCGTACCTCCTAGGCTCCGTCATTAATCCCGAACACCTAGATCAAGCATTGGATGCTGTTCGGCATTTAGAGGTCAAATATTACGGAGCGCATCACCTAGTTTCCGTCATGATGACCTTACTGCGTGCCTTCACTTTGCTGCGTCGAACTCGCTTCCCCTGCCTATTTTGGTTTAGAATTCTAAGGAGGTTCGATAGCTCTCCGCTTGCAGGGCGTGGAGTCATCTCGCACCCGCGCCCCGCTTACTGCGCAATACCTTCCGCACCCTACGAACTCGATCATGTGTTTACGTTTTACCGCAGTCCGCGGAATTGGTGTTGTCTATCGCGTTCGTTTCGTATAAACATTCTGCTGTATATTTTCTATATTGCCAGTAGTTTTTTGGTTCGCTGTAATCTTTTTTAAAGAATAGCATCTTAAGCGTTTTATGTTTTACCAAGGTATTTCCATAAGAACCCGTGTATACTTAAGAGTTGAACTTTGTTCCACACGTTGATAATTTTTATCGTGGAACTTGCCTCCCCCGCCTATTTGGGTTTTGGATTTTTTATTTTAATGAAATCTTTTTTGCCTGCCCGTCTACATGTTGATAATTTTGAGCGTGGAACTCGCCTTCTCCGCCTATTTGGGGGTGTTGAGTTTGGTGTAGTTCAGTTTATGATTTTTTATTCTTACAATTAGATCACAGGTCTGGATTTCCAGACCTTCTCACTTTCCAGGTCTGCATACATCCATTCGGTGGGTTGCAATACCTAGAGGCAAAAACCTATGGTGCGCACCACCTAGACTCCATCATCGGGCACTCGGAACGCCTAGTCCTTGATACATGTAATTTTCCTGTCACACATGTAATTTTCCTGTCACACATGTAATTTCCCTGTCACATATGTAATTCCCCTGGCATATAATAACTTTAAAACTTTAATATTTCTGCCTAATGAACTGATCCTGCGCGACCACTGTAAACAGGTATTCTTGATACTACAAGAAATACATACAAACCAAAAAAAAGTGATTTTTTTTTCTTGCTCAAAGCTCAAATATGCCAGTTAGATGATTTTCACCCATATATAAAAAAAGTACTTAACATACGCAATATAAAATACTGAATTGTTAGAATTAATCAAGCGATATATCGACGAACGTTCAGTAAAAAACGGCTGGATGTGATGCTCAAGACAAAAAACACTAATATCCTGGTTTGCGTTCCAAATATCCCTTTTATGTTTTGCCGCAATGTACTCGCTTGGTTTAAGTATTTGCAAATTTATCCTAAAAAAGGATTAGTGTATAAATTTCTTACGAGAAGCGATTATAGGGGTTGTTGGTCCATTGGCGTTGTCAATTTTAATTTTTATGAATAATTTAAAAATTTTTAATTTTGTAAGTGAGGCGAAAGAGGAGTTCTTAGAATTAATACCATTAAGGCATCTATATCGGAACAAAGAAGAGATGCGATAGTTCAGCATGCTATAGCCAAAATACACTTGGTGCATTAAAAAATCGTGACGTCACTAATCTTTCCGTAATATAAGCTTTTGCTGGCTTTCGGTTGCTCCGACAGAACCGAGTTCGCTCAGCTGTCGGATAGGCTATAGCATGATGCTGCAGTCTTAAGAACCAGACGATTAAGGTGGCTTGAAAACCTTGACAGCAACCTCCCAGAGTCTGCCACAGTAAGGAGATCGTGGCGGGATGAAGGTCCATGTGACTCTGTCCTGAGCCAAAGCAGTAGCGACCTCATAACTGAAGGTTGGCCTCTGCTGCAATAGACGCCATAACTCCGATTTCGCCCCTTGGCACGTCGTTCCGTTATCGCTGTCGACGGTATGGCATTCCTGGCGAGGAATCGACGAAATGCCAGCAGGAAAGTGGTAGATGTGTAATGGGAGACACCGTATACATTGCCGGCGGGCAACTTAGATGAGGTTTCTGACTCCTCCGATTCAGTCACTTCGCCGCAAGCAACTGTGAGTTAGTTGAGGGCCGCCATGCAGCGTAACATCGGGAATGTGTCGTCGCTGGACTAGGTGCCTTGAATGCCTTTCGTTGAAGGTAAGCTGAGCACGTTGTAGCCGACCACCTACATGCAACAGACTATTGTCGCATAAGAAAGGCTTTAAGAGGCGGAGCTTACTCGACTTCGGAAGCGACTGCTTTCGATGCAGTGCGGCTATGTCCACTGAAAAAGCTCGCCTCTGTATCTCACGGATGACACGTTGCTGGGTGTGGTCGAGCTCCTCTGCTGTCAGATGTCGTTCATCTACCAAAAGTTTTGGAGGTTGAATGTTGTCGCGTTATCTCTAAAAACGTAAGAGCGCAACATAAACAAGGCAGAGAAGAAAAACGCCGTATAATAGCTTCAATGTCATCTGGCTCAGTCATGATTTTCATCAAGGCGAGGACTTTCTTCTGCTCCAAGGGGGTGATGAAGTCTTGGTTCAGGGGGGGGGGGCACCGTGGTGTCGTCGAGTAATCAGGCAGGGCCATGCCACCAAAGTTGATCGTCAATCAGCTGCTAAACAGAGATTTCTCGCGTAGCTACATTGTAAGCAGAATTGCTAGCAAAGCGCACGTGTTGCACGTGCATGAAGTAGGAGCGTGTGCATCTGACCTATGCGATTAGCGACGAAGGTCGCAATTACAAGATGGCTTACGCAGCCACGCCAGCACTAACAGCAAGTCGGTGTAGCAGGACAGAGTGGGCGGAGACACTCCTAGATCAAGCTGGATGCATTTGAGAAGCTGTACCAGTAAGAGAGCCCCGCAAAGTTCGAGGCGGGGAAGGATGACCAAAAGAGGCTCGGCTGGTGTCTCCCTCCACAATATGCATTGGCAGAGGGAATCTTCAGCATTGCATTGTCAGCGGTGTACACGAAGACAAAGTATCTCCAGCGAGTAGCGATAGTAATGATGTCCTTCTGCAGCTGTGGTCCAGGCAGCAAAAAGTTTTTTAAAGCCTTAACGGAGCTTTTTCTTTGGGAAGCATTGAAAATCACCCGTATATTTTTCACGTCTTGTTTGAAAGCAGCATGCTTAGAAAGATAGCAGGCGATGGGATTCTGCAACTCCTCGTGTAAAGCCTTTCGCATGTGGCCCAGCTGCTCGTACTTTCTCATACAACTGCAGTAAGCCTCTTTGAAGGCATTGTTGCGTTGCAGGCGTCTTTCCAGCCAGACAAAACATGCCACCGCTATAGCTTTAGAATCAGGTAACACAGGAGCTTTAGAAAATGGTAAACGCACCACGTAACTGCCATTTGCATTTCTGCTGTGCGTTTGTTGAAACTTATTCTCGCAGAAGTCTGCATCACGAGTGCGCTGGTCTAAGCTGAGGATCTCTTCTATCTTCGAAAAGCGACGTAACTGCTCTCCAAGGTCGATTCCCAGGTGATAGGCGGTGACGCTGGCCTCAAAATCGGTTCAAGAGAGACCTGTCAAAATTTATCCAAACATATTCTCCTGAACCACTGGGGCATCTTCTGTGCGAATTCACACTTTAGGGCGGAGTATAGTAGGATAGATCTCAGCTCCTAAGATGCATCGAAACTTGATGGGTTGTGATAGCTAGGACCAGCTAGCGTGAGATCCTTTAGGTGTGGTTCGTGGCGTTGTGCTAAGTGCATCTTTGGCAGCAGTTCTGTGAGCTTCGACAACACAGCAGCAGCCACACTGATCTGAGCAGATTTTTCAATCACTAAACCCACACACAGTTGCACAGTTACCCTCAGAGACGTCTTGATGTCTTTTCCTACACCAGAAATCCTGAAACGTTGTGGTGACTTGCGCAGCGACAAACCTTGCACTGCCAACTCGAGGGAGCCTTCTGTCCTCGGTTCGATCAAGGCTCTGAAATAGAGGAGCTCTTCACTCGCTGATAGTAGCAGCACTTGAGTGGTATCAAGTTGGATGGCTGACCGAACGCAGCATAATGTGAGCCTACATGGGGAGCACCAGGCGTACCTGCATTTCCAGTGGAAACGAGCGCAGTTGAGTTGGGGCTCGCTTGTAATGGGCCGTTTGAAGCATTTAAGGGTCCTCGATGTAGCCTAGAGTGATGCTTTTGCTGATAATGTCGACAACGAAAGGAAGATGAGCAATTGGCAGCTTCATGCTGATGTCGCTGACCGTTGCGACACAAGTGTAAGTCGTTTGTAGTCTTTCCGCGTTTCTCTGCTCTCATGCCCTTGAATCTGGAGCAGGAGCCGAGCAGATTATGTTCGTGACAGAGAGGGCAGGAATTAGAAGACTGCTTCTCCCCAGTAACCGATGAATAATAAGCTGAAATGGATTTAGCGAATTTAGTGCGACGATCAATATTGTTTCCGCTAGTTTTAGACTGATCAGAGGGTACATGAGAGATATGAGCAGTCTCTAGTGACTAAATGTGGTCTTCTTGGATCTTCCAAGAAAGTCACCATCTCATCACAGACCGGAAAGACTTCTAATCCCTCTAGTGACCTCTCCCAGTCTTCTCTCGTATCTGCATCCAGCTTAAACATGATTGTGTGTCTTGAGAGCTCTAATTCACTGCTGGGTAGTTTCGAGAAGATGGTTTAAATTTTTAACTGATTGACTGGCGTAGGCGCTTGTTACAATAGTGTCCGAGCAGTGTGTTCCATGCCACTTCACAGTTGGACACAGTCACTTCCAGGTTGCGCACACGACGAGCTGCCTCACCCTCCAGAGCTAGAAGATGTAGCAAATTTGGGAGTTGGAGTGAGCGAAGGCTCATTTCTTCACCATGGAGCAGAAACCAGCTTTGAAGGAATCCCACTCACTAGGAGAGTGTTAGTGATCCGGATCACGGATTCGGCTCAAACTTTAGGATATAGTTTTGGACGTAGAAACATGAAGAAAGCTGCAATCTTAGACTCTAATGCTCCAAAAACTCAAGTTATGGACATTTTTTGCTTTATTTTGAAGAAATCTTTTAAAAAAGCCTCTTTTTAAAACAGTAACTAATTACTTTAGCAAAGCCTTAAAAACTATTAAAAAAAGAGGAAATACAAAGAGACATCATATTTCAAAAAAATAACACATTTTTAAGATAAGGTAATCTATATCTTGAGGAAAGGACCTATGAGAACTAATTACTAGTACTGGGCTCCATTTTTAGGCACGAAAAGTCGTTTCTCAAAGTCATGATAAGATCCGCTTTTCAAAGGTTATGCACTCTCCTAGTATGAGATGTAAGGTAAAAGTACCCCCTAGAAACACTTCATCAAATATAGACCGTCGTAGAAACACTAGCATTATTTCAGTATAAAAAAAAATTATTACAGTTTTAACAAGAAACATAAATTAGATAAATGTAAGGAATCTAATGGCAGCAAAGTTATAATAAATATAAATGATTTGAACGGCCCAACTGCCGAAATAATGAGAAAGATAGGAAAATAGGGGAAGGAAACAACTATTCGAGAACATTAAATCGTAATCGTTTTCATCCTTCAAAGTATAAGGATCTAGAAAAAACTGAAATAACAACATTCTCTTACAAAAAAATGGCATTTCATCCAGGTTACCAGAGTGAACTCATCAGTGATGCTCTGGGACCGTCATCAGACGCCTACTCGTCGGATGGTTTGACGAGCCTATATGTAGTCCTTAATATAAATTAAGCGACCGAGATTCGTTCGGTTTTCGAGTATTTTTGCGAGGTATCTCGAATTTTTGCGAAGTAATCTCGAAACTCGAAAGAAAACGAGAAAGAGTGGAACGACGGCGCGTGTAGCGCGCCAATTAACACTAGTAGAAATAAATTTCTACTAATGGATGGTGGAGCTACCATCTAGCGGTGGAGCTACCATCTAGCGGTGGAGCTACCATCTAGACAAAGGGCAAGGCAACGTGTTTGGACCCAACGTTACGATAGATTAGGTAGATGTAAGGATTCTAATGGCAGCAAAATTATAATTTTAGTAAAGAAAAATGGTATTAGTTTTAGTAGATACTTTTATTCGTGTAGCTAAAATTACTAACAGTTCTCTTCAATGTAAATAATAGAAAAAAGTTGTTTAATTGAATTGTTAAACCGGCTGATCACTACTCCATCTTCAATTCAAGTTTTCTTTAAGTTCTAACAAAAATTTAACTGCATGTAATAGTTTACTGTGTACGATTATTTAGATTTTGAACGTTCTTTCAATTAATTAAATCGCTGTTTCATAAGACGTACATAAATTTTTTTAAAGTCCCTTGTTTGGAACAATCTGGAATACGTGTTTCAAATGGCGGACAATGCATGTCGTGTTTGAAACACGTATTTACACGAGTGTTCCTGCCATTAAAATACTTTTTATACATTCGAATATCTTATGAATTGTCAAATTTAGGCTTCTATCGTATATTCTGTATGGTGAGTATGCGCAACATTAATTTTTTAGCGTTAAGAAACAAAGATAAAACATAACCTATAAAGTGTAGTACGCAATCGGGAGACCTTGAAAAATTTTTATTTTTCTCTCTCCGTTAATGCAACGCACAATTACCACTTAAAATATATGACAGATATTAAAATTTGACAACTAATTATGCATTTGAATGTATTAAAACTATTTTAATAGTTTCTTACTGTGTGAGTAAGTGTTTCAAGTGACGGACATGAAGTGTTCCAAACGAGGTACGTCACATAAAAACGGCGTTTCTAAACTGTGCAGATTAGCTCCTGTTGTTTTTTTTAGTAGTATTATTTTTAATTTATAATAAATAAGCACGGTCAAGCTTAATAATTGATCTGTATTAATTTTGTATATCATCACCTTCAATAGTTTAATATTCAATAGTATTTTAAAACCGTTCTGAAAAAGAGTTTCTAGGTGGTAGTTTTACCTTATGAGCCAGTATTAAGCCCGTTCTCTCTGAGTCAATACTGGTTTAAGTATTCGTAGGAAATGATAAATGAAAGTTTTTCTTCTACTCCCTTGGGGAAAATCATGATTTTCATATGCTGGTTTCTCTGTAACTAGTGGACGAATCTCAATAAACTTCTTCTCAAATCAGAGAGGGTGACCCTTATAATCACCCTTATTCTTGAAGTCGATAAAAAAACTTAGTACAATGTTATTGATTATTAGGTGACTCATGTTTCAATGTTAATGAAATGAATCTCGATTGTTACAATTAAAAAGTCTAAAATAAAATTTTTTTTTTGGAAAAAATAACCCACTTCGAAAAACACACTAAAAAGTATGAAATAATCTATAAAAGAGCGTACTAAAAGTACATTATAATCGATCAAATGTATGAATAATGGCTCAAAACACTTTTGAAGTCTGGGCTGACGATTTTATATTAATAGTGAATTTAGAATAGAATAAAATCTAACACGAGCGTCTTTGTTTTTATATATTCAATTTTATTCAAAAATAAGCGAATGTTACTCTTGCACGGTAACGAAGTTTAACAAGCAAATTTCGAAAATATTTTAATGTCTTTGAAATAGAGACTTGCTTCGTAGAGTAAGTTTGAAGATTTAGCACTTACAAAAATGTCGAGCAAAAATGTGAATGAAAATGAAAAATTAGAAGAGAACCTCTCCGGTTGAGGGCTGTGTGATGAGTGTGTAAAATTTTGAAGACTTTGATTTTGAAAATAGATCGCTTCCGCGAGTGTTCGGTCCACTCGACGGGGCTTGGTTGACACGACTACTTTGTTGGGGTGAACGCGGTAATGAGCGAGCTAGGCCTGAGATGGGAGGCAGCCGCTTTCCCTTGTCTTAAACGTAGAGGGATGCTATTGGTACGCAAATGCTATATAACTTATACATTAAACAATAAGAAAACAATTTTATTGTTTTACATTTAACGGTACACTAAATAACCCACAATAAATAACCCACTTAGACATAATAATTTTTCTAAAATCATTAGTTTTTAATACAAAGCTTTAAATATATATGAAAAATGGGCGGGGCCAATACTAATTAACAGAAATATTGGCTAGAACATGAAAATTATTAATTTTAAGGTGAATGTTATTTAATCAATAAAAGTTGAAGCACTAAAAAGCTATTTCTAAAACTTGAATTCAACTATCACTGCACACTTGTACTACACTTTTATAAACTTTTCTAATATACCTTCACATATTATACACCAAATGTTTACTCCAAAATCCGTTCATGAATGCAAAAAATGGAAACTAAGAACAACACTTTGTATAAAGAAGGTGTTGATATCATAAATGGTTGTATGAAATGACAGATGTGCATGTTTGCACTGATACTTGCAGACTTTTATATCCGTTACAATAAAGGAGTGAGTGTCTGTCGATAAATCAGGTTGTTACGGTGCTAACTTAACTGCTATAAGACGCGCCCTTCCTCTTCCAGCGGTTGACGATAATAGAGGGCTTCGCTCTCTCGCAAGTTGGCACAACTCCTCCGCGCCCCTCTCTTGCAGCATCTAACGCTAGTGCGCTCCTGTCGCTTATTATGGGAGGCTTTTCTTCCTCGCATACTCTTACTCATTTACCCTCAAATGGTTTTTGTGAGAATTCACAAATTTATCTAAAAAATTAATATCTTATACTCTTGCGGATTTAATTAAAATGGCATATTATATATAATATAATAAAAAAATATAACTAGCATCAAGCTGAGGTCTTAATAAATATTTTCAATATCGAATGAAATTTCTTTTTACATTCGATAAGAAATATCGAAACAATTTTGTCCATGTGTAGAAAAAATATATATCTGTGGTGTCAAGGAAGAAGGGAATAAGTCCAATTTTTATGAAAATTGAGTTAAGGTCATTTTTTACTTTTATGAGGTTCAATACACTTTTTTATTAAGGTTTTATTAAAAAGAAGTTTTTATTTTTCAGTTGCAATGTAATTTAAAAAGGGAATAAGTCCACTTTTATATAGAAACTGCCTTTAAGCGTTAGTATTTAAATCGCAATATCTCGAAAACTTTCTGAAGTGACTTGTTCCCTTCTTCCTTGGCACCACAGATATTTGGGAGAAGTTAATATTAGATGATTATTAATAGACTTTTAAACTATGATAATTTCAGATATAACATTATAAATAGATTTTTATTCCAATTACATATTATGGTACATTTGCATTCTCTTAATATGAGTAAAATTTATTTATTTTGACTGTTTCAGCGCATACGATGAACATTCTTTGTGCTCTATATCCAGCCGTAACATTGCAGCATTTACTGCAGCAACTGAATTAGAGGACATAAACAACAAGACATGGGCTTGTCATGTCTATGTTTGTGATTTGAATATGCCATGGCATGCGTACAAGTAAGTTCAATTATTTATTTATACATTTATAAACAACATTTAATGTAAATCCTCTTTTAGGATTTTCACTAGCAAAGGAAATATTACAGCTTTGAAATGGGATTTGTCAGGAGAAAAGCTTGTCATTACTGATTCATCTGGGCTTGTACAACTATGGACATTGAAAGATTATATTCTAAATGATTGGACTCTTATTGGTTCTCACTGTTTTCCCGGTGAGCATATCTTAGGAGTTGCTTGGTTTCATAATGGCAAACGAGTAATTAAAATTATTATATTTTTCAAACATGTTCTTAATAATTTGGGAACTAAAAGTATTTTTGTTTGCAGACTTCCTTAGTTGCAGAAAAAAAAGATAGCATGCAGTATAATGAAAAATTTTCTCATCTACCTTATGCTCCATCTGTTAAACAATTTGGTGGTCGGGCTGCTCAAGGAGTTTTTGTAGTTTCAAATACAGGGATGTTAGGTGCAGTATTAATTACTCACGACAAACAAAGTCCAGTTTCTTTTGCCACGGAGAGTATAGGTAGTATTCGTCAAAGGATAACTGCAGTTGATATTGGTTATGCAAAAAGTAATAAATATTATTTTGATAATACACATGAAAATTAAGTTTCAGAGTTTTTCAAATACAGTTATCTTGATTGATTTTAGATGGTCAATTTCTAGTTGCTGTAAGTAGTGGCAGTTTTGTATTGCCAATCAGATGTTTTCGAGTTTCCATTCGAAAGATAGATGAGAGATGTTGTATAAGTTCACAAGCTTTACCAAGTTTTTTTTTGCAAGACGGTGCACCCAAAGATGACACAGGTATGAAATTGAATCGATTTTGATAGATCAGTACTCTATTTTAAAAACCCACGTGAGAAACATATGAGGCGTCACGCCAACTGCCCCAGCGCGGCGCGCGAGCCCCAAATCGTTCTATTTCCATCTCATGTTTATGATACTAAAATGAACCTAAAAAATTGTTTGATAAGCGTTTCCGACGTATTTTTTTCTCAGCTTTACAATGATGTAGGCAGTTTTCCCGGAATTTTCCAGTTTCACATTCAAAAACTACAAAACATTTTATATCTCAAAAAGTATATTTTTAATATTTTTTTTTACTATTTAGATCTAAAGCTGAGCATTTTTTACATAGGAAATGATATTTTCCAAAAATTACTCAAAATGTTTTCTTCGAGAAATATAACGCGATGAATAGACGCGCAACGCCTCCTGCGCGCGGCACCGCATCATTCATTTATTCGATAGATGGCTTTGATATCGGAATTTTCGACTTGTATGTGTATCATGGTTTCAAACAGATCGGTGTACAATAGCTTTTAAAACTGTAAATGTTCACGAATTTATGGACATACTGGAAGGAAAATTAATAAAATTAAAATCTCATAATTTTTTCGATAAGAAACAATGACTTTTTGGAAGTAAGTTAAAAAACGACCTTCAAGAAAGAGAATTTCTTGTGTGTTGCGATTTTATAAAAAATGATGAGTTTGTTATACGGAATTCTACACAATTGTTCCACTGGAACAATAACCAAGCAACTGTTATTACAGATGTGGTGTATTATAAAGAAAATAAAAAATAAACATGTAAGCATTGCTGTGATTTCCGACAATCTAAACCATGATATTGTTGCCGTTTTTAAATATCAAAAATTGTAATGTCTTACCTCAAAACTAATTTCATAGTAGAAAAAAGTCTATTATTTGGCGGATGGAGCAGGTCAGCTTTTTAAAAATAAATCTTTATTTTCAAAATCTTCTTTTTCATGAGAAAGATTTTGGTGTTCCAGCTAAGTGGCATTTTTATGCCACGGCGCATGGTAAAGGTGCATGCGATGGTATAGACTCCATCTAAAAAGAGGTGCAAAAGGAGCGAGTCTACAAGTTTCTTCTAATAATCATATTTTAACGCCAAAAAAGCTTTATAACTGGGCTAAAGATTATTTATATATTATAAATTATAAAGAAACCAAAGTTTTTTATAGCAGTAAAGAATCATATGAAGAAACTGTCTTGAAATAAAACCAAAAGTGGATAAGGGTAAATCCATACCAGGCACGTTTTAATACCATGCTATTATTCCAATGGATGAAAGTATATTGAAGTTCAAAAAAGATCTTCAAGTTCTGAATATTAAAGCTTTCCGAGAAAAACTGTTAGAAAGAACAAAGAAAAATTATCTGCACTGAAAAAGAAATCTTTTTATGGTTACTATATTGCAGTTAGTTATGAAACTCCATTTTTTATTGGGTCCTTGAATAGATTCTCGCTGCTTCCTAACAGATGGCGTTACCAGAACTGAGTGTATGTAATTTCAGATGCTAACGCATCTATAAGGAAGTACTGTTGGTAAGTACTGTTGAACTTAAGTGTATGTTACTTCGCCATAGTGTAAACAGCGTTTTTTGTTCTTACTATTAAAAATGTCAAGTTTTGTGCCAAGTAAAGAGTATTTGCGGGGAATTTTACTGCACTATTTTATTAAAAAAAAATCAGCAGCTGAAACGCACAGGATTCTTGTTAAAACTTACGGTGACCATGCTCTGTCGGAAACAACATGCAGAAACTGGTTTCGACGCTTCAAAAATAACGATTTTGATCTTGGAGATAAAGAACGTGCTGGTGCACCAAAAAAGTTTGAAGACGAAGAATTGGAGGAATTACTAAATGAAGACTCATGTCAGACGCTAGCTGAACTTGCAAAATCATTACGAGTAGATGAGACAACAGTTTCGAAACGTTTGAAAACGTTAGGAATGATCCAGAAGCAAGGACATTGGGTGCCGTATGAGTTCAAGCCGAGAGACGTCGAACGGCGTTTTCTCACGTATGAAGTGACTTCAACGGTAGAAAAGGAAAGGTTTTTTGCATCGTATAGTGACTGACGATAAAAAGAGGATACAGTACGATAATCCTAAGCGTAAAAAATCGTGGGGTAAGCCCGGTCATGCATCAACATCCCCAAAGCCAAATATCTATGGTTCGAAGCTTCTCATCTGCATTTGGTGGGATCAGCAGGGTGTAATTTATTATGAACTGCTGAAACCGAACGAAACTATCATGGGAGATCACTATCGACTGCAATTGATGTGTTTGAGCCGAGCCTTAAAGAGACACGACAAGGTGATTTTGTTACATGACAATGCTCGGCCACATGTTGCAAAAGTTGGCAAAGAAACTTTGGAGGCGCTTCAATGGTATGTCCTACCTCATCCGCCGTATAGCCCAGACATTGCTCCTTTTGACTACCACTTGTTCCAGTCGATGGCTCATGGCTTGGCTGAGCAGCACTTCCATTATTATGAAGATGCCAAAAAATGGGTTGATTCTTTGATAGCTTCAAAAGACGAGCAGTTCTTTCGAGATGGAATCCGTAAATTGCCAGAAAGATGGGAGAAAGTAGTGACTAGTGATGGGCAATATTTTGAGTGACATGCTTTTTACTACATACTTTAAATAGAGCATCAATTTTCACAAAGAAACAGCGAGAACTTATTCAAAGTCCCAATATAAAATAACCAATCAAATATTATTCATACATTACAAAGAATTCGAAAGAACAGGTAAAGATTATGACAGGTTCTTAAGTAGCGAGGCAGGCCTAGCCCACGCGACGTACCGCGCGGTACCACGCGCAGGACAGGCGTTGCGTCTACTCTTTCGCTTTCTATTTCTCAAAGAAAAAATCTTGAGCAATTTGTGGAAAATATCATTTCCTATGTAAAAAATGCTCAGCTTTCTATCCAAACGGTAAAAAAAAATATTAAAAATGTACTTTTTGAGATATAAGATGTTTTGTAGTTTTTGGAGGTGTTAACGGAAAATTTCGAAAAATCTACTTAGATCATTGGAAAGCTGAGGAAAAAATACGCCGAAAACGCTTGTCAAACAATTTTAGGTACATTTTAGTATCATAAACATGAGTTGGAAATAGCACGATTTGGGGCTTGCGCACCGCGCTGTGGCAGTTGACGTGAAACGCCTCATATGTGATCTTTATCGAAAAGGCGCAGAATCCATGTCGGATAAATATGTAATTTTAATGAGGAATCCCGTTATTAGATCTTAAAACACATTTGAAATGCCTAAATATGCCAGGAATAGTCGATTTTTGCTTACTCAACAGGATTTGATTTTACACTAATATATTAATAAAAGATGTATTGATTAAATCAAAGTAGTGATTAAAGAGAGAGAGAGAGGAGGAGGAGAGAGAGAGAGAGAGAGAGAGAGAGAGAGAGAGAAGGGGTGGGGGAGAGAAGAGGTCTCGTGGTGGCTCGTTTTCGTCGTTGAGGACGTCTTTTCCGCCAACTTCCTCCATCCAAAAATGCAGAATGTTCTGAAACTAGAAACGCATAAGCTGCGCGCGCCTACCAAATATTCGTCGACAGCCGACGTCGACAGAGGAGATGGCCTATCCGACGCCATAGTCCAGCAAACGAAGGGCTAAAATTAACTTGTTGCGGCATTTTCTTTTTCGTAAAATATACCATCTGGAAAATCTAAAAACCAACACTGAAAACAGTTTTTTGCCTATAACTCGAGAACTACAGAAGATATGGAAAAATGTCCCAAACAATAGTTGCAGAGCCTGAAATTTTACATAAGAATGACCTGTCACTTTTCTATTATTGATAAATTTAAGTTTTGAAAAAGTACACAAATGTAGCACACCGTGAGTGCATCAGCGGCACTTGATAGCGCTCGGATGGATCAGCTGCTCGTAGCTGCTTTATGATTCCGCAGCCGCTCGGCTAGGTCCCCCCTCCATTCTCCTTCGGATGCGCTTTTTTGCGGGCTTTTTTCAAGCTAAATTTGATCAAATATAAAAAAGTGATAGTTTATTCTTATGTAAAATTATATCCTCTGCAACTTTTATTTGGGACGTTTTCCGATATCTCTTGGCGATCTGGAGTTATAAGCGAAAAACCTCTTATGGGTGTGGTTTTTTGCCAAATAAGGGGCAAACCCGGTGTTTTTGGAAACTGCACTTTTAACCATAGTTTTTAGATGGTGTATTTTATCAAATATCAAAAATGCAGATGTCTATCCGACAAGTCGATTTCAGCCGTTCGTTTACTGGACTACCATGCATATCGAGGGATATGCGCATCGCGACTGACAGACTGCAAGTCTGCCCACGTGATAAAACAAAACTTTCTCCTACTGTACATTTTTTCGTGAAATCAATTTTTGATAAATTAGGTCTAAAAGAACCATTAAAAATGCTTATAGATAAAAATAGTCGTGTTTTGTAAGCGCGTTGTTGGTTACGTTAAAATACAAGTCTTTTTAACTTATTTTTCATAACATCGATCCCAAGTAAGGTAATCGCAAAATATCGATTAGAAATTTAATTAAAAAGTCAAAAAGTACACAATTTTTGATTGTAACATAAAGGTGCCTCATATGTCCTCATAAAGTCTCGTAATATAATACTTCATTCCATTTTGATGCTAAAACATCGTACAAATAGGTGAAGCGGGAGCTGGGCGCGACGCGAGGTAGAGTTAGCATTATGTGATTTTTGAAACGCGCATCGTTCATTCGAACGAGGCGCTACGCTCACATACGAGCGGTAGGTTCGGGCCAGCGCGAGAGGTGGGAGCGCCGACCGCCCGGTATTCTTCTCTGGGACACCATGACCAGAGAAGAATACCATTCCCTATAGGGAGTAAGGCCTCTCTAATGACCTCTTAGCCATATTACGCATCAATACGTGCTTACATAAATATCAATCTTTAAAACAAAACTTTCGCTTCTTATAATAATGTCCATCAGGGACTGGGTGGATCTGACACACAAACTCTTGAAATTCTTCAATGAAGAAGTTCGGATAAGTCGTAAAGTCTTCAGGGAGGAAAAATTTACCTGGAAGACGCAAGCTACGTACCGAACAAAAATTCCGCGGGTCACGCATTTGTATCTTGACGAACATGACAACGTAAACTTAATAATACTGTACTTATCGTTTGGGTCCAGTCCTTGTCCTCGTGACACATAATCGCTGCTTTGAAGGTACGGTGCCACGCTCGATGAGGTCGTTCGCTGCAGGGTGATACACGCGTAGTGCGTATATGTTCACAACCGATTAGGGAAAGAAGAGCCGTAAAGAGATAAGATTCAAATTGACAGCCCTGGTGGCAAATTGGGATTAGCGAGAGGACCATCTAGGTCAATATGTACATGGTCCAATCGACCATCAGGGGAGATGAATTTGTCAGGAAGAAGTTTAAAATAGCGAGATATCTTTGCCTGTTGGCAATCTAAGAAATTTTTACAGAAACGAGAAACATCTCGGTGCAAAGTAGACCATACATATCATTGCCGGATTGGATGATCAGTGGCCTTAAGACCTCGGTGAGCAGGCCTGTGAAAGAGACTGAACACCGTTTCATGGAGCCACTCAGAGATGTAAGGAAGAATAGCCTCATCAGTGACTTCACAGAGAATGGTGGTATGTGATGAACCCCGGTCACCGTGTTTTAACGGCAAAGGGTAATCCGGGGACTCACGAAGGGTCTTGAGCTGTTTATCAGTCTCCTGTTTTTTTGCAAGGTCATGAAGGTTAATTTTTAGCTCGAGTCTAATTCTAGCCGGAAAAGGGAGTCAGCTACTGTATTATCTACACCTTTAGTATATTAAGTAGTATATTGAGCTATGAGCGATAATTGTCTTGCTGTTAAGATCTTGAAGTTTCTACGTTCAACGAGGAACGAGAAGTATTTCTCAGCTTCGCATATAGCTGTAAAATCACGGTCATAAGCGCTCTACTTACGCTGCGAAGGGGAGAACTTCTTTGAGAAGAATGCCAAGAGATTTCCAAATACCTACGAGAGAAAGTTGTTCGAGAGCTGCACATAATTTGAAGGAGCTAGATTTATAGCGTTTCTTAGGATTTCCCGAAAGAAGAGAAATGTCCGCATCGTTATCTTACCGGTATAGGTAAGAAAAGACCTGCCCGATACGCGATCACTCACACGAAGATATTTAGGCAGTCGAGAGCCTTCAGAAGCTGTCTCTAATACAGAAGGTTCAGTTAGTTTTGTTTTCTGAAAGAGAAAGTTTTGTAACGGGAAAATTTTTAAACTCTAAGATTTTGATGATTTTCGAGCTCTCTGAATTGAAATATGCGTTTTCTAGAAAATCTCTGGTATGCATGTATGCATGTAGCTGTGTGTGTGTGTGTGTGTGTGTGTGTGTGTGTGTGTGTGTGTGTGTGTGTGTGTGTGTGTGTGTGTGTGTGTGTGTGTGTGTGTGTGTGTGTGTGTGTGTGTGTGTGTGTGTGTGTGTGTGTGTATGTATGTGTGTGCGTGTGTGTGTGCGTGCGTGCGTCCGTGTGTACGTCTGTAATAAATTTGTCGGCAGCATAACTGGCAAGAGATATCAAGCTCATCTTTTACATGAAGTTCATTTGATCCGATAATATTAAAGCGATCTTACACTTAATGGCCTATAAGGCCAAAATCAGCTGAAAAAAAAATAAAAAAATGTGTTTAAGCAATATACAATATACATACTATAAATATACCCTATTTCTGATAAAATGGCCCAAGACTCAATCTGTAGACCAATTTTAATCAGAGATATAGTATTTTGAATTTTTTGGCATTGGTTTAGTTTTTTGGAAAACCATTCCATGGATTTTCATGGGCAGAGGGGTGGGAGGGAGGCTAAATTACTTGAAATTCATGGCAGTTATGGTAGGAATAGTTGGAAATATAAGATTTCCTGAAGCAAATATTTTTTTTATGGAAAAACTACTTTTAATTCATGAATTTTCACGTTTTTGTGGGGATTTTAGCATTTTAAAATAATTTGCTACAAGAAATCGTATATTTGCAACTCTTCCTTCCATAACTGAGTAAATTTCAAGTAATTCAGGCCATCTTCCATGAAAATCCATGGAATAGTTTTTTTGAAAAGGTACGTCAAACTTTAAAAAATGAGATTTTGAGAAATTAGCCTGTAGAGGACAATACCATAAAACTTTAAAAATAATCATGAAGGAGGTTGCAATAAAACGATCAATGAGGAACTATGAAAAATTCGTTTAAAACTTCGTTTTATTGGCCGACGTTTCGGTACTAATGTCAATACCTTCATCAGGGCTAAGTAGGGAAAAAATACATAGTTAAAACATATATATACAGATTATTTTAGGCAAAAAAAACCATTAACACTTTTTTTGGCATTTTACTGACCTAATAAATTAACGAAAGTTTACACCATGGTTCGTAGACAACCATAGGTGACGCCGATCATGTAATGATATAGCACATAGTCCAACATCTGTGAGCGGATTTCATTTAAGGTGATGGAAACCCTAATTTCAATATTTTTTAAATCAACATTCAAACGTTTATATGGAAAAAGACGGTTGTCAGCGCTCCGTACACGTATACACTATATTCAGAAAATTTTTTGAGTGATTTTATTAGCACTTTCGTTAGCTATGCTCGTTTGAAAAGTAGGTCAAATGCAGATTTCTACTTACCGTCAGTACGGTTTCTATTTAATTAAATAAATTCTCATCATTTTTTTGGAAAAACACGTTTGTCAAGCGCTCCGTATATGTAAATACTATACTCAAAATTTTTTTTTGATGATTCTATTGGTATTTTCGTGAGGTATACTCGTTTGATAATAACGTCGGTACTCACATCCCCTTAACTAGAACAATTTGAAAAGAATTCGAGTTTGAAAACTTGATTTTAAGTTGACGAAAATTAAAATTTATACGAATATAAACAGCTAGAGCTCTTACCCATCCTGCACTCTGGAGTCCCATTTTTCGACAATGAGAGATGGGAAATTTCCGGCGTTTATATACCCACAGGGGGGACGTTAATTTTCGCAAATTCAAATTAAAAATTTTGAGAGTGGGAGGAGAGGGAGCGCGCCAGCAAGTGGCGTACTGGAGATCGTACGACTAACAGCGTTTATTGTTATTTTCATTATTGCAGAAGTGTCTATTGGTTGTTTCAACGGATTATTTATAAATTTACTTGAGATTCTTAGTGTCGTCCATTCAATTTAGGCTGTTATTTTGCGAGTGTATGTGCAACATTTCTGAAAAAGTGCGTTTATGGAAGTTTGTTTCGGTGTCTATTATGTGTGTATTCTCAAAATCTATCTTATGTCCGGTTTTATGAACGTGCTCTGAGAGTGCAGAGGTCGTTAACGATTTTGAGACCGCGTATTTGTGTTCGTATACACGTCTGTTTAATTTCCTTTTAGAGGTGCCTACGTAAGAGGCATCGCAATCTTTGCAGTTTATTTTGTAAACGACAGATGCAGTTTCGAGCTGATCTAGTTTATTTTTTCCGAGTCTAATAAATTTAAGCTTATTTATGTTTTTATTGATTGTTCGTAGGTTTTTGACATCTTTCATAGTGCTGCATAATTTTTTATTTAAGTCTTTTATGTATGGAATGACTAAGATCTTATTGCGATAATCTTGTTTATTATAATTTAAGATATTACTATTATTATAAGAGTGCAGACGTTTTTTAATATATTTTTCAATGAATGTAGGAGGATAATCGTTTTGAATAAGAAAGGATTTTATTATTTTTAAATTATCTTTATGGAAAGAGATATGTGAAATTTTAATTGCTTTGTCGACTAGACCGTAGATAACTGCAATTTTTTGATGGGTAGGATGATGAGAGAAATAGTTTATGTATCTTCCGGAGGCAGTCGGTTTTCTGTACCAATTAGTTTTTGCGATGTCGTTATTTTTCTGATGATTTTTAGATCTAAAAAACTAATACTATTTTCTGCTTCTAATTCAACAGTGAATTGCAAAAACGGATCAAATGAGTTAAAAGTGTCTAAAGTTTTTCTAATCAAGTCTTTTTTAATAATTAAGAAGCAATCATCGACATACCGTTTATATAAAGTAATCGAATTTTTTAGCGAACCTAAGCATTTATCTTCAAGAAATTCCAAGACTACGTCTGCAAAAAGGGGGCTAGAACAAAAACCCATAGGGGCACCCATGATCTGCTGGTAAAATTTTCCATTGAACGTAAAAAGTACATAAGTACGAAAAAGTAGATAAACTCATTTTGATCACTTGATTATACATATTGCATGTCATATATATATATATATATTTCTCGATAGGGGTTTATAAAGCCCGTTTTTTTATATATAGGGGTTTATCGAGCCCGATTTTGATTATGCGGCCCGGGCTTCATAATATTTCTAAATATAGGGGATTATGCGGCCCGACCTAGAGTCTATAACCCCAGGGTCCATTATTTCATTAGTCTCTTGCCAAAGGGAACTCTGGGCTGTAGCTACTAATATACAGTCTTGGGCTACATAAACCCCGATAAGTGTATATATTATATATATATACTAGGGGGCTGCGCCCCCTACTTGCTCCACTCGTCAACCCCCCAACTTTAAAAAATAAGACCTTGAAGGCTTTGAACCTATTTACTTTCAAGATAGTGATTTTTTTGAATATACACGATGTCTCATTTTAATCTATGCACAGCCAAATATCTCCGAATGCAGGCCAGATACAGAAAAATGGTTCAGATGAAAATTGTTCGTGACGATGGGGGTCAACTTTTGGTCTCCTTCAATTTGACCTTGAGATCATTTTTCAAGGTTATTTCAAGGTTAAGATCATTTTTTCAAATTAGAACCCCTATTTCTGATGTCGGAATCGGATGGAGCGGGAAATTTTACGTCCAAAACCGTTCTTTAAACATTTTTTTTGTGACCTCCACAAGGTTAAATCAAGATCAAATGCTTAAAAATTGGTCAGAACCCGAAATTTCATAGTTATCTCAAGCAGAACAAGCCTTGATAAACCCAACCAAATAAGAAATTTTTGTGGTCACCAATTGTGAATATGATATTAGGTTTCTGTGGGGTGCGATGTGATGGTACCGCATGGAGGCTGAAATATCCCAAACGAGGTCATTTTGAATCACTATGAAAATCACTAAAAACACATTCTGAGAGCTTCAGGGGTCGCTGATTATAAATTCGAAGTCAGATGCGACGCCGGAGTACCACATGGAGATTGAATCGCTTTAAGTGGGGTCAATTTTCCAATTTCTATGAAAATCACTAAAAATACTATCCTGGGAGTTTTCGCGGACACTTATCTACAGAAGTTCCAGCAACATTGCTCTATTGGCTTTAAGCTTTTTTTGATAATACTGGGTCCTTACTTTTAGCGTTACCCAGAAACAATGGCGCGGACGTAGTAAGGCCTGTTTCCTTTGGGGTGCTTGTTTACGTGAGTTCCCTTGCCTCTCACTGGGGTGCTTGTTTAACGTGAATCCCCTTGCCTCTCACCGGGGTGTTTTTTTAACGTGAGTCCCCTTGCCTCTTACTGGGGTGCTTTTTTAACGTAGTCTCCTTGCCTCTCACTGGGGTGCTTGTTTAACGTGAGTCCCCTTGCCTCTCACTGGGGTGCTTGTTTAACGTGAGTCCCCTTGCCTCTCACTGGGGTGCTTGTTTACGTGAGTCCCCTTGCCTCTCACTGGGGTGCTTGTTTAACGTGAGTCTTATTGCCTCTCACTGGATGCTTGTTTAACGTGAGTCCCCTTGCCTCTCACTGGGGTGCTTTTTTAACGTGAGTCCCCTTGCCTCTTACTGTGGTGCTTTTTTAACGTAGTCTCCTTGCCTCTCATTGGGGTGCTTGTTTAACGTGAGTCCCCTTGCCTCTCACTGGGGTGCTTGTTTAACGTGAGTCCCCTTGCCTCTCACTGAGGTGCTTGTTTACGTAAGTCCCCTTGCCTCTCACTGGGGTGCTTTTTTACGTGAGTTCCCTTGCCTCTCACTGGGGTGCTTGTTTAACGTGAGTCCTATTGCCTCTCACTGGGGTGCTTGTTTAACGTGAGTCCCCTTGCCTCTCACTGGGGTGCTTGTTTAACGTGAGTCCCCTTGCCTCACACCATTATTACTGCAGTTGACATTATCTATCCACGGACTACATGTTCAAAGGTACCTCCGTTGGCTTCCAGTCACAGGCATAATCGCCGTTGGAAATGATCCACAGTCCTCAGCAACGTTGCTCTACAAATGGATTCGCAATCTACGAATTCTATCCATAAAATCTTCCCTTGTTGTAGGCCGTTGAGCAAAAACTACATTTTTTACGTACCCCCACAAGAAAAAATCTGGTGACGTCATATCTGGTGAATTAGCAGGCCAGTTAACTGGACCTCCTCGTCCAATCCACCTGTCATTGTAGTTGTTATTTAAAAATTCTCGAACGATTCGTGCAAAATGTGGTGCTGCACCATCTTGCTAAAGCCACATTCTTTGTCTTGTAGCTAGGTCGACGTTTTCCAAAATGACTGGCAAATGATCTCTTATTAGCTCTAAATAGCTGCTTCTATCGACATTTCGCTCAAAGAAATACGGACCTATCAAGTAACCATTGACTATTCCACACCACACCATTATGCTCCACCGATTTTGATGATCTATCGCTCTGTGCCAGTGAGGGTTCACATCTGACCAATAATGGCAATTGTGCCAGTTCAGTCGTCCATCGCTACAAAATTTTGCCTCATCCGAAAAAAGGACGTATTGAAAAAGTCTGGATCATTTTCTATCATTCTTAAAGCCCAGTGACAAAATTCAATGCGCAATTGAATATGGTTCTGCCTTAGTTCCTGAACTAAAGTTATATGGTAGGCATGATAGTCAATTATTCTCAGAATCCTTGAAACCGTCGGACGGAAAATACCAATTTCTCTTTCAATTTGGCGTGTGCTAATATGCGGGTCGAGATGAACAATTGCTAAAATAGTCACGACACGAGCATCGTTTTCATCGTATTCGTGGTGCCTGCGCTGACGAATAAGGTGGCCACCGCGAGCTCTTTGAGTTAAAGTTCTGGTTGTCAAATCAGTAGGATGTCTCCTTTGTGGATACAACATTACATTGCCCTAAAACCATTATCATTTCAACTATTTGATCAGCTGGATAATCAGCCATGATGTAACTTTACTTATAGACGAGACAATTGAAAAAGATTTAATTTTTAAAATATGGAGAACAAATAAACCTTCGTGTCTTGGAAATTTAACTTAAGTTACAAATTCAATACAAATTGTTGAAAATTCAATTCTTGCTTATTTTCAATAGTTAATGTAATAGTTAACACTTGTATTTTAACCTCTTACTTAGTTAATTTTGTTATCAATTATTAGATTTTAAACTTTTGACATCGTTATTCCTATGATAAAGATAAAAATTTCTTTTACTTTATATTTTTTTACGTAACGCTTATTCCCATAAAATCATGAATTTTCGTAAGTGGGAGGGTGATTTCTTGAGTTTTAATAAAAAATGGAAGGTGATGGCATTATTCTGGCCCCAGATTCGGTTTTAGCATATCAAAATTCATAAGAGTTGATGGGTCTGGTGTTGGGTACAGATCGCTTTTTTATTGTATCTGTGAATTATCCAGCTGATCAAATAGTTGACATGATAATGGTTTTAGAGCAATGTAATGGCAATTATCATGCAGCAGCTAGGCGGCATGCTGAGCTGTATCTACAAAGAAGACATCCTTTGATTGGTTGGGTTTATCAAGGCTTGTTCTGCTTGAGACAACTATGAAATTTCGCGTTCTGACCAATTTTTAAGCATTTGACCTTGATATAACCTTGTGGAGGTCACGAAAAAATGTTTAAAAACGGTTTTGGACGTAAAATTTCCCGCTCTATCCGATTCCGACGTCAGAAATAGGGGTTCTAATTTGAAAAAATGATCTTAACCTTGAAATGACCTTGAAAAATGATCTGAAGGTCAAATTGAAGGTGACCAAAAGTTGACCCCCATCGTCACGAACAATTTTCATCTGAACCATTTTTCTGTATCTGGCCTGCATTCGGAGATGTTTGGCTGCATAGATTAAAATGAGACACCCTGTATAAGAGTACATTTATGCTATCAATTTTGATTTAAAAATCTTTTATTGTATTTTATTTTTACTATTTTATGTATAAACTGAAACTTAAATAAATTTCGTATACCGATTTCATTTAGCTATTGATTTAGATCTCTTATAATATCGTTTAAACAATTCCTCATTTATTTTATACTATTATTGCGTATATTTTATATTGTGAAATTTGTTATTTGAAAATATAAGAGCATAATCACTTTAAAAATTTTGATTTAAAAATCTTTTCTTTGATTTTATTTGTATTTTTATATGGATAAAATCGAAACTTAATTAAATTTTATATACAATTTTCATTTAGCTAATTATTAAAATCTCTTATCATTCAAATAATTTCACCTTTATTTTATACTTTTATTGCGTATATTTTATATTGAGAAATTTGGTTTTTGAACATATATATATGAACATATTTTTTAATAAATATATGCAATAAATATATATACATATATACTTATATAACTAATTGTTTTTTTTTAATTCTCAAGAATTTCTTCCCAAACAATATTTTCAATTTCTAATGAATTTTCTAAATTATTTTGTATATATATGTTATCTGGATTTTTACATCGTGGTAAAGCAACATATAATTGACCGTGTGAGAATAATTGCCTTTTAATGTATAACCCTCCATAATCAAAACTTTGTCCCTGAGATTTATTAATGGTCATGCAAAATGCTAATGGTAATGGAAACTGTTTTTTTATGAAGAATAAACGGTAATGAAGAAGATTCTCCTGTATTTACTGTAATTCTTGGAATAAAAAATCTATTACCTACTTTTTCTCCTGTTAATATTTCTGCTTCAATATTATATCTAAATAATTTGGTTATTTTAAGTCTAGTACCGTTACACAAACCTTCGTGTATACTCAAATTTTTAATTAACATAACAATAGCATTAACTTTTAAATCTAATTTATGAGGTGGCAAACCTTCATAAATATTGTTTAATGTTTCTATTGGAAAAAGTAGATGAATGTTGTCATCACTTTGATCAACACCTTTATGAATCGCATAATCTATACTATAATAAGTCTTCTTATCACCATTTAATAACATTAAAATTTTTTTATTCAAAAATTTAATGTCTTCATTATGAGGTGCTAAAATAACACGATCATAATCATTTATTTTATTAATATTTTTATAAATTTGTAAGAAAACATCGTTAGTTCTCCAATTATTATGTATTATAAAAGGATTTATATTACCGTCTCCAATTTGTAATAATAATTTTGAGAATTCATTATTCTGAGAACGAATATTGTTTTAATTTGAAAATTTTAAATAAATGCCAAAGTTCAGAATATTTAATAGTGTCTTCAATTATAGCACTTCTAAATCCGTTTTTCATTACTGGGAGTAGTTGTCGAAAATCACCTCCTAAAATTATTAATTTTCCCCCAAAAGGTAAATTGTTTGTACATAAATCTCTTAAAGCTCTGTCAATAATTTCTAAAGCTTTTTTGGGTATCATAGATGCTTCATCCCAGATTATGACTTCTGTTTCTCTTAATTTATTTTTATCTGATTCTAATTTTAAAAAAGAATTTTCAATACTATTTTAATCTAATGGTAATCTAAAGGTTCTATGAGTATTCATTCCTTTGGGTAATAGAATAGACGCTATACCAGTTCAAGCCATTGATATAATATTTTTTCCTTTTGGTAGAAAATAATAAATTAAAGTTTTATATAAAAATGTTCTACCCGAACCTCCAGGACCGTCTATAAAATTTATTTTATTTATACTTTTTATAAGTTGTTTGAAAATAAATTTTTGATCTTCATTTAATTTTGTAAACATATCTTCGAATATTTCCTTACTAATTGAAATTATTTTCCTATCGTATTTTATATCATTTATGATGGGATCAGGTTCAGGTAATCCAAAATCTATACAAGATAAATCTTCCATCAATAATAATTTATTTATATGATCTAAAGCTAAGTTATCTTTATTTTCATGAAAATCTTCACTAAAGTATTTTTTAAAATTTTCCCAAATAATATTGGCTTGAATATTTTCTGTTAGTAGAAACGAAGTAAAAAAGTTACGTAATTGAAAAGGTAACATGATACGACATGCTTCTTCAAAAAATTTTTAAATTTGTAAATCGTTTTCTATTAAATCCATTGCAATCGCAGCTTCTTCATGAGTATTATACGTTACATTTTTATATGTACGTAAATCATTAAAGGAAGTAGCGCCTTTTATACGACTTAATATTAATTTTAAAACGAATCTTTCAGAATCTTTTGGAGATACTATATTTAAACGTCCAATAGCATAATGTTTTTGTTCACGTTCACGTTTTACCCAAACTTTTTTTGCGTTAAATATATAATAATGTGGTATATTAACGTATTTTATATTATTTGGAAATTTATCATTTTTATTCAAGTCAAACCGCGCTGTTAAAGTTGTTTTCCAATTATCAAGAGCATCTATTTCATAATTTTCTTCAAAAACAATTTTTTGTTGATTTTCTGTATGAACTGTTAAACGGATAACAGTATGACTCCTTCCACATAAGGGAAATTTTTGTAACCGCCATGCTGCTTCCATTGGGCTCAAGTATCGGCCATCAATATATTCAGTAATTTCATCATATATTCCATTTCTTTTGTCATCATTTTTTTTAATGTACAAAAAGCTCTATCACTACCTTTATGTATATAATCAAAAATATATTTGATGCTTTGAATTGAAGCACAATATTCAACATTAATATGACATTTATATTTTTCTAATAAAAATTTATTGTAAGGAACTATCATTGAATTATCTTCTGGAATAATTTGTTTACTTCTTTTAAGTCGACATGTGTAATTATCAGAAGAATTATTTGTTCGTTTGTATTGAGGATAACCATTTTTTTTAAATGTTGTTGACGATTGAAAAGGTTTAGGAAAATTTTTTTTACAAACGTCTTTACATTTATCGTAACACGGAGAATTTTCAATATGTGGTCCATGTAACATATGTTTTATAACTAATTTTTGTAATTTCTTATCATTATTAGAAGTTATCTCAGCAGAAATGTGTTTATTAATAGCTTCTGGTGTCATTAATTTATTTTTATGATCTAATGTTACTACAAGATGTGCATACAGTAATCCTCTTTTCTGAAATTCAATAGTATACACATAAGCTAAAGCATTTCCAAAAATTTGATGGTTTTCTATATCATTAAGTAAACACTTAAATTTTGTATAAAATAATCTAACTGTAATATTTGGTATATCATTGGGCGTAGTTTCCGATAGGAAATGTCCTTAATACAGTTTTTAATTCTTTCTACTTAGGATTACACGTCGTAGTTATAAATAAATGAGGTCGATCAATATTTCTTACTATTGCCATTGCATCTTGATAATATTGCTGCATATATCTAGGACTACCTATATAAGTTGCTGGTAGTACAAAAATATTTCCTAGTCTCCCTTTTTTTTTTTCAAAATTTACTGATATATTTAATGCACTCTTTATAACATGATCCCTCAAACCTTGATAACATTCAGTACGTAATTTTTTTTGTTTCTGACTAAAATAATTCCTTCTATTGTTTTCTATCATGTAAAAAGAATTGTTGGGTTAGTCTCCCTCCAAATAAAAGTGGATTGAAATTTTCTGAATTTGGTCTCTAAGCTAATCTATAAGAATAGTGCTGTAATATTGTTAGAAGGTTTTCTTTTGAATCATATGGTTTTTTAGTATAACCAATACTCCAGCCTAAATCTCCTGAAGGAAAAAATAATGGAAATACCATTGGGTCAACATGATGTGATAATTTACTTAGTTATGTGTATTCTTTTTCATTAGAACTTTGTTTCGGATAAACGTATAGATCATAATTATGAGGGATTCCTGATTTGGAAATAATTATAGCTGCACATTCCGACGTTAATGGTTTAGTATAATTATGTTTTTGATTATTATTCTTGCGAACAAAATATAATTTATAATTTGAAAGTTTGTCTGTATTAGTTATTTCGTGTAAATATTTATACTGTTTAACATAAGGATTACTATTTAAAACTTCAGTCAATAATTTTAAATGTTCTTGAGTTAAATCTTTATGACTCTTTATTTTCATTTCAATTGCAGTATTGTCATCATATATATATACATGATGACAATACTGCAATTTAAATGAAAATAAGGAGTCATAAAGGTTTAACTCAAGAACATTATATATATATATATATATATATATATATATATATATATATATATATATATATATATATATATATATATATATATATATATTTTCATTTAAATTGCAGTATTGTCATCATGTATATATATATGATGACAATACTGCAATTGAAATGAAAATAAAGAGTCATAAAGATTTAACTCAAGAACATTTAAAATTATTGACTGAAGTTTTAAATAGTAATCCTTATGTTAAACAGTATAAATATTTACACGAAATAACTAATACAGACAAACTTTCAAATTATAAATTATATTTTGTTCGCAAGAATAATAATCAAAAACATAATTATACTAAACCATTAACGTCGGAATGTGCAGCTATAATTATTTCCAAATCAGGAATCCCTCATAATTATGATCTATACGTTTATCCGAAACAAAGTTCTAATGAAAAAGAATACACATAACTAAGTAAATTATCACATCATGTTGACCCAATGGTATTTCCATTATTTTTTCCTTCAGGAGATTTAGGCTGGAGTATTGGTTATTCTAAAAAACCATATGATTCAAAAGAAAACCTTCTAACAATATTACAGCACTATTCTTATAGATTAGCTTAGAGACCAAATTCAGAAAATTTCAATCCACTTTTATTTGGAGGGAGACTAACCCAACAATTCTTTTTACATGATAGAAAACAATAGAAGGAATTATTTTATATATATATATATATATATATATATATATATATATATATATATATATATATATATATATATATATATATATATATATATATACACATATACTTGACCACACGAAGGTTCTGCACTTTTTTTTATATATATATATACATATACTTGACCACACGAAGGTTCTGCACTTTTTTTTGGTAATAAAGTATTTGGCGTTATATGACAAACTTGTCTGAATTTTTAAATTATAAATAGCTTTTTTCTTTTCGTATTTTACGTTTGCACTAAATGTAGCAAAGCAAAATAAGTTATTATAATATCTGATTAAAGTTCGAAAATTGTTATCATATAATAATAAATTCTTTAGTGTTTTATTATATATACTTAGCGGAGACAAAATTATTTTACCCTTACTACACCAAATTGATTTATTATTTTCTTCTTTCCAATATACTGCCGAACAAAATTTACAAACATAACTCATATTACCAAAATATGATTCATACTCGAAATTTTTATTTTTACTACATTTCTGTTTATTTACTCTTAACGTAGAAAAGGATGATGACGCGAGATGTTCGAGGACGAGCTCGGCAACGCTTCTCCTACACTATATATATATATATATATATATATATATATATATATATATATATATATATATATATATATATAAGAGAAAGAGAGAGAAGAAGAGAGAGATAGAGAGAGGGGGAGAGAAAGAACTAACGAAGGCACTCAATCCGTCTCTCGTCGTTTTCTCATGCTCTGTTTGCAGTTGCTGCACTTTTCTTTGGGAAGAAAAAATACGGACAGCGTTCGACGTGTAATTGAACTGTCAAATGAATGCGCATACGCCGCGCTGCGCTCGCGTGAGTTTGACGTTATAATTGCGGTGAAAAGGCGCGCATTATAATAAATGCGCGAACGCGCTTCTTGCGCTGATGGCAGGAGGGTGGCATAGTTTGTTTTCAGAAAGCAGCCTGTTATTTGTGTATCGAGGTGAAGAACTGACAACAGAGCGATGCAAAATAAAAGTTGTCGAGAGAAGTGTCTTCTGCATCACAGATAGTTGGCATTAGAGGGACAATGCGGAGGGACAATGCGGAGGGACGCGGAGGGATGCGGAGGGACGCGAAGGGATGCGGAGGGACAAGACCCTTTTTGCGGAGGGACGCGGAGGGACGCGGAGGGATGTGGTGGGACGCGGAGGGACGCAGAGGGACATGCGGAGGGACAATGCAGACCCCAAATAACGCAAAAAAACGGTGAATTTTACGTTATTTCGTGGAGAGCACTTTGCGGAGGGACGCGGAGGGACGCGGAGGGACGCGGAGGATTAACGACTCAATTCAGCTTACAACTATATAGTATAGTATGATATATATATATATATATATATATATATATATATATATATATATATATATATATATTTATATATATATATATATGGGATATTTCAGGTGAAGTCAGCAGCTCAAAATTTTAAAATCGCTCAAAACTCGTTTTCTTTTAGTTTTTTATAAAAAAAAATGTTCCTCAAATTTTAGGTTGATATTTGCAAAAATAAAAAAGCTATGCAAGATTGAATATTCAATTTTTTTGAAATTTTTGGTTAAAGTCCAAGATTATTCATTTTTTAACTCAAAATCTTGAAACTTTTTGTATAGAACATTGATTGGCAAAAAGTTTGCATTTTTTCTGTAGAATGTGCCAGTATTTATTTTGTGACCCTTTTTGAAAGTCTCTGATTGACTGCTTCTTAGTATACCTTTATCGAAAGATATTGAGGCTGCGGCCAAATATTTTTTATTCGACAATTTTTTTTTTTTGTATTCTTCTTCGAAAACCCTTAAAAATGCTTTTTTGATCAATACTGGCCGAGCAAAAGGAAAGAAGTTACAGTTTTTTGAAATATCAAGAAAAATCCATAATTTCAATTTTTGATAACATGATTAATGAAACTGAATATTATTCATACATCTTATGGCATGGATCGTACCATTGAATTTTGTTAGAGCATCAAATAGAACATTATGTATATCTATTTTCAATAATATTAGGCTTACACAGTAAGCGATACCTAATTATGAATTAATAATAAATTAAGCTATAGAGGTTAATTACTATAAAACTGTCAAAATTAAATCAGGCTACAGACTCATAATTTCATTCATAATTAGGTATCGCTTATTGTATAAACCTAATATTATTGAAAATAGATATTTATAATGTTCTATTTGATGCTCTAACAAAATTCAGTGGCATGATCCATGCCATAAGATGTAGGAATAATATTCAGTTTCATTAATCATGTTATCAAAACTTAAAATTACGAATTTTGCTTGATATTTAAAAAGATTGTAAATTTTTTAAAAATAAAATTAGAAATTATAAATAAAATTATAAATAAAATTATAAATAAAATTTATAATAGAGCAGTGTTTGTGTCTTGTTATTGGAATATACACTGCATAACTGTCTGTTGCCTGATTTTATATTGACAACTTTATAGTAATTAACCTCTATAGCTTAATTTATTATTAATTCATAATTAGGTATCGCTTATTGTGTAAGCCTAATATTATTGAAAATAGATATATATATAATGTTCTATTTGATGCTCTAACAAAATTCAGTGGTACGGTCCATGCCGTAAGATGTATGAATAATATTCAGTTTCATTAATCATGTTATCAAAAATAGAAATTATGGATTTTTCTTGATATTTCAAAAAATTGTAACTTTTTTCCTTTTGCTCGGCCAGTATTGATCAAAAAAGCATTTTGAAGGGTTTTCCAAGAAGAATATAAAAAAATTTTGTCGAATAAAAAATATTTGGCCGCAGCCTCATTATCCTTCGATGAAGGTATACTAAGAAGCGGCCAGAGACTTTCAAAAAGGGTCATAAAATATATACTGGCATATTCTACAGAAAAAATGCAAAGTTTTTGCCAATCAATGTTCTCTACAAAAAGTTTCAAGATTTTGAGTTAAAAAATGAATAAACTTGGATTTTAACCAAAAATTGCAAAAAAAATTGAATTTTCAATCTTGCATAGCCTTTTTATTTTTGCAATTATCGACCTAAAATTTGAGGAACATTTTTTTTTTCATAAAAAACTAAAAGAAAACGAATTTTGAGCGATTGTAAAATTTTGAGCTGCTGACTTCACCTGAAATATCGCATATATATACTTATCGGGGTTTATGTAGCCCAAGACTGTATATTACTAATTACAGCCCGGAGTTCCCTATGGAATGTGACTAAAGAAATAATGGACCCTGGGGTTATAGACTCTAGGTCGGGCCGCATAAACCCCTATATTTAGAAATATTATGAAGCCCGGGCTGCATAATCAAAATCGGGCTCGATAAACCCTTATTTATAAAAAAAAACGAGCTTTATAAACCCCTTTCGAGAAATGTATAATATATATACAGCGTGTCCAAAAAGTCTGGAAACACCCAAATAATTTCTCAGCTGAATTACTATTGGAAAATGTTAAGGTCGCCTTTGTAGTAATTTTTTACGAGGAATCCAATGGTGACCTTGGATTCGACCTTGGACCTCATTTTTGAGGTTATTTCAAGGTCAACCTCATTTTTTTAAATGGTAACCCCTATTTTTTATAGCGGAATCTGAAAGAGCGGAAAATTTTACGTCCGGATATGTATTAAGGTATGAGGTTGAGGTTGCCCCCAGAGGTCAAATTGAGGTCAAAGTATGATTTCTTAAAAATTTCGCGAGTTCAGTGGTAAAACAAAACAAACAAAGGTAAGGTTTGGTAAGTTCGAACGAAGACTTGAAGGTGACCTCTGATTCGACCTTGAACCTCATTTTGAGCGTCATTTTTGAGGTTATTTCGAGGTCAACCTCATTTTTTTAAATGGTAACCCCTATTTTTTTAGCGGAATCGGAAAGAGTGTGAAACTTTACGTCCAAACATGTACTCAGAACATAGTTCAAGAAGGACCTTGACGTTCATTTGAAGGTCATTTAAACTTAATGACGGTCTGATCTTGTGTAAACTTTTTAGTTTTTAAACAGTCTAACATCTTATTTCAAGTGCTCGAATTATTTTCCATCCACTTTTTGATAGTAACCTAATCGATGATCGAAAACACCAACAGTATTTTTGATCATTTCAGTAGGAATGAGAGCTGATTCATTGTAAAATTTTTTGAAGCGTTTAAATATTGAACATTGTTACTTGTTATTTTTCGTATGGTTAGAGTGACAATAAACTATTATTCATTCCATAACCACCACAGAAAAGGGTTGGTCATCTTTCAAACATATTTTTTGAAAATTAAAAGTTCTTTTTATTTTCAACTCAAAAGTATTTTTGGATAAGGTCTACTACGAAGAGTAATAAAAATGAACAAACTCACTGATAGAGAAAGAATAACGATTCTCATGATGAGAGGTTGGGGACACATGCAGCGATCTTATAGGGCCGTAAGAGATATTTTTAATGCTTCATTTAGGGTTGGTGGAACTCCACTATCATTTTCAACAGTTCAAAAAACTGTTAGAAGGTTTGAAAATACCGGCACTATCAGCGATTTACCTCGATCAGGCAGACCAATGTCAGCAGGTAACGAAGAGAAATCTTTAGATGTTGTGTTAACATTCACCGAAGATCCGCATACTTCCGTTCATAGAGCTGCTCAAGTGCACGAAATAAGTAAATCATCTATTCATAACATACTAAAGAGAGAGAAGTTCCATCCATTTAAAGTAACGCTAATACACAAGTTAAATGAAGATGATTTCGATCGTCGCGTTGAATTCTGTGATGATATGATGGCACGCATCGTACGAAATCCAAATTTTCCATCAAATATAGTCTTCTCAGATGAAGCTACATTTCAACTTGACTCAAGCGTAAATAGGCATAACTGTAGATATTGGGCAGTTGAAAACCCTCATTGGGCAAGAGAAGCCAAGTCACAATATCCACAAAAATTAAATGTCTGGGCTGGAATATTAAATAATAGGATTATAGGACCATTTTTTATTGATGGCAATTTAAATGCAGAAAAGTATGAAACTATGTTGCGGAATCAAATTGTTCCTGCTATAAGAGAAATAGCTGGAGAGGACTTTAATAACACATGGTATCAACAGGACGGTGCAGCAGCTCATTATGCACGAAACGTTCGCACATACTTAGATACAGTATTCATTAATCGATGGATAGGACGAAGAGGTGCAATTGAATGGCCACCTAGGTCCCCCGATTTAACGCCTCTAGATTATTTCTATTGGGGTTATCTGAAGGATCGTGTATTCAAAACAAAACCCTTAAACTTAGATGAATTACGTGAAAGGATCATTGATGAATCAGCTCTCATTCCTACTGAAATGATTGAAAATGCTGTTGGTGCTTTCTATCATCGATTAGGTTACTGTCAAGAAATGAATGGAGAACAGTTCGAGCACTTGAAATAAGATGTTATACTGTTTAAAAAAATCAAATGTGAGAGGCAAGGGGACTCACGTAAATCAAGCGCCCCATCGTGAGAGGCAAGGGGACTCACGTAAATCAAGCACCCCATCGTGAGAGGCAAGGGGACTCACGTAAATCAAGCACCCCAAAGGGAACAGATTTTACTACGTCCACGTCGTTGTTCCTGGGTAACGCTAAATGTAAAAAAATTGAACTTGACATGACTTTTAAGGACAATGTCAAGGTCACCATTAGATTTCTCGTTGAAAACTACTAAAGAATTAACCTCGCTCAGTGTGATAAAAAGTTTACACAAGATCAGACCGTCATTAAGTTTAAATGACCTTCAAATGAACGTCAAGGTCCTTCTTGAACTATGTTCTGAATACATGTTTGGACGTAAAGTTTCACACTCTTTCCGATTCCGCTAAAAAATAGGGGTTACCATTTAAAAAAATGAGGTTGACCTCGAAATAACCTCAAAAATGAGGCTCAAAATGAGGTTCAAGGTCGAATCAGAGGTCACCTTCAAGTCTTCGTTCGAACTTACCAAACCTTACCTTTGTTTGTTTTGTTTTACCACTGAACTCGCGAAATTTTTAAGAAATCATACTTTGACCTCAATTTGACCTCTGGGGGTAACCTCAACCTCATACCTTAATACATATCCGGACGTAAAATTTTCCGCTCTTTCAGATTCCGCTATAAAAAATAGGGGTTACCATTTAAAAAAATGAGGTTGACCTTGAAATAACCTCAAAAATGAGGTCCAAGGTCGAATCCAAGGTCACCATTGGATTCCTCGTAAAAAATTACTACAAAGGCGACCTTAACATTTTCCAATAGTAATTCAGCTGAGAAATTATTTGGGTGTTTCCAGACTTTTTGGACACGCTGTATATATATTGTTACATGGCAAATTGCATGCCACATAAAAGGCAGGAAAAGATGTGCACGGCGGCCGCGGCGAACGACGCCTCCATGTGCGCGCCGTTCCTCCCCGCTGCCTTCTTCGCGCGCGGGTCCTTCCCCTTCCGTATCCAGCAGGCCAGGAGACGGAGAAACCAGCAGCAGCTACAGTGAGGACAAGCTGTAGCTGGAGCATGAGCGAGTTCGCTCTCCCATGTCGCTGACAGGAGCAGCCGACGCGTAGGAGAGGGAGAGAGAGAGAAGCATATGCCGTAGCGCCGTCGGCCGTCCATGGGAGACACCGCGCGCGAGCAGCATGAGTCATGTGGACTGCTCGCTCGCGCCGCGGTGAAGAAGACGGCCAATCGGCGAACTGGAGCGGCAGAGCAACATGCGCGCACCGGCCGGTATCCATTCTGCCGCCTACCGCCGTGCCGCGTGCAAGCCCCCATTTCTCTCTCGCGAGGACCGGTTTAGCCACTCCGCGTGTGTCCTGTGCTGGGAAATTGTGCAACTAGCAGTTGTTCTTCGGCTCGCGCCGAGGGTGTGAAGGGTGCCAGCCAGCCGTCGTCGTCGCCGAGGGTCCCCTTCGGGTGCCGTCGCCGCCGTCTCGTCGGCCGCATCGCCGCGACGAGAGCGCGCAACAGCCAAGGCTGCCGAGAAAGACTGGGAGAGAGAGAGAACGAAGAGATGCAGCAGCATCGCCTGGCCGAGGTTTGTTCCCCTGCCTTTCCTTCCGGGTTCCCTCGCGCGTGTGTGTGCGCGTTGTGTCGGGAGTCGCGTGTATTCGAGCTCGCGCAGATGCTGCAGCCCGTGCTGTAGCTGTAGTAGCTTAGATAGAGTTTGCTCTGGATTGCGCTAGCCGGCGAAAAGTGTTCGGTGCAATTGACGCGTGCACCTGGGGCCCATATTGTTGTGTAAATTAATCTAGTTAGTACGCGATAAAGTACTTAGTGATTTTACCCGTTTGTTATTGTGAGTTGGTAATTACCCGCGAACCTCTGCCTTGATCCGCGGCAGAGCGTTATAATATATATATATATAAACTTGTATAACGTTAGTTCCCAGGACCCCATGTTACTGTATACCTATACGTGACTAAAGAAATAATGTCTCTTATGGGGGCCGATGTCCTCAAAACTGACGTTAAACATATGTAGATTCAGGGACTGTCCCCAAAACTAACAAATGTCCCCGAAACCAACGTTAAACATCTGGAATGTCCTGGAAACTAACATAAAACATAAATATATATATATATATATATATATATATATATATATATATATATATATATATATATATATATATATATATATATATATATATATATATATATATATTATATAGGTGTAAGCATTTTTTGGGGTCCGCTCCTCCTCCGCTCCTCAAAATAACGTAAAAACTTATGAATTTTTACGTTATTTTGAGGAATTTGGTCTATTTATAGCCTCCGCTCAACCGCTGCTCCTCCGCCGCTCCTCTTCCGCCCCTCCTCCGCTCCTCCTCCGCTCCTCCACCCCTCCACAGCCACTCTTCTTCTCCTTTTCTCCTCCTTTCCTCCTACCCTTCTTATTGCTTTCTAATAAATGTATATAATATATACATAATATATAGTACATATTTAGTTTTGTTGACAGCTACGTCATTTTTTATTTTTTTTATTTTTCCGAGGTACTTCCATTACAAGAGCGCCTACTCCCTGCCTACTCTATCTATAATAACTCTATCAGGATTAGCCCTCTTGGCCTCAAGGCGAATCTCGATAGATTCCTTGATCTGTTATATGTAATTCATATATGAATTCGAATATTCGATGAAGTAACGCACAAGACAAGCTTATAACAAGGAAATTTATAAATTTGAAAAATGCTTAGATTATGATGAAAATTGTTATATAGGAGTTTTCGAGGTCGTTGATCAAGATTTTGCTATTGGACTTTGGAAATTCAAAATGCCGCATCCAATATAGCGGTAAAAAATTCGAAAAATTTTTAGATTCTGCTTAGAATTAGTATACAGGGTATCACCCAATAAAAGTTTGAAGTCGAAATATCAAGTGGTTTTAGCAAAAACTTTGAAAGAAACCGAATTTTGTTTTGTTCATAGTTTTTGGAAAAACCACTTGATATTTCGACTTCAAACTTTTACTGGATGATAGAACGTTCAAACCCGCAACGAAGTGTTCTCTTGATTTTTTGTGATTTTATGTATTTTATTTTTAATAAGCTTGAAACTGTACCCATTGCTCGGTTGGTAATGGTAGGACTATGCCCCCCCGTTAAGAGATGTTATCAACTTCTAAAATAATGCTACCTTTATGTCCGTGTGCAAATGATAACTTGTGCATTATTTAAAGTCTTAAATATTATTATATATACTAATAACGCTCCCATTTTTGAGCATATTACTATATATAAGATACAGCAAAGCGGTTTTAGGAACTTACTGATCACAAACTTTGTACGCAGTGATTTGAATTTTTATAGTATTTGTTTACGTTTTTCAAAGGCGTGCCTTTGAATTTTTCCTATAGAAATTTCTAGAATATTTATTACAGGATTTTCTATAGGATTTTTTCATATGGGATTGATCAGTTTATCAGCTTTTGGAATGCTACCATTGCGTAAGTGTGCAAACACCGACTTGGGCGTTTTTTTACAGTCTTGTACAATATTGTATATAACAACAAGCCTCACGATTTTGAGTACTTTTCTATATATAGGGATTATTTAGGTATTTTTGAGAACCTACTAATTTAAAGAAAGCTATCTTTGCAAGTAAGTAAGCTTTTGTAGCTTTTATTTATATTTTCCTCCATTGTTTTTATTTTATTAGGTTTTGAAGAACTACCCTTGGTTTTTGTGAGAACAATGCGAACAAAAAAAAACTGTAAAATTCGTACGGCTGGAAGAGGCTCGTTACCATTGTTTGAAGATAATTAAATTTGCCTAAAATTTGTTTAGCTTTGTCAGTCGTCCCCTTATTAATCAGTTTTTGAGTCACTACTTTTAAGACGGTGAGCTAAGAATGACTTGTATATTATTTCTAGTTAGCAATATCTTCATAAATTATAACTAGCCCAACATTCATGAGTATAATATTTCTACATATACGGAATATTCAAGCATTTTGGGGAACTTGTTGATCAGAAACTTTGTCTGTAGACATTCAAGTATTTGTAGTATTTGTTTAGGTATTTAAGAGATGTTATCAGCTTCTAAAATAATGCTACCTTTATGTCCGTGCACGGAGAGAAATTTTGTAGTGAAAATTACAAATATTCGAGACAAAATTACCAGTTTCTATGGTAATGGATGGACAGACTGACAATTTCAAACTTTTTACCAAAGTGCCTTGGTAAAATTTTTTTTAGTTAATTTAAATTTAAAAAATTAACTTTTTTTATCCATATTGATGGGTATATAGTATTTTAACATAGAAATAGAAACAGAAACAAGGATGAAAAAACATTAAACTGAAAAAAAATTTTTACGGAAGCGGGATTCGATCCGACGATCTTTGGGTTGAGAGTCCGACGTTCTACCGACTGCGCCACGGAAGCTGTTACCAACAGTCATTTGAATCGCCGTTATTACTTACTGAAAATATGTGTATTGTTTTCATTTTAACGTCGCGCACGCCTCTAGTATCAATCTTCTGAAACACAATAATGCGCAGTGCGCATGCGCGAGTACACAAATACCAGGTTATTTGGTAAAATTTATCAGTTTTCTTAGTAAAAATTCTTAGGTTACCTTGTAAAAATGACTAGATCTCAATTTTTACCAGTGTGTCTGGTAATTTTTATTCCGATAATTTGGTATTTTTTTTAAGTGGTTATGGTAGTTTTTCCTGGGAAACTTATAAATTGTATTAGAAACCTGGGAATATCACGGCTTTTGACAGTCTATCCATGCGCTACCAAGGCACCTTGGTAATTTTTACTCTAAAATTTCTCTCCGTGTGTGCAAATGATAACTTGTGCGTTATTTAAAGTCTTAAATATTATTATATATACCAATAACGCTCCCATTTTTGAGCATGTTACTATATATAAGATACAGCAAAGCGGTTTTAGGAACTTACTGATCACAAACTTTGTACGTAGTGATTTTAATTTTTATAGTATTTGTTTACGTTTTTCAGAGGCGTGCCTTTGAATTTTTCCTATAGAAATTTCTACAATATTTGTTACAGGATTTTCTATAGGATTTTTTCATGTGGGGTTTTTCAGTTTATCAGCTTTTGGAATACTACCTTTACGTAAGTGTGCAAACACCGACTTGGGCGTTTTTTTACAGTCTTGTGTAATATTGTATATGACAACAAGCCTCACGTTTTTGAGTACTTTTCTATATATATAGGGATTATTTAGGTATTTTTGGGAACCTACTAATTTAATGAAAGCTATGTTTGTAAGTAAGTAAACTTTTGTAGCTTTTATTTATATTTTCCTCCTTTGTTTTTATTTTATCAGGTTTTGAAGAACTACCTTTGGTTTTTGTGCGAACAATGTGAACAAAAAAAAAGCTGTAAAATTCTTACGGCTGGAAGAGGCTCGGTACCATTGTTTGTAGATAATTGAATTTGTCTAAAATTTGTTTAGCTTTGTCAGTCGTCCCCCTATTAATCAGTTTTCGAGTAACTACTTTTAGGACGGTGAGCTAACAATGACCTGTATATTATTTCTAGTTAGCAATATCTTCATAAATTACAACTAGCCCAACTTTCATGAATATATTTCTACATATACGGAATATTCAAGCGTTGTTGGGAACATGTTGATCAGAAACATTGTTTGTAGTCAATTAAGTATTTTTAGTATTTGTTTAGGTATTTAAGAGTTGATTAGGTATTTTTTTTTATATTAACTTAGTTGAAAATCAGTTTAATAAAAGAGTCAAAAAATTAAGATGCGATAATGGAAAAGAATATTTGAACAAAGAAATTTATAATTTTATAAGACAAAAGGGCATACAATTATTACCATGTCCACCATATGTACATGTACATGAATTATACGGCGTAGCCGAAAGGTATAATAGAACTGCTATGGACATTGGCAGATGCGTATTCAGAGAAGCTAGAATACATAGGAGGTATTGGCCAGAAATAATGAATGCAGTAGCGTATTTGAAAAACAGAACAATTGTTAATACTGTAGAAAATAAAACACCTTATGAAATATTTTTCTATATAAAACCTTATGTAAAACATTTGAAAATTTATGGAAGTAGAGTCTTTGTAACAATACCTGAAGTTAAAAGACAAAGTAAATGGGATGATAAAGCTCAATTAGGAGTATTAATTGTTTACACGAATAATGGCTATAGACTTTTAATAAACGGTAAAGTAAAAGATGTTAGACATGTAACAGTTGTTGGAGAAAGCACTAAATTAATTTGTTTAGAAAAAATTGATGATGAGCAAGATAGAGTAAATTATGAGAGTAATTCTGAAATGAAAAATGATGTTGATGAAAACGAAACAAATCTATTATCTTCTAGTCTGACTTTCGAGTCGACTAGATATAATCAAAAAAATCTTGAAAATGTTGAATATGAAAACAATGAAAATTTTGAGTATGAAAATGAAAATAAAAATAATGAAAATTTTATAATTCCAAGAAAATCTAATAGAAAGAAAAGTCCAGTAACAAGATACGGAAATCCTGTAACTCATTGTATGAGGCGATAAAGTGTAATGAATGTAAAGAATGGCAAAAGGCAATGGACTCGGAGATAAAAAGTTTAGAGAGAAATGATACATGGCAAATTCTTGATAAACCCAAAGATAAAAAGATAATTGATGTTAAGTGGATTTATAAAAGGAAGAGTGATAATACATATAAAGCACGACTAGTCGTTAGAGGCTTTCAACAAAAGGGATATATTGAAAATGTTTATTCACCAGTAGGAAAAATGCAAACTTTGAAAATTTTATTGTCACATTGTTGTAAAAACAATTTATACATAGAGCAAATGGACGTTGAAACTGCATTTTTGAATGGTCATGTAAAATCTGAAGTATATGTTAATGAGCCTACAGGCTATGAAACAGGTGAAAATAAAGTCTATAAATTAAAAAGGGCACTTTATATGGTTTAAGGGAAAGTCCAAGAGCTTGTTATGATTGTTTTCACAAATTTATAGAAAAGTTAAATGTTGTAAGAAGTAATTATGATTATTGTCTATATGTAAATAACACAGATAAAGATCCAATATACATATTAGTTTTTGTAGATGATCTTTTAATATGTTGCAAAAATAAAAACATGATAGACGAAATTAAAGAAAGTTTAATGAAAAGATTTTCAATGAAAGATTTAGGAAAAGTTGGAAACTATATTGGAATTAATATTGATTGTAGTAAAGATAGAAGTAAAATGACTTTAAGTCAGACAAAGTACATTGAATCTTTGGCTGTAAAATACAATCTAGAAAACGCGAAGTTATATGATACACCTATGGAAGCAAATATAAAATTAGAACAAGCTAAAGAAATAGACGAAAGTATAAAGTATAGAAATTTGATTGGTGAATTGTTGTACATAAGTACAGGCACGAGGCCAGATATAACGTATCCTGTGAATTACTTAAGTAGATACCAAAGCTACTATGATGCAACTCACTACAAATATGCGATGAGAATATTGAAGTATTTATATAAAACTAAAGATTTAAAATTGACCTATTATGATAATTTGCAAAATGAGACGTTAGATTGTATGGTAGATTCTAATTATGCAGGTGATAATATCGATACAAAATCTACAACAGGATTTATAATTAGACTTTATGGAAATCTAATATTTTGGAAAACACATAAACAAAACAATCTAACTAAATGCTTAACTTTTGCTGAGTATACTGCAATGTCAGAAGCAGTAACGGAAATATTATTTATTAGAAACTTGTTAACTGAATCATTTGATGTAAAATTTGAAAAACCTATAAAAGTGTATGAAGATAATTCAGGTGCAGTTGCAATTGCAAAGTATGGAAATTTTACTAAAAACTCAAAGCACATTGAAGTGCATAAATTACATAAATGAAAATTACGAGAATGGAATATTGATAGACATTGTAAAAATTGATACAAGTTTGAATTTAGCAGATATGTTGACAAAGAGTCTTGACAAAACAAAATTTGTGAAAAATAGAAACGCATTGAAATTGATTATATAAAATGAGACCAGAATTAATGAAAAGATTGTAAAAAGTTCAGGATTGTAAATTTAAGGAGGCGTGTTGGAATATGAGTAAATGCTACGCTCCTGAACATAGCTACATGCGTGTGAGTGTGTGTGCAGTGTGACAGTAACGCGAGCGCCGACAGTGCATGTACATTTAGTCGTCACGAGATAGCCATGTAAGGCGGACGAGTGCTTACCAATGTAACCTAATCCTAAGTAGCTAATAAACATACTTTATATTATTAACAATAACCTTAACTTATTCTTACCCCATATTACAACAAAAATATAAATTTATTTCTTCAGGCCTTAAAAATAAGAAAAATATGACATAATAATTATAATTAGTTAGTTTATCAAAATATTTATTGAAAATATAAAAAATACATAATACAGTATTTATTATGTGTACAATTAAGCAATTAATGATAGATTTATTAAAAACATAAAAAAATGTTTCTATGACTCAAAAAACTAATGAACAATTTTCTTTTTTCAATATTGAATGAAAAGTTTGTAATATAATTACAATTTTTCTCTGAGAGAAGGAAGATTTTCCAGTGTCAGCTTTCGCTCCAATTCGGTTGCATCTTCACAACTCTGCTTGGCAATATTTTCTGTGGTTTTCCCAACTTTTTCCTCGTACCTCTTGTATGTTTTGAAATCTATTCGTGGTATATTCAAACATGTTAGCAGTTTATTTAGATTTCTGTATCCGATTCCACTGCCTATCATACCTATAATATAAAACACAAATATTTAATATTGATATTTTATGAATATAATTATAAAAAAAATAATAAAAGATAAATTACCTATCACAAGCTTAGTATTCACATCAAATCGAGTCATCCGATTATGATTTTCAGATGAAGAATGTTGTTTACCAGTGTTAATAGTATTGAATAATAAACACTTGTGACAGCGAATTGTTAAAATGGAGCCAAGACCTCGACGTTATTCTTGTTCGATATTTGACAAAGATAAACAATTTTTGCAACTTGTACACCATAACTGATTACCAAGAACAAGTAATTCTACAATACGTCGACCTTCTGCTGGTTTTGGAGATTCATAATTGTCGCTTTGAAAATTATTTTCTGTTTCGATAACAGCATATTTTCAGCCTTATTCGCACTTAACCTCTTTCGAACTGTATCTTGACTACTCTTTTGTTAAGCTAATCGTTGCTTATATATTTTCTCAGTCACCATAGTTCCTTTCCAATAAAAACGTTTACTTTTCTTCGCTTTATTCATTTTATTCACAGTAATTACACGACACGATATATCTCTAAGTAAACAAATATTTTGGAGTAGGTATATTTGGGAGTACCAACGTACCTATGCCTAGCATGAGAACAGACGCCACGGTTCCTTTCTTGCTCGCACATACGACGCGTAGCAGAAGCCATCTTAGCATTGCAGCCAACAAAAGAAAAATAAATTGTATAGAAGTGCGATGTTGTCACGTTTTATTTTCATGCAGTTTACTATTTTTCCTATACACTTTATATATACGTTTTTCTTTTTCTAAAGTTAAAAGCCTGCAAAATTCACTCTCAAAAGTTTGTGACATGGAAGTGATAAAATTAACATTTTAAACAATTCTACTGCTCTTTACATTATAAAAACTATCTCAATAACAAATAACACTCTATTTTTATGTATATATATGGCTTTTTCGGCCTTACATATGATAATAAGGTTTAAAATGACAATTTTATGAATTTCATCAACTTTTGACTAAGATTGTGTAGCTAATACATCCTTAAGGTGGTTTGGGCGCGTAGTGCCCTATCAAGTCGGGGCCCCAGTGGCGGCCTTCTTTGTTTTTTGCAATTTCCGAAATTTTAATTTCAGTAATCACCTCCGAACTACATTAGAGAGTTTTAAAAAATCTGAGTTTTGTTCCAAATCGGAAAAAATCGTCATTCCTATTACTTATTTATATATCTGCGCCCAGTGCGCATGCGTAAAAGCACATTTACAAAATTTATCGCTAATATCTCTTTAATTTGGTCGTTTACACATAATTATGATGACAGCATTGGAATCTACATAAAAAATGTTCAATTTGATACCTCATTTGATAAAAATTATCTCTTGTAACGCGTGCGCGAGTTAGGTAATTCGAGATTCGATTTACCCGCGCCGAGCAGGCATACTCACCGGGGGCGCGAGCGCGCGAGCATCCTGACCGGATTAGAACGGTCTCGCGACGCGTAATATGCCCGTCGCGTACCCGCGAAGCTGCTACGGCTTTATGCGAGTCACGGCAGCCATCTTCGTGTCTGCCGTCGTGCCGTGAACTTCTCTCCAGCGTGTCTCTCGTAAGTTACCTCGTCCGCGCCGTACTATCGTTTTAGAGTTACCGCGAGTGTAGTGGAGGCGCCGAGATAGTGTAGACTTGTGAAAGAGAGACAGAGAGAGAGCGATCCCGAGCCGCGTGAGCCACACGAGACAGCGAGCTAGGAGCCGGCACCCAGCCCGCCTGCCGACCCAATACAGCGAGTAAGAGAGAGAGAAAGAGAGCGCAACTGCTGTGCGAGCGACAGAGAGCGAGAGAGAGCCGAGTGCACTGGCTGCTCCTTCCTAACGTAAGTTTTCTACTCTCCTCTCGCGGGTTTATTGTAATGGCTCGCACGGAAATCGCCCCGTGCAAGCTTTCTGTGCCGTGTACGTGCGGGTGTGTGTCAGCCCGCCGTACTTTGACACCGCGCGCGAGATTAGCAGTTTCGCCGCGCGCCGTATCGTTCGCGCGTTTGAATATTAACGGTCGCGCAAACTATCTTATTGTTCTAATCAGCCATAAAATTGATACGAATACCTAAAGCAACGAAGCAGGAATTTTTTCTCAACTACAACCCCCCTATAATCGGCTTTACGGGGGTGTGACGGCAAAATCGATTACGTTGCCAATTTTTTTCTAGGTCTATTTTATCGTTAAAATGCATAATCGGCCATAAAATTGATACGAACACTTAAAGCAACGAAGTAGGAATTTTTTTTCGCCTTCAACCCCCATATATTCGACTTTTCGGGAGTGTTCCGGCGAATGGATTTTGTTCGTAATTTTTTTTCTAGGTCTATTTTGTCGTTAGAATGCAGAATCAGCCATAACATTGATACGAATACCTATAGCAACGAATTAGGAATTTTTTTTCTCCTACAATCCCTCTATAATCGAATTTTCGGGGGTGTTCCGAGGAATCTATTTCGTTGCCAATTTTTTTCTTAGTTAATTTCATCATTAGAATGCAGAATCAGCCATAACATTGATACGAATACCTAAAGCAACGAGGTGGGAATTTTTTTTCGACTTCAACCCCCATATAATCGACTTTCCGAGGGTTTTCAGGGGAATCGATTTCGTTGCCAATTTTTTTCTAGGTCTATTTTATCGTTGCATTGCATAATCAGCGCTAAAATAGATACGAATACCTAAAGCAACGAAGTAGGAATTTTTTTTCTCCTTCAACCTCTATAATCGAATTTTTGGCGGTGTTCCGGGGAATCGATGTCGTTGCCAATTTTTTTCTTAGTTCATTTCATCATTAGAATGCAGAATCAGCCATAACATTGTGCTTGTAGTTATTAGAGATTTGAATATACTGTGATATCTAGTTACTCGTCGCGTTGTTCATTACAACCTGTCCTTCTCCCGGATACCGCCGCCTCCGCGGGAAAACGACTCCGCCGGTCGTTTTCATATCTGAGCATAGCGGCCGCGCGCTTTACTCTTCGAGCGCGCGCTTTTCACTCAGCGATCCAATTAGTTGGAAAGCGAAGTTCGCGTGCGATCTTCGCGTTGTTTTCAGGATTCCAGGAGCAGATCCCCGGGCAAGTCATTTTAGTCTGACACCCGCGGCACCGTGTTCTAGGGCATCGCTGGCCTGTGGCTTGTTGGGATTTTCCCCCACTAGCCATCCCGTTACACTCTTAATAATGGAATAAATACAAAATTAATTTCTTTTCCAATAAGGTTACATGTTAAAAGACACGTTTTAGAAACCTAGTTTTCTCTAAAATTTAGTCGTTGACCTTGCATTTTCTTGACATGAATGGAAACTTTAATGTTCAAAGCATATCTGTGTTAAATTTCAGAAATATTTATCATGCATCAAACGTTGTATGAATTCTTTGTATATGAAGATATACGATTGGATAGACTGTATTCCCTGCCATCCCTTAAAATTGAGCTTCATGAAAATAACGTGCATAAATACGGAACATACTTTTGCTGTATTTTTCATTAGACAATAACAATGAATAAATGGTATAACATGTAAAAAACTTCAAAATATCTTCGAAACATTCGGAAATGTAAAAGGGCCTGAAACCGTATATGTATACCTCATCCCTGGAAATATATTTTACTTTGAATGACACACAAATCATTGTTGAGACATTATTCCAAAGGTAGTTTTTTACAAGCAGATAATTAGAGAACTGCCTAAGGCATTCTGTTCAAAAAGTAGAGAAATTTATGTATCTAAAAACATAATAAAATATTAATGATTTTTTAAGTGTTTGAATAAAAATGTAATTTAAACTTTAGTTTTTATTTATAACTATCTTACATCTGGAGCTTTCTAATATTACATATACTCGTATATGGTGACATAATATTACATATACTCGTATAAGTTCTCCTTTTAATTTTATGATTTTATTTTGCATTGGTTACGATTTTCAGCATTTGCTTCATTATGAAAAATATATATGTTTATAGGGACAAGGGTTACGTTTTTGAGGATATTTCTATGTATATAAGGTATAGCAAGGCGTTTCTGGGAACTGTACATATTTTTATATAGTAGTTCATATATTTATATATAGCAATTGTTACTACACTTTTGAGAATGTGTCTATCTATGAGGTAGATTAAGGCTCTTTTGAGAATTCAGTTAGATATCGAAAAGTACATTTTTCTAAGTTATTATTTATATTCTTTCGGTTTTTTCTTCAGAGCTGTTCATTGATTTGATTAGCATTTCTGAGATTATGTTTTCATTTATGTACGTGAAATCTTGTATATAATTTTAGCAGTCCATGATATATTATTATATAGGCACTTGTTTGCCGGTTTCGGGGACTTAAGCGGGGATTTATTCGAGTTCCCAAAACCGTCGAAAAATATAAATGTTTAATTTGCATTTTTTTCGCTGAGACTTGGATACATAGATTTGTGTAGTCAATGTAACCTCATGTATCGCGGTTTCATTGCTATGTATCAGTGAGTCCTCAAAAGCTGCATTTGACACACACACATATCTACCTATATTATACAGATGTTAGTGTTGTTTTTGAATATCAGCCCCCACCACCCGCTCCTCCGCCCCTCCTCCACCCCATCCTCCACCCCCCTCAGCCCCCCTCAAAATAACGTAAAAATCAGCGTATTTCTATGAGTTTTTTTATATTAAAATAGCCTCTGAGACCCCCCTAATCCCCCTCAACCCCCCTCAGCCACCCCCCTCCCCCTCTTACCCCCCTCATATTCATTTTTTTCTTTAATCGTATTTATCATCTCGGTATACATGCGACAAAGATCTTTTTTTCTCACACCACCCGTAAAGTATTGTGTTTTCACATTGACGTCAGGGAGTCTCGCTTCGCTCGGGCCGTAAATAATTAAACGGCACTAATCATCGGAAAAAATAGACATACGAGCATAGGCTTCGCAGTTTCTAGGAATGAGGTTATGTGACGTTTTCGACCCTGAAATTAAAGATTAAGCACAAATAACTTTCTGTAAGGTATATGGGAAAATTGTATATTTTTTTTTAACACAAATAAATCTTTTTTTCCACGCCACCCAAGAGGTAGATAGATAGGCGCGCTTTTTTTATGGAGGTTTCCCTTTTTTTACTATCTTTGAATTCATTTTCCATTAAATATTTCATTGTTTTTTCATAATAAAAAGTTAGTAAAAAATGGCCTATTCCTCTGTTAAAAAAAAATGTAAAATTTTCAAGTATTACTTTTGTTCTATTAAATAAACATATGTTATATTTTTAAACATTTTTATAGTTATTTAATTAACATAAATTTTAAGCTTGAAAGTCATTCAAAGCTTTTGAACTTCATATTCATTTCAAAGGTCGCTCAAAATATGACGCTAAAAATATTAATTATGAAGGTCGCTGAAAGCAGACCAAAACTTAAATCGAAACCGATGTTGAACTCTGAAAGTAGATCGATTTTGAAGATTAAGCAAAAGATCAGTTTGTTAATTTTATAAAGGTTGTTGAAAGTTAATCAATTTTGGAGGTCTGATAGCAGATCGATTTTGAAGGTCGTTGATAGCAGACCGATTTTGAAGCTCGCTGATAGCAGACCAATTTTTGAAAGTTAATCAATTTTGGAGGTCTGATAGCAGACCGATTTTGGAGGTAGCTGGTAGTAGACCAATTTTTGAAAGTTAGTCAATTTTAGAGGTCTAATAGCAGACCGATTTTGAAGGTCGTTGATAGTAGAATAAAATGTTCAGCAGTATTTTGGAAAGAAGAAAAATATAAGTCTAATTGTTGTAATAATGGTACAATAATACTTTCACCTTTAAGTGATTATGATAAAACATTGAAATAAATGTTATTACATAATCAAACATTCAGATATTTAATACGATATTATAATAATTTATTTTGTTTTGCAACCTTTAAGGCTAACGTCAAACATGAAAAGAAAAAAGGAAATTATAATTTAAAAATTCAAGGACAAATTTGTCACATTACGCCAAACACTTTATTACCTATCGGTAAAGATGAACCTTATTGTGGACAATTATATATTTATGATAATGTAACAGCACTTGAACGAAGGTTAAAAAAAATCAAGACTTAAGTGATGAACATATACGAATATTAATTGAAATATTAAACCGTAATCCATACGCAAAAAATTATAAACATATATATCAAATATCAAATTTAAAAAATTGCCCAAATTATAAATTGTATTTCGTCCGTAAAAATAATAATCAAAAGCATAGATATAATGCTCCTTTAACATCTGAATGTGGAGCAATAATAGTATCGAAAAATGAAATTCCAGAAAATTACGATGTATGTGTTGTAAGGGGTGGATACGGAAGAGAAGAGTAAAAAATACGCGCCGACATCGGGAATCGAACCCGAGCCGTCCGGACTGGAGGCGAGTATCTCTGCCGCGAGACTACCAACGCACTGCTCCCTGGCCCTCTACCTGGTGTGCTAACCGCAGGTGCCGGTAACACAGGGCCCTACTCTTGCGCCGGCTAGCGCTGTATCACACCTCGTTATATCCCCCACCCAAATTGCGAGCGTTAACGTCCTCAAGCGAGTGTATACCTTAAGAAGGCTTCTCCATACTCAACCGCCATTCAGGAGTAATCTCAACTGAATACTTCTGCGGGAGTCTCGTAGACTCTGTTCTACGTGGAGGTTGGATCAGTACAAGAGAAATCCTCTCATTTCCTTGACTGAAAACATGCGGCCCTCGCGCGATCAGACTTGAGTGAAAAACCCCGCTCGATTCTTGCGACTCAGGCCGCGCGTGTGAGTGGAAGGAAGAATTTCGATCGGACTTCTTTCGGATCGTGGAGTTTCAAAGGAAACGTGGATTATTTCGTTGTGGGCCATGTAAACGGGGTGGATACGGAGGAGAAGAGTAAAAAATACGCGCCGGCATCGGGAATCGAACCCGAGCCGTCCGGACCGGAGGCGAGTGTCCCTACCGCGAGACTACTAACGCACTGCTCCCTGGCCCTCTATCTGTTGTGCTAACCGCAGGTGCCGGTAACACAGGGCCCTACTCTTGCGCCGGCTAGCGCTGTATCACACCTCATTATAGTGTATATCCTAAAAACATTTCTGATAATGAACAAAAAAATACATATATTAATAAATTATCGCATCATATTGATCCTATGATGTTCCCGATATTATTTCCTTTAGGAGATTTAGGTTGGAATGTTGGTTACACTAAAAGAACAAGCGCTCCAGAAAAGGAGCATCTTACTATCCTACAATATTATTCATATAGATTAGCTTATCGACCAAATGGTAAATTTAGTCCATTATTATATTGTGGAAGATTAACACAACAATTTTTTTTACATGCATACGCTATGATGGAAAGTAATAGAATGAATTTTTTTCGAAATAATCAAAAAAAATTAAGAGTCGAATGTTATCAAGGTTTATTAGATCATGTAATGAATAATGCTTCTAATATTTCTAATAACTTTGAAAATAAAGAAAGATTAGGAAATATTTTTAGACTACCAGCCACTTACATTGGTAGTCCGAGATATATGCAACAGCATTATCAAGATGCAATGGCTATTATGAGAAATACTGGGAGACTTGACTTATTTATAACAGTAACATGTAATCCTAAGTGGCAAGAACTAAAAGAAGTTTTGATAAAATTTCCTGTAAGGACTACACCAAATGATATTCCAAATATAACAGTTAGATTATTTCATACAAAATTAATGTCATTATTAGATGACATAAAAGAAAATAAAATATTTGGAGATATTATATCATATATTTATACAATAAATATAATAATATTTATACGATAAATATATATCTGCAGAAATACCAGACAAAAATGAAGATGAAAACTTACAAAAATTAGTAATTAAACACATGCTCCATGGACCGCATACACATAGTTCTCCTTATTGTATAAAAGATAAAAGTATATGTAAAAAAATTTTTCCTGAATCATTTACAAATTATAGAAAATTTAAAAAGAATGGTTATCCAGAATATAAGCGAAGAAATAATACCTCAGAAAATTTTACGTATAAAGCAAAAAATAACAGTCAATTAATCTCAGTAGATAATTCTATGGTAGTACCTTATAATAGTTTTTTATTAGAAAAGTATAAGTGTCACATTAATGTAGAATATTGCGCCAATATTCAAAGTATAAAATATATATTTGATTACACACATAAAGGTGGAGATAGAGCATAATGTAAATTAAAAAAAGTTAGTGATACCAATGATGGTAATATATATGACGAAATTACTCAATTTGTTGATGGAAGTTATTTAAGTCCAATGGAAGCAGCTTGGCGATTGTAAAAATTTCCTTTATGTGGTAGAAAACATACAGTAATAAGTCTATCAGTTCATACAGAAAATCAACAAAGAATTATTTTTGAAGAAAATAACGAGACTGAAACTTTAGAAAATTATAAAACAACATTAACAGCATGGTTTGATTTAAATAAAAAAGATAATTATGCAAGGAATATAAAATATGTTAATATACCTAAATATTACAACTTTAAAAATAAATGTTGGATCAAAAGAAAACGAAATCAAGAATTATACCTATAATAGGTCGTTTAAATATTGTTTCTCCAAAGGATGTTGAACGATTTCATTTAAAATTAATTTTAAATCGTGTTAAAGGTGCAATTTCGTTTCAAGATTTACGAACGTATGAAAAAATTACATATAACACATACAGAGAAACTGCAACAAAAATAGGTTTAGTTGATGATGACTTACAAATAAAAAATATTTTTAAAGAAGCTTGTGACGTTATGTTAGGATATCAACTACGTCAATTTTTTGCTTGGTATTTACTATCTGAAAATATTAATGGTAATAATATTTGGAAGGAATTTAATAACTTTTTCATAGAAGATCTTAAAGATGATAAATTAAACAATGCCTCATACAAATAAATGAAATATTATCATTAAACGAAAAATCATGTATAGATTTAGGATTGCCTGAATCAAATAAAATCTTAAAAATTGAATGTAATGAAGTTAATAAGACTGCAATTTTATTCTGTGAAGAAATGTTTAGTAACATGTATACTCAACTAAATTTAGAAGAAAAGTATATTTTTGAGAAATTATTAAATAATGAACATAAGATTCATTTTATAGACGGTCCTAGTGGTTCAGGTAAAACATTTTTATACAAAACATTAATTTTTTACTTTTTGTCTAAAGAAAAAAAAATGTTATCAATGGCTTGGACTGGTATTGCGTCAATACTATTACCAAAATGAATGACAAGTCATAAAACATTTAAATTACCTTTAGATTTAGAAAGTATAGAAAGTGCATTTTTAAAATTAGACTCTGATAAGAAAAAATTACGGGAAGTAGATGCAATAATTTGGGACGAAGCATCAATGATACCAAAAAAAGTTTTAGACTTTGTAGATAAAACATTAAGACATGTTTGTAATAATAATTTACCAGTTGGGGAAAATTAATTGTATTAGGAGGAGATTTTCGGCAAATTCTTCCAGTTATTAAAAACTTTTGTAGAAACACAATTATACAAGAAACAATAAAATATTCAGATATTTGGCCACTATTCAATATAATGAAGTTAAAAAAAAATATTCGTTCTAACAATGAAGAATTCGCTTCATTTTTATTAGATATTGGAGAGGGAACAATTAATCCATTCAAAGTACCAAACAGTTGGAAAACTGACGATGTTTGTTTGAAAATATATAAAGATATAAATTATAATTTATCTAGGAATAATTTCATTTTAACGTCTCATAATGAAGATTCAACTATTCTGAATAATAAAATATTAAAATTGATCGATAGTGATGAAATGACTTATTATAGTATAGATACTGCTACATATAAAGGTGTTGATCTATCAGATGATAATATTTACATAAATTTTCCTATTGAATATTTGCATAATATTCGTGAAGGTTTACCTCCACATAAATTAAATCTGAAAATTAATGCGATAGTAATGTTAATAAGAAACTTAAGTATAAACGATGGTTTATGCAATGGAACGCGATTAAAAATAATTAGACTATTTAAATACAATGTAGAAGCTGAAATAATAACAGGTGAAGAAATCAGGAAATAAAGTTTTTATACCGAGAATAAAATTAACTACTGCAGAATCGTCTTCATTACCATTTATAGTTAATATAAAACAATTTCCTATCCTCTTAGCTTTTTGTATGACAATAAATAAATCACAAGGACAAAGTTTTGATGCTATAGGTATTTATATTAGAAAACCATTGTTTTGACATGGGCAATTATATGTTGCACTATCTAAATGTAGGAATCCTAATAATATATTTATTCAAAATGATTCGGAAAATACAGAGGAAATTATCAATATTGTGTGGAAAGAAATTTTTGATGAACAATTATAATTATTCTTATCTTTATTGTGTAATAAAATAACAAATTATTTTTTATAATATTTATATTAATCCAAAGTATATTAAATTAAAAAACATCGCAGACCAAGGTGATGTAAAACCAATACCATTACGTTGGGATCCAAAAGAAAAAAAATTTATAGAAGTTCACACCATTGAACAAGCTCAAATTTTAGACGATTTAAATAAACAGTTGTTAGAACATGACCACGAGGACAATAATTATATGAACAATTTAATAGATGAATACAATAATCATTTAAACCAAAATAAAACAGAATTTCCAGTATTATGGGATCCAGAAAAAAAAAATGTAGTCATGTATACATTGGAAGAAGAAAATCGACTGTCCGAATTAAATACAAAAATAGAAGAAAATATAAAAGAAACAAATAAGTATAATGAATATTTAGAGGAGTCATTGAAAGAATATAATTTCAATTATATAAAAAATCTAATTGAAAATCTTAGTAGATAATTGGTCTGCTTTCAGCAACCTTCAAAATTGGTCTACTTTTATTGACTTTTAAATTAAAAAAAAATGTATTAAAATATGTCTTAATTGGTTGCTATCAACAACATTATTAAAAAATGTTTTTAAAATCAGTCTGCTGTCAGCGACCTTTAAAATTAGTCTCCTATCAACGATCTTCAAAACCAGTCTGTTATCAGCGACCTTTAAGATCGGCCTGCTATCAGCGACCTTCAAAATCGGTCTGCTATCAACGACCTTCAAAATCGGTCTGCTATCAGACCTCCAAAATAGATTAGCTTTCAACAACCTTTAAAATTAGTATATTTTCAATGACTTACAAACTGATCTTTTGCTTAACCTTCAAAATCGATCTACTTTTAGAATTCAACAACGGTTTCGATTTATGTTTCGGTCTGCTTTCAGCGACCTTCATAATTAATATTTTTAGCGTCATACTTTGAGCGACCTTTGAAATCAATATGAAGTCCAAAAGCTTTGAATGACTTTCAAGTTTAAAATTTATGTTATTTAAATAACTATAAAAATGTTTAAAAATATAACATATGTTTATTTAATAGAATAAAAGTAATACTTGAAAATTATACAGTTTTTTAACAGAGGAATAGACCTTTTTTTACTAACTTTTTATTACAAAAACAAAAAATGACATATTTAATGGAAAATGAATTCAGAGATAGTAAAAAGGGGGAAACCTCTATAAAAAAAGGCTCCTACCTATCTACCTCTTGGGTGGCGTGAAAAAGATAGACTTTTTATATCTTTTATATATTATATAGAGTCTCTGTCACTGTTCAGCCCATATATTACCTTCACCTAGAGATATACAATTTCCTCATATGTCGTACAGAAAATTATTTGTGCTTATCCATAATTTCAGGATCAAGCGAAGCGAAGGCACAACTCGCGTGCGTTCGTGGTCCTCATTGCTACCGAAGGCAATATGCAATTTTTCCACATACCGTACAGAAAGTTATTTGTACTTAATGTTTGATTTCAGGGTCGAAAACGTCACATAACCTCACTCCTAGAAACTGTGATGCCTATACTCGTACGTTAAATATTTTTTATATAAAGACTTATGATCCTTACTTTTTTTTAATAATATCTATATAATAATCTCTACTATTTTTTTTTAATTTTAGAATAAAAACTGATAAATAAAAAGTCCACTTACTAATGGAGGGTTGGCGAGCGGAGCGAGTAGGGGGGGTACCCCCCTAGTATATATACACACACATTTCTCGAAAGGGGTTTATAAAGCCCGTTCTTTATATATAGAGGTTTATCGAGCCCGATTTTGATTATGCAGCCCGGGCTTCATAATATTTCTAAAGATAGGGGTTTATGCGGCCCGACCTAGAGTTTATAACCCCAGGGTCCATTATTTCTTTAGTCACTTGCCATAGGGAACTCTGAGCTGTAGGTACTAATATACAGTCTTGGGCTACATAAACCCCGATAAGTATATATATATATATATATATATATATATATATATATATATATATATATATATATATATATATATATAAATATGAAATTCTGGAAGTTTGAGGATTATATTCAGCACCCGCTTGGAAGTTTGAGGGGTTATGGGAAGTTTGAGGAGCCTCCTCAAACTTCCAATCTATATATTCAGCATCCGAGCGGAAGTTTGAGGGGTTTTCTAGAGTCTATTTGTCTAGAGTCGGTAACCTGAGGGTTATTATTTCTTTAGCCACTCTGACCGACCGGGGTTGAGCTCCTCAAACTTACTAGCCTAATATATATATATATATATATATATATATATATATATATATATATATATATATATATATATATATATACGCACGCACGCATGCACGCACGTACGCTCGCAGTCACACACATACGCACTCACACATACGCACGCACGCACACAATCACGCACGCGCAGACGCAGACGCGCATGCACGCACGCACGCACCACACACACACACACACACACACACACACACACACACACACACTGATGTGTGAAGTTTAAACTTTTTGGAGTGTATTGAACCGACCTTTTATTAACCAAATACGTTTTTTCACATTGAATTCTTTGTAACAAGATAAATCATTACCAATTACTTCACCACCGTAACTATCCGATAATATTACATTACTGTATTTGTGATTATAAAACTTTCGTGATTTTAAAAATAGTTTACACGAATTCCATATTTCGGGCCTAAATTTTTTCACTTGTTTCATTTTCGACTCAAACCCAGGTTTATTAAGTAATGAATTCGACAAACAACAATCCATTATTTATGACTTTATCATTACACAATACATAACACTGAAAAAAAATTTCTAAAAGTCCAAAGTAATATTTGCTTGGCATAAAAGCAATTTAAGCATGTATCTCCAGTGCGATCTACTTAACTCTCAAAGCATTATCGACCGGTCGGTACTAAAGCATATATTACCTGAGAGCACCGTAGTTTTTCGCGTCTGCGTGGCGGAACGTATCCAATGCATGATCTACGTGTTGGGGGTGGTCGATGATGTAGTCTGGGTAGTGCACTCCGCAGGTTTTTGTGTCTAGGTGTCGAAACTTACTCAATGCGTTGTCTAGGTATTCGGGATCACCGATGATGGAGTCTAGGAAGTGCGCTCTGTAGGTTTTTGCGTTTAAGTATAAGAATATACACGTTCGGACACCTCGACTCAATAACCTACGAAGTGCACTCCCTAGACTCCATTATCGGCGATCTCGAACACCTAGACCACGCCTTGGACATGATCTACCACCTGGACACAAAAACGTACGGAGCGCGCAACCTAGACTTCATCATCGGCCACCGAGAACATCTGGACCCCGCCTTGAATACGTTCCGACACGTAGATGTGAAAAACTTCGGTGCGCATTTCCTAGACTCCATCATCGGCCGCCATGAACACCTGAACCCCGCATTGTATACGTTTCGATACCTAGACGCAAAAACCCACGGAACGCACTTCCTGGACTCCATCATCGGCGACCTCGAACATCTAGACCACGCATTGGATACGTTGCGACGCCTAGACGTGAGCTACATACATCCATTGTTTTCGACTGTTCTTAGGTTAATTCTACCTGCCCTCTACCGAGCAAATATCTCATTTTACTGCCAAGTAAAAACTGCTTGATTCGATGAGCAGAAATTGCTTTACGCCGTTGGCTGTGGTTAGTAAAGCAGATTTAGCTTGGGTCCCGAGCAGAAATAGGCGTTTTTTTTTCAGTGTACAAACACGTTGTACGAAAAATGATGCAAAGAATAGCAACCGTCTTTATGGAGAGCGTACAAGCAGCGTCGGTTTATCCGGAAGTCTACGCTCACAGTTCATGACTGTAGACTAGTAGCGCCACGTATAAATTTTACTTATTAATGCTGAGTTAAAACGTTCAATTATAATTATTGTTATTATGAAATGCAATTACATTGTAACGGGATGGCTAGTGGGGGAAAATCCCAACAAGCCACAGGCCAGCGATGCCCTAGAACACGGTGCCGCGGGTGTCAGACTAAAATGACTTGCCCGGGGATCTGCTCCTGGAATCCCGAAAACAACGCGAAGATCGCACACGAACTTCGCTTTCCAACTAATTGGATCGCTGAGTGAAAAGCGCGCGCTCGAAGAGTAAAGCGCGCGGCCGCTATGCTCAGATATGAAAACGACCGGCGGAGTCGTTTTCCCGCGGAGGCGGCAGTATCCGGGAGAAGGACAGGTTGTAATAAACAACGCGACGAGTAACTAGATATAACAGTATGTTTACAATCACTAATCTCTACAAGCACAACGCACGTGCTGATTAGAACAATGAGTTAGTTCGCGCGCGACCGTTAATATTCAAACGCGCGAACTATACGGCGCGCGGCGAAGCTGCTAATTTCGCGCGCGGTGTTAAAGTACGGCGGGCTGACACACAGCCTCACGTACACGGCACAGAAGGCTTGCACGGGGCGATTTCCGTGCGAGCCTTTACAATGAACCCGCGAGAGGAGAGTAGAAAACTTACGTTAGGAAGGAGCAGCCGGTGCACTCGACTCTCTCTCTCGCTCCCTGTCGTTCGCACAGCAGTTGCGCTGTCTCTCTCTCTCTCTTGCTCGCTGTATTGGGTCGGCAGGCGGGCTGGCTGCCGGCTCCTCGCTCGCAGTCTCGTTCTGCTCGTGGCACACGCTACGCGGTATCGCTGTCTCTCTGTCTCTCTTGTATGCGCCTCCACTATTTGCGGCGCCTCCACTACCCTCGCGGGGTCTGACAAAAAAACGATAGGACGGTGCGGACAAGTAAACTCACGAAGACACGGAGGAGATCCTACTTGCGCGACGGCAGACACGAAGATGGCTCCCTTTTCTCGCGGGAACAGGTTAGCAGCTTCGCGACGGATGACGGACATTTTACGCGTCGCGAGACCGATTCGCTACGCGCGGCGCGCCTCGATTCGGCTGCGCAGGAGTTGCGCGCGCGCGCTCACTACCTTCGCGCGGTAGATTAGAATCGCGGCTAGACACGCGTTACACCCCCCCGCCAGACGCTGCTTAGGGGACCGTGAGCAGCTCTGCTAATCATGGCCGTCGTCGTACCTACTAATATGGTAGTAATGATTAGGAGAAGGAGGTTCGAAAAGGAATATTGAAGAATCGGAGTCACAGGTTTTTCTTTTTAATTTTTATTAAAAAAAAAATATAAAAAAAACTTCAGGGCCTCGCCCCTCTTCAACTGGCCCGGGAATACGATCGGCGCCCCTTGTGACGAGCTTGGTTGGGGCAATGTTTAGACTTTTTCACCCCAAGCTCGCCACACATGAAGCACCGGGGGTTCGCGTTACTGTCGAGCGCATCCCGGGCCGCTCGCTCTTCTTCGAGCGCCCTCCTAAGGCGCTCTTCTTCTTCTTGGAGACGGCGCTGGGCCTCTTCCTTGACCCGGTGCGCCGTCTCCTCCGCCTTTTCCCTGGCTCGCCTGGCCTCTTCCATGCGCTCCTGCGCACGAGCCAGGCGAGCCTCCTCCGCCTTTTGGAAGGCTATGCGGTGCAGCCTGGCGTCCCTGGCTTCTGCGGCGGCCGCGAGCTCTTCGCGCCGGCCTTGGGCCATTCCGACCCATTTGCCGGCTTGCCGCTCTCCGGCCTTACCGTGGCACTGGAGAAAGACCTCCAGTGCGGCCAGGGCAGCGTCCTCCGCAGCGCGCGAGGACTTGCTGAGGCTCCGCGCTTCCTCGAGGGCCTTCTCCACTGGGACCCAGGCCGCACCGACTTCATCACTCGGTGCCCACTTGGGGGCCTGGGTCGGAGAACTCTCTTTACTTTCTTCGTCGGCCCGAGCCGCGCCGGCGTTTCCTTCCGGCGCCATCTCTGAGGCTCGGACCGACGCCTCTTGCGAAAGCCGTTCTTCCCGGCTTTCCTGTTGCTCCTTCGGGGGACGAGGTCGCCGAAGCGGACTGGGACCGGCCTCTGCCCAGGCCGGCTCCGAAGGTCCCTTTCTTGGCTTCGGCGCCTCTATCTCCTCGATCATGACGGTGGAGGGCTCTTCCACTGGCTGGGGTGCCAGTGTCACAGCGTCGATGCCCTCCACGACCTGCTCCAAAAATCGATGACGGCGGGGTCAGGATTGCACTGGATTAATCCAGCGATCACCTTCTTCGCCGTCTCCGCTATTTCGGGAGTCAGGCCTTGCATGTCCTGAAACAGGTAAATCGATCCCGGGGAGGAGTGAGATTGAGGACTGGAAAATTAAGACGAACACAGGTTAGTACGTACGACACAAGTTGGACGGCACAATTATTGCTTTTTATACGCTCGGGTTCTACGAGGATTAATTAGTCCGGCATCAGCAGGTACGGGCTTCTTCTTCGAACCCTTTGGCCTCCCTGGGCCTCGCTTGGGTTCTGTTGGACCGGCCACACGCATAGGCCGGCCATCGCTCGCACGCTTTCCTGGCCTAACTAATAGCGCGGTCTTACGAGGTGGACCGCGCCTCTTAGCCGTCGCCCGAGGCTGTACATTCCCCTGGCTAACTCTGTGGCCCTCTGACGTGTTCCGTTCGGCTGAAGAGTCCCTCGCTGGTAGCGACTGGGCTACTTCTTGACTACTTTTGTCCAAGTAGTTCTTGGGCTCTCCTGCGGAGACGTATCTCTTGAGTTGCTGCGCATGGACGGGACGTATCGTTCGACCATCCTCACCTTGGATCTCATAGGTGTTTTCGCCTAGAATATTCACAATCGTGTAGGGCCCCGCGTACTTCGGGGCTAATTTGGCAGAAATCCCCTGAGCTGCTGAGGATAGTACCTTATTCTCTCTCCATACACGATCGCCTAGACAGAATTCTGGAGGTCGACGATGAGCGTCATAATATTTGGCTTGTCTCGCCTGCTCCGCTTGCGCGTCGGCCGCCGCCCGAACGTGCAATTCGCGGAGCTTGTCCATACGTACCACCCAATTGTTTATCGCCTCTTGCTGCCCTTGCTCTTCGGCTAACCTGTCTTCCTCCCGCCTTAGTGTCTTCGGTGGATCAGGTTGTCGGCCGTAAATGAGCATGGCAGGACTTATCTTTGTGGAGCTGTGTTCGGCAGTATTGTACGCGAACGCCAGCTCATTCAGTTTCTCATCCCAGGACCGGTGATTTTCCTCTGCGTAAGACATAATCATTGTCTTCACCGTTCGATTCACACGCTCGACAGGATTGGCCTGAGGGTGATACGGAGGCGTAAACGTGTGATGCACGTTTCTCTCCTTTAAGAATGCCTCTAATGGTGCATTTTTAAATTCAGTCCCATTGTCTGAGAGAAACACCTCCGGGACTCCGAATCGCAGACATACTCGCTCGTTGAGTCCCTTAATTACCGATTTACCATCTGCCCTTTTTATCGGAATTACTTCAATCCAGCGTGTGAACAAGTCCTGGAATATGAGAATGTATTCGTGGCCGTGCGTGGTTTTTGGGAGGGGCCCCATAATGTCGCAGGCCACGATTTGCCATGGACGCTCTGTAATTCGGCGTCCCATGAATCCTGTTGGAGCGCGCTGTTCGACTTTGCACTGCTGGCAAATTTGGCACTGGCTCACGTATCTGGCTACATCACGAGACATGTGTGGCCAATAATACTTTCGCTTTACTCTTTCTAGCGTTTTCTCGCGGCCCAAGTGCCCAGCAGTTGGAAAGTCATGGCATTCTCTCAGTACTTCGCGTCGCTTTTCGTGAGGGACTGCTAACTTCCATGCATCATCGTCGCCGAGAGACTCGTCTATGACTTCATTTGGTTCGTACTTGTACAGTCTCCCCACCGCCATTTTCCGCCTATTTTCCGCGCAGCGATTGATTTGTATTTTCGGCGCGCAGCGGCGAGCGGCCGGTGGTGCGTTCACCGGCCCAGCGAAAATAGATACCTTGATCCGCCCGCGCCGAGCGGCGGATCCCGTCTTCTTGGCGGCGCGTATCGAGATGCGTTATTTTTCTGTAAAGTCTTTTTTTTTTCACTCATCCGTTACAAATGGCGCCCTAACGTGTTGGGTTTAAGGAGAAGGTTAGCGACCGGTACGTTCGAGACCGGCCTATTCAAATCGCGTTTCGTTTAAATTCGCCCGGGCGCGAATCACTGCACCCGACTATTCAGCTGACGACCAATGACCATATGCCGGTACAGCTGATAGGCGCAGTGATTTAAACTCGCCAAGTCGAGGTGCCGGGCGTAAACAAACAGACAAGAAGGCTCGCGACGCTCATTCAAACATAAACACAAAACAGCCGATTGCTTGTTTTTGTGTGTGTTTATGTTTATGCTCGGGTAGTATTGTGTATACTTAGCCCGAGCCTTTTAAACTGCTGTAAAGCCAGGGCGAGAGCATTTAAACGACGATTATCGTTGTTTTCGTCGTCATATGTGGCGAGAATTAAATTCCTTTTTTTGACGCGAGATTTAAAGCGATTTTCACGCAATTTTTTTTTGGTTTGACCGTGCCTGTGTGTGCAGCCGGTCGAAAGTGAGAATACTTTCATCTTTTTTTTTTTGGTTGCGGGAATTATTTAAATCGTTATCGTCGCGAATTTTTTTTTGGAATAGCCACGCTCTCTCCCTAGCTAGCTGCATCGAGATACGTCATTCTCGAGAAGCTTGGGACAATTGTGTGTGGTAGTTAGAATTCTAACATTGTAATTTGCGTAACAGACGGCCAATTAGAGAGAGAATCTCAGCAGTTAGTTGCGCTTACACACACAATTCGTCATCAAATTTTTTATATAATCGGTCTAGCTTCGCAAGATGGAATCATCGACCCCAGAAGAACTAGCCGATAGGATGGAGCATTGGCGCAAAAATCTAGAGCTGAGCTTTGAAGCTGTAATAGAAGCAAATATAGCTCTAGATTTAAGAAGCACCGGACATCTCGAGGGGGATTCTAAGCGAATCGCTCAATGGCTAATGGGAAGTTACAACCCAGCCCACTTCACACAAAAAATAAGTGGAAGTGATTACGAGCAGTTCACAAGGAGGCTCGATTGCAGGAATAAATTCGTCAACACGACGACCCTCAATACAAGTGGCGCTCCAGAAGTGAACCGAATTGCCGATCCCTCAACCCACAGCCTGTTTCAGCAATTGGCGTCGAACAAAGCAGTCGACAACAACTTGCTGAGTTCCATAAAGACACATGTCTTGCAGATGAGGAACCAAAGAGCAGGCAGTCCTCCTGACGTAAGACACGAGGCTCTTACGTCACCACGGAGCACTTTATCTCCAGCGGGAGGACCGGGTGATGTCCAGGTGCACCTAAGGTGCAGCACAGCTTGGGGGAGGGGAGATTCCCCGATCTCCTTCCAGTCCGAAGAATCCGAGGACGCGAGTCGCGAGGGGAATGCAGACCGCACATGGATTTCGGACAGCTGTGCAGCAACCGCACCATCGCCATCATCTTCAGCTTCCATCCACGAAATCGACGTCGGAGTAAGCACAGCCTGGGGGAGGGGAGATTCTCCAAGCTTCCCCCTGTTCGAGAAGTCTGATACTTCACGTCGCTTGGCGTATACAGACTGCCTGAGGGCACCGAACGGCTGTGCTGAATACTCCCAAGCCCAAGACGACGGAGTAAATGCAGCCTGGGGAAGGGAGATTTTCCAAGCTTCCCCCTGTCCGAAGCGTCTGATATGGCCCGTTTATGGAATATATCGGCATCGGACGGCTGTATTACTCATTCAAAGACTCCTGAAGACGAAGAGCAGACAAGCCTTCCAAGGAGCAACGAGGAAGAGATCGATAGTCTGGGGACGGCACAACCGGTGGATCGAACGCTGATTACTTCGCAATTTCGCGACGTATCGACGCAAGCAGAAGGCGAACGTCATTGCGAATGCGAATGTAATCAGACGCGTAAATTGGAGGAGGAGAAAGTTAGGCGCCTAAGCGAAGAAGTGAGGCGACTGCACGACGAGCTGCGCCAGCTACGCGCGCAAATGTCGTCACTTCATAATTCCGCTGCGCCTAACAAGAAACGAGCCGCAGGTGCAGCCAAACACTCTGCAAAGCAACCTCGATCGGACCTAGGGACTAAAGACAACAAGAAGTCGTCCCGAAGTCTTCAAAAGTCCAGCTCGACAGGGAAAAAAGAGGCGTATGCAGCGGCCATGCAACGACCTCCAAAGTTATCCAAAAGAGATAAAGGCAGAAAACCCTCGAGTGGACTGGGTTCGAATCAAGGAACAGGTTCGAATCCTTGGACGACGGTAGCCTCTCGACGTCCCAAACAGCGGTATATCCAGCAGGGGTTGGATAGTCGAGTATACCGCTCGTCAAGATCGAGGAACGCGCTCGGAGCATATAACTCCCCACCACCGAGTCCAACCAGAAAATTGTGTTGGACGTGTAGGTCACCAACGCACCTTCACTGGGCCTGTCCGGAGCGGAAAGAGGGCCCGAAGACGAAGACAAGAAGAAGACGAGATGATCTGCCAAGTCAACCTTGGAGGAATGACGGCAGTTGTCGACCGGAGCCCCAGCGCCAGAAGTGCCAACAGTCTCCGGTCCATCAATCGTCTTGGGATTGGTCTCGACCGCCGTTGGAATTCAGCGGAATTACGGTGGTGAGCGACCCACCGTGTGCGTGCGGACGATCCCTCGACGTGGATCGTCTGATCAGCCGTTTAGTACACGAGCTGATCCGCGCGTATCCGGAACTGTCGTCTCTGCCGCCGACGACGACGTAAAGTCGAATCGAATGAGAGCCTCAGTATCGAGTTGCTTCTCTCCCGCTACGCAACGTCTCGGAGAGGGGTATAACAAGGTTCCAAGATAAAATACAGAGAAGATAAGCATCTCGGTCCTCCGTATTCTATCGAACCCGTTAGGCTCTCATTCCCGCGAATTCGTATATCTCGAGCGAGTATTGACATCGCTCGGACGATGTATTCGCGTTAGCTACGCGCGGGGCAGGCACGACTTTGACCGTTGCTAAGTCGCGCCCGATTCTTTTTGAATCAGATTCTCTCGGGCTGTCAAACCGAGCGTACGCGAGTTAATTTGATCGTCCGCGAAGAAAACGGTATCGTGCGTCCTCACCGGTGCAGAGCAGCGCCCGTACACGTACCGACCACGAAGAGCAGCGCACGTGAGCAATCCGAGCCACTCCTGGGGTCCGAAGCGTCTGTAGGTGAACGCTGCACGTTAGGACTCGGCCTGAAAACTCTGAAGTCGACCGGAGGATAAGGCCTGACGCAGGAGCGGATTCGTGAGCGAGCGACGAGGGGAGTGCACTCCCCTCCCGGTAAGACTCTTCGCCTATTTTCCGCGCAGCGATTGATTTGTATTTTCGGCGCGCAGCGGCGAGTGGCCGGTGTCTTGATCGCCGGCCCAGCGAAAAACAATCACATCGATCCGCCCGCGCCGAGCGGCAGATCCCCCGCCTTCTTGTCAACGCGCAACGACACGCGTATTTTGTATAGGACAATTTAGAATAGATCTTGTTATAGTTTTGAATGTAACCAAGACCACTCGTTATTTATTAACCTTCACCTAACCTTCTCCCGGATACCGCCGCCTCCGCGGGATCGTCGAACCAAGACGACGATCATTCTGAGTGGCCGCGCCTCGCGTCTAGCTAGCGCGGGTATTAACCCTTTCCGGCACACGGAAAAGTCGAGTTCAATCGTGAACTCGACATTTGTAAACAGGGATCCAGAGAACATCAACCCCGAGTGCTCGGCGTAGAAGTAGCACTCGACGGCACCGTGTTCTAGGGTTCGGTTCGCGGGATTACAAAAGATTTACCCAGGCCTCCCGTTACAAATGGCGCCCAACGTGGGGCCCGAACCCACGACCCTGACATTAAGAGTCTCATGCTCTACCGACTGAGCTAGCCGGTCCCCACGTTGGGCGCCAGTTGTAACGGGATGGCTAGTGGGGGAAAATCCCAACAAGCCGCAGGCCAGCGATGCCCTAGAACACGGTGCCGCGGGTGTCAGACTAAAATGACTTGCCCGGGGATCTGCTCCTGGAATCCCGAAAACAACGCGAAGATCGCACACGAACTTCGCTTTCCAACTAATTGGATCGCTGAGTGAAAAGCGCGCGCTCGAAGACTAAAGCGCGCGGCCGCTATGCTCAGATATGAAAACGACCGGCGGAGTCGTTTTCCCGCGGAGGCGGCGGTATCCGGGAGAAGGACAGGTTGTAATAAACAACGCGACGAGTAACTAGATATCACAGTATATTTACAATCACTAATCTCTACAAGCACAACGCACGTGCTGATTAGAACAATGAGTTAGTTCGCGCGCGACCGTTAATATTCAAACGCGCGAACTATACGGCGCGCGGCGAAGCTGCTAATTTCGCGCGCGGTGTTAAAGTACGGCGAGCTGACACACACCCCCACGTACACGGCACAGAAGGCTTGCACGGGGCGATTTTCGTGCGAGCCTTTACAATGAACCCGCGAGAGGAGAGTAGAAAACTTACGTTAGGAAGGAGCAGCCGGTGCACTCGACTCTCTCTCTCTCGCTCCCTGTCGTTCGCACAGCAGTTGCGCTCTCTCTCTCTCTCTCTCTTGCTCGCTGTATTGGGTCGGCAGGCGGGCTGGCTGCCGGCTCCTCGCTCGCAGTCTTGTTCTGCTCGTGGCACACGCTACGCGGTATCGCTCTCTCTCTGTCTCTCTTGTGTGCGCCTCCACTATTTGCGGCGCCTCCACTACCCTCGCGGGGTCTCACAAAAAAACGATAGGACGGCGCGGACAAGTAAACTCTCGAAGACACGGAGGAGATCCTACTTGCGCGACGGCAGACACGAAGATGGCTCCCTTTTCTCGCGGGAACAGGTTAGCAGCTTCGCGACGGATGACGGGCATTTTACGCGTCGCGAGACCGATTCGCTACGCGCGGCGCGCCTCGATTCGGCTGCGCAGGAGTTGCGCGCGCGCGCTCACTACCTTCGCGCGGTAGATTAGAATCGCGGCTAGACACGCGTTTCAACATATTTAACCCTTATTCGGCACACTTCCGTGGAGTTAGTGGAGTTACGTATTCGTCACACTGGGATCTTATGCACCCCAGTGACAAAAACCGTTATAATAAATAAAGTATTTTATATTTTATTAACTTAATTTTTTTCGAAAGTATACTTTTTAAAGTAGTTTAGGTTATGTAGCCAAAAAATTAAGCTTAGTAAGTAGTTTTAAAAAATTAAAATAGCGAAAAAAAAGATGATTTCACAAAAAATCGTGGGGTGCAAATGATCCCAATTTGCCGGACAAGGGTTACATAGTCTCCTAATTTTTTTCCATAAATATGGATTATTTAAATTGAAAAAGCGTTACTTATGAGTTAAATGTAAACTCATTTCACAAAATTTCAAATCATATTCGTATTTGCGCATTAGTTACCACAATATGACGTCGTAGCACCAGTAGTCTACAGTCATGAACTGTGAGCGTAGACTTTTGGATGGGCGTTATTTTGACGTTGGTGGCGCTAGCGATATGGGAGTAATAGTTATTTTCGATACAATTGTGCGAAGTGAGTCATTCTCACACGGGTGTACTTTGTCGCCCGAGCGAAGCGATGACCCTTTTCGGTCACATGTATCGAACTCTATTTTTTTTAACGGAGTGTGTGAAACTAGCCTTGTTGTTTGTTTTGCGTGCGCGAAGTAGCTGTTTCTCGCACGGCGTGTGCGAAAGTAAATTGATCTGCGCATGCGCGACTTTCTCGCCTACCAAGCTGATAGATTCGCAACGAATCAAATAATCACCACAATCGTCCCCACGATTGTTAATTGTACGACGGCGTGTTCGGTGTATAAAACCGTATAGCCACGAAGTGCGAAACGCTCTTGTACAGTTTTATGACCTCGTAGTCAGCGAGTTAATTGTATTCTGCGAGGCGTCAGTTTTTGTTAGCCTTTATTCATCTTTGTAAATTCAGTGTATATTTATTTAACAATTCAAATAAGTCAGGGTTTTTTTATGCCGCAAGGATTTTTCCTATAAAATTTGTAGAACTTATTTCAAATCAAAAAACAAAATAAATTTTCTTTAAAACTAAAATACTGAACCGCCTATGGCAAGGTATTACACGATTATTCAGTCTGTGTTTTGTAATTTTTTCTATATAATAGGCTTAGTATCAGTTAAAAAACCGCTGCCAATTCATTGGCACGTAGCTTCCTCAAACTAATTTATCAATTCCTTTTTTTATACTTTTTTATAAAATAATTTTTTTCTCAAAAACAAATGAAGAAAATTTATTGAAATTTTAACCAAACATAGTTTTTAATAAGTGGTTAAAATTTTGAGTCGATTTGTCAAATATTCTCTAAAAAACAAGTATTCGAAAATATTTCAAAATAATTAGTTCTTTAAGAAATAACAAACATCTGTACTATTTTAATTGTAATATTATATTCAAAACCTTTTAAAATTACTGATCAGCTTTACTTCAAATTATATTTTCTTTTTAAATTTTTACACATACATGCCTATACCATACACCAAATTGTGTTACATACGGGAATATTTTTACTTTACTTAAATTAATACCGTCTTTAATTATTCATAAAAAAATGCATGTTTTTTGAATGATCGGCAATTTCATTAATCTACCTTCATTATACATACGGACTGTTGGAATTTAGCGTAGGGTCTCACATACTCACACACACACCCCCGAAAGTAAACATTCTCTCTGGCACGCGACATCATCCGACTCTTCAAAGCCAATCAGCGCTAGCGTTAGATCGGGCGTTTTTGGGGAGAAGACCTCGCGGTCTCTCCCCCAACGATTAGTCAGTCAGTCTAGCCATGGATCGCCTCACGAGCACTTCGCCTCCCCCACCTCGCGCTACTTTAAAGATAAATAAAACACCTTATTAAAGTAATGAAAGGTTTAAATTCATTACTAAAACCCCTCACATTTTTGGTCCTTCGAGCCGGATTTCTCGCGCTATCTCGCGAGTGCATCGAGTGCTACAGAGTGGAACGACGTCGTGACACTCGTGCAAGACTCGCGGCTACCGGCGGCCGCCTTTAGATTAACTCCAAAGAGCAGCAGAAGCTCGCAGCTCTCGCAACACGGGGAGGTACTCGCAATCGGCCGGCGCACCTAGAGTCGACCGAGAAACAGCGTCAATGAGGCGATCCATCTGGGAGGAGAGGCAACGTCGGGGACGACGAACACAGCTGCTGCGGACGAGATCGCCCGCACAACACAGCCGAGAGCTACAGTAGTGAGCCACGCGTCACGACGACGCCGACCACTTCTCCGAGGACAACCAGCCCACGGAGAAGCTCTCTCCCATGCACCGACAGCGCTGCAGAGCCCGCCGGCCGCCATCTTGGCCGCGGCGCACAGACACACACTCATCCAGCGAAGGTACAGGAGCGGAGAGCAGGCGACGTCGCCGACTCACCGCACTCGCTGTAGCGATAAAGTCCCGCCGGCCGTCTCGGCCGCGGCAAATCTCAGCGCACGACATCGTGCCTCACAGCCGCCGCAGTCGCCGCCTCATCGTAGCTGACGACGGCGCTGCCCGCAGACCGCGGAATTCGCCAGTATCGGCATAGCTGCCGCTGTCGCCGAGTGAACATTCGCCAGGCTGCCGCCGGCGTCATTTTCACACAGCACGTGCCCTCCACAGCGCAACTCGACAACCCGCTGCTGCCTATCAACATTACCTCGCCGAGATCGGCGATACAGACGAAGCTCGTCGCGCGCACGCTCACCCGAGTGCAGTGTGTCGATAAGGCAGGGAGCGTCGGTCAGTTATCTGACGAGCATTCAGTGGAGCAGCATACAGAGTTAGGAAGAGCTTCTATGCAGGGAAAAACCTCTACAACAGGTGAACATGTTCCATTAAAACATACTCCTGCATCGTTCAGTACTGCTATAATTGTTTATAGTTTTATTTCGAATTAACTTTTGCTCTCAATTTTATTGAATTTCAACTTTAAAGTATTTTGGAGCGCTTAGAAATTACTTTGTTCATTTTACATGATTAGTGCACTGTAAATTATGGATAGTTTGTATAATAATTCTGCCTCTAAGTTTTCGAGTACGATGTCTAGTCTCTTTAACAGTAGTTATGTTCTTTACACTACATTATAGCATAAGTCGAGTCGCTTTCTACATTATTAAGTCGTATAGAGCTGCTGAATGGTTATTAGTTATATTTTTCTTGGGTCTTAGCTTATAATTCACCAGCTGTTGTTGATTTTCTTTAATCAAGATGGCAACCATCGATAGACAACTCAGCAGTCGTGCGCCAATTGTCAATGCCTACGACAACTTCAAAAAGGCAGGCAAAGCAAAAATGACAGAAGGCGCTTGCATCTCTCGTATGCAAAGGTTGAAAGATCTTTGGAATAGATTTGAGTCAGATCACTTTGAACTGCTCAGTGATGAAGATGTCGATTCTTCTGACAGTTACTTCAGCACTAACGTATTCGAACAAATTGAGGAAGCTTACTTAATAAGTTTAGGGCTGTTCCAGGACTTTTTGTGCTCTCTCAAGGCGAGCCAAACCCCCGCAAGTGACAATTCACAAATCAGTGTAGGTACTGAGACTTTTCAGCTTAATCAAGCGAAACTACCTCAAATAGTTTTGCCAACGTTTAAAGGTGATATCCATGAATGGGTCAAGTTTCGTGACACGTTCAATGAGATGGTTCTTAAACGAGCCAATCTTCCCAATATTTATAAAATGCATCATCTTCGTAGCTCGTTGAGCGGAGAAGCTGCAGAACTTCTAGATGAAATTCCCCCAGCTGGTGAGAATTTCGAGAGCGCTTGGACTACTATTAAGTCCTTCTATGACAATCCGAGCTTATTGATTAGTCGTCTTGTCAATAAGCTTCTCGCTTTCAATGCTATGTCTTCTAACACAGCTCATGAGATAACTCGAATTCGTACGGGCGTCAACAACCTACTTAAAGCGCTTCAAGCGCTTGGTAGCCCCATTGATTCATGGGATCATATTACAGTGACTTTGACTGTAAGTAAGCTAACAACACATCTCCAAGCCAAATGGGCAGAGACAGTAGCTAAACGCGACGATGCCAACGTCCATCCTACTTTCGAAGAACTTGATAAATTTCTGAACACAGAAAGATTATCACAAACTCACCTTGAAGGCGCCAAGTCTTCGAGCACCTCTTTAAATCAAGATGGTAGAAATACTAGTAATAGTACTAGATCAAAAAGCGTCAAAATGGTTCACGTGGTTCAAGAGAACGTGAGTCGCTCTTCCTCATGCGCTATCTGTAAGGATGAACACCTGGTACAAGAATGTTCGGTCTTCTTGGCCAAATCACCTGCAGATCGAAAACGACTAATCATGTCGAAACACATTTGTTTTAATTGCCTTGGCGGACACCTCATTCCTAATTGTAAAAGCAAGGGCAGATGTAGAAGATGTTCTGGTAAACATCACACATTACTTCACATTAACTTTTCAAAGCAAAATCCTGCACAGTCTAATACGTCTTCAAATTCTTCGAACGATGTACTGAAACAGGCAGAAGTCCCCGCTACCTCTAACAATAATACTGTCGTTTTGAATTCGAATTCAGCAAACTCTGCTCGAGGGCGAGGTCTTGTATTATTGGCAACTGCGTGGGTTTATGTTCACTCCGTTAACGGCAGAGTGCGAGCTGCTCGAGTATTAATCGACCAGGGAGCACAGTCGTCATTCATCACAGAAGATCTCTGTCAACGTTTAAGTTTAAGTCAAAAACCCGTTCGAGTGCCTATCTCAGGCGTAGGGAACGATAAGTTGTTCGTTTGTAAAAGTGAAGTCTCTTTTTCAATCGCACCGCACTTCGATTCTATGTTTGTGTGTAACGTTACAGCTTTTGTCATACCACGTATCACTGCCTATGATCCATTTATAGGTCAACCCAAGGACTGGAGACATCTTCAAGACATCACTCTCGCTGACCCTCGATTCGGAGCGTCAGATAAAGTCGACGTGCTGCTCGGTGCTCAAATTCACGCCCAGATAATCGAACAGGGCCTGCGCAAAGGAGATTCGCCAGACGCTCCAATTGCTATGAAAACGTTGCTGGGGTGGATAGTCTCCGGCCCAACATCGAACTCGCCTCGTGATCAACACACAGTTCTGACAGCTAATCTCCAAGTGGACGACGTGGAGCTCAACGGTCTCTTGAGGAAGTTTTGGGAGATTGAAGAAACACCCACCACTGAGCGTCATCTCACCGAGGAAGAGAGGTTCTGCGAGGAATTTTACAAATCTACCGTAAAGCGTAACGACGAGGGGAGGTATCTGGTGAGGTTACCATTTAAGTCTAATGTACCGAACGTATGGGAAGGTTCATACTCCCTCGCTCTACGCATGTTAACTACTCTCGAACGTAAGTTTTGTAAAGATCCACACTTGCATACAGCTTATTTGCAATCGATGCAAGAGTACATAGATTTAGGTCATATGCGCCGGGTTAGTCTCGATGCACACTCTATCGATCAATGCTTTTTTCTCCCGCACCATGGAGTCATAAAAGAAAGCAGCGCAACCACGCGATTACGCACTGTCTTCAACGCGTCGGCTAAAACCAAAATCGGTAAATCACTCAACGATTTCCTTCTCGTAGGTCCAAACCTCTTAAGTGAAACGATTGATCTTCTCTCTAGTTGGAGGCGATATCCCTTCGTATTTTCAGCCGACATTGAGAAAATGTTCCGGCAAATCTTGGTACAGAGTGAAGATCAGCACTTTCAAGCCATAGTTTGGAGGGGGGAGGAGACCGGAAGTGTAGAATCATTCTTTTTAACAACTGTAACATTTGGCTTAGCCAGCTCGCCATATCTCGCTAGTCGCACCCTTAAACAGTTAGCTGAAGACGAACGCGCCGCGTTTCCTCTCGGTAGTTACATTCTTGAAAGGGAAGTTTACGCGGATGACGTTCTCTCTGGCGATTTCACATTAAATGGAGCGCGAAACAAACAGGAACAAGTCATTAACCTGTTATGTAATGGCGGCTTCAAACTACGTAAATGGTTAGCTAATCGCGATAAGTTACTCGAGGGGCTCCCCCCGGAAGATCACGCTCCTGAAACTAATCTGAAGGTCGGGTTAGGATTTTCAGTTCTAGGCATCGCGTGGGATCCAAAATCTGATTGTTTTTATTTCAATCTAGAACTTGAACGTCTAACAGAGCCAATCACAAGACGTTCTGTATTATCTAAAACGGCAAAATTGTTCGATCCTCTCGGTTGGATTTCTCCAACGATCATCGTCTTAAAAATCTTTCTTCAGTCGTTATGGGCGTTAACCAAGGAATGGGACCAAGTTTTACCAGTGGAACACTCTGACTACTGGAGAGAATGCTATTCATCGTTAGCAGCCCTTTCCGAGATTCGTATTCCTCGATATGTTGGTTTGACGTCAACCCAACAAAGCTGCGAACTCCATGGTTTTGCAGATGCCTCGAAATTAGCGTACGCCGGAGTTGTCTATTTGAGGGTCTTGGGTGAGAAACCAACTGTATATTTACTAGGTTCTAAGACGAAAGTAGCTCCCGTTAAAACCTTATCAATTCCGCGACTCGAACTCTGTGCCGCTCAGTTGGTGACTAAACTAACTCGGCATTATGTTGATCATTTGGGTCTTCAAAGACTCAAGATACACCTATGGTCTGATTCGAAAGACGTTCTTTATTGGATCAAAGATGTACCCGCCAAATGGCCGACATTTGTTGCCAATAGGTGTGCTGATATCGCCACCATGCTAAACGATGCTTCCTGGCATCATATTAATGCAGCGGATAACCCCGCCGACATGGCTTCACGCGGTATATCCGCCCGGGAACTTGTAAATAATGATTTGTGGTGGCACGGCCCTAGACGCTTAACAGAGAATAGTAACGAATGGCTCTGTTCGAGCGAGTTTTGCTCCCTCTCAGAATGTTCAGTCGCCTTACTCACTGAACTTCGTGTAGACGATCCATCGCTCACCATAGCAGCCGTAACTAATACTAAGACCCCAGAGATCTGGGACCTAGTTCGTCACTATTCTTCACTCAGTAAATTAATTCGTATCACTGTATATATACTCCGTTTTGTTAGACGAATTTCTCACAAAACCTCAGTTGCTTCTAGAATTTCACCAGCGATTGTAGATTTTCCAATTCATGAAAGCCCACATATTATTGGGTCTGAAATTCGACAAGCTAAGATAGTATGGAGCTATCTCACTCAACTCGAGCATTTCAGTAAAGAGTTCGAACTCTTGAAGACGAAACAGCCTCTTCCCCGAGGTCATTACCTCAAAACTTAAACCCCGTCTACGAGGGTGGAGTAATTAGGGTGGGCGGTCGCCTTAAGCACTCCTCATTGAGCCATGACGAGAAGTTTCCAATCATACTTCCAGCGTCGTGTACGTTCACTGATCTAGTGATCCGCTACGCGCATCATTTAACCCTGCACGGCGGCAATCAACTCTCGCTCGCTTTAATCCGGCGCCTCTTCTGGGTCATAAAGGGAAAGTCGAAGGTGAAAGTCTTTATTCGCAACTGCGTCACTTGTAAGCGCTTCAGAGCGATGCCACAGTTGCAACTAATGGGCGACTTGCCGGCTAAACGTGTGCAACCCGCTCGCCCATTTGCGCATTCCGGTGTCGATTATGCGGGTCCCTATTTACTTCGCACTTCGCGCCACCGAGGGTACAAGTCGTATAAAGGGTACTTCGCTGTCTTCGTTTGCTTATGTACTAAAGCTGTACATTTGGAGGTCGTTGCTGGATATGACACGGCTGCGTTTCTTGCAGCATTCAGACGTTTCACCTCTCGTCGCGGACCTTGTTACAGTCTGACTAGTGATCAAGGGACGAACTTCGTTGGTGCGGATGCAGAATTACGACTTCTGCACGCCGCTGGCTCCGACTTTCGATACGCGCTCAAGCAGGATCTCGAAAAGATTGGTACTTCGTGGACTTTTAACCCCCCCAGTGCTCCTCATTTCGGCGGCCTCTGGGAGGCGGCCGTTCGTTCAGTGAAATATCACTTAAAGCGCCTCGTCAGCGACACAATTCTCACTTATGAGGAGTTCGCCACACTTCTATGTCAAGTGGAAGCGTGCCTCAATTCGCGACCTCTAGTACCACTCAGCGAAGATGCATCTGACGTGTTGGTGTTGACGCCAGCGCACTTTTTAATTGGTGAACCATCTTTTTAATTGCAGAACCAAGGAACACCGATGAGGTAGTACCTCCTCTTTTACGCTGGCGACGGACTCAACAATTTGTTCAACGATTCTGGGATTGTTGGTCCTCAGATTACCTGCAGCAACTGCAAAAGAGAGTCAAATGGAAAGAGACTCTACCATCCCTCAAAGTTGATGATGTAGTCTTGATTCGCCGTGAATCCACCGCTCCTACAAGATGGCCGTTGGCTCGCGTCATACAAGTATTCCCTGGTTCTGATGGACTCACCCGTGTCGTCACCGTACGTACAGCTACCACGACACTGCGTCGTCCAATCAACAAGATCGTCAAACTACTCAGCGCTGAGAATATGTCGGAGTCCGAGCCGACCGTTACGCATTAAGACATTTAGCTATACATTAAATTGTACCTGCGTGTACAAATTTTGTTCATATGGAGGTCGTAGTTTAATCTTAAATTGTACCTGCGTGTACAAATTTTGCTCATATAGAATCAGTAATTTAATCGAAAATGGTACCTGCGAGTACGCTCTTTAGTGTTAAATTCACGGGCGCTTCTAAGTATGCGTAAATTCTCGCTTCGTTTACCATCTTATTGTCACGCGTTTGTATTAGGCCTTTAATACCCTGTATAATCGTTTTGTTAAAACGAGGTGGGCGGAATGTTGGAATTTAGCGTAGGGTCTCACATACTCACACACACACCCCCGAAAGTAAACATTCTCTCTCGCACGCGACATCATCCGACTCTTCTAAGCCAATCAGCGCTAGCGTTAGATCGGGCGTTTTTGGGGAGAAGACCTCGCGGTCTCTCCCCCAACGATTAGTCAGTCAGTCTAGCCATGGATCGCCTCACGAGCACTTCGCCTCCCCCACCTCGCGCTACTTTAAAGATAAATAAAACACCTTATTAAAGTAATGAAAGGTTTAAATTCATTACTAAAACCCCTCACACGGACATTTTAAAAAAATAATATTTTTTTAATCCAAATGACTGAAAACATCTTTCTAACATGTTATCTTGAAAACTTTTTCTCCAGCGTCACGAAGCTTCCTCTATGAGAAAACCAAATTAAAATAATTTTCACTCTCACGGAAGTCAAGTGATTCTGTAGGCTCTTGCGGAAGTGAAATTAAATGTTTCACTTCAGGTGCTTGGATTGCCAAATTGGCTTACTATATATTTAAAAATAAAAGATATGATCGCAGTACTTGTTTCCGAGTAAAGTGTAAAATGTAACTTTACCCCCGTGGTACAAACAATACTATTATGTCACTCAATTTAACTTATGATTACTTGATTATAAAAAATTGATTTCAATACTTTCTTGTGTTTAATTTGTATAATTTGATTTTCAGTGTAAAGTCCAAATGTGCACGTGTAATATATATGAGCAATTCTCTAGAACTTTTAACTTTCACAGTACTGTAACGTATCTTGTAGTTCTCGGATATTTAGCTATCTACTCCACTTCCAGTAACATATTCCACTACATAGAACTTACTTTTAAACAAGCACAAGCTCAATAGGCAATCGGGAAAGACCTAAATTTAGAGGTTTTTGTCTGCGTACCTTAGGAAATTTTCATCCTTATTACATCGTTTAAAAAAAACTCTTTTATAAATGCTTTACGAACTTTTTTAGGCTATTATCCCTTTTTTAGTATTCGAAAATATGTTGTCGAATTGAATGTGCCTACCTTACAAAAAAAAGTGCATAGCATTATCTCTGCGACGCTGTATTTTGGTAAAAATAAAAAATAAGCTTTATTTGTCGATTAAAAAAATCTTTTGTGTTTTTTCAACTTTCTGGGGCTTAAATTACTCGTCTTAGAAAGAGGAACAAAATGTGACTTTGGTTATAAGTGTGCCTCTTATGGAAAGTGAATTATGATCTGCTAAAGCACACGGTGACGACGCTCCTCTCGCCTAAAAAATTATCATTTTTTAGTGACACACATAAATAACGGTAAATAGGCCTAATTTGAGTATTGCTCTTTTTTCTACATACGTTTTCTTGAACTAATTCACGGGAAGTCTAACGAAATTCGGATTTATTTAAAAAAATCAAAAAAGAAAGTGATTATAAGGCAGTTTTACATGCATTCACTCACGCTTATTCTTACGTGCATAAGCATACAATATTAAAAAACTATGTTTAAACATGAGGAGCACACCCTTTTTATTGTAATTTGGGGTATCTAGAACAGAAAAAAAATGAGTTTTGTGAATGCCCCACAACAGTAAATTTTGAAATTTCTATTTAGCTAACAGTTAAAAGTTCCAGAGAAATACTCATATATGATTAATTCGGTATTTAACTAAAACTAAGACACTTTAGCTAAGTGGACGTAAGTTTACTTGACTATCGATTATTGATTTCACTACTTTCTTTTGATTCATTTGTAAGGAACTATGTAGATGTTCATGATTTCTTTGTTTTTTTTTTAAAATCATTACTTGACTATAATAAATTGATTTTAATACTTCCTTGCGTTTCTTTGTAGAAGATGGAAAAATTTAAATATATTTCTTAGAAAACTCATAGTTGTATTGGAGAGAGTTGCTTGCATTACTTGAAAATAGATAATTGATTTTAATACTTTTATGTGTTCCGGAGTCATACTCTTTCCCCTATTTCCAAGCATCTCCCCTATAATCGATAAATCTCCCCTATCTCCCCTATTTTCAATAATTATATTCATAATTTAGTATACCATACCCGAATATAGTTGGATAGTTATACTATAGGCGACTGTCAGCCCGTTAAACACAAGTAGGCGGGGGATATGAGATCCACGCATATAAGGGTGTCATATAGACATGAAAAAATAAGCAAAACGATTATTTAAATAATTTTTAAACCCAAGTAGCCGGGGGATATGAGATCCACGCATGTTAGGAAATTACGTAGACGTGCAACAATGAGCAAAACAATTATTTAAACAATTTTTAAACCCAAGTAGGCGGGGGATACGAGGTCCACGAATATTAGGGAATTACGTAGACATGCATTAACAAGCAAGACTATTATTTAAATAATTTTTAAACTCAAGTAGCCGGGGGACGCGAGGTCCACGCATATAAGGGAGTCATGAAGACATGAAACAATATACAAAATGATTATTTAAATAATTTTTAAACTCAAGTAGCCGGGGACGCGAGGTTCAGGCATATAAGAGAGTAATAAAGATATGAAACAATAAGCAAAACGATTATTTAAATAATTTGTAAACCCAAGTAGCTGGGGGATGTGAGGTCCACGCATATAAGGGAGTCATGAAGACATAAAACAATATAAACCGATTATTTAAATAGCTTTTAAACCCAAGTAGGCGGGGGATATGAGGTCCACGCATATAAGGAAGTCATGTAGATATGAAAATATAAGCAAAACGATTATTTAAATAGCTTTTAATCCCAAGTAGGCGGGGGATATGAGATCCACACATATAATGAAGTCATGTAGACATGAAAAAATAAGCAAAACGATTATTTAAATAGCCTTTAAACTTAAGTAGTCGGGGTATATGAGGTGCACGCATATAAGGGAGTCATGTAGATATGAAAAAATAAGAAAAATGGTTATTTAAATAATTTTTAATCCCAAGTAGGCGGGGGATAGTGGTCCACGCATATAAGGGAGTCATGTAGACATGAAAAAATATGCAAAACGATTATTTAAATAATTTTTAAACCCAAGTATCCACGGGACGCGAGGTCCACGCTATAAGGGAGTCATGTAGACATAAAATAAGCAAAACGATTATTTAAATAATTTTTAAACCAAAGTAGCCGGGGACGCAAAGTCCACGCACATTAGACAATTATTTAAACAATTTTTAAACCCGTGTACGCGGGGAATACTATAAATAATTGTCTGTTGCACATCTACGTAATTCCCTTATATGCGTGGACCTCATATCCCCCGCCTACTTGGGTTTAAAAGCTATTTAAATAATCGCTTTGCTTATTGTTGGATGTCTACGTAATTCCCTAATAAGCGTGGATCTCGTATCCCCCGCCTACTTGGGTTTAAAAGCTATTTAAATAATCGGTTTGCTTATTGTTGCACGTCTACTTAATTCCCTAATAAGCGTGGACCTCATATCCCCCGCCTACTTGGATTTGAAAGTTACTTAAATAGTTGTCTTGCTTATTGCTGCACGTCTACGTAATTCCCTAATAAGTGTGGACCTCGCGTCCCCCGGCTACTCGGGTTTAAAAATTATTTAAATAATTGTTTGGCTTATTTAGTTATGTCTACATGACTCCCTTATATGATTAGACCGTATATCCTCATCGCCTACTTGTAGTTAAAAATAAAAATTCTCCCATATTTTCATAAAATTTCTCCCCTATTTTCATAAAACGTCTCCTCTGTTTACCCTAAAATTTGTCAAATAGGTTGTATGACCTATGTGTGTTTAATTTGATTAGATATATTTATATGAATAAATAGGTAATGTATATTATTAATTATGTTTCAGTATAATAACAACGAATATAACTTGCCTTATCTTAATCTTTCGTAGAAAGTTATATATATTGTTAAAATTGCGGGCTCTCTTAAGCCAATGCCGTATTTCCCATCTCACCTCTACTCTAGCGTCCCCTTTAGATACTGAGCACGGCTCTGTGCGAAGGACCAGTCAGTGCTCTACGAGAGCTGCACCGAGTGACATTGCTTTCTAGTCTTATTATTATTAATACGCGAGCGTTGTGATCTGAGTTATAATAGATGACTTATATATTATATTAATACTCCGTGTGTGCGTGTTTATTGAACATCCTCGTTTCCTGCTTTCACCATCCACATATCCTGAACAGGTTATGGGCCCAGGAGGGAAGAAGGACGGCATGAGCACGTACGAGTAGGAAACTGCGACGGAGGAAACTGCGACGGAGGAGATTGCAACGGAGGAGATTGCGGCGGAGTAGATTGCGACGGATTGTACAGTGACTGATATATAGAGGTGGCGTCCGAAACTCACGGAGGTAAGTTAGACTGTGAAAATTCTGATTAGAGACAATACGCGACCGCTGAAATAATTAGGTGTCTTTATGACGACGGAAGAAAGACGCGTAATACCGGTAATAAGAGTTATTTCCGATGCGTTTCGTGCAGCTGTGCAAATCGTGAGTGGGAAAAAGTGTGAACGAAATCGTCCAATTTTCTGGAAACGCAAGGGAACGGACGCGTCCCGGTGTCGCGGCGGGCAGACTTTGAACGCGCACGTGAGAGCTCAACGAGCAAAAATGGCGACGCGCCGGAAGCTTCTCTATGCCTGCGCGCTTGTGTGTGTATGTGTGTGTGTGTGAGAGAGAGAGAGAGAGAACCTCGAACGGGCGAAACGGCTGCGCGCGGCATACTCATGTGTCTCTGCGCGTGTGAGGGAGAGAGATTTGATTTGGTTTTTATTGACACCTTGGGGCAAATACTCCGTTTGGTGCTTAAGGAAAATACATAAGCATATAAGACACAAAACGGTTAACAAAGGAAATATAATATTATCTGGTTCGCAAATACATCGCAAAAAATGCAGGTACATAAGAAATATAAAGCGCAAGCGTAAACGTAATATAAAAGACGCAGACTAGAAAAGTAAATAAAAATAAAATAAACGTAAAGACAAAAATAATATACAACAGACAACATTATAGATACAAGGATAGAATGCATGGGCGCAAATGTGCGACGCAAGTGCGCATCTAAAGGCGGGCACGCGGTGGAGGCAGCGAAGGCGTCAGGTGATGGAGCACGCGAGACGGCAAGCCTTCGTCTCGAACACGCTTGTTCCAGTTCCCGACGTCGCGTTTGAGAAGGGCGTCGCGCAGCATTCGCTTGAAAGCCGCGATGCTAGTGGCGGAGAAGTCGACAAAGTGGACAGTATTTAACAGATTACTTCGAGGACGAACGCATGCTTGTAAGTTTCGGTCCACGCTGTAGGTGGCTCGAACGGTTGCGGTCGGCGTCTAACAGAGCGGCGCAGGTCAATGTCGACATTCAGCCTACAGTTGAAGCGCCCGACGAGGTACTGCGGGTGCGCATTTGCCACAACTTTATAAGCCTGGATGGCGATGGCGTATTCGCGTCTCCGCTGGACTGAGAGCCACCTGAGCGCGAGCCTGTAGGGTATATATACATGGTCACGGCGAGGTATGCTTCCAACCACGAACTCTAAATGCAGGCATTTAGAGTTCTCAAGTTTGTTTACGCGCTCCTTGTCGATGTGATTATAAACCGGGCAGGCATAATCGAGCAGCGGGAAGACAAGACTTTCCACAAGGTGCTTTCGGATGTCTCTGGATAAGTCATGGCGAAAAAAGCGCAAGGTGAAGAGTGTGCCAAACACCTTGCGTGTGACATGCCTCGCATGCGTTTGTCAATCCAGGGTGTTTGTGAAAGTCACTCTGAAGCTCCGCACTTTGGGTGACATATGGGAGTGCGTGGCCGTCGCTTACTGCCCGAGGTAGGGTCTCAAGGTCGAGTTCGCGGGTATAAAACTCGCTGCCGATGACGATGACCTTGGTTTTACCGGGATTTAGAAAGAGGCCGCTCGCTCGGGCCCAGTCTGCGACCGCTTGGACTTTTTGGTTTATGCGTCCGAGTACGCGATGGAAGTGAGTTAGGAAAAAATGATGGTATAGTTGCGTGTCATCGGTGAAGATCATAACCTTGGCAAATCGTACCGCTGGCGAAAGGTCATTTATAAAAATAGCGAAGAGCAGTGGACCAAGGACGCTACCTTGCGGAACCCTCGACGCGGCACGCAGCCATTTAGAAATTTTGCCGTCCGCATCGATAACGGCCTGAAGCCGGTTAGCCAAGTATGTGAAGAACCACCGTAATGCGTGGGTTGATGGCTCTAAGATAAGTTTGGCGAGCAGAGTAGCGTGCGGAATCGAGGCCTTGGAGAAGTCAAACACAATGAGGAAGGTGAGCATCCGTTTGTCGATGGCGTGGCGAATATCATCAAATACCCCCAGGAGAGTGTTCTGGGTACTGTGCCCACGGTGGAAGCCAGCTTGGCGAGGGTTGAGTAGGCGTTTCACCTCAAGGTAGCCTTGGAGTTGGTTGTGAACCAGCCGTTCTAGCACCTTTGAGAGTTCAGGTAGCTGGGCAATAGGCCGCGTGTCCGAGGGCTGCGTCATCACCTTAGACTTGGCGAGCGACCTGATTGTTGCGCTTTTCCAGTTAGTTGGGAAAGTTGCACAAGCAACCGAGGTGTTGAATAGGCTCGTGATGTGTGGGAGAGAATTAGGCACTATTAACTTCAGCATTGGCACGGAAAGACCGTCATGTCCCGTTAATTTCGAAGAGGCGCTCTGGAGGGCGTCTGCCACTTCACGCTCAGAGAAGGGGCGAAGGCAAAACAGACAGCCGAGAGAGAGTGTAAGGGGCTGCTCGGCAACGACCTCAAAATCATGCTCGGTGAATGGAGGGTGGCGGTTCACGGTAGCAGCGTAGTAGGCGTTGAGAACCGCAGCATCGAACTTAACAAGCGGTGATGGTAGGTTAGGGTTGGTGACGCGCAGACGCCGGAATTCGCGCCACTTCGCATCTGCAGATGGCGCATCGGCAAGGCGAGAGGCCACGTGCCTGTTCTTCGCTCCATCCAGGGCGTTGTAGGTTTCGGAGCGTAATGCACGGAAGCGGGCGAGGTCAGCAGGGGCACCTGTGGTGCGCGCAACTCTATACGCGCGATCACGGGACCTCATCAAGGCCTTGATTTGCGGATTTACCCAGGGCTTGCGACGACATGACAGCACTAGTTTGCGTAGGGGGGCCGCGGTGTCGAACGCATTTACAAAGGCATTAATTAACGCACGCTCGACAACATCAACGCTAGCGGGGCTGGGGCCTAAGACAAGTTCTGAGGTGTTAGAGGTAGCTATGAAGGTGTCAGAGGGGAAAACTGCAGGGGGATAGGGCGTGAGGAGGTGATGTGATAGGGCTTGGTTCAGCGACTCTGGATTGACTCTCTTGAGGTCACGTAACAGGATTGTTTTATCGATCGATGGAGGTTTGGCACAGGCGAGTGACATTTCGATAATATCGTGCCCCACAATGAAGGTGGTGGCTGATTTGGAATATGCCACGACACGATCGTCGCTCTGGACTATGAAGAGGTCAATCCATGTGTGCGAGTCTCGCCATTACTGGTGGTGCGTGGGGTCGGAATGGACGAGGCGGAGGGAATTTGTATCAAGGCAGTCTTGTAATCGAATAGACGCAGGAGCAGAAGGAGTAGCCATGTTAATATTAAAGTCACTGGTGACTATTTCGGACTTAAAATGAGGGAGGTAGGTTGAGAGGCGATTAAAAAAGGCATATGGATAAGTGGCATGCGGTCGGCGGTAGACAGCAGTAAAAAGTAGTTCAGGTGTTCGCGTTTAATTTCACAGATGATGAACTCCGGTGTATTGTCGTAAATCGGATCGGAGCTAGCAAGAACGAGGACGCTGAAGCATTCATGGACGTAGAGGCCAACGCCTCCACCACCCATTCTCTCTCTATCAACGTGAAAAAAAATTAGAGAGACAGAGAGAGAGAGAGAGAGGACGAAGCGCGAGCATACAGCGGCCGGACGCCTCTTGTGTCGTGTGCGCTCGCTGAGAGGGAGAGGGTTCTCGTTCATCTCCCGCATCGAGGCGCGCGAGGAGAGGTAGCGACGGAGCTCCCGCATGCAGCCGAGAGAGGGGAAGGATAGTTGAAGGCGCGCTCGCGCTACTACGTAAAGAAAGAGAGGCAGCGACGGAGCAGTTACTGCGCGCAGTGAGCGCGCTATAGTAAGAACAAACGAGTAGGAGAGGTAGCGTGAGTTCACTGTTTCGGGGAAGCACGTGCGGCGAATTTGCATGAGATTGACTGTATAGTGCTATACGACGAAATAGAGACAGAAAGCGAAAAGGAAATCTTGAAATAAATTGCACGGCGGCCGATTATGCTTGGCGAATTACGTCTTAATTTTGAATTTATCATATGCATATGAATTGTTAAAAAAATAATGTTCTGTATACAGATGAAATAAATCTCAAGTAATCTCTGCGAATGCAGGATGAAATTAAAACTTAGTACGTTTGAAAAGAATAACTTGTGACCGAAACTGATATATAATATTCGTTACTGTAGAATTATTGAATATTATAAACGAGTGTAAAATTACGTCTGTATACTCGATTAATTTTGGAATCTTGTACTTATTTTAAAATCCTGTATAAACTCGTAGTGCTTGCGTTCGGCACAGTTTGTTTATTAAGAGATTTTATCAGATACATGGTATTCGCCATCGATTGACCTCAGAACTTTGCTGTAACTTTGAAATCTTGTATAATCTCGTAGTGCTTGCCTTCGGCACGGTTTGTTTATTAAAAGTTATTTGTTACAACAATGACGTTAGACAAACAACGCATCTTGGGAGATGCAATCGATAAAGCAAAGTTAGAGGATCGATCGCTGCTAATACTATATTGCCACAAGGACAAGAATACCTCTCAAAATAGGGAGTGAGAATGAGACGAAGAAGAGCGAACTAGCGTGTGAGAATGATGCGAACAGGGTCGAGTCCGTTACTGGAAGCGAGTGAAGGCGAGAATAATTGATAGGGAGATGCGAGCGACAGTGACGGCAGCAAGCGACAGAGCGAAGGTGACGGTGCTACAGCGACGAGAGGAAACGACGAAATTTTGAGAGGTAAACCAAGTATATCAAACGTATGAAAAATAAATCCAATTGGTACATATAGGAAAATTATATGTGAATAAAAACATGATACCAAATTTTAATTCTACAAAAGAAAATCTAGTTAGTAAAACCACGAATGATAATTTTACTACAGTAATATAAGAACAACTCCAAATCATTTTGACGCAGATGGTGAAGTTTAATCGAAAAACGAGCGAACTAGCGAGTGACGATAAAGCGAGGGATGAGCGACTGCATCCGATAGAACAGGACTGAAGGCGACTAAAACTCAGTGCTGAAAATGAAATTGATATCATTTAAATATGACAAAAACAAGATCTTGTTAATAAAAATTATTGATTGTCTTGCAGACACACGATAACAACCTTGAACTTTGTCAGCTCTGATAGCAAATGTGAGAAATAGGTTAAATGAAATCGCGCATGATTAACCTTGAAATATTTTTCTGTTTAAAATCTTAAATAAACTCGTAATGTTTGCGTTCGGTACGCTTTGTTTATTGAAAGATTTTAATTACAGACATGGCATTTGCTGCACGAAAATGCATCTTAAGGGATGCGTTTTAGGAGGCAGAAGTAGAAGGGCAACCGCTGCTAATGCTTTATTACCGGAAGGGCACGGAAAGTACCTCTCGAAATAACGGCGATATAGAGACGGGCGAACGCGACAGAGACTACCCAGAATAAGCGTGACAGTGGTGACAGATTCGGTACAGAAAGCGAGTAACAGCGGTAGCCGACGAGAGAGTATAGAGATCAAGAGTGACCGAGACAAACAGCGACCGATACGTATGTTAATACAATAGAAAATAAATTGACAAATAACCCACATATATTTAATAATTGGAGTTTCGTAATTTCACGCAAGTGAAAATTAATATAAATAAAATTAAATATAAATAAAACATTTTATATGAGACGGAAAATCAAAATTGTATTTTGAATAAGACTGAATGTTAGTTGGTGATAAAACTGTTTGTAAAATGATATTTTCGGAATCTTCTTAGATCTGAACGACAGATGAGTGACCTATTGGATGACTAATTTGATTGTAAAAGCGAGTGTTAATCTAAATAAAACTATTTCAATGTGCTTAATGAACTTAAGTCTAGAATTCGATACCACTATTAATATCAAAGCGGAGCGTAGAAAATTTTATAGCACGCAGTATAAATAGTACATTACGGTACAAATGACGATAGTTGAAGTTCCGCCACTGCATGAAGTTGGCGCCCGAGGTGAAGCCGAGGGCGCCATATCACGCAGTGGTGGGCCTTGATCTTTCCTCTTGTGTACCGTATACTATTTTTCTTGATGCCAGGTGGAAAGTACGTTTATACCACTCAAAATCATAATTTTAATATAATTATTCGGGTTCTCGTGGTATAAAATACTGTATGACACTGGTGCGTAAGGTGATTTTTACCGCATTCGACTTTTCTCACTTGCTTCGCTCATGCGAAAAACATCTCATGCGGTAAATAATCACATTCCCCACCCGTATCATAATGTACTGTTACATAATTAGTCTCGCCGATATATATTTTGTCAGCGACAATGATAACACCGCAATAGCATGCACTCAACTTCCCGCATGTAACACGACTAATTCTCACTTTTTCTGCTCCGACTCTTAGGAGTGTTTCATTTCATCGAAGCTCGAGCGCATTGAGTTCGATGCCCGTCCTGACATTTACGGCACGATCGCAGCGAGTGTTGCTGGCCGAGGGGGGGGGGGGGGGGCATCGAAAGCATCACGCGCATAATTTTAATAAATGAATTCAATTAAAAAACATGTAAAATATTTTTATTAATTATTAGGAGATTTTGAAAACATAATCGAGCAGTTATTGAGCGTGCAATTGTTAAATGTACAATTATTAAACATGCAGTTTTATTGTGTGCACGTTTCTGTTCACCAGTGGCAACGTTTCTGTTTGAATTATAATACTTGCTTCTTCGTCGAATTTTCTACACACTTCTTCCTCATCTTCAGATTCGTCGGATTAGGACAATTCGTTATTAATGAACAATCTTTTATCCATTTCACAAATTAAAGCAACATAAATCGCTTGTTGATTAATGATTAGAAGTGATTGTTTTTGTTGTACATATAGGTTAATGACTTTGAATATGTTGACAAAATCTCTGAAACAATCTATTAATAAAATCTGTAGTTGCCTAGTTACCAACTCAGAAGCATACATGGCGAAAGCTGCTGTCAGTGGCGAAAGCCCTGGTAATGGTTAAATGTCCTTCTTTCGCTATTGAAAACAATGGCGAAACGACGTACTTTCCACCAGGGCATCAAGAAAAACTGTTGAAAGAAAAGGCGAGAGTCTTCATGGAGGGTGTTGAGGACTCAATAGTGGCTTGTAATAATTTGGCTGAAGTTTTATTTCAGATCGAGAAAAGAAATGGTTTTTATTTATACTGTTATAAACGTGGCACTGCAGATTTTAAGTATTCACTTTAGGTCTGAAAGCATGATATGCAAACAATTGCAATATATTATGATATTCTAGAATATATATCATGACGAATTTGGCGACTGTGTATTCGAGCTCGAGATAAATGAAAAGAGTTCTATGTTTAGTGAAATCATAAGCGATCTAGCGACTATGCTGCTAATCGTAACGGCAGTAAAAAGCCCAAATTTGATTAATAAATATTGTGAATTGGCGCAACTGCAGGGGTTGAGAAAAAGGCGGTGAGAAAACTGAAAAAAGTGGTTCTGGAGATAAAGCGAGTGATCACGGAGTAGCAACCTTGTAAAGCGACAGTGTATGGTTGAATATGAACGAACGAAAGATACAAGCATACAGTGCTGAACCCGTTTCCGCCTCGACTGTAAATAACAATATTCTTTAATCTAGACTTGTGATAGATACTGAAGCGACAGAACAGTTCGAAAAACTCGAGTTTGATTTTTAAATGGTCTTAACATGTAACAAGATGAAATTAAATGAACAAATAAAAGCGACAGTGTTAACTTGGAATCGGGGGGAGTCGATACAGCCAAAGTACTTACGGATGATAATAAATTACTGAAACTTGATAACGTAATCGCTGAAAATCTGTCGGTGAATCTATTATCATTGCGAAAATTTGCGTATTTAGAACTATCCGTTCATCTTGATAATATTGTTGGAATATGTATAAATGCTACGCTCCTGAACATAGCTACATGCGTGTGAGTGTGTGAGTAGAGAGAGAGTATCGCGAGCGCCGACAGCGCATGTATAGTTAGTCGTCACGAGAGAGCCATGTGATTCGGACGGGTGCTTGCCAATGTAACTTAAGTAGCTAATAAATATTACACTATTAATACCAACCTCAACTTATTCATATCCCCCAAATTATCCAACATGGTAGCAGGTGCCTGGTTGAGAATTATTATTATCGTCTATATGGACTTTCGAGTTCTATAGAGATAATGGGAGGAATGAAACAAACAAAGTGGGGTTAGAAAATCCACGTGAAAAATTAACGGTAGTTAATAAAAGTGAAACGCAGGTATTAAAATTCAATAATGGAATAAAAGTGAATTAAAGAAAAATCAACATTTATGTAACAAGAAGAATAACTAAAGCAAAAACGTGATCAGAAAGACACAAAGTTTAGAGTGAAAGAAAATCAGTTTGGAAAACTAGAAAGTGAAAAATATATACACAAACAGAAAATAAAAATAGTCAGCTACCGAAATGTAAAAAGGTTTTTGAATAATAATCATAAAAAAAGGTCCGATGTAGATGGATTAAAGAAAAAGTGTGAAAGGATCACAAAAATGTGGTGAACACGACACGAAGATTGAAGTGCAAAAGAATATGTAAAGAACAATTAAAATTAAAAAATATACACATAATAATGAAGTAAAAGTAATAAGCTACCGGATTGTAAAAAGATTTTTACAAAAATTATCGTAAAAAAGTGTGATGTCAGCGGATCAAAGTTGACGAGTGAAACACGCCGCAGAGCTCAAGCACAGAGCACGTGCGCGCCACGAGGTTTATACGGTAACCGCATAGGTTAAACATATGTATATATGAGTGATGAAAGTGAGTCAGTGAATAAAAACGTTGTTTCTGGTAAAGATGTAATAAACAAATGTAGAAAAATATTTCTGAAAGAACTCAAAAGGGTTATTATTTTAAAAAGTGAAATTGATAAAGTTATAAATATAAAAGAAATCGAAATGGCAAAGCAAGCCAAAATTGAAGATATTGTTATACCAATTTTCGATGGAGAAAATTATTCAAGTTGGAAAATTAGATTAATGATGTTATTGGAGTACAAGGAGTGCAAAGAGCCTGCAGAAAGGTTAAAATTGGATTCAGAAACCGAAGAAGTATGGAAAAAGAAAGACTTAAAAGCAAGAATGATTTTAGTAAGCACAATATCCGACAAACAACTAGAATACGTGAAAGAGTACACAAATGCTCGTGACATGATAAATAAATTTGAAAAGATATATACGAATAAATCTACGGCTTAATCAGGGCCCAACAATCAACAAGAACATCGAAACCAAGAAAGAAACCAACAGAGTTATCAGCGAGGCGTCAACCGAGAAGGATGTTACAGAGGTCGTGGCCAAGGAAGAGGTCATCGCCAGAATCAATCAAGAGGAAGAGGTCATCACGACGACAATTCCAGAGGAGCTCAATCATGGGCCACACTAGTGTTTAGTTCCCAAGTGAACAAGTGTAGTGAAACAAGTGAAAATCCAAATGAAATGAAGTGGTTATTAGATAGTGGTTGCTCGGACCATATTGCAAACGATTGTAAATTCTTCGAAAAATATGTAAACTTAGAAAATCATGTAGATGTAGAATTACCTGATGGTAAAATTTTGAAAGCCACCAAAATTGGCAATGTAAAAACCTATTTTAAAACATATGGTAACGAAAATGAAATTGATATAAAAAATGTATACTATGTAAAAAATATAGGAAAAAATATATTAAGCTTTTCTAGAATAACAAAAAATAACTGTACTATTGTAGCGAAAAATAATAACGCAAAAATATTTGATCAAAATAAAAAATTATTAGCTGTTGCATATCAAGATGACAACCTATATAAAATGAAAAGTTATGTAAAAAAGAATCAAAGTAAAATTTATACTAATGTCACAAAATTAACTGAAAAAGAGAAATGGCATAGGGCATTAGGCCATGAAAATTTCCAATATTTAAACAAATTAGTAAAAAATGAATTGCTAGATGGTTTGCCAGAAAAATTAGAAAACATACAAATGAAATGTGCAAATTGCATAGAAAGTAAAATGTCAAATGATCCATTCGAAAATGATAGAAGTAGGGCAACTGAAATTTTAGAATTAATCCAGACTGACTTGAATGGACCACATAACACTATTGGTTATGGTGGTGAAAAATATTTTTTAAAGTTTATCGATGACTACAGTAAATGTGCCAGAATTTATTGCATTAAAAATAAATCAGAAACTGTGAGTTGTTTCATCGACTATATTAACTTATTGTTAGTTGAAAACCAGTTTAATAAAAGAGTCAAAAAGTTAAGATGCGATAATGGAAAAGAATATTTGAACAAAGAAATTTATAATTTTATAAGACAAAAGGGCATACAATTATTACCATGTCTACCATATGTACATGAATTAAACGGTGTAGCCGAAAGGTATAATAGAACTGCTACGGATATTGGCAGATGCTTATTAAGAGAAACTAGAATACATAGGAGGTATTGGCTAGAAATAATGAATGCAGTAGCATATCTAAAAAACAGAACAATTGTTAATACTGTAGAAAATAAAACACCTCATGAAATATTTTTCAGTAGAAAACCTAATGTAAAACATTTGAAAATTTATGGAAGTAGAGTCTCTGCAAGAATACCTGAAGTAAAAAGACAAAGTAAATGGGATGATAAAGCTCAATTAGGAGTATTAGTTGGTTACATAAATAATGGAGATAGAGTGTTAATAAATGGTAGAGTAAAAAATGTTAAACATGTAACAGTCGTTGAAGAAAGCACTAAATTGATTTGTTTAGAAAAAATTGATGATGAGAAAGATAGAGTAAATTATGAGAGGTAATCTGAAATTGAAAATGATGTTGATGAAAACGAAACAAATCTACTATCTTCTATTCTGACTTTCGAGTCAACTAGAGAAAAAAAACAAATCTTGAAAATGTTGAATATGAAAACAATGAAAATTTTGAGTATGAAAATGAAAATAAAAGTAATGAAAATTTAACAATTCCAAGAAAATCTAATAGAAAGAAAAGTCCAGTAACAAGATACGGAAATCCTGTAACTCATTGTATTTATGTAAACTATGCGAATGCAAATGTACCAAATACATTTGAGGAGGCGATAAAGTGTAATGAATATAAAGAATGGGGGAAAGCGATGGACTCAGAGATAAAAAGTTTAGAGAAAAATGATGATAAACCCAAAGATAAAAAGATAATTGATGTTAAGTGGATTTATAAAAGGAAAAGTGATAATACATATAAAGCACGACTAGTTGTTAGAGGCTTCTAACCACAAGAATATATTGAAAATGTTTATTCACCAGTAGGAAAAATGCAAACCTTGAAAATTTTATTGTCACATTGTTGTAAAAACAATTTATATACAGAGCAAATGGACGTTTAAACTGCATTTTTGAATGGTCATGTAAAATCTGAAGTATATGTTAATGAGCCTAAAGGCTATGAAACAGGTGAAAATAAAGTCTATAAATTAAAAAGGGCACTTTATGGTTTAAGGGAAAGTCCAACAGCTTGGTATGATTGTTCTTTTTATTTATTTATTTACCAGAGTAAGTACCAAAAGGTAAGTACATGTTTACATTATACAGGATGTATAATCCAGCAGAGGAATTGTTTTCCTGTTCGCTGGTCCGGTATTCTTAAATCTAACTTAACCTAAGATTCTAGATAGAAATATAAGTTTTGTAACAAAATATAATATAATATAACAAATGTGATTAAACTTTTCAATATAAAAATATCTCTTTTCAATATAAAAATATCTAGGTTGCTTTTATTTCTAAATGTTTCTAAATGTTTTCTTTTACCCATTTCTTTAGCTTCCTTTTTTTACTATGTATGCTACTAATGGTCTTTAAATCTTTGGGTAAGCGATTGAATATCATTATTGCTCTAATAAAACTGTTTTTAATGCTAATGGTTTTGAGCCTTTTAGGAATCTGAATACTTTTATTTCTTGTAATTTTATTGGAGCTAAGGTATATTAACTTTAATTCATTGTAATGATAATCTAGTGATTCTGTTTGGGAAATATCAAGTTTTGAATTTCCCGCGGTTGCGCGACTGAGGGATAACTCAGCAGACGGCCGCGCGACGGCAGCACTCATCAGCTGCTCTCTGCGGAACAGCTGAATCGCTACACTGATTAGCCGAGTACGGCAAAAATCATACTGTCTCTCTCATGCTTACACATGTAAATGAGAGAGACGGTGATTTGACTCACTCCTCGGCAACAACGAGACGAGGAAGAAGACGGAAGTGCTCATTCATTCTGTCGGTAACATCCTGGACTGCTGCTCGCCACGAGGCCGCACGGCCGACTCTCGCTCATTCGGTCTACTCAACTCATCTCTTCGTCTGGTCGGCGTGCTTGCCAAGAGGCCGCATGGCCGGCACACACGGCGGTCTCACTACAGTCAGGCTCTCTCTCTGAAACGGTCGGCCTCGTGGAGAGTTTCAGTGCACAAGTTCGGCAGCTCTCAAACCGGATGGACTCAAGTGTGGCATTCTTACTCTTCTCAAACTCCACTCATGTAACGGTAGGCCACGTGGAGATTCAGTGCGGACATCCTCGGCAATTCTCATCGGATGGACTCAAGTGTGATCTTTCTCACTCTCTCCACATGGATATCATACGGCATCGGCTCACGCGGCTACGATCATACAACAGCAGTTCTCACACGGTAAAGTCCATTGCGCGCTTGCCACGAAGTGCTTGGACTGCTCGTGCGGCATCTTCTAGTGCGGCAGTGATTGTCACACGGCGGTGATACTCAAGCGGCATCTGCTGCACTTTGGAGGCTGCTCTCAAGGAGGAGGCTTCACTAGTGTTCTCACACGGAAACTTCTCACACGGCGGTGATACTCATGCGGCAGTTTTCTCACCGGCGCTCGATGCGTTGAGCCCACCACGAGGCAGTTTCTCACCCGGACATTCTCATATCGCAACTCCTTACAGCAGGGTTGTGTCGCAATGCGCAACCCAGGACGGCTTGCTGCATCTAGCTAGCAACGAGGCGACACATCTCAGCAACTGCTACGCCAAACTCAACAGGATTGCTGATATGGCTTCTCTCATCGGCTGCTTCGCATTAGCACTCATCTCACCGGCTGTCTCATTTTAATCATCATGCTCAACATACGGCTCTTCTCAACTGCTCATCTTTGTTGCGGAATCACCATCACTCGACCAATTCATCAGCGTAAGGATTAATATTTACCTCTACGTACATTACCTCTACGTACGAGAAGGTAACAACTCAATTACATGCGGCCATTTTATACAAAGGTGTGCTGCTATACGGAACGCATAGCCACGCGGTATAATTAGGAAATACTCAGGCACGATTAGGTCAGTGATACCTAATCGTGTTTTCTCATTGAAAACTCAACCACAATCAACTCAATAATAATTGATTGTGTTGTTTATTGTATGGTTAGCACTCTCATCAGTGATTCGCAATGTCACACAGAAAACTCATACATTCAAACAGTAAACTCACCAATACTCACAGAAATTATAACACTCATACACTCAAACAGCAAACTCACCAATACTCACACAAATTGTAACAGTCATCCACTCAACTATTTATTGTAACAGTTACACACACATTTTGTTCAATTTTATAATCCCTTTTATCGACATATGTAATAGTAATTTATATTTTATAGTTATTTGAATATATTATAGTTTAATTGACTGAAGTGTTTGGCTCTCAATTTATTTTGTAAACACTCACAGTATGTCCTCATTATAAATTATGGAATTCTCAAACAGATTCATACTCGAAAATTTGATCTAAGTACATAGGATTTTTATTAGTGATAAATTTATTTTTATTAACTATTTTTAGTAATCTGATTTGTAGTCTTTTGAGCAAATTGATACTGTCCGCATACGCACCTCCCCAGGCTATTATACCGTAGGAAATGACACTGTGGAAAAAGGCGTAGTATATACCATACGTACACTGAGAGAAAGGAAAGGTTATAGTAAACTTAATATCTTAATTATTGTATCAATCAATATACTGGTAAAGTAAGTGTAAACAATTGAAACAATAATAATTAAAAGATTCTTTAGCTTTTTTTTAAAAAATAAAAAAGCAATAAAATATTTATGATTTATATAAAAAAAATTATAAAGGAGTATTGGGGTGTTAATTTTTATCAATGAAAATAACTTATGCTTTTTAAGATACAAAAAGATAATAGATAAATAGATATCATTAAAAATTAAAATTAAAAATTAAAATCGATGAAAAAATTCTCATCAGTTGATAGATAAATAGATAAGTAGATTGTTGATAAATCATAATAAAAGTTATCAAATATATATTTTTTTAAACAAATTTTATGGTATGTCACGGTGACTGATTACAAACTTTCCTTCAGCGGTCTTGTGCATTTGTAGCGGTCTTAAGAACTGATTAGTATTATATTTATATAACTTAAGACTACTTTTTGTGTATACATCTATTTCATAACATTGCATGCGATTATTAAAACCTAACGTTGAACATTGCTTGTACGCAAAAAATATATTATTAAATTTATCTTTCAAGACGCATTCAATAATTCCAAAAACAGGCTCATTGTTAGGATTAACACCAATAAAAAAAAGACAATTTTTCTTGTACAAATGGCTATGAACTTGTAGGTCAGATATTTCATGAATATCTCCGTCTTGTAATAGCATTTGTCCAGTAAAATAATTATTTGGACCAATTAATCGACCACATTTAATATCATCTCGCAATCCTTTTTTACATAATAATCTAAAAGCAAATTCAACCTGCAATTTCACAGCTAGTGAGTAAATAATACTTATTCTAGACGTTACAACTTTAGCGTATTTTTTCGATTTTTTGTGATAAGCTTCAAATTTTTGACAACTTATATAACGCAATGGTCCCACAAGCCTTATAATTGTGCCCATATGTAATATGATATGGTTTTTCGGCTTAAGAGGTTCTTTAAATAAATCTATTTTTAAACGATTGTGCGTTTTTAATAACTGCTGTAAATGAATAATGTCTTTCTCACATATAGTTGATGCATTTATTTATTTATTTATTTATTTATTTAACCAGAAAAGTTACAATGCAGTTTACAAAGTAAAATCTATTAGAGGTAAACATTGTTACCTGTACAATAGTCTGGTTGCATACAACTAATACTATATCTATAACTTAAAACTAACAGATTACTCATTCGAGTAACATAAACATTTTCAAAAACTTCATTTCATTTAACAATTTATATATTCTATAAATAAAATCCGCCAAAACGTAATATTATAATCTTCATTTTTCCAAAAGTAAACAGTGAAAATGATATGAAGTTGTGCGTAATGTTACAATTAAATGTTATTATCGAAAGAGCTTTTGTTTTAATTTGTACTTAATTGTACTCTTCTTATAATTTAAAATTTTGAGATCATTAGGCAATTCGTTAAATACCCTCATAGCTTCTACCAGACTATCTTTATCACTAATAGCTTTGGTCATTTTAGGTAGTTGTAGTGATTTTTTCTAGTATTGCGTTTTATTGTAAGAAAAGCATCTTTTAGATTATTATAATGATAGCATAAGGATTCTAGAGTGAACATTTGTTCTATTTTTAGCGGAGTGTTGTGCACCTGGAATTTATTTTTGGCAATGATTTTGAGCAATTTATTTTGGATTTGTTGTATTATTTTAATTTCTGTTCTACAAGCACCCCCCAAGCAATGATGCCATAGTTTATAACATTATGAAAGAAGGAGTAATAAATAATCATCAATGTGTTTGTATCCATAATTTTTCTTAGCTTTGCGAGTATAAATATTAAATATTTTGTTCTGTTAATTAAATATTTAATGTGACTATCCCATTTCATATTAAAGTCGAAAATTAATCCCAAGTACTTGTAACATTCTGTTCTAGTTATTTGCTGATTTTGTATATTTATATTTACATTAATTGGGACACTATCACGATAGTTACCGAAAGTTATAAACTTAGTTTTTTGTATATTTAGGGATAGCTTATTTAAAGCAAGCCATTCCGCCGCTTGATCTAGTAGTTTGTTTATTCTATCCTGCGCCATTGACCACGTGTCTTCACTAGAAATGATGACAGTGTCATCAGCGTAGGACAGAATAGACCCTTCCGGCATATCTCTCAATAGATCGTTTACATATAATATAAAAAGTATCGGTCCTAATATTGTTCCCTGTGGCACCCCACAAGATACATATTTGTATTCACTTATTTGGTTTTGTATTCGAACTTTTTGTTGTCTATCGGAGAGATAGCTTTTGAACAAAAGTAAGACCTTTCCTCTTATTCCATAACGTTCTAATTTGCTAAGTAATATGTCATGGTTAACAGTATCGAACGCTTTTGCCAGATCTAAAAAAGTAGCAATAATACGTTTGCTTTTATCTAGATTTTGATAGATTTTATGTGTTATGTAGTTAAGTGCATCCGCCGTACGTTTGTTTTTAACAAAGCCATATTGGTGTTCAGAAAGTATTTGATGTTTTTCCAAAAAAGTATAAAGTCTGTTATAAAGTATTTTTTCAAAAATTTTGGCAACATTGGATATTAGAGATATTGGTCTGTAGTTAGAAATGCATGATTTGCTTCCAGCTTTGTGGATAGGGACAACTTCGGCACTTTTGAGATTATCTGGCCAGATAGACTTTTCAATACTCAAGTTGTATATATGTTCTAAAGGAATAATTATGTAGTTTGCTAACGTCTTTAAAATTTTTGTATTTATATTATCTACACCTCCAGCTTTGTTTTTCATGTTACGTATAATTGTATTTATTTCAAGTGCATCAGCGGGTTCTAAAAACATTGATTTGTTATTTGGTTTAGGCATATTCAATCTTATTTGTAGGTTGTATAATTTTTTTACTTACTTCAGATCCTACTTCACAAAAATACTTATTCATAACATTAGCAATTTCCCTTTGATCTTCTATTTTTTTATTGTCTTGATCGTAAATATTAGTTATATTATTTGATTGCACTTTGTTTTTTCCTAATTTCTTATTTATTAAGTTCCACAGTTGTCTAGGATTGTTGTCACATTTTTTAAACGTTTCGAAGTCAAATTTGTGTTTGGCATCTTTAATAATCTTATCTAATATTTTACAATAGTCCCTGTATTCTTTTTTTGCGGATTCACTAGTTGGGTTTCTTTTAAAAATATTATATAAAGTTTCTTTAGTTTTACATGATATTATAATTGCGTTTGTGATCCATATCTTTCTAGGAATCATATTTTTTGTTTATTTTGTTTTTGTGAAAAAGTTGCCTTCTCAACACATCCATTCACTAGTTCAACTAATAACTCTGAGGCAGAGTTAGGATTTTGTATAGTCAAAATCGAATTCCAGTCTATGCTTCTAGCTACGTTAATTAGTTTTTTATAATTTATGGTTTTATTGTTCTGCTTTCTTGAGTCGCTATGTATTATATGATCGAAAGTTAAAAACAAAGGGTAGTGATCAGTAAATGGAGTAGTTATTTTGTAGGCTTTTGTTGTTAGATTTTTACTTTTTAGATACATATTATCGATACATGAACCCCGAAGATATTTTCTGGGTCTGGTCGTGTGACTCCAAGGAAACATGGGGTATACTCATGTTCTAAAAGATGATTCAAAAAATCTTGGCTTAAAGTCATGTCATATGCACTATCAAGAGATTTGCTCATTATATTAATATTGAAGTCTCCGATTAACCAATGATTTTTACTGTTTATATAATTCATAATGTATTTTTTACACTCAAAATAAATTCTGTTTTCGAGATGTCATGGCATCTGTAGACAGCCGAGATTATTAACTCATCTTTATTTTTTAGTCTAATTCTGGAACATAGAAAACTAACTCTATCAATTACTATTGTTTCTGTGTCTTCAAATATTTTACTATTTATATATACAAGAACCCCGTCGTTTTGGTTAATTCTACTATTATTATAAAAAATTTTGTAATTAGGTAATTGATATTGTTTATAGTTTTCCAGTTTTCTAGTCTCTGTACAAACAATTACACATGGTTTAACATACAGACTCTCAATAATAATTTCTAGATTTTTTAGATTAGCATTTATGCTTCTTATATTTACATACATAATTAGATTATTTTGGCCTGTTAGATTATTGTTGAGATTCTGCATGTTAGCGCAGCTACATTCACGTTGTAAGAAGTTTTCAATGTCTTGCTGGACTTGATCCATTATCATTTAGCGATTCTCTCGAAGACTGCAAGCCCAAGGGGGCAATGGATAAAACAGATTGACTCATTGACATTGCAGTAACAGTATGTGGCTGTGTTTGATTAGTTGTAATTTTGATGTTTTCTACTTTACCGATGAGTCTGGGTACATAAGGCCTCACTGGGTAATCTGTCATATCTATATCTCGGTTGATTTTACTTTTTAAGATTTTGCATTTCTCACTGTCATTCGCCATGTGGTTAACCTCAAAATTCGTTTTATATTTAGTGTTGCTGTAGAAACAATTTACACATGTGAAATTATCTTTTATTTGACATTGTGCTGATATATGAGATCCTGCACATTTTAAACATGTTAAATCATTAGAGCACTTATTTAAATTATGTCCAAAACGTCCACACTTGTAACATGGCTTGATATTTATTAAGTCATATATTTTACAGTTTTGATATCCTACGTAGATTTTATTATTATAACATTCTCTTATTATCTTGTATATCTCCGAAGGAACTTCAATAATAGCTGTTATTGTATTATTTTTGGTATTTTTATAAGTACTTAACACTACACATTTTCCATCACAGTCTTTAAAATTTCTTGTGTTGATGTCACTTTCTAATTCTTCATCATTCATATTTTCAAAATTGTCTATACCCACCACCTTTATTTTCGGTTTAGAGATGCTTTCTGTTCCTATTTTACACTTATCCGACATTTTACTACTTAAAATTTTGGCTGCTTTATTGGTACTATCTTCGTTAAGGCAGTTAATGTTGATTTCCTTGTTATTTTTTACCTGTAAACTTTTCTTCTTGATTGTTTTTTCTTTCGTTAAATAGTGGGTAACCCTTTTTTTAATTTTGTTTATGTCGTCGTCCTCATTTTTCATTTGAATAATTATTTTCGGTATGCGTTTTTTTAAGGGTTTACTGTTAATTGTAGCTTCAGCATACGTTTTCTTGTTAGTTGTTACTTCTGAGTTTACTTTTTCTTTTTCAGCATTTAGAAGTTCCCTGAGTAAATAATTTTTCTCTTGTAGCTCCTTGTTAAGTTCTCTTAATAGAGCATATACTAAATCATTTATTCGAAAAACTATTTTATAATATTCCCAAACAGGGTCATCTAATGGCACCAAATCACCAACTAAAATTCCGAAATATGAAATTAAGAAAGACATTTCACTTGCAGTTCTTATTAAACAGCCATCATTTAAATGCTTTTCAGATATACTGGTAATTTTATTACCGCGATCAGTCTTAGAAAAACTAAAATATTTTAATCTATTATTGAAACGATTTAGAGTGAAGAATTTTTTTTTTATGCAGTATTTTATGATAAGAGCCATATCATACCTGTTAGTACCTAAGTTCAAATCATGCATCGGATCGCAAGTTTTATTTATTGCGCAATGAAAATATGATAAATCATTGAACACACAATTACTTTTAATGCCCGCTGTAAGCTCTGCAGCATCTTCTTCATAATTACTAATATTTCTTAAGAGATTATTGTCTTCTTCGCAAAGCTTTTCAGCTTGGAATTTGGTTACCCTACAAATTCGACAATAGTAATCGCTCATAAAACTTTCCTTAAATCCTAAAATTGTGTTTAGGCCTAAATTATCACCTAAGATGCCTGCTACAACGAAGTATACTTTTTTTTCTTTCCCGTTTATATTAATTATTGTACCTTGTTCTGACAGAAATTTTAATTCTTGGATAATGTTTCTAAAGCAATTTACATTTGAAAATTCTTTATGGTCTGCGTTATAAACGAACTGGCCCAAAAAAACATTTTCTGTTAATGACGAATATTTTGGAAGTAAACTTGCTATGCTATAATACAACCCACCAGCTTTGTGAACACCAGCTGCAGTCGAAAGAGGGTTGTTAATTTCAAAATCATCAAAATATAAAAATATAGGTAAAACAATTTTTCCACAAAAATGTTTTGATATTTCTTTTCATACATCACCCTGAAACAGGCTTGTGTAGACTTTTTCACTACTGTTAAGTGTTAATTCATTTTGCATGAAATCAACTATAGATTAATAAACATTAGGAATCTCTAAAAAAAGTTTCAATGATTCGCGCATGGAAATAATATAACCTAAACATACTTTGGTTACCAACGCAGTTTCGCCAATAATAAATGCCTTTGGGTCGATTAAAAGATTAACGTTTTTCAAAAACGTTAATCACTTATAATCACTATCTAAATTGCACAAAAAATATATTTGATTCCTTAAATCAACTTGGTCATGATATTGATGTGGAAGCGAAGTTTGTAATACTTCTGTCAAACTTGTCAATAGTTTATTAATAAAAAATATTAAATTAGTAACTACGTCTTGAACAAGAGTTTTAGTAACTACTTCGTTACTATATAATTTACATATAAAATGCAAAAATTCTGTTTCTAGTAAATCAATATTTTTTTTTTAAACGTCTGTACTATTATTAATATCTTTACTTTTAAGATTAAAAATACTTTTAGGTTCATTAGTTACAGTCTTCACTTCTACATTACATACTAAATTATGTCCTATACTTTCATAATGAACTGTGCTTTCAATTGTGCTTTTATTCTCAATACAATCAATCTTTGAATCGTTTAATTTTAAAGTTTTATTAACTGTGTATAAAATATTTTTTGTGTTAGGTGATTCTAAATTAACATATTTGTATCGTGCTTTTGCGTTCTTACATTGACAGGTAGCAAGATGTTTTTTTAAAGAAGGCATGCAAGGAAATTTTCGAAAACAATTGTCATGCAAACATTTAAAAGCACGTTCTCGTCCATGAAATATTTTCAAATGCTTAAGAAGTAATAATTGCAGAGAAAATATTTTATCACAGAATTCGCACTTCATATTATAAAGTCTAAGACTTCTTAATCTTATTTATAATAGTACAAACGTTTGGCGTTTTTTTATCGATTATTTTATTCACCTCAAATACTTGCCATTGCATAAAATAGCATAAACTTTCGCTCTCTGGTGGATAAAGTATATTAAATGTTATATAAAATTTAAAAAGAGCATTTAGAGCCAAAAGGAAAGAATTGAATTTATGGTAAGATGTGTTGACACAGACAAAACGCATTTGGCTGTATTTCGTTTTCTCCTACTATAACAATAAATGGACTGATATCAAGACCAAAGTTTCTTCTTTTCTTGTTCGTAATATCTATTTCAGATTTAATATCACCTGCAATCTTTACATGCCTTATCAAGCTATTCCTTGATTCTGCAACATTAGGTACCCAAAACTTATTTTTTTTCGATTTTTTTTTCTGGGGGCTTGCCAAAGCGTCAGCTGATTTTTTAATCGGAATCTTCGATTTTGACGGCACTAGACTGGATAATAGTTCAACCTTTATGAAATTACATTGAAAATATTAAGAAACGATGGTGAGGGTCAACCCAGGATGTAAAAATTCACAACTCAAAGTTTCATTCTAAAATCACAACGTTTCGCTAGTCTGCTTTTCTAGCCTCTTCAGGTGAACATTTATTACACTACATAACAAAAAGTAAAAACAATATAATCGCAACATGGTCATTTTTCGTTGTACACATATGAAAAATCAAATAAAATTACATACATTACATAAATCGTTAACAGATATTTTAAGAGCCGAAGCTCTGTGTCAGAACCTCTATACAGACTACATCGCCGCCGACGACTATTACACTGAGTATTAGATATATAACTCTCGATTTCTAAGAAAACATAAACAAACCACTGCTTGACTACGAATCAAAACACATTATAAATGTATAAACGATGAAAACTGGCGTGCTTATCATAGCTATAGTGTAGCAAGATGATTTTTCTTCCATTTAATATCAAATTTATTCAAAATTCTCTTCAATCTTTTATACTGACTGTTTAAAAATTGCGTGTCTTCCTGTCTGTTAATTGTGTTATCAATCCAATTTATATGTAGCATTTCAGATATAAGTTATTTTTCCCTATTACATTCTCTATCTAATATTAATGTGTTGGCCCAATCAAAATTGTGTGTAGGATTTTTTTTTTGATATGTTGTGGAACAGGAAGTAATTTTTGGGGGTCTAATTTTAATCCATCTATTACAGATTTTTTGTGCTCATTGATTCTCGTTTTCAAGCATCTTTTTGTTTCGCCTACATATACGCTATTACATTTCTCACAGTTAAATTTATAGATCACACTAGTCTCATTCCATTTGTCCGTCCTATCTTTGCCTAACTTAACAATATTATTCATTTTGTGGTTCATCAACGGGACACATCGAATGTTGAATTTTTTAAGGACTTTTTTACAAGAATAAAAAAATTGTTCATGAAAAGGTAGTGCTACAGTTGATATTGGGTTAATTATATTTTGATTGTGTGAGTTATTATTCCCATATTTATGTTTACGTATGCGACTTGTAATACATGTATTAATAAAGTTTTCAGGATAATCATTTTTTATAAGCATTTCTTTTACTAACTTAATATTCTTATTGTGAAAAGATTGGTCAGATAGTAATAATGCTCTATCCACAAGGTTTGAAATAATATTACGTTTTTGTTGTTTAGTGTGGTGGGAGTTAAAATTCAATAATCGGCCAGAACAAGTAGGTTTTTGGAACCAGTTAGTTATTATGTTATTATCCCTTCTAACAATCTTTAAGTCTAAAAAATTAATACTATTATCTATTTCTATTTCGTGAGTAAATTGTAAATATTTGTTGTAACTATTGAAAGTGTCAAGAATTAATTGTACTTGATTTTTTGTTATGCACAGTATGGTATCATCGACATGTCTATAATAAAATAATGGTGTACAATTACATTTTTCATTAAGTAATTTTAAGCAAGTAGTTTCTAAATCATCCATCACTATATCCGCAAAGAGGGGGGAGATGGGAGATCCCATTGGAGTACCAAATAATTGCTGGTAAATTGTGTCATCAAAGATGAAAAAGGTATTATCGAACAAAAATTTTGTTGTTTCTATTATTTCTTGAAATGGAATTTTTGAATTAAAATGTATATCGTTAAACCGTTTTTCTAGACTGTTAATCACTAGTTGGTATGGAATATTGGTAAAGAGAGAACTGACATCTAACGATAATAAATGAAATTACGTCCATCTTCACTTGCAGAAGTATCGGCTAATAAGTTTAGTTGTTTTTGATTTCCAGATGATATATTAGAGCCATATAAATTCCAAAGCTTGTTAAAAGAACTATTGAAGTTGAGGCAAAACTGAGCAAAAGTAATTGAGTATCGCCTTAAATCTATTTCTATCAATTCAAATGCAGGAGACTCGTTTAATATAGGCCACTTTTCAATAATATTTTCAAGTGTATTGAACCAATGATCATTCAGCCTCAGTGTAAAGGATTGATTTCAGTGACATTCTACGTGGTCTTTAGGTTCTCTGTTAGTCTGGAGCCAAGCTTGACTCGCTGAAGCAGATTTTTGTTCAACTATAACTAAATATCATTAATGAGCAATTTCTTTTATAGAATTATTAATGTTTAGATCAAATAAAATCATTTTTTATCAATGTGATAAATTAAGTTATTGATGCAAAGTTTTTTACCTTCAATATTTCCTTGTGCAATCAACGTAGCATTATTCAAACGTCTAACTAGATTTTCACATTCACGAATAAATGCTCTGGCATTCTTATATCTGTCCACTAATCTGCCTTTAGCCATTAATGAATTATCTACACCTGAATGTTTTTTATGTACGGGTGGTACATAATAAGTTTCTTTACACTCACTGCTGAATAATTGCACAATTTTCAACGCTAAACAGTCAATATCTTCGTTCTGTAATGATCTGCAATAAAAATAAACACTTTTATTTCCAGTATAACATTTATAAAACACAAAAGTTATTTTTTAAATAGCAAAAATATATTTAACTGTAATTATAACTAAATATTTGTAATAATTTTAAAATTAATTTTGAATAAATTTTCACTTACAAATTAGAAATATCATGAAAATGTAGAACAATTACTTCACACAATTTACATCGACATCGTGAATCCAATTCCTTACGAGCTATGTAATAATTAAGAATAGCGCGACCATATGGGTGATTTTGTAAACACCGTTTTAAATCAAAATTAGCAACTTCTGGTTTTAAAGTTGAAGGAATGGTTCGTATATTATTAACTGAAGAACTTGGCTCTTGAAAAGCTTCTTTAGCAGTTTCTTGTTCGACTAACAGAATACCATTTTCAGCTACAACATAATCCTGGACTTGTAAAACCGCAGATTCAGTTGTTGATACACAATTTGTTTGTTGTTGATGACTTGAAACTCTTGATACATCTGTTGTCACATGTGTATTATATTGCTGTAATAGTTATCAATTATTCAGATTAAAATTATTAAGCTTAGTTTGAAAAGAGAAATAAAAGTAAACAAATGTGAAGAAGTACAAATAGTTTGCAGAAAAAGAAAAAGAAAAGTCAAGCTTGCATAAATATAACATACATCCTGAATAAGTCGCTTAAATTTAAGACGAGTGCCGATGACTGGAAAATACTTCTCAAAATCAGTTGAGTCTAGGAAATCTCGCAGGGTTTCAACATCAGTTACGTCTATCTCTATATACGCATGTGAAACGGATGAGATTGAGGTTATGTATGCGGTTTGGTTATCATTCATTCAATTGTTACTAATAAAATATAATTGCAATACATTTACCTGTAAGAGTAGACCAATGGTTCTCTAATCCATACGATTTTACAAAGTCTTCCATCTTCATTTCAGTAAAAGACATTCATAGAAGGAAATATCGGGCACACGCGGTCCGCGGAAAACGACGATATATATAATATGATACATATGTATACTCATGCACGTCGCGCCACGTGCCACGGCGGCGCTTACCAAAAGTTTATTTTAAAACTGATATCTTAACTATTAAGATACGAAAGGTTATTACAAACCGATGCACCTTAATATTTAAGTTTTCATAAGTATATGATAAATATGTACATTATTATAGTTAGAATTTAATAAAATAACTATAACCTTTTCAAGAAAAAACCGTTCAAAGATATCAATATATTTAATATTAGAATTTTTTTTCTCAGTGTAAGCAGTCTTTTGACATAATCTTCGTTAGTTTATAAAACATGAAAATGAGATATTTAGTTTTGTTGTACACGTAAACAATGTGTTCGTTCCATCTCATGTTACTGTCAAAGACTATACCTAGATATTTGGTACTTTCTACTCTTTTGAGTTTTGTACTATTAATATTGATGTTTAAGTTTTTCGGAGTGCTATCGCTTTGACTACCAAATTCCATATACACTGTTTTATCAGTGTTTAACGAGAGTTTATTCAGAGCTAACCATTTAGATATTTTTCGTAAAAAGTCGTTCATTTTTGACTCTACTTCATGCCATGTTTTAGCTGTTGAGATAACAGCAGTATCATCAGCATACGATATGATTGTGTCTTCCGGCATGTCTAATAATAAGTCGTTGATGTACAGTATAAATAGTAACGGTCCCAATATAGTACCCTGTGGGACTCCCGTTGTTACTGATTCAAATTGGCTGGTTTTGTTGTTTAATTTCACTCTTTGCTGTCTATTAGTGGGGTAGCTTTTTAATAGATTATAAGCATTTCCTCTTATTCCATAATTATACAATTTATCAAGTAGGATTTGATGATGTACAGTGTCAAATGCTTTAGCTAGGTCTAGGAAAGTTATCGCAATAGGAGTGCTAGTGTCAATGTTGTTGTATATCATATTTTCACAAATTTATAGAAAAGTTGAATTTTGTAAGAAGTAATTATGATTATTGTCTATATGTAAATAACACAAGCAAAGATCCAATATGAGGCGTTTCACGTCAGCTCTCCAGGCGCGGCGCGCGAGCGCGAAATCATGCTGTTTTCAGCTTGTGTTTGAAGGGCTAAGATGTATCTAAAAAAAATAATCCCCAAGTGATTTCGATGTATTTTTTCCTCAGCTTTCCGATGGTGCTATTAGTTTCTCAAAATTTTTCAATTCTAACCTCAAAAAAACATAAAACGTGTTATATCTCAAAAACTATATTTTTAATATTTTTTTTGACCTGCTAGCTCGAAAGAGGAGGAAATTTTACATGGATATAGCCTTTTTCTACATAGGGGTTTTTTTATTTTTTCGAGATATTATTCAAGAAATACTTAGAATTGAAAAATTTTGAGAAACTAATAGCACCATCGGAAAGCTGAGGAAAAAATACATCGAAATCACTTGGGGATTATTTTTTTTAGATACATCTTAGCCCTTCAAACACAAGCTGAAAACAGCATGATTTCGCGCTCGCGCGCCGCGCCTGGAGAGCTGACGTAAAACGCCTCATATACATACTAGTTTTTGTAGATGATCTTTTAATATGTTGCAAAAGTAAAAATATGATAGACGAAATTAAAGAAAGTTTAATGAAAAGATTTTCAATGAAATAATTAGGAAAAGTTTGAAACTATATTGGCATTGATATTGATTATAGTAAAGATAGAAGTAAAATGACCTTAAGTCAGACAAAGTACATTGAATCTTTGGCTATAAAATACAATTTAGAAAACGCAAAATTATATGACACTCCTATGGAGGCAAATTTTAAATTAGAACAAGCAAGCGAAATTAACGAGAGTATAAAGTGTAGAAATTTGATTGGTGAATTGTTGAACATAAGTACAGGCACAAGACCAGATATAACATACCCTGTAAATTACTTAAGTCGATACCAAAGCTGCTATGATGCAACGCACTACAAATATGCGATGAGAATATTAAAGTATTTATATAAAACCAAAGATTTTAATTTGTCCTACTATGATAAGTTGCAATATGAGACGTTAGATTGTATGGTAGATTCTGACTATGCAGGTGATAATATCGATAGAAAATCTACAACAGGATTTATAATTAGACTTTATGGAAATTTAATATTTTGGAAAACACATAAACAAAATAATGTAACCATATGCTCAACTTTTGCTGAATACACTGCAATGTCAGAGGCAGTAACAGAAATATTATTTATTAGTAATGTATTAATTGAGACATTTGATGTAAAACTTGAAAAAGCTATAAAATTGTATGAAGATAATTCAGGTGCAGTTGCAATTGCAAACTATGGAAATTTTACTAAGAATTCAAAGCACATTGAAGTGCAATACCATTACATAAATGAAAATTACGAGAATGGAATAATAGACATTGTAAGAATCGATACAAGTTTGAATTTAGCAGATATGTTGACAAAGAGTCTTGACAAAACAAAATTTGTGAAAAATAGAAACGCATTATAATTGATTGTATAAAATAAGAATATAATTAAGATGAAAAGATTGTAAAAAGTTCAAGATTGTAGATTTAAGGAGGCGTGTTGGAATATGTATAAATGCTACGCTCCTGAACATAGCTACATGCGTGTGAATGTGTGTGAGTAGAGAGAGAGTATCGCGGGCGCCGACAGCGCATGTATAGTTAGTCGTCACGAGAGAGCCATGTGAGTCGGACGGGTGCTTACCAATGTAACTTAAGTAGCTAATAAATATTACACTATTAATACAAACCTCAACTTATTCATATCCCCCAAATTATCCAAAAAATATACCGATTGATATCTATGATCCTATATCCAAAGAATGTTGTCTGTTGGGTATTTATCAGAAATGGTATTGGATGAGTGAATTTGAAATAAATAAAGAAAATGTTGAAAAAAAAACTAACGAGACAGAAAATTAAGTGATATAGATGAAGCGACTGAAAATGAAAAACCAACGTGTGACGTAGAGTTGGGAGAGCAGTCGAACAAATCACAAGTTAATAATCAAGCAATGTCCTGGCATGTTCGTATCGGATATACATCAATTGGGTACTTATAGTAACTGCAAAAGAGATGGGACAAAATTGAAGATTTAGAGAAGACAGTGTTTGTCGATTCGACTCCAAATTGCGAAGTGTGTATGATCTCAAAAATAAAATCATTGACATTTAAGACAGTGCGACAGATAAAGACAGACCCTTTATATATCACACATGCTAATGTTATGTGTATGATAAGCCTTGCTACGTATTCAAAAAGATACAAATACATGCCTGTCTTCATGGATGATTTTTCTCGTTTAACCATAGCCTATACAATGAAAACAAAAGATGAGACAGGATACTGTTTTTAATCTTTGTAAGAAGTGCCCGAAATTTGCTAAAAAAGAAAGAGCAAAGGTTTACTATTTGCGCAGCGATCAGAGAAGAGATTTCATGGGTGAATATGCTACTGATGATCTGAGAAAGTTGAATACAAAATTACAGCTGCAGTGTCCTGATAAACCGAACTATCGAGATAAAGAGGACTTCGAGTTCACGCTTCGTCTATACTATTATCGGAACACGAAGTATAGATGGCGCCACATAAGAGCAGAGTAGTCCAGTGAACTTGCTACGCTCTCCCCCACCGACGCCGTGCCTGCCAACGCCGTCGTCTCTGCTGCTCGCTCATCGATTACTCTGTCCCATGACAACTGCTGAGCTGCTTAGACGTAACGCCTTCTACGCCTACTGCTTTCGCTACGCTTGTGCCTACGCTGCTTATTTTAAACATACAAATAAAGACGTTTATAAAGACTGTCTTCGCCTTCCTGTTTTTGCGTTACTCCAACAGGTTATCGGCCCATCACGTCAGGAAGTTTGTTAGAGCTGTGTTTTCGGTAAGTATCTGAGTCCGGTTGGCTAACTTGAGACGCGCGGCCAGTATGTAGATATTCGCGCGAAACGCGAAATTATTTTTTTTAAAAAGATATTTAGATTTTGAAAAAAGGTATTTGAATATTAGACTAGCTGCATATATATATATATATATATATATATATATATATATATATATATGTGTGTGTGTGTGTGTGTGTGTGTGTGTGTGTGTGTGTGTGTGTGTGTGTGTGTGTGTGTGTGTGTGTGTGTGTGTGTGTACGAGTGTGTGTGTGTGTGTATGTGTGTGTGTGGGATATTTCAGCCAGCGCTGCGACTCAAATCCTGCCAACATGGCGGATCTGGCACCCTCCCCTCTTTTTGGCGATTTTCAGTTTGTTTTGGAACGCGCGAAGGCACGCGGCGTGCAAAACAACCAAGAGCCATCAAATCAAACCACGTGCGTTTGTTTACATTGAAATGTAGGTTAATACTGTTCTAAAAACGACAACAAAAATTGTAATGTCGAATCGATGAAATTCTTATCGAAATTTGATGAAAAAAATTGATAACCATAATAATATATTTCTTACTAAGTTTCTTGAAATCTCATTTTTTAATATTTAGATCATGCATAACATTTTTTATTCTATTTTAACTTAACATATAACTATACTATTAACTTTTAACTATTAAGAGATAATGCGAACGAGCTATGGGATAGCCTTATTAATTATAAAATTCATGTTTCGAAAAGCAATTAAATAAGGGCATCCAGGTATACCCGCTGATCGAAAATTTTCGATCATACGTGCAAAATTTATGTATTCACTTTACAGGGCCCTGTAAAATAAAAACGTAGTTCATCGAAAGGTAACTTACCGTCTACTTCGTTTCACAAGCCTATAGCTTAATTTTAACTTTCTCTTATAAAAGACAAAAAGATAAAAATGACTATATTTTTGCAAACATGCATTAGGCAGACCTCGATTTTTCATATGTTATAAAACCAAAGCATACAAATAATCTCTAATTAGTTCTAAGAAATTCATGTTTTGAAAAGTACTTAAATAAGGTATTTTGGGTTTTCATCAACGATTCATTACGAATAATATCAATAGATTGCGTTATACAGGCCCAATTTTTTTCGGAGAATAATCATATATCTATTACAAAGTCAACGCCAAAGATTTTATCTCTAAAGATGTTTCTGAAATTTAAAATAATTAAATAAGACTCATCCTAAACCCAAGGTTAGGTTTCGATGAAATGTAATATTTATATGAATTTGCGTAACGGATATTTGATTTTTAAATATTTAGCCACAAAATACCGACGGACAATATCGATGGCTGAGCGGAAGAAGAACGTATCTCGGCGCGGGGATGAAGAACCATGTATCTCGGCGCGAGGATAAAGAACGACGTATCTCGACGCGCGGATGAAGAACGACATATTTTGGCGCTCTTACGGCCAGTATACGGCCAGTATACGACAAAATATAATACATCGTTCTTCATCCTTGCGCCAAAATACGTCGTTCTTCATCCTCGTTCCATCAATTTGTCGCTTAACTTACTTTAAATATGAGTCCGCATGTGTTGCAAATTTTAAAGCAATGATTTACATATATATTAAATAATAGCAATTAGCCATCAAACTAACAGCAATACTTGCACTTTATAAAAATTATACATGTAGCATGAGTTGCCATAATTTTGATGTCACATTTACCATATTAAAAAGAGTTCGAATTGCTTAAAATTTGCTCGTGGCCCTCGCGTACCCCGGCTATTTCGGTTTACCAATATTTTAAATAATCGACTCCCTTACTTTTACTTGCCTTCGTGCTTTACTCGCGTGGCCCTCGCGTACCCCGGCTATTTCGGTTTACCAATATTTTAAATAATCGACTCCCTTACTTTTACGTGCCTTCGTGCTTTACTCTTTTACGTGGACTTTGCACGCTCGGCTATTGGGTTTTAAGACTATTTTAAATAATCAACTCGGTTACTGTCGCACATAAGCGAGCTTTCCAATATATGCGGATCTAACATCCCCCGGCAATTTGGGTTTACGAATATCTTAAAATATCGACTCTCTTACTGTCGCACGTTTGTACGTCTTCCCCTTCTACGACGTCTTCGCGTCTCCCGGCTATTTGTGTTTACGAATATTTTAAATAATCGACTAGCTTACTGTCGTGTGCTTTCCTCTATATGCGGACCTTGCATACCCTGGCTATTGGGTTTTAAGAATATTTTAAATAATCAACTTGTTTACTGTCGCACGTATGCGTGCGTTTCTCATCTACATGGATATCGGTTTCCTTGGCTACATGGATTTAAGAATTTTTTAAATTATGAACTCGCTTACTGACGCACGTCGGCGTAACATCATTCTTTTACGGAGACCTTGCGTCTCCCGGCTATTTGGGATTATGATTATTTTAAATAACTGATTCTGTTACTGTCGCACGTTTGTACGCCTTCCTCTTCTACGACGTCTACGCGTCCCCCGGCTATTTGGGTTTATGGATATTTTAAATAATCGTCTAGCTTACTTTTGCGCATCTCTATGCTTTCCTCTTTTATGTGGACCTTGCACCCCCCACCTAGAATCGACTCGCTTACTGTCACATGCCAGCATGCGTTTCTCTTCTACGTGGATATCGGTTCCCTTGGCTATACCAATTTAAGAATTTTTTAAAGAAACAACTCGCTCACCTATAGCCGGGGGTTATGAGGTCCACGTAAAAGAATGGAGTTTCACAGATGTGCGACAGTGAGCGAGTTGTTTCTTTAAAAAATTCTTAAATTCATATAGCCAAGGGAACCAATATCCACGTAGAAGAGAAACGCATGCCGGCATGTAACAGTAAGCGAGTCGATTCTAGGTGGGGGGTGCAAGGTCCACATAAAAGAGGAAAGCATGGAGACGCGCAAAAGTAAGCTAGACGATTATTTAAAATATTCGTAAACTCAAATAGCCCGGAGATGCAAGGTCCGTATAAAATAGGAAAGCGCGCATACGTGCCATAGTAAGCGAGTCGATTATTTAAAATATTCGTAAACCTAAATAACCGGGGGACGCGAAGACGTCTTAGAAGAGGAAGGCACACAGCCGTGCGGCAGTAACCCAGTCGATATTTTAAGATATTCGTAAACCAAAATAGCCGGGGGATGTGAGATCTACTTAAAAGAATGGAGTTACGCAGTCGTGCAACAGTAAGCGAGTTGTTTCTTTAAAAAATTCTTAAATTCATATAGCCAAGGGAACCGATATCCACGTAGAAGAGAAACGCATGCTGGCACGTAACAGTAAGCGAGTTCATTCTAGCCGGGTTGATGCAAGGTCCACATAAAAGAGGAAAGCATGGAGACGCGCAAAAGTAAGCTAAACAATTGTTTAAAATATTCGTAAACTCAAATAGCCCGGAGATGCAAGGTCCGTATAAAATAGGAAAGCGCGCATACGTGCCATAGTAAGCGAGTCGATTATTTAAAATATTCGTAAACCTAAATAACCGGGGGACGCGAAGACGTCTTAGAAGAGGAAGGCACACAGCCGTGCGGCAGTAACCCAGTCGATATTTTAAGATAGTCGTATAAACCACAACAGCCGGGGGATGTGAGATCCACGTAAAAGAATAGAGTTACGCAGACGTGCGACAGTGAGCGAATTGTTTCTTCAAAAAATTCTTAACTTCATATAGCTAAGGGAACCGATATCCCTGTAGAAGAGAAACGCATGCTGGCATGTGACAGTCAGCGAGTCGATTCTAGGTGGGGGGTGCAAGGTCCACATAAAAGAGGAAAGCATTGAGATGCGCAAAAGTAAGCTAGACGATTATTTAAAATATTCGTAAACTCAAGTAGCCTTGAGATGCAAGGTCCGTATAAATAGAAAAGCGCGCATACGTGCGATAGTAAGCAAGTTGATTATTTAAAATATTCTTAAAACTCAATAGCCAGGGCATTCAAGGTCCGCATATAAACGAAAGCACACGTGCGACAGTAAGCTAGTCGATTATTTAAAATATTCGTAAACACAAATAGCCGTGAGACGCGGAGACGTCGTAGAAGGGGAAGACGTACAAAAGTGCGAAAGTAACAGAGTCGATATTTTAAGGTATTCGTAAACCAAAATTGCCGGGGAATGTGAGGTCCGCATATAGTGGTAAGTTCGCTTACGTGCGACAGTAACCGAGTTGATTATTTAAAATAGTCTCAAAACCCAATAGCCGAGCGATGCAAGGTAAGAGAGTCGATTATTTAAAAGATTCGTAAACCCAAATAACCGCGGGGCGCGAAGACGTCTTAAAAGACGAAGGCACACAGCCGTGCGGCAGTAACCCAGTCGATATTTTAAGATATTCATAAACCCAAATAGCCGGGGGATGTGAGGTAAAAGAATAGAGTTACGCAGACATGCGACAGTGAGCGAGTTGTTTCTTTAAAAAATTCTTAAATTGGTATAGCCAAGGGAACCGATATCCACGTAGAAGAGAAACGCATGCTGGCATGTGACAGTAAGCGAGTCGATTCTAGGTGGGGGGTGCAAGGTCCACATAAAAGAGGAAAGCATAGAGATGCGCAAAAGTAAGCTAGACGATTATTTAAAATATCCATAAACCCAAATAGCCGGGGGACGCGTAGACGTCGTAGAAGAGGAAGGCGTACAAACGTGCGACAGTAACAGAATCAGTTATTTAAAATAATCATAATCCCAAATAGCCGGGAGACGCAAGGTCTCCGTAAAAGAATGATGTTACGCCGACGTGCGTCAGTAAGCGAGTTCATAATTTAAAAAATTCTTAAATCCATGTAGCCAAGGAAACCGATATCCATGTAGATGAGAAACGCACGCATACGTGCGACAGTAAACAAGTTGATTATTTAAAATATTCTTAAAACCCAATAGCCAGGGTATGCAAGGTCCGCATATAGAGGAAAGCACACGACAGTAAGCTAGTCGATTATTTAAAATATTCGTAAACACAAATAGCCGGGAGACGCGAAGACGTCGTAGAAGGGGAAGGCGTACAAACGTGCGACAGTAAGAGAGTCGATATTTTAAGATATTCGTAAACCCAAATTGCCGGGGGATGTTAGATCCGCATATAGTGGAAAGCTCGCTTATGTGCGACAGTAACCGAGTTGATTATTTAAAATAGTCTTAAAACCCAATAGCCGAGCGTGCAAAGTCCACGTAAAAGAGTAAAGCACGAAGGCACGTAAAAGTAAGGGAGTCGATTATTTAAAATATTGGTAAACCGAAATAGCCGGGGTACGCGAGGGCCACGAAAAGGAAGGGAGTTACGCAGACGTGTAACAATAAGCGAGTCGATTATCTAAAAAGGTCTTAGACCCAAATAGAAACAGGACGGGAGGTTCACAGAAAAAGGGAGTTACGCAGATGTGCTTTGAAAAAGTCAGAAACCCGATTAGCCGGGAGATGCAACGTCTACGTAGAAAGGTAAGGCATGCTGATTTGCAGCAGTTAGCGAGTCAATTATTTAAAATATTTTAAGATATTCGTAAACCCAAATAGCCGGGGGACGCGAGGTACACGAAAAAGAATGAAGTTACCAGATGTCAGACAGTAACCTAGACGATTACTTAAACTATTCTTATAGCCAAATAGCTGCCGGATACCACCGTAAGCGAGTGATTATTTAAAACATTCTTGAAGACAAATAACCGGGTGATGTGAGGTCCGCCTAAAAGTGGAAGGCACACAGACGTGCCACTGTAAGCGAGTGATTATTTGAAATGTGCTGAATTCTAATCAGCAGGGGGAAACGAGGTCCACGAAAAAGGAGAAAGTTTCGCAGACGTGCAACAGTAAGCGAGTTGATTGTTTTAAAATCATTTGAACCCAAATAACCGGAGATTTTCGACAAATACCGGGGTATCACCTTCACCGGGGTATCCCCATTCTCTTACGGAGACCTCGCGTCCCCCGGCTATTTGGATTTACGAATATTTTAAATAATCGACTCCCTTACCTTGCATCGCTCGGCTGTTGGGTTTTGAGACTATTTTAAATGTTCAACTCGGTTACTGTTGCACGTAAGCGAGCTTTCCACTATATGCGGACCTCACATCCCCCCCCCCGGCAATTCGGGTTTACGAATATCTTAAAATATCGACTGGGTTACTGCCGCACGGCTGTGTGCCTTCCTCTTCTAAGACGTCTTCGCGTCCCCCGGTTATTTGGATTTACGAATATTTCAAATAATCGACTCGCTTACTATCGCACGTATGCGCGCTTTCCTATTTTATACGGACCTTGCATCTCCGGGCTATTTGAGTTTACGAATATTTTAAACAATTGTTTAGCTTACTTTTGCGCGTCTCCATGCTTTCCTCTTTTATGTGGACCTTGCATCAACCCGGCTAGAATGAACTCGCTTACTGTTACGTGCCAGCATGCGTTTCTCTTCTACGTGGATATCGGTTCCCTTGGCTATATGAATTTAAGAATTTTTTAAAGAAACAACTCGCTTACTGTTGCACGACTGCGTAACTCCATTCTTTTAAGTAGATCTCACATCCCCCGGCTATTTTGGTTTACGAATATCTTAAAATATCGACTGGGTTACTGCCGCACGGCTGTGTGCCTTCCTCTTCTAAGACGTCTTCGCGTTCCCTGGTTATTTGGGTTTAAGAATATTTTAAATAATCGACTCGCTTACTATCGCACGTATGCGTGCTTTCCTCTTTTATACGGACCTTGCATCTCCGGGCTATTTGAGTTTACGAATATTTTAAATAATCGACTAACTTACTTTTGCGCGTCTCCGTGCTTTCCTCTTTTATGTCGACCTTGAATGCCCCGGCTATTGGTTTTTAACAATATTTTAAAGAATCTACTCGCTTACTGTCACATGCTAGCATGCGTTTCTCTTCCACGTCGATATCGGTTCTTTTGCACTCAGAAAACGATCTTGCTGTATTAACGAGTATCTACCTGACGGAAGAGGATTACCACTAAAATAGGGCTAAGAGGATATCTTCCTATGGAAGGAGGAATTATCTTACAACAAGAAGTCAATCCTCCTGTAGCGGGATGATGATTTTTCGTGCAGGAGGAAATTTTTTCGCGCAGGTGGAATCCTTTTTTGCCGCACGAAGATTTTCTTGGGAGGAATTTTATTTCAAGATAGGAGGATCGTTTTTCTGAGTGTGGCTATATGGATTTAAGAATTCTTTAAATAATCATCTCGCTCATTGTCACACGTCTGCGTAAATCCATTCTTTTACAGGAACCTCGCGCTCCCGGCTATTTGAGTTTACGAATATTTTAAATAATCTACTAGCCGACTGTCGCACGTATGCATGTTTTCCTCTTTTATGTGGACCTTGCATCCCCAGGCTATCGGGGTTTAAGAATATTTTAAATAATCAACTTGCTTACTACGCACGTATGCGTGCTTTCCTATTTTATACGGACCTTGCATCTCCGGGCTATTTGAGTTTACGAATATTTTAAATAATCGTCTAGCTTACTTTTGCGCGTATCCATGCTTTCCTCTTTTATGTGGACCTTACATCCCCCGGCTAAAATCAACTCGCTTACTGTTACATGTCGGCATGCGTTTCTCTTCTACGTGGATATCTGTTCCCTTGGCTATATGAATTTAAGAATTTTTTAAAGAAACAACTCGCTCACTGTCGCACGTCTGCGTAACTCCATTCTTTTACGTGGACCTCACATTCCCCGGCTATTTTGGTTTAAGAGTATCTTAAAATATCGACTGGCTTACTGCCGCACGGCTGTGTGCCTTCCTCTTCTAAGACGTCTTCGTATCCCCCGGTTATTTGGGTTTACGAATATTTTAAATAACTGACTCGCTTACTATCGCACGTATGCGTGCTTTCCTCTTTTATACGGGCCTTGCATCTCCGGGCTATTTGAGTTTACGAATATTTTAAATATCGACTAACTTATTTTTGCGTGTCTCCATGCTTTCCTCTTTTATGTCGACCTTGAATGCCCCGGCTATAGGGTTTTAATAATATTTTAAAGAATCTACTCGCTTACTGTCACATGCCAGCATGCGTTTCTCTTCTAAGTCGATATCGGTTCCTTTGCACTCAGAAAACGATCTTCCTGTATCAACGAAAATCTGCTTGTCGGAAGAGGATTACCACTAAAATAGGGCTAAGAGGATATCTTCCTATGGAAGGAGGAATTATCTTACAACAAGAAGTCAATCCTCCTGTAGCGGGATGATGATTTTTCGTGCAGGAGGAAATTTTTTCGTGCAGGTGGAATCCTTTTTTGGCGCACGAAGATTTTCTTGGGAGGAATTTTATTTCAAGATAGGAGGATCGCTTTTATGAGTGTGGCTATATGGATTTAAGAATTCTTTAAATAATCATCTGGCTCACTGTCGCACGTCTGCGTAAATCCATTCTTTTACAAGGACCTTGCGTCTCCCGGCTATTTGAGTTTACAAGTATTTTAAATAATGGACTCCCTTACTTTTGCGGGTCTTCGTTCTCTCCACTTTTATGTGGACCTTGCATCCCCCGGCTATTGGATTTTAAGAACATTTTAAACAATCGCCTCGCTTACTCACGCATACCTGCGTGCGTTTCTCTCGTACGTGGACGTTGGTTTCTCGGCTATATGGTTTTAAGATTTTTTTAAATAATCAACTCGCTCACAGTCGCACGTCTGCGTAACTCCCTTCTTTTACGTGGATCTTGCGTATCCAGGCTATGTGCTCCTAAAATTGTTGAGCGATAATTTCTTAACTAAAATTAATGAAAGCCAGAGTTCCGACTATTATGACGCAAAAATATTTAAATTACAAGGAGAGTGCACACGCTCCGGGAAACGGATTTTCGCGGGCATTAAAGAGTCGATTTCTTGTATCTAAAAATGAATTTCAGTGCTTACATTCCCGTCAAATGGACTACTTTTCTTGAGATATGGACAACCGCATCTCAAATATCCTCCATTTCGCTACATGATGGCTCTTCCATTGACTGTCACATTGCAACTATTTAAGATACGAAAATAAGGAAAAAAATATAAAAGTAGGGTGTAAAAGCTAAAATTTAAGCTCTGATTCGTTAAAAAATATTGATTTTTCGAGAAAGTATAAGCAATCAAAGATATAAGAAAATGGTTAAAAATAAAATCCATTTAATCGCTTAAAATGACGACATATTTTTGCCATTTTCTTACGCTATCTTTGTTTTTTACAATTTCCTGAAAAATCAATAAAAATGAAAAAATCAGATAAATATTCAGGTGAGAATATAGCAAATACGCATTCATTTCGATAAAATTTTCAACAAAACGATGAAATTTTGCCATAGCAAATTTTAAGCAATTCGAACTCTTTTTAACATGGTAAATGTGACATCAAAATTATGGCAACTCATGCTGCATGTATAGTTTTTATAAAGTGCAAGTATTGCTATTAGTTTGATGGCTAATTACTATTATTTAATGTATATGTAAATCATTGCTTTAAAATTTGCAACACATGTGGACTCACATTTAAAGTAGGTTAAGCAACAAATTGATGGAACGAGGATGAAGAACGACGTATTTTGGCGCAAGGATGAAGAACGACGTATTTCGTCGTATACTGGCTGTATACTGGCCGTAAGAGCTCCGAAATACGTCGTTCTTCATCCACGCGCCGAGATACGTCGTTCTTTAACCTCGCACCGAGATACATGATTCTTCATCCCAGCGCCGAGATACGTTCTTCTTCCGCTCAGCCATCGATATTGTCCGTCGGCATTTTGTGGCTAAATACTTAAAAATCAAATATCCGTTACGCAAATTCATATAAATATTACATTTCATCGAAACCTAACCTTGAGATTAGGACGGGCTTTATTTAATTATTTTAAATTTCAGAAACATCTTTAGAGATAAAATCTTTGGCGTTGACTTTGTAATAGATATATGATTATTCTCCGAAAAAAATTGGGCCTGTATAACGCAATCTATTGATATTATTCGTAATGAATCGTCGATGAAAACCCAAATTACCTTATTTAAGTACTTTTCAAAACATGAAATTCTTAGAACAAATTAGAGTTTATTTGTATGCTTTGGTTTTATAACATATGAAAAATCGAGGTCTACCTAATGCATGTTTGCAAAAATATAGTCATTTTTATCTTTTTGTCTTTTATAAGAGAAAGTTAAAATTAAGCTATAGGCTTGTGAAACGAAGTAGACGGTAAGTTACCTTTCGATGAACTACGTTTTTTATTTTACAGGGCTCTGTAAAGTGAATACATAAATTTTGCACGTATGATCGAAAATTTTCGATCGGCGGGTATACCTGGATGACCTTATTTAAGTGCTTTTCGAAACATGAATTTTATAATTAATAAGGCTATCCCATAGCTCGTTCGCATTATCTCTTAATAGTTAAAAGTTAATAGTATAGTTATATGTTAAGTTAAAATAGAATAAAAAATGTTATGCATGATCTAAATATTAAAAAATGAGATTTCAAGAAACTTAGTAAGAAATATATTATTATGGTTATCAATTTTTTTCATCAAATTTCGATAAGAATTTCATCGATTCGACATTACAATTTTTGTTGTCGTTTTTAGAACAGTATTAACCTACATTTCAATGTAAACAAATGCACGTGCTTTCATTTGACGGCTCTTGGTTGTTTTGCGCGCCGCGTGCCTTCGCGCGTTCCAAAACAAACTGAAAATCGCGAAAAAGAGGGGAGGGTGCCAGATCCGCCATGTTGGCAGGATTTGAGTCGCAGCGCTGATTTCAGGTGAAGTCAGCAGCTCAAAATTTTAAAATCGCTCAAAACTCGTTATCTTTTAGTTTTTTATGAAAAAAAATGTTCCTCATATTTTAGGTCGATATTTGCAAAAATAAAAAAGCTATGCAAGATTGAAAATTCAATTTTTTTGCAATTTTTGGTTAAAACCCAAGATTATTCATTTTTTAACTCAAAATTTTGAAACTTTTTGTATAGAACATTGATTGGCAAAAAGTTTGCATTTTTTCTGTAGAATGTGCCAGTATTTATTTTATGACCCTTTTTGAAAGTCTCTGATTGGATACTTCTTAGTACCTTCTGTCAAAAAAGTATCCGGAAAAGTATTTTTAAATCTCCTGCGTTATAGATGTTTGAAATTTTGTTGTTGTTGTATGTTGGCATCACTGTACCAAATTATGATGCCAAGTTTGAGCGCGTTCCATCAAGCAGTTTGTTTACGCCAGCTGTTATAGTCAGTTAAGCTGAGTAGTGCGTCACGATTTTCATAATGAATACAAATATTGAACAGAGAGTTTGCCTCAAATTTTGTGTTACCAACGAAATTTCGTGCGCGGAATCTTTGAAAATGTTGGAAAAGACTTATGGGGAATCAGTTTGATCAAAAACACAAATTTACGATTGGTACAAAGCATTCAAGGAAGGTCGAGAAATGTGTGAAGATTTGCCTCGTTCCGGACGGCCATCGATAGCATCCACCGAGGAGAACATTAAAAAAGTGAAACAAATCGTATTGGAAAATCGCCATTCAGGCTTAAGAGAGATAGCACAAGAGCTAAACATCTCCTACGAGTCAGTTCGTACGATTTTGGTGGATGTTTTGGGCATGAAACGCGTCGCCGCTCGACTTGTTCCAAAAGAGCTGAATTTTCTTCAAAAAGAGTGCCGCAGACAAATCTCTTTGGACATGCTGGATCGTGCTAATTTCGATCCTACATTGATGGAACGTATTATAACTGGAGATGAGACATGGGTCTACGAGTTTGACATGCAAACAAGTCAACAGGCATCTCAATGGCAAACAAAGGACGAGCCAAAACCGAAAAAACCACGTCAAAGTCGATCAAAAGTGAAAGTCATGCTGACTATTTTCTTTGATATTCATGGTTTGGTGCATCATGAATTCCTACCAGAGGGACTGACGGTCAATAAACAATATTATTTGAGCGTTTTGAAGCGTTTGCGTGAAAAAATCCGTCAAAAACGGCCAGAATTGTGGAAGAACAATTCGTGGATTTTGCACGACGATAATGCACCACCGCATAGAGTCGCAGTTGTAACCGAATTTAAGGCCAAAAACTCAATAAATACAATCGAGCAACCACCGTATTCACCAGATTTGGCCCCATGTGACTTTTTTCTGTTCCCGAAACTAAAATTACCTCTCCGTAGAAAACGTTTTGAAGCGATCGAAGCCATAAAACAAAATTCGTTGAGGGAACTGAAGGCCATCCCAGAAAACGCTTATAAAAAATGTTTTGATGATTGGAAAAATCGTTGGCACATGTGTTGCATCAAATGGGGCCTACTTTGAAGGCGACAAAATAAATATTGATAAATAATTGAATATTGTGTTTTATTTAAAAATTCCGGGTAATTTTTTGACAGATAGTATACCTTCATCGAAGAATATTGAGGCTGCGGCTAAATATTTTTTATTCGACAAATTTTTTTTGTATTCTTCTTCGAAAACCCTTCAAAATGCTTTTTTATCAATACTGGCCGAGCAAAGGGAAAAAAGTTACAATTTTTTGAAATATCAAGAAAAATCCATAATTTCAATTTTTGATAACATGATTAATGAAACAATATTATTCATACATCTCATGGCATGGACCGTACGCCTGAATTTTGTTAGAGCATCAAATAGAACATTATGTATATCTATTTTCAATAATATTAGTCTTACACAATAAGCAATACCTAATTATGAATTAATAATAAATTAAGCTATAGAGGTTAAGTACTATAAAGCTCTCAAAATAAAATCAGGCAACAGTTATGCAGTGTATATTCTAATAACAAGACACAAATACTGCTCTATTATAAATTTTATTTATAATTATATTTATAATTTGTAATTTTCTTTTTAAAAAATTTACAATTTTTTTAAATATCAAGCAAAATTCGTAATTTCAATTTTTGATAACATGATTAATGAAACTGAATATTATTTCTACATCTTATGGCATGGATCGTACCACTGAATTTTGTTAGAGCATCAAATAGAACATTATAAATATCTATTTTCAATAATATTAGGTTTACACAATAAGCGATACCTAATTATGAATGAAATTATGAGTCTGTAGCCTGATTTCATTTTGACAGCTTTATAGTTATTAACCTCTATAGCTTAATTTATTATTAATTCATAATTAGGTATCGCTTATTGTGCAACACTAATATTATTGAAAATAGATATATATAATGTTCTATTTGATGCTCTAACAAAATTCTGTGGTGCGGTCCATGCCATGAGATATATGAATAATATTCAGTTTCATTAAGGGGGTGTCAAACTCAATTTTTACCGACCGAGCAAAAACCATCTTGTTTTTAGTAGAAAAAAAAATTTAACGATATATGAAAAATAATGAGTGTATTGCCCTCCGTAATAACATCATTAATCATTCTACAAAATCCCAAGTCAATATTCGGAAGCGTTTAAGAATGGCATTTGAACGAAAATTTCGTTCAAATACCATTCTTAGATGCCTTAAAATATCGACGTGAAACATTGCAGAATGATTAATAATGTGATTACGGAGGGCAATACACTCATGGTTTTGCATAATATTTAAAAAAAAAATAGTTTTTGTTATCATGCGGTAAATAGTAAAGTTAATAAGCGAAAAATTTACCGTCTAAAAGACATTAGTGACCGCCTCTTACGGACATGTTACCGCGCAATGGTCATCATCATATTGTTCGTGTATGATGTTGTTACGACCCGAGTCGGGGTCTTCAAGCAGAAGGGCGTTTCTGCAATGGTCGCCAAGTTGACCAGTCGGAACGTGGAATTCGTTTGCTCAATTAAGCGCTAAAGCGCATGGAGTTGCAGGAAAGTTTGAAATAAAACTCAAACTCGAGAGAAATAACTTTAACTTGAGGTTTATTAAATTAATTAAGTACTTTATGAACTTTAACAAACAGATAGACTTTTGACCGTGACTCTATACAATTGCAAAATGCGTAGAATGACTTTGACTATTTGAAGCTTCTAGGCGCAACATGCACAAAGTGCAGCAGAGTACCAAAAATATTGATAACGACCCAAGCTCTATAACTACTAAGCGTCTCATGTGCTCGGTAGCGACTGACTCTGGCGGCTCGGAGCTCTTCTTTTATACCCCTAGCGCGGACCTCAGGCCGTTGACAAGGATCTCAGGAGAAACGCTATTGGTCGGCAGCTTCAGGTTGATAGTGGGAGGCAGTATGGTGTAGAGGCTGTAGGGCGCCAGGTTGCCTCAGAAGCCTTCCCCCACTCCTAAGTGGGGAGAGTGGCGATGGAGGGGCCCTAGACCAGAAAACAGGGTCGAGAGCGATGAGCAGCGGATGACGGACCGTCTCCCTCCAGTGGCGCGGGACGCCGCTAGTCTGTGATTGGCTGTTGGCGATGGCTCGGGCCGTTAGGTTGTTGCGCCACTGCGCCATAGTTCTGGGAATTGTTTGTCTCTCGTCGGGTGACCGTTGGCACTAATGGATTCTGAGAACTGGTTACGCATTCCTGGTATGTCCGTTAATCCTTTCCTTAGCCTAATGGATTCCAAGAAGTGTTTACCCATTCCTGGTTCGACCGTTGATGCATTCCTGAAACTGTCGACCTCGAAGTGGATTAAGTTTCCTCGAGCCCTTCGCTAATTGATTCTCGGAAGCGTTCACGTCTTTTGTTTGTCCTTGAATTGTTTCTCGAGCTGCTGGCCGTCCTTGGGAATTTCTGTAACAGAGCTTCTTCACACCTGAGCGAGCTTCCCTAATTAATTATTATTACGCCTGCCGTTATTTATCAAATCGCTAATTATTATTACGTAATTATTATTTATTTAGTTTTATTGCTAATCTCAATTTGTTCATTAGCGCATTGACCTTGATAGTTTAAGGACGCTATTACTATTTGTAGTTAATAAATTCATTATCGCTTGTTTATCATCGATTCCTATTCGAGTTATTGTTAATTACTTATTTATAACTTAGTTAATTAACTAATTAATATATAGATTCTACTATTGGAATTTTAGATCGAGATTGTTATGGGGACGCATTCAATTATTATTATTTAATTTATTATTTTATTTAACTCTTATCAGAAATCAATATTTAAGGTTCCATTGTACAATTGCCTTTATGTGTTGCACGACTCGTCTACGCAAACGTAGTTCATAACAGTCCCCCCCTTCTTTTAAAACACGAACCGATGGTTCGGGCTTTTACTAATTTCAAAATTTTGCATAGGTCTAAAATTTAGTTAAAGGTGAAATTTGATTTTAAATAATTTAAGGTTTTAAGAGTTGAATTTTATTACGGGCGGCGTTTCATGCATAATTTAAATTTTAAAGGGTTGCACTCGTTAATTTTACCTAATTTGAAGAGGGTTCTGCATAATTATAGATCTCTTAAAGGGGAATTTATTAGCTTTATGTAATTTAAGTGAAATTCAAATTTGTATCCTTTTAGGGGCGAAAAATCAATATGTTTAATTTCTAAGGGTGAATCGTTAATAATTTTAAATTTTAGGGTGAAATTTTCAATAGATAATTTAAAAATTTTGTTTTTTATTTTTTTTTTATTTTTAAGGGTGAATCTTTCGATAAGTAATTTTGAATTTTAAGTGTAAATTTCAATAAAAATTTTATTTTTTTTTTTATTTATTATTTTTTTTTATTTTTTTTTTTTTTTGGTGAATCTACAATGAAACGCGGGTTGTAATTTAAATAATTTAATTTTTTAAGGGTGAATCTACAGTGAAACGCGGTTTGTAATTTAAATAATTTAAATGTTTAAGGGTGAATCCACAATGAAACGCGGGTAATAATTAAAATTTTAAGGTTGAATCTACAATAAAACACGGGTTTTAATTTAAATTTTAAGGGTGAGTCTAAAATAAAACACGGATTTTAATTTAAATTTTAAGGGTGAATCTTTTTATGAAACGCGTTTTCTCTTTTTAAATAATTCAATTTTTGAGGGTGAACTGTATTACGAAACACGGCTTTTTCTTTTTAAATAATTTAATTTTTTAAGGGTGAAGGGAGCCCCTGCCATCGCTCCCTTCCGTGAGATGCTTTCCACGGCTCGCCGGGACCCACCCCGATGCACCGCATCAGGAGTACTTCCGGTTTCCCATTTCCAGGGCGTAAAACAAGAGATTATCTTAAACATTCCTTTAAAGCGAGCCCTGGCCATCTCTCCTATAACCCTTATTACTTTATTATTTATTAATTTGGTTACAAACAGGATACATGAATTTATGGTTAGGTCGCACGCAAAATATAAAAATATAAACGCCGCACAGAATAACATTATAAATATCGCGTAAAGGGGGGAGAAATTAATAAAATTAGTTAGGTCGCAAACACGCATGTTTTAATTTGTCCACATGGACTACCTTTGTTCTGTTATTCCCTAAATCTATTTTCGCGTTTCTATCGCTTATCAATTCTATTACCTTATACCGGCCCGCGTATTGCTCATCAAATTTACCTATTCGCGGCTCTTTCAATAAATATACCTCCTCTCCTACCTTGAAATTCTTTATATTTAATTTTTGGTCATAATATCTTTTTGAGCGTTCTTTCGCCTCTAATAATCGAGTTTTTGCCATTTTCTGAGTGTCGTTTAATTTAAATATTAATTCGTCTAAATACATTTCGTAAGTTTTTTCCACAGTTTTGGTCTCGAATTCCGAGGGTAGCCTCGCCTTCTGACCGAATATTAATTCGTGGGGGGTAAAACCGTGCGCTGAATGAACCGACGTATTATACGAAAACATGGCCATTTTAATCCAAGCGTCCCAATCAGTTTTATCCGTGTACATTTTTAAATATTCTACTAGTGAATGATGACTTCTTTCTAAGGATCCCATTGTTTGGGGATGGATATCTACCGTATAGATATGGCCTGAATTGTTTTACCGCGTGAATTATAGCGAGAAGTTCCTTTTCGGTGGTAGTATATTTTAATTCTGCGCCAATTAATGCTTTTGATGTGTAAGCAATCGGGAGATCTCTTCCTATCGGACCCTGACTCAGCACCCCCCCTAAAGCATAATTTGACGCGTCTGTAGTTACTATAAATGGTTCATTGAAATTAGGATACTGCAATATTGGCCTGGAATAAAGTGCTTGCTTTAAAGCGAAAAATGCCCTTTCCTGTGCTTCCTCCCATATAAATTTCACGTTTTTTGCAAAAGGTAATGAAGGGGCCTAGCAATTTTAGCAAAATTCGGAATAAACCTCCGGTAATACCCGGCTAAACCTAAGAATTGTTTAATGTTTTTAGGGTTTTTGGACGCGGAAACTCAGAAACGGCCTGAGTTTTCCTGGGGTCTGGTCTTACCCCTTCCTCCGATATGACGTGACCCAAGTACACGACCTCTTTTCTCAAGAAAAGGCATTTATCGGGCTGCAAGGTGAGACCGGCAGTTTTTAATCTTCCAAATAATTTTTTAATCTTCCGAACATGATCTTCTAAAGACTCAGCATAAATTACTACATCATCCATGTAGACAAACAACTCAATACCTTGGAGCCCGCTAAGAACCTTATCCATAAGGGCCTGAAATGTAGAAGGAGGCCCTTTCAAGCCCATAGGCATTCGTTTATACTGTAAGTGGTTATAAGGAGTTGAAAACGCGGTTTTAGCCGCATCAGCGGGATCGATCGGTACCTGATGAAATCCGGAGGCTAAGTCTAGGGTTGAGAAATATTTGCTTCTGCCAAGTTGATCAAGAATTTCCGTTATATTGGGGAGGGGATAGGCAGAAGCGATGGTTTTTTCATTCAAAGCCCTAAAATCTATGACTAAACGCCATCTTTTATTTCCCTGCGAATCGGCCTTTTTGGGAACTATCCACAAGGGGGAATTATACGGAGATTCTGACTCTTCTACTATATCATTATCAATTAATTCTTGTACATGTTTTTGAACTATATCGCGTAACTGGGGTGGATAACGATATTGTTTTATATTAATAGGGACATTGTCGGTAGTCGGGATTTTATGTGCAATCATGGAAGTTTTACTAAGTTTATCATTTGGCAAATGGAACTGACAAGGGAATTCTGAGACAATTTGCATTACACTTTCTCTCTCTTCCGGATTAAGCTCCCTCAAATCGAGAAGTTCAATTACCCTATCTATTCTAAGTTGCCGTTCTACTTCATCTTAGGGTTTTCCCGATGTTCTTATAACCCGTACCGGTTTCAAAGTGCTATCATATGCTTCTAACGTGAGAGGCGGAATAATAAGATTTATATCCTCGGAAGTCGTATTTATCACGAACAGGTTGGCCTTCCCATCCTTATTAACGACCAAACATTCCCCAATGAAAATCCCTGGCCCAGCATTTATCATGGGAACGTACCCGGTGGAACGAGTGGAATTCTGAATAGAGACTTGAATTAAGGTTTTAGTTCTAGCCGGCAAGTAAAGGGTGTCATGATTGATAAAAGGAATCATTTCACGCTCATCTCCGTAAAGAAGTTCATTATCTTGAAACGATAGGACTGCCTTCTGCTCTTTTAAAAATTCCACTCCGAGAATTCCATCAGCCTTTATGGGAAAATCGTTGGGCACGACGTTTAACCTACAAGGAACCCCTTCAAGATTTACCCTTATATATCCTTCGGTTAGAACAAGACCCTCACTAATGCCAGCTAATCTATACAAATTATCTTTAAAAAATCGTCGTGTCCTATTTTAGCAGGCCATGTTTTACAATATTCAGTTCTGATCCCGTATCAATGAGAAATCGCGGCCTATCTTTAATTAAGTCATGACTTTGCATCGCGACAATTGGAGATTTTATCTCCTCGGCGGTACTAGCCGCAAAGATAACAGCGCGAGTCTGGACACTGGATTTTGAGAGTTCGCCATTGCACCCGTATGGCGAACCACATTCGCGTTTAAATGTTGGGAAGAGTGCTGCGGAGGAAAATTTGTGGATGCCGGAAAATTGGCGTTCGATGGATAATTTATATTTGGATTACTATTATTATTTGGCGGGCAATTAATGCTCGGCGGGAAATTATCCCAGGGTCGGCTTCTACATGAATCGAAGGTATGCCCCTCGATTCTACAATAGTTACAGTAGAGGGGACCATAATTTCCCCTTTTTCGGCATTTTCGTGAAAGGTGCCCCAGTTCGCCGCATCGGTAACACCTTCGTTTCTCACTCGGAGGTTCGCTTTCGTCTTTTGCCCCTGCTACCTGGCAATATGCCCTTTTTCGACTATCATTCGGGTTTTCCCCATGCAAATCGTTTCTTTGCTGGATGAAAAGTTCGCTATCTATCGCTATGCTAATCGCGTTTTCAAACGATGTTAATTGTTTCCCCCCCATTTGTACCGTAATATCGGGGCGCAAACCTAGTTTAAAACATTGCGTGGCCGTATCAATTGCCCCCTCGATGAGGCTCTGCGCATTAGTCGAATTAGAATTCTCTATTATCTCCCTTATTTTCTGAAGAATGTCTGTGACTCTTAACCCATACTCTGCTACTTTTTCCTGAGGGCCTTGCCTGACGCGCGCGAGGTCTATTTGTAACTGAGGCAAATTTTTTGTTGGTGTGAAGGCTCTTTTTAACTCAGATAATAACTGCTCTAAATTATCGAACTTTTTAAATTGCAGATAGTTCCGAGCCTCACCAGTAACAAGAGATTTCACAATTTTCAAAAAGAAATTTTTATCATTTGGATTCACAAATTCCTCAGCGTCCCTACATTCCCTTATAAATTCAGTTACCGATATATTTTTCCCGTTGAATTCCGGAAGAATTCGCGCTATTTCATTAGACTTTTTATAACACGCGTGTGAATTATTATTGACATTACTAGTAGTTGAATTAATCTCAAAAGCCGTCTGAAAATCGCGAAGACCCGGTAAAGAACCGGCACGTGGTCTAAAAGGAGGCAAATTTAGTCTTTCGCGATTTCTCATATCTAGACCGTGATATGGGTTACTAAGTAGAACTTCGGACGTTTTATCGATATTATTTCCCGGGTTTCCCGAATTTGAACCGGACGCTTGTTCGTTTTTGTCGGACATTTTGAATTATTCCTACTCGCTCGCTCGCTCGCTCAGGGTACTTAGCTCTAATTTTCCGCAGGCGACCTCGGTGCTTCAGGCAGGAGCTGGTGACTCGTAACGGGTGCTGGTGCTGATGACTCGTGACTGATGTTGAAGACTCGTAGCTGACGTCGTTGATTTATTAATGACCCTGGCAATGCTTGCAATGAGGAGGAGTGGATAGGCAGTGGAGAGATCGCAGATGACGTCCCGAACGGAGTTGGTACTGATGTCCAGGTGTGGATGTTCGGCGCCTAGCAGCCGGCCCTGGAGTTACCTCGTCGGTGCCGCTCCTGTACCCCGAATCAGGACTGCTTTCTCGTGTATTCGGAGGAGCTACGTAACCGTCGATTGGCTGAGGATGTCTTTCTTGTCGCTGTCGTGGACTCAGATACCCAATCGGATGCTCCGGCATTCGCCCAAGTTCCAAGGGAAACCACGGCTTAAAACCTTGGACGGAACAAAATTCTTGAACTCCTCCGGAAATGTCTTTTTCCTTCACAACTCCTTGAGCAATCCCACCGCTGTCACCAAAATTTGTTACGACCCGAATCGGGGTCTTCAAGCAGAAGGGCGTTTCTGCAATGGTCGCCAAGTTGACCAGTCGGAACGTGGAATTCCTTTGCTCAATTAATCGCTAAAGCGCATGGAGTTGCAGGAAAGTTTGAAATAAAACTTGAACTCGAGAGAAATAACTTTAACTTGAGGTTTATTAAATTAATTAAGTACTTTATGAACTTTAACAAACAGATAGACTTTTGACCGTGACTCTATACAATTGCAAAATGCATAGAATGACTTTGACTATTTGAAGCTTCTGGGCGCAACATGCACAAAGTGCAGCAGAGTACCAAAAATATTGATAACGACCCAAGCTCTATAACTACTAAGCGTCTCATGTGCTCGGTAGCGACTGACTCTGGCGGCTCGGGGCTCTTCTTTTATACCCCTAGCGCGGACCTCAGGCCGTTGACAAGGATCCCAGGAGAAACGCTATTGGTCGGCAGCTTCAGGTTGGTAGTGGGAGGCAGTATGCTGTAGAGCTCCTAAGTGGGGAGAGTGGCGATGGAGGGGCCCTAGACCAGAAAACAGGGTCGACAGCGATAAGCAGCGGATGACGGACCGCCTCCCTCCAGTGGCGCGGGATGCCGCTAGTCTGTGATTGGCTGTTGGCGATGGCTCGGGCCGTTAGGTTGTTGCGCCACTGCGCCATAGTTCTGGGAATTGTTTGTCTCTCGTCGGGTGACCGTTGGCACTAATGGATTCTGAGAACTGGTTACGCATTCCTGGCCTGTCCGTTAATCCTTTCCTTAGCCTAATGGATTCCAAGAAGTGTTTACGCATTCCTGGTTCGACCGTTGATGCATTTCTGAAACTGTCGACCTCGAAGTCGATTAAGTTTCCTCGAGCCCTTCGCTAATTGATTCTCGGAAGCGTTCACGTCTTTTGTTTGTCCTTGAATTGTTACTCGAGCTGCTGGCCGTCCTTCGGAATTTCTGTAACAGAGCTTCTTCACACCTGAGCGAGCTTCCCTAATTAATTATTATTACGCCTGCCGTTATTTATCAAATCGCTAATTATTATGACGTAATTATTATTTATTTAGTTTTATTGCTAATCTCAATTTGTTCATTAGCGCATTGACCTTGATAGTTTAAGGACGCTATTACTATTTGTAGTTAATAAATTCATTATCGCTTGTTTATCATCGATTCCTATTCGAGTTATTGTTAATTACTTATTTATAACTTAGTTAATTAACTAATTAATATATAGATTCTACTATTGGAATTTTAGATCGAGATTGTTATGGGGACGCATTCAATTATTATTATTTAATTTATTATTTTATTTAACTCTTATCAGAAATCAATATTTAAGATTCCATTGTAGAATTGCCTTTATGTGTTGCACGACTCGTCTACGCAAACGCAGTTCATAACAATGTATTAGATACGTGTGATGTTTATCGTGCATGACAGCATAACGCTGAGCACTGCCGGGTGTCGAGCCGCGACGCACCACCGCAGCCCCCGCTGAAGTGACAACAATGCGAGCTGATCACCGACCACGACGACGACGACGAGGTACGGTACCTATACCCTGATTCGCACCGTGTGCAGAGCACACCCACGAGGCGAACGCCGCGTACTGTACAGCCATAACCTCACTTTGACGGGTCGCAGCTCCGTTATCGCGAGACGCATTCACGCATGTGTTAGGTGAAGGTGTCTCGGACTCTCGGCTGCGAGCGAGCGGGTACGCACGAGGTACGCTTGTGATTGTGTGCAAGTGAAGTGAAATAACTGCTGAGAAGAGGTAGTGAACCTGCAGCAGCAGCAGCAGGGGGCTCAAGAAGGAAGGATACACCATATAAAGAAGTTTGAAATCACCAGTACTTACTATGTGTTGACAGCTGTGTTTATATTGCTGCTAGCAGTCAGTTAAGTGTAGGTATTGTAATTTATGGTTATGGTACCTGTACATAGTCCGATACTACAAACATTTGCAACCTATCTTAACATTTAAATATTTTGTAGTACCCATAGGTAACAGTGTGATAATTTATTCTAAGTAGAATTTTGTAAAAGATGTTATTGATAATCCATTTCTTTAGTTTTTTTTTTCTGTAATGTAATTATTTTTCATATTGAATCCAAAAAATTTCTATTTTTGTTTTCCCTTTTCTTTTCTACACGTGTCAGGATATTCAAATAATCTAAAATAACAACTGTTATTTACTAAACCAAATTTTTTTCCCAGTACAGTTCTTCAGCATTGATTGGAAGTTATAATGGACTCTCGATATGACTATTAATATGACCATCATAAGGCAGGAGACTTTTAAGAAAATAGCACCAAATTGGGAACTGCAACCTTGAAAAAACTACACAGTGGCATTACAGTGGGCAACCTTAAGTGAAGGGCTTCCTGATACATGCATCTGACAGCTTCATCTTCCAGATTATCCATGGAACCAGATCTAGTCTGTAAGTATTTTAATACTCTATGACCACTTTGTGGTCACCTTTAACATACTTGATATTTACTTTGAGGTTACGTGTTTTCGAACTTAATTTCAAAGAGAATAAGAATGATAGAAATCTGCTTCTTAATGCATTGCATGACATCATTTTTAAGCTGATTTTATCTTTTTGTAAGTAGGTATAATTTAATAAAAAAAAGAATGAAGTTATGCAATTTTTCAGATTTAGTAATAAGGCACTGCTTGTTTATTTTTTAGAACTGTCAAACTGAAAAGTTACATATTTTCAATTTTTTATTTAATTATGTTTAATAAAAACATAGACTAGTACTCTCAGAAAGATAAAGTCAACTCAGATATGCATTACTGGAGCGCATTTCTATCATTCTTATACTCTTATGAATTAAGTACGGTAACATGGCCTCAAAGTCAATATCGATCAGCAAGTGTTGAGTTATTGCCTTTTTTGTGTGTTTTTCAGGAAATTTTCAAGAAAAAAAGTTATTTCCCAAAACTGGCTGATCGAAAAGGTCTGAAATTGGATATACAATCCCTCAGCATGTATTGCATTGTGTGAGGACATTTTGGTAAACTTTGAGCAAGGATCTGGTGGTTTTAGTTGGAAATGCACATGTGCCTTTTCGACTTTTCAGTCCAAAAGATACATTGCCATTCTCTAAACATATTTCTAACTTTACACACACCATGCAATATATGTTGAGGGATTGTATATCGAATTTGAGATCTAAATAATCATCAAGTGTTGAGTTATTGCCTTTTTTGTGTGTTTTTTAGGAAATTTTCAAGAAAAAAAGTTATTTCCCAAAATTGGCTGATCGAAAAGGTCTGAAATTGAATATACAATCCCTCAGCATGTATTACATTGTGTGAGGACATTTTGGTAAACTTTGAGCAAAGGTCTGGTGATTTTAGTTGGAAATGCACATGCGCCTTTTCGACTTTTGAGTTCAAAGATACATTGCCATTCTCTCAACATATTTCTAACTTTACACACACCATGCAATACATGCTGAGGGATTGTATATCGAATTTGAGATCTAAATATTCAGCAAGTGTTTAGTTAAGGCCTTTTTTGTGTATTTTTTAGGAAATTTTCAAGAAAAAAAGTTATTTCCCAAAACTGGCTGATCGAAAAGGTCTGAAATTAGATATACAATCCCTCAGCATATATTGCATTGTGTGAGGACATTTAGGTAAACTTTGAGAAAGGGTCTGGTGGTTTTAGTTGCAAATGCACATGCGCCTTTTCGACTTTTGACTCCAAAAGATACATTGCCATTCTCTCAACATATTTCTAACATTACATCCACCATGCAATACATGCTAAGGGATTGTATATCGAATTTGAGATCTAAATATTCAGCAAGTGTTGTGTTATTGCCTTTTTTGTGTGTTTTTTAGGAAATTTTGAAGAAAAAAAGTTGTTTCCCAAAACTGGCTGATCGAAAAGGTTTGAAATTAGATATACAATCCCTCAGCATGTATTGCATTGTGTGAAGACATTTTGGTAAACTTTGAGCAAGGGTCTGGTGGTTTTAGTTGGAAATGCACATGCGCCTTTTCGACTTTTGAGTCCAAAAGATACATTGCCACTCTCTAAACATATTTCTAACATTACACACACCATGCAATACATGGTGAGGGATTGTATATCGAATTTGAGATCTAAATATACAGCAAGTGTTGAGTTATTGCCTTTTTTGTGTGTTTTTTAGGAAATTTTCAAGAAAAAAGTTATTTCCCAAAACTAGCTGATCGAAAAGGTCTGAAATTGGATATACAATCCCTCAGCATGTATTGCATTGTGTGAGGACATTTTGGTAAACTTTGAGCAAGGGTCTGGTGGTTTTAGTTGGAAATGCACATGCGCCTTTTCGACTTTTGAGTCCAAAAGATACATTGCCATTCTCTGAACATATTTCTAACATTACACACACCATGCAATACATGCTGAGGGATTGTATACCGAATTTGAGATCTAAATAATCATCAAGTGTTGAGTTATTGCCTTTTTTGTGTGTTTTTCAGGAAATTTTTAAGTAAAAAAGTTATTTCCTCAACACTGGCTGATTGAAAACGTCTGAAATTGGATATACAATCCCTCAGCATGTATAGCATTGTGTGAGGACATTTTGGTAAACTTTGAGCAAGGATCAGGTGGTCTTAGTTGGAAATTCATATGCGCCTTTTCGACTTTTGAGTCCAAAAGATGCGTTTCCATTCTCTAAACATATTTCAAACTTTACACACACCATGCAATACATACTGAGGGACTGTTTATCAAGTTTTAGATCTAAATAATCAGCAAGTGTGGAGATATTGCAATTTTTGTGCTCTTGTCAAGAAATTTTCAAGAAAAAAATTTATCCTACATTGGCTGATTGAAAAGATTTGAAATTAGATATACAATTCCTAAGCATGCATTGTATTGTGTGTGAACATTCTGGTGAACTTTAAGCGAGGGTCAGGTGGTCTCAGTTGGAAATGCACATGCGCCTTTTCGACTATTGAGTCTAAAAATCCCTTTCGATTTTCTACAAATATCTTAAACTTTACACATACTATGTTATACATGCTGAGGGATTATATATCAGATTTCAGATCTAATTAATCAGTAAGTGTGGAGATACTGCATTTTCTGTGTGTTTTTCAAGAAGTTTTCAAGACAATAGTTATTTCCTCCATACTGGGAGATTGAGTAGATAATCATCTATTCAATAAGCCCTCTTTAAAAATGTTAATAACTTTTTTCATGACTGTACAAATAAATGTGTTTGAAGTTCTGAACGTTCACGGTGAACGAAATATCGAAAATTTCCAAATTCGGTTTTTTTGATATTATCTCTTAGGGATATGCATAAAACATCTACAAACTGCAAAATAAGTTATTTTCAAAGTGATTATCCCCCAAATCATCCCTAAAACCACCGCGACTAGACAATAAATGACAAAAAAAATTGGTACCATGAGAGTTTATTAATTTAAGACAAATTTATGACTGATATTTCTTCGAGATGCTTCCCTAGCATTGTAAAAAAATTGGTGATTTGAAATTCGAACCGGATCCTTTCGCTTGGGGGTGCAAAGGGGCTAAAATAGCGTAAAATACATGAAAAATACCGAGAAAAAATCATGTCTCGTGAGTTTATTAATTTAAGACAAATTTTATGGCTGATATTTCTTCGAGATGCTGCCCTAGCATTGTAAAAAAATTGGCGATATGAAATTCGAACCGGATCCTTTCGCTTGGGGGTGCAAAGCGGCTAAAATAGCGTAAAATACACGAAAAATACCGAGAAAAAATCATGTCTCGTGAGTTTATGAATTTAAGACAAATTTTATTGCTGATATTTTTTCGAGATACTGCCCTAGCTTTGTAAAAAAATTGGCGATATGAAATTCGAACCGGATCCTTTCGCTTGGGGGTGCAAAGGGGCTAAAATATCGGAAAATACACGAAAAATACCGTGAAATAATCATGTCTCGTGAGTTTATGAATTTAAGTCAAATTTTATGGTTGATATTTCTTGTAGATACTGCCCTCGTATTGCAAAATAATTGGCGATATGAAATTCGAACCGGATCCTTTCGCTTGGGGGGTGCAAAGGGCTAAAATAGCCGAAAATACACGAAACGTACCGAGAAAAAAATCATGTCTCGTGAGTTTATTAATTTAAGACAAATTTTATGACTGATATTTCTTTCAGATACTGCCCTGGCATTGAAAAAAAGTTGCGATTTGAAATTCGAACCGGATCTTTTTGCTTGGGGGGTGCAAAGGAGCTAAAATAGCGGAAAATACACGAATAATATATACGGCGAAAAAATCATGTCTCGTTAGTTTATTAATTTAAGACAAATTTTATGGCTGAAATTACTTCAAGATATAGCGATAGCTTTTTGAAAAAATTGCCTTTACGAAAATTGATTCGGAACCTTTCGCTTGTTGCTGGGGGGGGGGGGTGGAAAGGGAGCTAAAATAGCGAAAAATAATCCATTACGACTGAAAAAAAATCAGCTCTCGGGAGTTTATTAATTCGAAAATTGTTGTTTTTTTTTGTCATTATATTTTCTGGAGGGGAGATGAGTGCAAAGATATTTGAAATGTACATTTTTTCATAGTTTTTTCAATCTGCAGTTACTCAAGAATGGTTTCATGTGAAACTTTATAATTCATAGGAGATATTGTATATTGCACCTCATTAATTTTTCGATTTTTGTTATTATATTTTTATCTTTTTTTTTTAATGGCAATATTGCTTCGGTTTTATTAATGTTATAAAAGCCAAATAAGATTTTGAAAATATGGCTTATTGATATAAGGTAAAGTATGCAGATGTGGGACAGTTTCGAGCATATTTTTTTGTAATCTTTTGTAGTACCATATCGAAGCATAATACATGAAAAGTCATCACCTCAGCAGATAGCTCGTGTTTGGAGATTTATTTAAAAAAACAAGTTTTTTTCGTTGCTGGTGTTTTGAAATAATCGCATTCAAAGAAATTAACTATTGTCTGATGAGTGGGTCACACTAATTTACTTGGGAGCTGTAGTAGGACGTCCGTCCGGATGCAATAATGGGACTATACTTTTTAAACGTGTTTCGGACTGTCCCACTGCTGTGATATGGAAATCAAGAGGTACCTTACGTGTCCCAGTACTGCTTCTTTTCTTAGTTAATTTTCAGTTATTACTGAAATCGTTTTTTCCGTAAACAGTTTGTATCACAAACATCGACTTTTCGATTTTTAATACATTATTTTTCCATTTTATATACTATTAAAGCTCATATTATTTATGTATTATTAATGAACTTTCTAGTAGTATTATGTTTTTCACTATTTAATAAAAAAACAAAACAATTTTGATAGTTATAATTTGTCCATAGCGATTATTGATTAATAAGTGATTTGCTGTCCATAGTTCATGTTTGAAAAACACAAAGAGATATTTTAATAAAATTAAACTATTTTGAATAGAACAACTCTCTTGGTTAGCATGTTAATCAAATGGAGGCATTTTTAGTTTATAGGTAAGGTAGTACTGTAAGGACTCGTGAGTCAATGCAGCGATCATGAAACAATAAGTATTATTTAACATTTTAATTAGTCAAATCATGTGTGAAAAAATTATTTATGAACTTATATGATTTTTTAAGAAAAGGGATAATTTAAGCATAGAGTAGAAAATAAATAATTTCTAATTGCACAAACACGTGATTCCCGTACTAACACAAAATAGGTTATGAAAACATCGATTTTTTATTCTCAACAATAAATACCGTTTTAAAAAGGTCGTCGTAATACATTTTATTGTACTTATAAGAAAGTGCAGAATTTCTTGTTTAATAACATACTTTTTTATTTTTTAAAACCAACTTTTAAAGTAACAAACTTTATTACTTTTCATCACAATTGATATGATTCATATTAACTGTAGTGTAAAAATGACTAATTTCAATAATTTTTATCTCAAAAAATAGGTTGGCTACATATATTTTAAGAAATAAAAAAAAAACTCCCTAGAATTTTGTTACTTTCGAAACCCACTTTTTGATACATTACAGAACTACCTTAAGATTTAAATTGATGTTTAAATAAAACTATTTAAAATTATGATTATATTTTAAAGCATCTATAATATAATATTTCCATATTTTCTTTGTTGGCAGTAGCAACACATGTTTTCAATTTAAAATTTGGTCTGTTACAGGGTATACAAATTTATAATTTAACTATAATATTGTACAACGAATGTTCATTGTTTACGTAAATGAAAAAAATGACAAAACGTAAATAACTTGTTTGAAAATTAAACTCTCACATCAAGGAATAGGTAATTAAATCCGTAAATATCGATAATGTAATCAGTCTGTTAAAGAAAATAAATAAATAGGAATCACGCGCGTCATGTACTTAGCGACGCCCGGCAAATAGAAACTATATAAATGCTATGCAAATAGAACACTTGCCGAGCTGACGTTTCCCCCAGCCTTCACCAGCCAGAGGCAGTGTCACACGTCATACTGATCGCGATCATATAGTACCTATAATGGGAGGCGCATATTTAGCGTACAATACACTTTGTTCAATTCGCATATAATCGTATGCTAAGTCTCTAAGAACAAAAACGAAAGACATTTATCGATAGATTTTTTCCTGCTCTTTCCAATGTTCCTATTGCTTTTACTCCGAAACAATACTTCCTTCTGGTCGAAAATTCAAGTTGTCAGTTCAGAGTCATTTTTCTCAAAGTATATCATGTTTTTGTTTGAAAATGCATTTTACCATTCGAAAGTACAATTCTTAAGCTACAAAACCTTCATGTTTTGAGTTCGAGAAATGAAGGGTTCAACAGTAACAAAGACAGCGACGAGCGGCCGCACGCGCTCTTCACGCTGCGCCCAAGCGAGCTCTATACTAATAAATGTAGTGAACCATTTCGGTTTTTCATACTGAAAAATATCATTAAACAATAAAGCCTCAAACATCATTTTTATTAGTAGGTCACAAATTTAACTTTCAATCCTGTTAATTTCTAATTTTTTTTTATTTTTATTCGAACAGGAGGCGTTTCACGTCAACTGCCCCAGATCGGCGCGCGAGTTCCAAATCGTGCTATTTCCAACTCATGTTTATGATACTAATATGTACTTAAAAAAACTGTTTGATAAGCGTTTTCAACGTATTTTTTCCTCAGCTTTCCAATGATATAGGCAGTTTTTCCGAAATTTGTCATTTTCACCGTCAAAAACTACAAAACATCTTATATCTCAAAAACCGCGCTGGGGCAGTTGACGTGAAACGCCTCATAGGTATGATACAATTGGGAAGTTCCCGATACTGAAAATCGTTTTAGATCTAACTTTTCAGTATCTGCTAATAATTTGACATAGTGAAACGATGGAGTTTCAGGCACTGTTTTTGCTGAATCTAACCGTTGTTTTAGTTTATGTATAGGTTTTAAATATTCATCTTTAGATGAAAAAAAGCAAACAATATTTTCAAAATATTGTTACCCTCTCGTAAAGATCTTGTGGCGTTGGTATATAATTATCGGATACTTCCCGCAAACTTGCCCGCCTAGCATTACTTTTTACAAAAGCACCAATTCTATCACATTCATTTTCTCCGTGAGCAGTCCGATGACAATACCACTTTAACAGAAAAATCTTCATGGTGATGAAGAAGATTCTAGAAGTTGTGTATATTTTTTAAACATTTACTTCTTTAATGAAATCAAAAGATTTTTTAATGTAATTAATTATTATTTCTTGGATTAGGTAAAGTGCTACGGCATCGTGAATTAAATTGTCTGAAAAAATTATCATTCTTCTGTGTTCAATTTTAGAATCCGATCTTTTATGGTAAATGACTATTGTCGTCAAACTACATTGATTATTATTATTATAGTAAAATTATTGCGCCACATATTATCCAATGAAAGCATAGTTTTCTGAAAAACCTAGAGAAATTAAAAATTATAAAAAAGTGAAATATATAACCTATATTAATAAAAATGATGTTTGAGAGCCCGCTGGGGCGCAGCGCGAAGAGCACCCGCGGCCGCTCGCCTCTTCTTTAATCTTATTACTTTTGAATCCTTCATTTCTCCAACTCGAAAAATTAGGGTCTTGAAGCTTAAGAGTTGTATTTTCCAATGGTAAAATGCATTTTGAAAAAAGAACATGATTTACTGTGAGAAAAATGACTTTAAACTTTCAACTTGAATTTCCGACCAGAAGAAAGCGTTTCGGAGTAACAAGCATAGCACCATTGGAAAGAGCAGGAAAAAGTCTATCGATATATGTCTTTTGTTTTTCTTTTAGAGACTCCGCATGCGATTATAAGCGAGTTAAACAAAGCGTATTTTACGCCCAAAAATGCGCCGCGTGCGCCTGCTGGCCCGCTTCTCATGCGGCGGACGCTCTCACATGTTCGAGGTTCGAGCGTAGCGGACTCACGCGAGCCAGCGGCGGCCGTACGGCCGTACCGACTAGAGATGTAATGTGACAATGTCATAAATTTTTGGACGGTCTATTGACCGTCTATTGACTGTCGCCGGACCACTAAAAAAATGACGGAAATTATCACAAATTTCAATGGTTAAATTAAGAACGGGTGCGTTCGATTTATAGAATTTATACGACGTAACAAATTCTATAAACCGAATAGACTAAAGATTAAATCTATCATTTTATTCAATTCAAACCAAAATCGAAGATGTGATAATTGAAAATGAATATAATTTGTAATTATAAATATAATATTAAATAAACTTATATAACTTTAAATGCTTTAAATAAGACAGTATTGTTTTGTAGAATTAATTTAGCTACTTATATCCTTATTTATAATGAAATATATTACTATTAAATAAATTATAAAAAATTTGTGACAAAATTCATGACCAAATCAAAAAGAGACGGTCATTTTGCAACTATATAGTTGAAGGGGGTATATTTGACCTTTTTTTTAATGACCGTCTTGTCTTTTTACTGTTTGAAAAAATGACCGTCTATTTACAACGAAAAATTTGGAAATTACTTTATGACGGTCTTTTTTGTCCAAGGACGGTCTTTTTTTTTGTCATTTAACCAATGAAGAAAAAGACGGTCTTTTTGCATCTCTAGTACCGACTCTCTCCGATTTCCCCCGCTCCGCAGCGATTCCAGGAACTGATCGCGCGCTGTATACAGTTTTGTTCGAGCGCCGCCGACTCTCGTGAGCTGCGTCAGCTGAACCACCTTCTACCGTTTCCCCCACTCCGTCTCGACTCAAGTAGCACTGATCGTGTGTATATGAATGGATATCTATATTATGTGTTCGGGCGTAGGGGAGTCGCGCGAGCCAACGCCAGCCGGGCACAGGCCATCTCTTCCTGATTTTCCCACTTCGCTCTAATTTGGCGCACTTATAAATCGTAATTTAATAGATGAGTAAACAAAACGCTAAAATCAACTTTTCAATAAAATAAATTATAATTAATGGTAAAAATTTGTTTTTTCGTTTAAGAGTAATTTTTCAAATTTTGTTTATTTCTTTTTTTGTACATTAAAACTAATGTTAGTTATACGTTAAATAATTAACGTACTTATAGCCAAGTGAAATTCTTCATAGTGTGAGAAAAGCGGCGTTAATAGTTATATTCTAGTATAGACTAAAACGTGATGTTATGTAATAGATTAATCTAAAAAATAGAAAGAGTATGGTATTGAAATATTTTTGATGTATATTATGAAAAGATTTATAATTTATTAAATACTGTTGATCTTATTTTTTCTCAGAGAGAAAATCCATTTGTAAAAATAGTCGAATTTCATTTTGTATGGATAGGTGGAGTAAATGAGATTTAAATGTAATATCAATTTTGTTAAGTGGGAGAGTTTACACATTTATCGCACTAGTTTGTTCGCTGCAAAGATTGGTTCATAAATCCTAAAGATATTTCAGATGTGAATTGTTCCATTGTTTTTTTCAAATCACAATTTTCCGTGGTGATATTATATATACGATATACGTGTGTATAATCGCATTAAGATTCGGCAACAATTGAGTTTTCATATTATTTAAAATAAAAGCGACTGTAAAATCATTAGTATGTGATGAGTAGATGTCAGGATTTCAAAGAAATTTGAATCAGACAGAACTTATTGTTTCTGCTGTTGCATACATTATTAAGAATAACACCGTTATATTGTCAAATCTGATTTTCAATTGTAATTTTTCGTTTCTATAATATTGTATTTTTCGAAAAACCTCCAGTCATTGACACGAAATTTCGATCTTTATGCACGAGAATTTTTTCTTTTTTAGAAAAACTAACAGGAAAATTTTTCCCCGATGTAAATGATTTTCTCTGCTTGAGTAACGTACGCTAAATTCCGTAACGTATGCGAAATGCATCTCGTAGGCCATAAATGTAATGGATGTAATCAGTACATGCATAATCATATTTTTTCGATTCAGCATGCCTAAAATGCGATTTTACATATACATAAACTTTTAAAATCGCTTTTACTTCCCCTGTATAGATATATCGTTCGATACACGTGCGAAAGATTGTTCTACACTCGTGTGCTAGAATCAATACTTTCCCACTTGTATCGAAATATACTATTAAGTATAAGAAGAAACTATATTTTGTAAACTTTAATTAAATGAGAAAAAAATTACATTAGGCGCCCCTAACAGAAGGATTGGTCTTACTTTACATGGTACCATGGTCTTATACTTGTTCGCGTCAAAATAGTTTTTTTTTTAACAGTTGCTTGAAACATGCATTTTTTCACGACTAAAAGTCGCATAGGAAATAGCGCATTCTGAGCGTTTTTTCAAAGTTTAGCGGGAAAAAAATTCTTTCCCCGCTAACTTCAACGTAATTTTGTAAAATTGTTCTCTTAGTGTCAAATTTATATATTATATACTTTTTTGGCTTGTTTAGATGATATAAGATAATTTTTAAAGTTTCAATCGTAAAATAACAAGAGTTATTACCACTTATAGAAACAATTGAAAAAAATTACATTTCGATTTAAAATAAATGTAAGAAAGACGCATATATTTGTAATAAGCTATGCAAATAAAAACAGAAAATGCAATGATTTGTAACTGCATAGTACATGACTCGAAATGCGCGATCCCCTATGCCTACACAACTTTTATGCCTACAAAAAGGACCTCTCATGGATTCGTTAAAAAAAAGGTGTGTACTCATCACGGAAAGTAGAGCTATTTCAGACTCAGGTGAGGAGTTTTCAGCTCATTTTCTCTCCTTATTGCACAATATGCTATTTGGATGTGCTTATCCGTCATTCGATTTTATGGACTCGTTTCCAAACGTAGAAAATCAGGTATATTATGGGCACGTATATCAAAAACGAATTTGCCTTAGTTTTCTGAAGAACATTTTCGAGGACGTAATGGAGGTATGAAAAAATACAAAAACCAAAACAATTTTTGTTTTTCAATTAATTTCTTACAAATAAAGTATTATGGCGATGGAATAAGTTTTGGCATACTAGAGAAAATATCATTTTTCTCACATACATTTTACATTAGTCTATTATTACGAATATATTCCTCTCTTAAAAGAATGATGAAGGAAATGTGAAGCCGAAATAAAACCATTCCGATTGGCCAAGTCAGTTTAAAAGGAGCGCCCGATTGGTCGACGGTGACTTCAGTTTTTCGCTTACGGTCTTGACTGATTGTGCCGAATAAAACCCGCAAAGTTTGGAATAATGAAATATTTAAATAAAAAATATAAGTATAAATAGTATTAATCATTTGAAATGTGGTTTTGTATGACAAAAAAATATTAAAAGTTATCTGTAGTTAATAATGAAGGACTATGAATACTGTTCTGATTTCAGTTAAATTTCTAACAAACCAATTGCTTCCTCCTAGAGCAAGCTTTGTAATAGTACAATTTTTATAGCAACATAATGAATTATTTTCATCCAAAAAATTTGTGTTGAGTTAGTAAACTCCCTAGAACTGATTTTTTTCGGTATTTTTCTCTATTTTAGCCCATTTGCACCCCCCAAGCGAAAGGTTCCGGATCCAATTTCATATCGCCAAGTTTTTACCATGCTAGAGCAGTATCTCGAAGAAATATCAGCCAAAAAATTTGTCTTAAATTAATAAACTCACGAGACATGATTTTTTCTCGCTATTTTTCGTAGATTTTCCGCTATTTTAGCCCCTTTGCACCCCCTAAGCGAAAGGATCCGGTTCGAATTTCATATCGCCAATTTTTATTCAATGCTAGGGCAGTATCTGGAAGAAATATCAGCGATAAAATTTGTCTTAAATTAATAAACTCACGAGACACGATTTTTTCTCGGTATTTTACGTGTATTTTCCGCTATTTTAGCCCATTTGCACCCCCTAAGCGAAAGGATCCGGTTCGAATTTCATATCGCCAATTTTTTTAGAATGCTAGGGCAGTATCTGGAAGAAATATCAGCGATAATATTTGTCTTAAATTAATAAACTCACGAGACATGATTTTTCCTCGGTATTTTACGTGTATTTTCCGCTATTTTAGCCCATTTGCACCACCTAAGCGAAAGGATCCGGTTAGAATTTCATATCGCCAATTTTTTTACAATGCTAGGGCAGCATCTCGAGGAAATATCAGCCATAAAATTTGTCTTAAATTAATAAACTCACGAGACATGATTTTTTTCTCGGTATTTTTCGTGTATTTTACGCTACTTTAGCCCCTTTGCACCCCCCCAAGCTAAAGGATCCTGTTCGGATTTCATAGCGACAATTTTTTTTCAATGCTTGGGCGGTATCTGGAGGAAATATCAGCCATAAAACTTGTCTTAAATTAATAAACTCTCATGGTACCAATTTTTTTTGTCATTTATTGTCTAGTCGCGGTGGTTTTAGGGATGATTGGGAGGGGGGGGGGGGGGATAATGACTTTGGAAATAACTTATTTTGCAATTTGTACATATTTTATGCATATCTTTAAGAGATAATAGCAAAAAACCCGAATTTGGAGATTTTCGATATTTCGTTCACGGTGAACGTTCAGAACTTCAAACTCATAGGAGGAGGTCTTAGTTGGAAATGCACATGTGCTTTTTCGACTTGTCATTCCAAACATCCTTTTCCATTCTCTACAAATATCTTAAACTTTACACACACTATGTTGTACATACTGAGGGATTATATACCAGGTTTTAGTTCTAAATAATCAGCAAGAGTGGAGATACTGCATTTTTTGTGTGTTTTTCAAGAAGTTTTCAAGAAAAAAAGTTATTTTCTCCATACTAGCTAATTGAGTATATCTGATATTGGATATACAATACCTCTGTATGTACAGCGTTGTGTGTGGACATTCTGGTAAACTTTAAGCGAGGGTCGGGAGGTCTTAGTTGGAAATGCACATGCGCTTTTTCGACTATTCATTCCAAAGATCCCTTTCCATTCTCTACAAATATCTTAACTTTACATCTATCTACTCCCTCTGTTCCTGGCAGGTCGATACTGCTATCCTCATTCCTATACTGCTTAACACTTTATTAATATATTTTGTTTTGCCCTAGGCGAAGAGCTCTTGCAGAAGACAACACGTCTTCATATAATTCTACTCTTCTCGAGGGCAGCTAACGCAACTACCACTTCCCGAGGACATCACCTAGGCGAACACAGCGGGTAAGGGAGGGCGAAGGTGTAGTTGAATGTAGTTTGCGCTCCCGTGACAGGCTCGAGTAAGTACTTCACTTTGGATTTGGACTTTATCATGTAATATAGCCGAAACAAGCCTTCAACTTTCCATCTGTCTACTCCTCTGTTGCTGGCAGTTCGATACTGCTCTCCCCATCCCCACTGCTTAACACATTATTAATATATTTTGTTTTGCTCTAGGCGAAGAGTTCCTGCAGAAGATAACACGTCTTCATATAATTGTACTCTCGTCGACGGCAGCCAACTATCACTTCCCGAGGACATAACCTAGGCAGACACGACGGAGAAGGGACGGCGAAGGTATACTTGAATGTCTGCGCTCCCGCGACAGACTCGAGATGTAGTCTAGGCGCCAGGGGGGTTTCCGTGGCCGATGGATGTCCACACTTCCACCAAAGCTTTTCTTACGTATTTTTGTCTGCTGATTCTGAATTTCGAAGGTGGACAGTCTCCAGTCTGTTAGTTTTTTGTTATTAACAATTTAATTGTTTAAATTGCTGCCAAATCAATATGATTAATTATAACTGAATCCTAACTGCCTAAAACTGTAGTAAATTGATCTAGAAATATGCTCATTTTTTCAGAATTGAAAAATTTTGATTAGAACCCGAATTATTGCAAATTTAGTGCAATAACTCGTGAATTCGAGCGCAATCGTGCATAATTCTAGATCTATTTACTACAGTTTTAGACAGTTAGCATTCAGTTATAATTAATCATATTGATTTGGCAGCAATTTAAACAATTAAATTGTTAATAACAAAAAAACTAATAGTCTGGCGATTGTCCACCTTCGAAATTCAGAATGAGCAGACAAAAATACGTAAGAAAAGCTTTGGTGGAGGCGTGGACATCCATCGGCCACGGAAACCCCCCTGGCGCCTAGACTAATGTTAGTATTTAGGGCACACCTGATTTTTAGGTACGAATTATACCTCCCCAAAAAATAACAGTTTTCTGCGGGTACACACGGAAAGAAAACTCCTACTGCTACAGTTAAAACGGCTTACTCGTGGAGTATAGGAGTTCCTTTACTATATAAGTAAGGTGGTTTTAGCAATCTTGGTAAGGGACCCATACTTTTATGGTATGAGTCTCTTACTTTTAAAGTATGTTGCTTTTCATACTACAACAGTTACACAATTATACGATCGTTGGATCAGCAGCATACCGACGTAACAGCGTCACACGATTTTAGTATAAATTGCTTCCACCTTCAATTGTAAGGGAGAAATACTATAGCGGTAACGGTTGCTACCTGCTAATACGGAAATCACAACTATTATAAGGAAGTGTTACTTATCGATAATTGAAAGCATCGAATGCGTTGTCTAGGTCTTTGGGGTGGTCAATGATGGATTCTAGGTGGTTCGCTCCGTAGTTTTTTGCATTAAAATATCAGGGCGCATCTAATACGCAGTGCAGGTGTTGAGGGTAGCCGATGACGAGGTCTAGGTGGTGCGCTTCGTAGTCTTTTGCGTTTGGATATCAGGGCGCATCTAATACGTGGTCCAGGTCTTCGGGGAAGCCGATGACGATATTTAGGTGGTGCGCTCCGTAGTTTTTGGCTAATAGGTGTTGGACATGTCAAAACTTAAAGTATTACTAATCACGTAATTTGATATTATAAGTAAAAATCGTGATTATAAATAAATACTCGAACGTAATTACGTTCAAATTGACATGTGTTTGTAATAAAAAAAAAATAGTAAATAAAAAATGCGTATAGGCGAAATACGCACAATTATTCATAATAAATAATGCGTATATGCGAAATGCGCACAATTATTTATCATACAAAAATGCGTATAGGCGAAATACGTACAATTATTTATAATAAAAAATGCGTACAAGCGAAATACGCACAATTATTTACAATATCAAAAATTTGTATAAGCGAAATACGCACAGTTGTTTATAATGCAAAAATGCGTATAGACGAAATACGCACAATTATTAGTTATAAGGAAAGGTGTATGGGCGAACATATTTAATTATAACAGAGAAGAATTACAATTACATGAGTTTATTTAGTTATCTATTTATAAGAAACTAGATGTCTTGACACAAAATTAATTCTTTTCCGTTTTTTTTTCAACAAAACTCATAAAATTTGAAAAGAAGCTAAAGAAACTTATGAGCCTAGCTCAATGAAATTATAGTAGCTCTACTTTTGCCAATTATTCAGTAGCATGACAAGTATAATGCAAAATAATTATTAATGACAATACTTCTAAAAATACAAATTTTGTTAAAATGGCCAATTTGCAGTTATGCGTTTATATGATGGAAGGTGTATATTTTAAAATGCCGATCAACTTAAATACCATACTCAGGTTCATTTGAAGTTCAACCCTTGGTCTCAAATTTTGTTACACCTTCCTGTTGTTTCAGGTATATGGGATATTTCACGTTAAGTCAGCAGCTCAAAATTTTAAAATCGCTCAAAACTCGTTTTCTTTTAGTTTTTATGAACAAAAAATGTTTCTCAAATTTTAGGTCGATATTTGCAAAAATAAAAAAGCTATGCAACATTGAAAATTCAATTTTTTTGCAATTTTTGGTTAAAATCCAAGTTTATTCATTTTTTAATTCAAAATCTTGAAACTTTTTGCATAGTACAATGATTGGCAAAAGGTTTGCATTTTTTCTGTAGAATGTGCCAGTATTTATTTTATGACCCTTTTTGAAAGTCTCTGATTGGCTGCTTCTTAGTATACCTTCATCAAAGGATATGGAGGCTGCGGCCAAATATTCTTTATTCGACAAATTTTTTTTTGTATTCTTCTTCGAAAACCCTTCAAAATGCTTTTTTGATCAATACTGGCCGAGCATAGGGAAAAAAGTTACAATTTTTTGAAATATCAAGAAAAATCCATAATTTCAATTTTTGATAACATGATTAATGAAACTGAATATTATTCATATATCTTATGGCATGGACCGTACCACTGAATTTTGTTAGAGCATCAAATAGAAGATTAGAAATATCTATTTTCAATAATATTAGGCTTACACAATAAGCGATACCTAATTATGAATGAAATTATCAGTCTGTTGCCTGATTTCATTTTGACAGCATTATAGTAATTAACCTCTATAGCTTAATTTATTATTAATTCATAATTAGGTATCGCTTATTGTGTAAGCCTAATATTATTGAAAATATATATTTATAATGTTCTATTTGATGCTCTAACAAAATTTAGTGGTACGGTCCATGCCATAAGATGTATGAATAATGTTCAGTTTCATTAACCCATTAAGTCCTGAATGGACAAATTTTCACTAAAGTTTTCAACGCTTATATTTTATGTGGAAATGAATTGTAAAAAGTATATGGATAAGCGCATTCGATGTAAAATTTGATGAACTTTCAGAATCTTTTGTTAGATTTTTCAAAAAATTAAACTGTCGAACACTGTACATGATTTTTTCCAAAAAAACATGGTTTTAAAAAAAAAAAATTATTCATTTCGATTTTTCAAATGGAATGCATTTAAGATTTAATGATCAAAATGCAGAAAACGTGGCCTCGAGACCTAAACTTGAAAATCTAACGATTTAGGTTTTGAAAAAAAATTTTAAAACACATAAAATGGCGACTGAGACGCAGAAAAATCATAAAAATCTTCTGGAATTATTTATTCGAAAAAGATGGACTTTAGAGAAAAACTTTACTGAAGAAAAAGTTCTTAGAATTGATCAGAGAACATGCTGGAATTTTTCCAGAACCTTTTGGCAAATTTCAGAATTTTTCAAAATTTTCAAATTTTGAAAAATTTAAAAACGCTTCTTATGTTTCTGAAAAAATTCCAGCGTGTTCTTTAATCAATTCTAAGAACTTTTTCTTCAGTAAAGTGTTTCTCTAAAGTCCATCTTTTTCGAATAAATAATTTCAGAAGATTTTTATGATTTTTCTGCGTTTCAGCCGCCATTTTGTGTTTTAAAATTTTTTTTCAAAACCTAAATCGTTAGATTTTCAAGTTTAGGTCTCGAGGCCACGTTTTCTGCATTTTGATCATTAAATCTTAAATGCATTCCATTTGAAAAATCGAAATGAAAAATTTTTTTTTTTTTTGAAAACCATCTTTTTTGGAAAAAATCATGTACAGTGTTCGACAGTTTAATTTTTTGAAAAATCTAACGAAAGATTCTAAAAGTTCATCAAATTTTACATCGAATACGCTTATTCATATACTTTTTACAATTCATTTTCACATAAAATATAAGCGTTGAAAACTTTAGTGAAAATTCGTCCATTCAGGACTTAATGGGTTAATCATGTTATCAAAAATTGAAATTATGGATTTTTCTTGATATTTCAAAAAATTGTAATTTTTTTCCCTTTGCTCGGCCAGTATTGATCAAAAAAAGCATTTTGAAGGGTTTTCGAAGAAGAATACAAAAAATATTTGTCGAATAAAGAATATTTGGCCGCAGCCTAAATATCCTTTGATGAAGGTATACTACCCTGCTGAAAACGACCTATTCAAACCAATTCATAAAAAATTAATCGGCATGAATCGGGAATCTTGATCCGCAATTTCCCGATTGCTAACAATTGCACCGATTGATCACAATAAAAACCGATTATGACCAGAAAATTGTAGTTTTAATCGGTTTTAATCGGATTTTATTGTATTAACAAAAAAAAAATGAATAACAATATTTATTTATATTTTAAACATTTATTAATTATTTAAAATTGAATTTTATTAAGGAAATAATAATTTAAGACAAGAATAAGTGAAATAAAGAAATAAAAAAATATTCGGTGACATCGAGATTTCAACCTGGGTCCTCAGCACAGCAGTCGGGCACGCTAACCATTTACCTACAGAGACATATGCATCATCAACTTCTGGAACTTGTATATTCAGTACCGTTACCGTTATAATTGAAACCAATTAATTTCGATTGAAATTAATATGAAAATGTCATTTTAAAACCAATATAAAAAAATACACTTAACTATCCAATTCAATCCGATTAAATACAATTAAAAACTTTTCTATTAAAACCGATTAAGCACAATTGAACCAATTTACAATTGAAACCAATAACATCCGATTGAAATTAATATGAAAATGTCATATTAAAACCAATATAAAAATATACACTTAACTATCCAATTCAATCCGATTCGATCCGAATAAAAAATATTCCTATTAAAACCGATTAAGCACATTTACAATTAAAACCAATAATACCCGATTGAAATTAATACGGAAAATTTATATTTAACCCTATCCCAATTAATTTGACATTAAAACCGATCAATTCTTAATCGGGCTTCCAATTAACCCGATTGAACCCGTATTGATAACCATTTAGTGTTACCAAAATTGAATGAGGAATAAATTGGTTTCAATAGGTCGTTTTCAGCAGGGTAAGAAGCAGCCAATCAGAGACTTTCAAAAAGGGTCATAAAATAAATACTGGCACATTCTACAGAAAAAATGCAAACCTTTTGCCAATCAATATACTATACAAAAAGTTTCAAGATTTTGAGTTAAAAAATGAATAAACTTGGATTTTAACCAAAAATTGCAAAAAAATTGATTTTTCAATGTTGCATAGCTTTTCTAGTTTTGCAAATATCGATCTAAAATTTGAGGAACATTTTTTGTTCATAAAAAACTAAAAGAAAACGAGTTTTGAGCTATTTCAAAATTTTGAGCTGCCGTCCCATTATATCCCATATATTTTTAGCAGCAAATACTTAAAATCTACCAAAAGATAACTTGATTTCATATTGATATTTCTTTTATGGTTAGATTGAATAAAAAAATAAAAACATTGAAATTTGTTTAAATTTCAATAAACAATTAAACCCTCAACCAAAAAAATAAAAACCAAATCTAAACTATCTCTTGGTAGAAATTTTGTAAACTACATCCAGAATATGTACTAAGAAGTGCAGTACCGTGCCACAAATTTTCAGATGCAGGTAATATTTTGAAAATCATAATATTAAATTGGACTCCATCATCGGCCATCTAAACACCTAGACCTCGCATCCGACCTGTCCCTTCACCTGGACACAAAAACCTACGGAGCGCACTACCCGGACTCATCGACCATCTGGAACACCTAGACCTCGCATTCGATTTGTCCTGGCCTGTGGACACAAAAACCTACGGAGCGCGTCACGTAAACTCCATCATCGGCTACCTGGAACGTCTAAACCGCGCATCCGATCTGTCCCGACACCTGGACACAAAAATCTTCAGAGCATATCACCCGGATTACATCATCGGCCATCTGCAACACCTAGACCTCGCATCCGACCTGTCTCTTCCCCTAGACACAAAAACCTACGGAGCGCACTACCCGAACTCCATCATCGGCCGTCTGGAACACCTAGACCTCGTATCCGATCTGTCAAAACACCTGGACAAAAAAGTCTACGAAGCGTATCATCAGCCGCCTGGAACAGCTAGACCTCGCATTCGAGCTGTCCCGACACCTGGACTCAAAAACCTACGAAGCGCACTACCCGGACTCCGTCATCGGCCATCTGAAACACGTAGACCTCGCATTTGAATTGTCTTGGCCTCTGGACACAAAAACCTACGGAGCGCATCACGTAAACTCCATCATCCTCCACCTGGAACGCTCAGACCTCGCATACGATCTGTCCCGACATCTGGACACAAAAATCTTCGGAGCGTATCACTTACACTCTATCACCGGCCACCTGGAACAGCTAGACCTCGTAATCGAGCTATCTCGACACCTGGGTACAAAAACCTATGGAGCGCATAACCCGGACTCCATCATCGGGCATCTAAACACCTAGACCTCGCATCCGATCGTCCTTTCACCGGGACACAAAAACCTACGAAGCGCACTACAATTTTTAAGAAAGCAGTTGCAATCATGCGAGGCGACGTCCTGAATTTTGAAATGTCAATAATAACTGAGACTATATAATAAAGTGACGAATCTGCATCTCATTATTATAAGAAATGTGTATAGGCGAAATGCGGACATTTGTTTATAATAGAACATGTGTATAGTCGAAATACACAGAATTATTTATTATAAAATGCGTGTAGGCAAAATGCACACGATTACTAACACTGGAAAGTGCGTATAAGCAAAATACGCATAATTATTTATAATAAAACATGGGTATAGGCGAAATACACCAAATTATTTATTATAAAATGCGTATAGGCGAAATGCGCACAATTAATAACACTGAGAAGTGCGTATAAGCGAAATACGCATAATTATTTAGAATAAAATATGTGTATAGGCAAAATACACCAAATTATTTATTATAAAATGCGTATAGGCAAAATGCGCAGAATTATTTGTAATAAATATGCGTATATATGTGAAATACACACTATTATTAACAATAAAAATGCGTATACGCAAAATACGTACAATTGTTTGTAATAAAAAAACGCGTATCTTTAATATTTTTGAAATATGTAGCGCCATCTATGTTAAAATCGATTACGATTTTCCAGAGATGGCGCTTGTGTCATATTTCATCAATAGTATGTACTTCCTACCTTACCGACCTATGGGTCGGTCAAATCGCAGAATTGAGTTTGACACCCCCTTAATCATGTTATCAAAAATTGAAATTATGGATTTTTCTTGATATGTCAAAAAATTGTAACTTTTTTCCTTTTGCTCGGCCAGTATTGATCAAAAAAGCATTATGAAGGGTTTTCGAAGAAGAATACAAAAAAAATTTGTCGAATAAAAAATATTTGGCCGCAGCCTCAATATCCTTCGATGAAGGATATTGATATACTAAGAAGCAGCCAATCAGAGACTTTCGAAAAGGGTCATAAAATAAATACTGGCACATTCTAGAGAAAAAATGCAAACTTTTGCCAATCAATGTTTTATACAAAAAGTTTCAAAATTTTGAGTTAAAAAATGAATAATCTTGGATTTTAACCAAAAATTGCAAAAAAAATTGAATTTTCAATCTTGCATAGCTTTTTTATTTTTGCAAATATCGACCTGAAATTTGAGGAACATTTTTTGTCATAAAAAACTAAAAGAAAACGAGTTTTAAGCGATTTTAAAATTTCGAGCTGCTGACTTCACCTGAAATATCCCATATAAATATATATATATATATATATCAAATGCAGCTTTTGAGGATCTATATCAGCACGGATTCGATACTTTGAGGATTTTTCGGACTTTTGAGGACATCCTCAGAATTCCTTCGGTATGAAACGGTACTTTTGAGGATTTATATTAATACCTTCAACGCAGAGAGGGAGTTGTTTCTTCAGTCTAGCATATACGAACTCTGGAGAAAAAACTATAGATCCTCAAAAGTCCCGGTTTCCTCAATATATATATATATATATATATATATATATATATATATATATATATATATATATATATATATATATATATATATATATATATATATATATATATATATGATATTTCAGGTGAAGTCAGCAGCTCAAAATTTTAAAATCGCTGAAAATTGGTTTACTTCTAGTTTTTCATGAAAAAATAATGTTCCTAGAGTTTGAGACCAAAATTTTCAAAAATAAGCCAGTTATGGAACATTGAAAATTCAAATTTTTTCCATTTTTTGGTTATAATTCAATTTTAATCATTTTTTTACTCAAAAATTTGAAATTTTTTGTATAGGACATTGATTGGGAAAAATTTGCATTTTATCTCTAGAATGTGCCAGTATTTTTTTTAGAACCCTTTTCGAAAGCCTCTGATTGGTTGCTTTTTGATATACCTTCATCAAAGAATATTGAGACTGCGGCCAAATTTTTTTCATTCGACAAATTTTTTTTGGATTCTTCTTCAAAACCCTTCTGCTTTACGAAAAATTGAGGAGGACCATGACTTCTTTAGGTTTGTAATGTTTAGCGATGAAGCTACCTTCAAAAATAACGGCGAACTTAATAGACACAATTGCCATTCTTACTCAGAGGTTAATCCTCATTGGTATCGACAAGTTAATAACTCACACCGTTGGAGTCTGATGGTCTGGTGGCTTAGAAAAATTGAGCACTTCAACGAAATACTTTCCTATCACGTCTACGTCGTTGTGTCTGGGTAAAGCTGGAATAGGTCTTTGTCCTTCTTGGATCTCTTCGATCTTTATCCTGGATCTTGACGTCTATGTCAAGGTCACATCTTAATATTGACCTGAAGATCAATATCATGGTCAGTTGCCCCCCGCCGCCTACACTCAGCTTTTGTACAAAACATTTTCTTGTATAGGCTGTGTAGTTTTCAAAATGTTTGAATGCGTTGACTGATTTCCTTCTTTACATTATGTTGACCTTTGAGTTTGAAGTTAGGGTCAAGGTCATATTTGAACGTAAAATTTGCCGCTTTTTCCATTTCAGGGGTCAAAAGTGGGGATTCCTATGCAAAAAATCGATTTGACCTTCAAATGACCTTGATCCTTGACCTCAAGGTCAAACTGAAGGTCATTATCAGTTGGCCCCCTCCATATCCTACAACTTTTGTTTGAATCATTTTTTTCTAGGAGACGCCGTTTTTGACATTTTCGGGTGCGTCAATTAAAATGACACACCCTGTATATAAAGTGAATATTTTTCATATTAATGGTGAATGGCGTGGGGCTGGCGTGTAACCTGACGTAAAAACGTGCAACAATCCCCAGAAACGCATCGTGTCTGAGAAACCGAATAGAAGTTAGACAGTTAAAATCCTGATATAATGAGAGATAGCTTTTGGTAATTCACGCTTTGAAAAACATATAGAAAGTTTCACACACACACACGCACGCACGCACCCACGCCCGCACGCATAAGTGACTTACATTAAAGACGGTAGTCGAAACTCAATTCTCTCTCTCTCTCTCTCTCTCTCTCTCTCTCTCTCTCTCTCTCTCTCTCTCTCTCTCTCTCTCTCTCTCTCTCTCTCTCTCTCTCTCTCTCTCTCTCTCTCTCTCTCTGTCTCTCTCTCTCTCTCTCTCTCTCTCTCGGTCGCGAGTAACTTATATACACGTAATTTAGAAGAGAAGCATTAGAGGGACAAAGTAAATAAACACTGGAGTGACAACATGAGGCAGAGATGATACTGCCGTGCAGAGGATTCTTCATCTCATGTTTAGTTTCTAATTCTTAGTGTGTGTCGAAACTTGCGTTAGTGTACGACCGGCTCTCCGACATTGTTGACGCCATTGCTGTGCGTGACATCACATTCGGAGGGAGCACGAGCGCGGGCTTGTGTACGGGAATAGAGACTAGCTTGGAGCCATCTAGACTTGCTGTGCGGTCTAGCCTGGTGAAAAGCAACATTAATACTTAAGCAAAATTGCAATATAATTTACGTAGAATAAATGTTTGGCATTACAGGACTTAAAAGTGAGAAAGTTAACAAAAAAAAAAAAAATCAACAATGCCTGGTGGACAAAGGACTCCAGAAAGGAACGCTGACTCTGTCGACGAGCAAAGTAATTTCCCTTAACACACACACACACACACACACACACACACACACACACACACACACACACACACACACACACACACACACACACACACACACACACACACACACACACACACACACACACACACATACATTTCGGAAACCGGTACTTTTGAGGATCTATAGTTTTTTTCTCCAGAGTTCGTATATGCTTGACTAAAGAAATAACTCCCACTCTGCGTTGAAGGTATTAATATAAATCCTCAAAAGTACCGTTTCATACCGAAGGAACTTTGAGGATGTACTCAAAAGTCCGCAAAATCCTCAAAGTATCGAATCCGTGCTCTCATAGATCCTCAAAAGCTGCATTTGATATATATATATATATATATATATATATATATATTTACATAAATAAATTTATAACAATATAAATTTTTTGTTGAAAAAAAAAAAATTAAATCTAGAAATAGAATGTAAAGAATTAATTAAGAGAAAATAGAATACAGATCTGTTCAATTTTTTTTGAATATGCAATATTTTTTTGGCATGCATTTAGATGAAATGAAAAGACCAAAGATTTAATAGATCAGTTGTTTACCATATTTAGACGAGAACAATAACACAGCCGCCAACAGCCCCCATACGCCACAGGGTCCGCCGCCTAATAGGGTAAAGGGGCCGTATTTTTTCATGAACCCTGTCGAACGGGCCAAAACTGAGCTGGAGGAGTGGCTCATAATAATGCGCAAAAACGCCGCCACCCAGAAGTAAGTGATGGCGGACATAAAAACACTGCTGGAAAGCCAGCAGAAGCTGGCTGAAACCTTCTTGCAGATGGAACAAGCCACGGTTAGAAGACTGGGGGTAAACCCACCTTTGTGTAATTCCACCAATGCTAATTTAGAAGATCACACAAACTTAGATAGTGAATCAAATAATTCAGTAATCCAGCCAGACATACTGGGTGAATTAAATCAAACATTTAAAAGTTTGAAACAATCTTTAGATGCAAAGAGTAGTAATAAGAAATTAAACATTAATCTTTAGACTGCGGGGAAATTTCAGTACAAACTGACCTCTCAGAATATGTAAAATGTATACATAATATCACTGGATATCTCAGGTAGAGTCGCTGACCTGACTGCTGGTCCATATATCGACCAGCCCCGCAGGCAACGTAAAGTACAATGTAAAAAAATTTGGCTCTTTTGTTATGAAGATTTGAGAGGGTATTTCTATGTAATTTCACGCGTTTAATATGAAAAAAATAGTAACAAAATTCTCGCAGACACCCTTGACCTTGAAAATCACCATTTGAAGGTCAAATTTCATTCCTACTATAAGTCAAGTTTTTAGACGGTTTTCGTACGTAGTTTGATGTGCTGAATACGTAAAAAATAATAAAAAAATTCCTGTTGATGATCCTGACCTTGAAAATCAGTATTTCAAGGTCAAGAATGTTTTGAGAAATTTTAAAACTATTTGTTATGTATTCAGAACATCAGATTTGATCTAAAAACTTCAAATATTCTTTGTCTCTAGAGTGGTCCATATATCAACCACCCCCGCAGCTAAAAGGTTAAAAGAGACTATAAGCTTACACAAAAAGCAGCTCTAAATATCTGGATGAATTACTTGAATTCCGAACTAAGATCTAACGATCTATTTGATATGATAGATGACACAACTCGGCACCACATCAATTTAGAATTGCATGACATAGAAAAGAGAAAATTCTTGGTTAGGGATATAATTATCAATCATCTAGATGAATATTACCATAAAAAGATTTTAAAAATAGAAGATCCAAAAGAAATAATAGATAAAATAAAAGAATTTAGAAAAATAGAGTCTAATGTAACAGCTTCCTCGGTCAGAGCAAGGCTGTATCACATCAAAATGAATAACAAAGAGAATGTAAATGAATTCAGTGATAGATTTGAAACCATTATTAGAGAATACCGAAGTTGTGATACGGGTGTGCCACTGACAGAGTAAGAAAAGAGGTCAGGCTTTTACCATGCTGTCTCTAGCAACTATCCCGAACTAAGGTCAGCTTCTCTAATTCGTAGACAAGCTGAAAACAAAGATATGACATTAGATGAGATAAAATCGTTTTTGTTACAGTTAGAAACTGAGAACAAAAATTTAGATGATTAGAAGAAAAGCACCAGAGCGAACATAGCCCAGACAACGTCAGAGGAGCGCGCGGAGGGGCACAACAGGTGTTACCAGTTCAACCGACCTGGTCATGTAGCCTCCGCGTGTCCCCTGGCGAAATATGGGTTATGGTTCTGCTATGTTTGCCAAGGGGAGCGGAAGCATAAGGGCACCGACTATCTCAAGAAAGGGACAGACAGGACTCAAAGGTTCGTAAAGAACAATTCAAATCACACTAATAACACTACACAAAACAACACTAGACAATTCAGAGGGAATAAAAATTCTAGAGGAAGAGATAATCAGAACAGAGGTGGTGGAATTACAGGTAGAAGGAGTGGGTGAGGTAACTTTAGAGGGAGGGTTTTCAAAAGGAGTACGAATCAGGGCGCACGCGGCGGATCCCTAGTATACCCTAGTATAAGGAGCAAGAGCTTATATCGCAGGTATGAATATTAGAAAAGTAAATACATCCACACAAACACAAATTACTTTTATCGCGGACTCAGGCGCTACCGATCACATAGTAAATAAGGGCATAATTTTAAGCGAGTTTAAACAATGCACGGGAGAAGTAATTAGAAGCGCTAATAAAACTGACTCGGCTAATATAGTAATAAATGCTAAAGGCAATTTAATTCTTAGATCAAATATAAATAGCGACAATAAAATAATTTTAAAGAATGTAATATCCGCAGAAAATCTTTTTCCCTTAGGCGCTATGCAGATGTAGGATTAGACATTTATTTCGATGATAAAACGTTAAATATTTTTGATAAAGATACAGGAGTAGAATATTTAAAAGGGAAATATGAGAAGCCTAATTGGTCAATAACTTTAGATGCGATAAACAAAGTAACATTGCTATTGAAAATTTAGAATGCGAAAAATATTCATGTATGGCTAGATTAGTTTCTTTGGATGAATTTTTATAACAATCTTAGACGGATGTTTTGAACTTAGAATTAGGTATAAATAAAGAAAAGAATTTAGATCAAATTAATAATAACACGTCTGAGATTGGGAGGGAGAACATAGAAAAAGGCGTTCAAACATCTCAAAATGTTGACAACTCCCAAAACATTAGCGATTTTGACTTAGATGAAAATAAATTAAATTGAAAAATTCATTATTTAGATAGTATGAATATTACAGAATCCTTAGAAATTGCAAACCACATTTTAAGAACCAAAGAATATAACATAAATAAACTAGACGACGGCATGCTGTGGCATATAAAATTGGGCCACGCATTTCTTGGTTATCTTAAGCAATTACAAAAAGTAGAGGAAAAATTAAAAGGAATTAAATTCGATAAATCAATAATGGATTGTGAGGTGTGTATCATGGCAAAGATGGAGAAAATGACTTTCTCAGAAAATAGAGCTAGAGCATCTAGGCCTTTAGAAATGATACATGCCGAGACAATGGGACCAATAAAGCCAGCTTCATTTCCTGGGGGAAACAGATTCATAATTGTGTTTTTAGATGATCATACAAGATTTGCAAAAGCTTATTCTGCAAAACAGAAAAATGAGGCTGGAGAATGTCTAGAAAGATTCCTTATAACAACCAGAAATTTACTAGCTAAAAATGAAAAAGTTTGTTATATTAGAGCTGACAATGGAACAGAGTTCATAGGAGGAAAATTTCTGGAAGTTATGAAAAGAGAAAAGATAGAATTTAACGTAGCACCTCCACACACGCCTAAACTCAATGGCATAGCTGAAAGATTTAACAAGACGATACAGGGAAAGATACGATCATTGATTTTTGATTCCGGCTTACTGGAGAGCATGTGGATATTGGCACTAGAAGCTGCGGTTCATGATTACAACAGAACCCCATATAAATCGTTAAATTCTGAAACGCCAATACAAATGCTGACTCCGAAAACAATATGCCATTTAGATAGAATCAGAAGATTTGGATGTATAGCTTATGCTAAAATACCAATCAGTGAAAGAAAGTTTTCAGAAAGAGCAATCAAAGCCATAACGGTTGGATACTCGACGACTAGTTATGTACTGTGGCATCCGCCAACTGAAAAGTTCCTCCACTCTAAACATGTTAGATATAACGAAAAATTAGTATATAAAAACACGCATTATGATAAATCAGAAATGTGCAATAAATTGGGAGAGACAGAAAATTCTGAGGAAAAAAAAAGGCACAAAAAAATCCAGATGAAAATGAACTTATAGAAGAAACTAATCAAACAGATAGTTCAGAGGAATATAACTAGAAACAGAAAAACAAACAATAGTGATGCCAAAGAAAAGAAAAGCACAAAGCAAAAATCCAGACAATCTAGAAGTTAAGTAACGAAATTTATCGGGTAGAAATGCTAAAACTCTTGAAAATAGAGAAAAATACATGGCAACTAGAAGAATACAAAAAGAAAAATTACTAGAAGACACAAGTCTCACAATAACCAGTGAAGACTCTGAAACAAGATGCAATCAAAATAATTTAGATGACGAATTTCGAGAGGCTATGGAGTCTACAGATAAAATGAAATGACTAGAAGCTATCAACGAAGAACTGAACTCGATGCTAGAAAATAACGTATGGCACATCGTTGATAGACCAAACACAAGTAAAGACGGCAAAAAGATACACACCATATACTCTAAGTCAGTATTTAAAAAGAAAACTGGAGAACATGGAGAGAACAGTATACAAAGGCAGACTCGTAATTAGAGTATTCTAAGATAGAAATGAATACGAGTTGAAAGAAATACATGCACCAGTTTCCAGATTGGAAGTAATCAGAGCAGCGCTCGCGATTATTAATAAATATGAATTAGAAGTACACCAAATGGATGTAAACACAACTTTTCTGAACGGGGTACTAGAAGAAGAAATTTGCATGGAAATCCCCGATGGCTTAGAATGTGATCCAGAAATCAGAAAAACTAAAGTATATGTACTACAGAAATCTCTGTATGGCCTAAGGATAAGTCCGAAAAGATGGAATGTAAGATTCTCAGAAGGAGCGCTGAAGCTAGGACTGGAAAAAGATATCAACGAACCATGCCTGTTCACATGGAGAAAAGAAGGAAAATTAGTTCTGCTAATTTTATATGTAGACGATATACTTCTGACTGGCAATGATAGACAAAAATTAGATGAAGTAAAAATGAAACTAAGTCTTGCATTTAAAATGAAGGACTTTGGCGAACCAGAAAATTTTCTTGGAATGAAAATTATCAGAGATAAGGAAAATAAAATTTTGATGCTCTTAAACAAACTGAATATATTGAGAGAATTCTAGAACGATTTAACATGAAAGACTGCAAGGCTCAAAGAACTCCACTGGTGACTAGACAAGTTAAAAATAGATAGTTAAGAAATGAGGAAAACTTAGATAAACCATACTTACTGCACAAAACCAAAACACCATATAGACAAGCTATTGGGAGTTTGTTATACTTAGCAGGTGCCACGAGGCCTGATATAGCCTTTGTAGTGAATTACCTATCTAGACGCCAATTAAACGCAACCGAAGGTGATTGGAAAAATGTTATATTCAGGTATCTTAGAGGAACCTCAGATCTCGGATTGACATATAAAGCCAAAGAAGAAACTCTAGAAGCAATGAGAGACGCAAGCTTTCGAAATTGGTCTAATTCACCGTCTACAAGTGGCTATATTGTAAAGTTATTTGGCCATCCGATAATGTGGAGAAGCCACAAACAATCATATGTCACTTTGTCTACATGTCAAGCAAAATATCTCGCCGTGAGCGAAGCTTGCCAAGAATTTGTTCCTTTAGATAAAGCCAATAGAGATATTACAGGAAAAACAATGTATCCAGTAATCATATGGTGTGATAATAAATCTGCCGGAGAGAGTACTCAGAAGAATGGCAGTCACAAACTTAAGAATTTTGATGATACTTTAGAAGAAATAAAAAATAACGTAGAGAACAGAGAAAAGACCGGAAGTAAAAGCCACATGGCTATTACTCATGGGGACTACATAAAATCTTGTGTGTTAAAAGGTAAAGTAAAAGTTAGTTGGGTTTCGACTAAAGAATATGAAGCCGATATAATGACGAAACCACATCCTTAAATTTAGATTGAAAGAAAACTTAGAAAAACGATACCATATACAAATACACAAAATACTCAATAATTAAAATACTACTTTCATATAAATTTAGATGTTAACAAGAAAAATTTATTTTTTCTTTGAGAGACCACTCCACAAGTCCCCGGTGGGGATCCGAGTACTTGAAGAGATTGGATTAGCTTTCTTTTCTTTAGATCTAAACTAATTTTTTTTATTTTCGTTGTAAGAAATATTAAGTACTGTATTTTCCCCTTTCATTTTGTAATAAAATAATTTTGAGACATATACTTAGACCTGGAATTCATTTAACCTTTTGGTGTAACCGTATATGAATATATGGATGTATTTAGATCTCGATGTTAGAAAGAGCGTACCCTCGATGGGAGGGAGTGTCGAGATAAAAAGAACTTCGAGTCCACGCTTCATCTATACTATTATCCGAACACGAAGTATAGATGGCGCCCCACCGACGCCGTGCCCGCCGACGCCGTCGTCTCTGCCGCTCGCTCATCGCTCGCTCTCTCCCACATCAACCGCCGAGCCGCTTAGACGCAACGCCTTCTACGCCTGCTGCTCTCGCTTCGCCTTCCTGTTTTTGTGTTACTCCAACACGCACCGTGATGGTACTCATGTAATGTTTGATAAGATAATTCAGAGATAAATGCGGGTGTTAATACATAATTCTGTACTCACAGAAAAATATGTGAAATCTGGTTTTAAATACTGCAGTTCATGCATACAACAGACACATCACATCCTCAAATAGTATGTCTTCGCCTATTAAAACTTTCAATTCACATTGTAAAATGGCTATTATGCAACTATATCGTTTTATAGATGCATTGCGAATTTAAGAGTAACGACTGAGAGGCCAAAAATTAATCTAAACATCTGATTCGCTGAATTTTATGTAGAAATCAAAGAAACGGAGCGATAGATTAAGAGAGGCTGAGGTTTCTTTTATTAGTTGGAGTAAAACGGTGAACCAGCATTACGTAAGCGACTGGAAGACTGTAAACTCTGAAATCGATACAGACACCTGGTTGTTGAGGTTGAATCCGAAATAACCGAAACGGAGGGAGAGACAAAAGAAGCCGTGGTCGTCCACGAAAAGAAATCACAACTAATGAGACGGAATTAAGTGACGAAACGACTCATGCTTTATTGGCCGGAATAAATGGTGATCCTGTAAATTATTAAGAAGCCATGAAAGCGACTGATAGATTGGAATGGACCAATGCAATTAAGGAAGAAATTGACTCAATGTTCAAAAATAAGATATGGAAATTAGTCGACAGAGATACTGTACCAAGCAACGGTAATCGACGAAACATCATCGATTGGAGATGGGTGTTAAAGAAAAAGATTGAGTCGGATAGCAATTCTAGAAATAGTCTCTCGTTTACCCCTAATGCGGATGACGCTTGCAATAGCGAAAAATGCAATCTTGAATTCTGTCAAATGGACGTTAAGGCAGCATTTTTGAACGGTCTCTTAAATGTACCAATTTACATGGAAATTCCAGACGGTATCGAATGTGCGCAGAACTCGAGCGAAAGAAAATATGCAAACTGGAAAAGGCCTTGTATGGTCTGAAAGTAAGCCCAAAATGCTGGAACGAGAATTTTATTGAAATTCTAACGAAATTTGGATTGAAACCAGACAATAACGAACCTTGTCCGTTTATCTAACGTGAAGGTAATAAATTTCTGATTCTGATTCTGTATGTCGATGATATACTATTGGCATATAACGACAGAGAGAAAATGCGTGAGGCGAAACAGTCTTAGTAGAAATGTTGAAATGACTGATATAGGAGAGCCTAAAACTTTTCTTGGTTTGGAAATCAAAAGAGACAGAGAAGCGAGAGTATTGAAAATCAACCAAGAAAGGTATATCATAAAAATGATAACTAAATTTGGCTTTCAGGACATGCACCCACAATGAACGCCCATGATTACGAATCAAAAGCGAAAAGTGCGAAAAAAGACTGAAAACATTGCTGTACTTATAACGATAGAAAATAATGACAATGTATCCTATTGCGAAGCTATATGTACATTTTGTACTGAGCAAATGCATGCAAACCCGACATAGCTTATGCGGTTAACGTATCAAGCACTGGCCGACAGCGACTGCCAAGGAGTGAAGCGAAAGTTCAGATACCTTGAGGGTACTAAAACTGTAGGCTTGAATTATCTAGGCAAAAGCGACATTGTCGAAAGTTATTCGGATACGAGCTTTGGCGGCCGTAAAAGTTCTCTGACTACGAACGGCTATATCATTAAACTCCTTGGAGATGCCATTGCTTGGACACGCAAACAGCGATGTGTTGCGTTATCCACGTGTTTAGCGGAATATGTATTAATGAGCGACTGTAGTAAAGAATTGATCTCCATACATAATTTCTTTTAAATGTGCCATCTAGAGAGTTTACGCTAATTATTTTATGGTACGATAATCGATCAGCTAAATCAAACGTTAAAACGGGCGGCGGTAATAAATTGCGACATATGACCGACGTAATAGAGCATTATGTGAAAGAATGCGTTAAGCGACAGTTTGTATGTGTAATTTGAATTGCATGAAAAATTAGCTGGACTAATTTGAAACTTATTATTTTCATTTCATCTTGTTTATTTCATTTCTTCTATGTTACAGACAACAAATAAGGATTTGACGGACAGCGTAGCTTTAGGTGCTCGGGAGGAAGTGTTATGATTGCGGGCTCTCTTAAGCCGCTGCCGTACTTCCCATCTCAACTCTACTCTAGCGCCCCCTTTAGATACTGAGCACGGCTCTGTGCGAAGCGCCAGTCAGTGCTCTACGAGAGCTACAGCGAGTAACATCGCGTCCGAGTCTTATTATTATTAATACGCGAATGTTGTGATCTGAGTTATAATAAACGACTTATATTATATATTATATTAATACTCCGTGTGTGCGTGTGTTTGTTGAACATCCTCCTTTCCTGCTTCCACCATCCACATATCCTCAACATATATTATATAAAATTTTATTTTGCAAACTATTTGTATCTTTTTGCACTTTTTATTTAAAAACAGTGATAGATTCACGGATCAGTATTTAATATGTAGAAGCAATCCATTTATACATTTTACCTGATTTTTAAGCATATGAATATTCATATGAAAATTACCATGTCTACACCTTGAACTGTAATCCGTCGGGCCCGCCATGTATATACGGGAGAACGGAGGACCACTCGCGCTAGAGCAGCTTTAGCGTAATATACTATAGAAAGTTCAAAATTAAGAAAGAATAATGAAAAATAGCGATGTGTAGACTTTGACTTTTCGTCAATGTCTGAAAAAATTATTATGAATTTTAGAAATAAAAAGAAAGCATCATAGTTATATGATTAAAATGATTTTCGCCCACACGAGCGTAAAGTGCGTAGGTTTTATAGAGTTTTGTAGGAGTAATGTGAGCTATTATGTGTCTTGAGCGTTATAAGTAGTGCTTTGCGCCCGTTGGCTGAATAATTTTGAAACTACACTTCACGCCTTTATTGGACCGCAAAAAGGGTTCACAGTATGTTTGCAACAAAAAGATTTTATGAAGGTTTTCACTGCGCCTACAACGAAAAATAATGTTTGTACGACAGGTATAAGATTTCACTCTCTTATGTGATAAATAATCCCTAAAGCCAACTTCGCTAGCCCTCTAGCTCATTATCACAACGTGCCGGTCGTAAATAGTTCTTTGCGGTACTATGCCGTAAAGTAACATCTTACGAACCGCGTGAGAATTGATGCGTCCGAGGATACACAATTCTCATCAAGTCCGTAAAATTTTACTACCGAGTAACGAACATTACGTTTTGTTATAAGTGTCCGTAAAGTACGACCTTACGGCCGGAAAACAGACCGCAAAATACGTACTTTACGGACACGTATAACAAAAATGTAATTTTACATCCGAGGTACGAAAAGTTCTATTATCTCAGTCAAGTTAACTTATGGGTACTTGACTAAAATAAATTGATTTCAGTACTTAATTATTATTATTGTATTTAATTTTTATAGAAGGATGAACAAATTTGAATACATTTCTGAGAACAGTCATACAGTTGTTTCGGGGAATTGTTTGCATTACTTGATTATCGACAATTGATTTTACAACTTTCGTTTGTTTGATTTGCAGTGAACAATGTCAATGTACTTACAATTTGTACTTATAATTTGTTCAGCATATATTGACTCGAAACAGTAAGACTTTTTCACTAGTATTTATTTGATTTCTTTTAAAAAATCATAAATATTATTATTTTATATAGATTATACAGAAAAAACTTATATAATTGCCTTATTTTATACTTTCGTAGAAAGTTTTATTAACAATACTATTTTTACAGTCTTGAAAAAAATTATTTCCATTTGTAGAGTGTGCTTATTGAATAGATGAGATTAGAAGAAATAAAGGACTAGACAAATTGTATTGTTAGAATTAAATTGTATAATATATTAATTTATTACGCAAGTCTGTCAAATTAAAATACGAAAATAGTGATAAATCAAATATTTTGTAGAAAAAGATCTTAATGCTTTTTTTTGGAGGAAACATTTTACAAAGATTATATAGATTTTTTAAAATAAAGTTCGTTAAAAAAAGAAACTTTTTTTTTTTTTCATAAAAATTTTTTTGGAAGATTTTTATAAAGTTTGTAAAAGTTAAGGAAGTTCTTTCGATTTTGAATAAGAAAGCAGATTTTAATAAAATTTGGAGGACTGGTTCATGTAAGTCTTAAGATAAATCAGTTCAATTCTTGGAACCAAATGGTACCTAGGAACCGAGATATGAATGTTTTTGTTTAAGTAATTTAACATGGAGTCTTATGGGGATTTGCACAAATTTACGTATTTTGTTTCACAGAAAGAGTAGTTTGTGATGAAAAAATTTTCAGCTACAGATAAGCATATAACGAACGATTATTGCTCTTAAAAAGTACCATTGGGTACCTTTATGTATAAAAAAAAAATTAGTGAAGTCAAAAACTATACATTTAACCTCAAAAAATGAGTCAAATCAGCTTCCTTACGATACTTGTTATTGATAATTCAGACGAATAGAATTGTTTTGTTTGAATGTATAATTATTATTTAGTTTACCGGTATTTGTAAGGCTTTCTTCAACAACATGTACTTTGTAAATTAACAAATAGATAAACAGCCCTCATTTTGACTAGTTATGTATCGAGAGAACTCCCTTAAGGTGATTGTTAGTAAGGAATTAAATAAATGCAATACGAAACCAATCTTTTACTTGTCCAAGTTTTTACTTTTGTAAAAAAATTTTTTTAGAGAGATTTCACAACTTTTAAAGAGTAAAAGTACACTAAACATTGTTTGAGTGCCCCATCTTTCTTGGGTTTGACTTTCAGTATCCGCGTGAAAGAAATTAATTTAGACTACATAATAAAAAACAAATATTTATTATTTATTCGTAGAATTCCTTTTTATAAAATAAAAGGTAAATTATTTTGAAGGATTGTATAGGCCTGGTTATAAATATTCTGCTGGTTTTCACCTGGATTTTCACCTGAATTATCACCTGCATTTCCACCTAAAATTCACGTAAAATTCATGTGAAACCCATGTGAGATATATCCAAATTTTATATGATTGTCTAGTGGATTCCACGTGTCAAAATTCCAAAAACATCACATCACCTGATATTCACGTAAACTTCACCTGGAATAAATTATTCTTTTATCGTGTTATCCTTTATCCTGCTGAATTTCAGTTGATTTTCGAGAAATTTTTTTGTGAACTTCATGTAGTTTTCTGGTGATAATCATGTGAATTTTAGGATCAATGCATCTGAAGACAACGTGAGATGTAGGTGAAATGAACATGAAATCCACGTGAAACACAGCTGGAAAAGGATACAGGAGAACGAAGCTATAATTCATTTCTGATGATGTTCACCTGAATTTCGGGTGAAAATCACGTAAGTTTTAGATTCAATTCATCTGATTTTTCACATAATTTATCGCATAATTTTTCCAGCTGAATATTTGCAACCGGAGGTTCCGGAAAATAATTCTTATGGTTTGAGAAAAAAATTCTTACGTTTTGCAAAAGTTTTTGTAAAAGGATTGTAAAAGTTTTGGAAAATAATCTCTCATTGGTTGCAAAAGTTTTTAATGAATTATCGAGATTTTGTAAAATAATTTATCAAAGGATTTTTTAAAAGATGTAGTGTTTTTGTAGATATTTTTTAGAGAACATAATAATGAATTATTTCTAGAAATACAGATAAGAAAAATGATTTTTGTAAGAAATGGATAATATTTTCGTAGCAATTTTATATAGAAAATATTGTAAAGAGATAAAGAGATAATTTGAAAATGAGAAAGAGACACTGTAGATAACAAAAAACCAGTTTTGTGAGAAATAGAAAATGTTTTTAGGCCGAATCCATCTCAAATCAGATGGACCGCGTAAGCCTATGTCACCGATCATTTTGGAATTAAAGTATTCATGTTCTTCTCCAAAAATTATATGTCCCGTATATTTTTATTTTTTTGTTGCATCAAAATTTCATGCGTTCAGCAAAATGCCAAAAAATTTCGAGAAAATCCTTATTCATAAAAAAATTTTTTCAATGTAATTTTCAAACAGCTACTGCTCACCAGTTCTTTAATCTTTTTAGCATGTAACACATAATTTCACTAAGGTTTGAGCCCTCTTTCACGTTCTTTCTGTTATTTAAAAGAAAATAAAAATGCACGAGTTATGCACTTTTTACTGAAAAATGTAGTTTTTAGAAAAATGCATTTTTCTTGAAAAAGCCGATTTTTTTTTCTCAATTTTCTTTTGTCGTGATAGAGAATGTAAATACCTATCTAGACGTATTTGTGAGATTCGGGGTATTTGCCCTGGGATAGCGATCACTAATGAGATAACATACAAACAAATTTTTCACGCTCAACGCTTATATTTGATCAATGATATAATAGTCAATATGAAGGTGTTTATCTTTATGCGTATGTAATATACAGGTATACACATATGTATGTATTTTATTTTTTATTTTTGTCTTTTAGATTTTATAATGCTTGATAAGTCCACCTACACCATCTACAGCTCCTTTGCCGCGCCCAGTAGCAGAGAACAACCATTTTATATCAAATCAAATGGTGCTCGTTTTAATTCATATAATTGAAAGCTATTTTTAAAGTGATTAGCGGCGCCGTCTGATACAATGGTAATTTTTTTTATTGAATCACGACAATTGTCTTTCAAGTAGATTATAATGTTTTCTATTGCTAGCAAAGCATACGCAGAATTATGTTTTCGGTCATCACTTATGACTGCGAAACTTTGTGTCGAATCCCCTTGATAACTGTTGTGACACTGCTGTGAAAATAGAAATTTGATCATTAACCCAATGATTTCCTTGAACAACTTTATTATAAATCACATTCCAGGTTTCAGCGAAGTCTATGTGAAGAACTAAATGATATGGATCTTTTTTAGCATTTTCTCTTCCTGCTTTTATAGCTTTGCGGTTTATATTTTTTACATACGTGCGAGTACTAACCTTCATAGTCCAAACCGAAAGTTCATCTTTAAAAGCAGAAATTGAGACTGTTTTTTTAATCAAGTTTCCATTATTCCTGGACAAATTTTACATTCTTGTAAATAACATAAATCAGATGGCTCAGAACACATTGTTGCATTTATTATTTGTGACTAAATTTCATCCAACTCTGTAATGTTACTCCGTCTGAAATTAATTAAGCTCGTAAGAAATAAATCATAATTTGCGCAATAAATACAGAGACAAATTTCTTTGATGGGGCTAAGTAAAGCATATTTTGGCCGCAAACTATAAAACTTCGATTTACCAATTCTTAATTCCGGATAATCATTTTTGAATGCTTTATACGTTGCTTTCAGACTTCGAGTAAGAAAACGTTTAACTTTCTTCTCTTTTTTATCATTTATTTTAACGGTAATAACATCACACTTATTAGGACTCTGTCTTGACCAATTAAAACCGTCATTTATATAATATTCCATAACAAATTTTTCGGTCCTTTCGTCAATTGGATGGCCTGTGTACGCTTCTGGTTCTGAATAAACTCCCTTTTCTTGTGCTAGACTTTTCGCTCTTTCTATCTTGTACATTGTTATGTCTCGGTCTGGAAATAAGGATGAAATTTCGTTTTTCGTTAAGGATGAGGGTAGCAAAGTCAGAATTTTTATTTTTTCTCATACCGTAGAAGACTTTTGTAAGGCTAAACCAACATTTTGTACCCATTCTGTACAATGGTATGCAGTTGATTCGTTTGCTTTTATAGAAACGTCATAAACTAATTTTTTTCTTCTTTTTTACGTAATTTTCTATTGATTTTTCACGTATAAGATTTTTTCTCTTAAGATAAACACCTTCATATTGACTGTTATACCATTGACCATGTATAAGCGTTGAGCATGAAAAATTTGTTTGTGTGTTATCTCACTAGTGACCGCTATCCCAGGGCAAATACCCCGAATCTCACAAATACGTCTAGATATTCTTCAAAGATGGACAAGATCAAATCGACTACTGGCGAACAGTAATTCACAACGATGCTATCTTCTTGAATGCAGAAAATTTGGAGTGACACCACAACACATTAAAAATTTAAGTAAAAAGTTTTTCAATATAAGTTTTCATAGTAGGACATGTAAAAAAAAGTTAAAAAATTTTATGAAATATTTCGCAACTAAGTTGTTAAATTTAGAAATCCGAGATATCAACTTTCATATAAAATTTATCGAAAAAAACGTAAATGTTATAAAAGAAAAAATTACACTTTCCACGCTAGACGCTTTGACTATAGATAAGTTTTTCTTATTCACTTCAAATAAATCTAAAACGATGCGTGAAAAATTTGATTCTATGCATATGAATAAGCTTGTCTCTTTAAAGTCAAACGCAAGCGTCAATAGTAATAAAAGTACGTGGCTTAAGAATTTAACGAATGTTCAAATTCCGTCGGAAGTTATTGATATTGTTACATTGGGTTCAAATTTCAGCCATATTTCAAAAATTTCTAATAACGATATAGTTAATACAATAAAAAATGTTGAAAACTGTCTCAATTCAGTACATATTAACCCTTATAAAAATATCCTATAGAAAATCCTGTAGGAAATGCTATAGAAAATCCTGTAGGCATTCCGTAGAAATCCTATAGGAATCCTATAGGATACTCTATAGGCAGTCCTATATGAAATTCTATATAGGAAGTTCTATAGGAAATCCTATGTGAATTTCGCGCTTTTCCTGTAGGAAATCCTATAGGAAATCCTATAGGAAATTCTGTAGATAATTCTGTAGGTAATTCTGTAGGAAAAACTGCAGACAATTTTACATGGAAAATCCTGCAGGGAATTCTGGAGTATTTTCGTGAAAACAGTTTAAAAGGTTTAGCATCTTATTTAGCGCTGTAACATTGCACAGTAAAATCAGTGGCAAACAGTCCTAGGTAAGGAGTTGCACCTAGGGACTGCCGTGCACGACTGCCGGCGCTTACCGATTAAGCCCAATGAGCTCAGATATCAAAATCAAGGTAATCCTTGTCACATTGACTCTCCGTAAAGTCGTTCAAACGGTTGAATCTCATGGCTTTACATACCCTCGCGGTTCCAATGTGTTTATGAGAGTCCCGACTGCTGCGCTGCGCTGCGGCATGCGGTAGAAGCTTGCTTCTCCAGAGCCTTGTTTATGTATGTTCGCTGCTATGCCGCTATGGGGCGCAGCAGTCGGGACTCTCATAAACACATTGGAACTGCGAGGGTATGTAAAGCCATGAGATTCAACCGTTTGAACGACTTTACGGAGAGTCAATGTGACAAGGATTACCTTGATTTTGATATCTGAGCTCATTGGGCTTAATCGGTAAGCGCCGGCAGTCGTGCACGGCAGTCCCTAGGTGCAACTCCTTACCTAGAACTGTTTGCCACTGATTTTGCTGTGCGATGTTACAGCGCTAAATAAGATGCTAAACCTCTATAAACTGTTTTCACGAAAATACTCCAGAATTTCCTGCAGGATTTTCCATGTAAAATTGTCTGCAGTTTTTCCTACAGAATTACCTACAGAATTTCCTATAGGATTTCCTATAGGATTTCCTACAGGAAAAGCGCGAAATTCACATAGGATTTCCTATAGAACTTCCTATATAGAATTTCATATAGGACTGCCTATAGAGTATCCTATAGGATTCCTATAGGATTTCTACGGAATGCCTACAGGATTTTCTATAGCATTTCCTACAGGATTTTCTATAGGATATTTTTATAAGGGAACAATGACGAGAAAAATGAAATACGGAAAAAAGTCACAAGATCTTTAAAAAAGGCTGTTAATACTGATATACATATACCATATACAGACAGAGCTTTATCAAAAAAACTAAAAATAACCAAAAACTTTTTAAAAACGCATAATGATATTTTCTTTACAAAAGCAGATAAAGGCAATATAACGGTTTGTTTAGAAAAATCAATCTATAACGAAAAGATGGTGAAGCTATTATCGGATGATAAAACATATAAAAATCCACTGAAACGTTTAAAAGATGGAACATATAGTATGTTAAATTATTTAAATAATAATGGTTTTTTGTACAAAAATTTTCATAAAAATAGTTTAACTCAATCTGATACGACACTGGCGAAATGTTATGGATTACCAAAGATTCATAAAATTGATGTACCGTTACGTCCTATTGTTTCATTAGTTAATAGCCCCACGTATTTCTTAGCAAAAATAGTATATCAAGAACTTAAGAATGCGATACCTAAGCCTAGTTCACATATCAATAACAGTTTTGAATTGAAAGAAAAATTTAAAAATATAATAATAACGGATGAATACACTTTACTATCATTAGACGTAACGTCGTTATTTACAAACATCTCGTGCGAATTAGTGTTGGATAGTCTAGATAGAAGAGCGGTTTCCATCCATAATCACTGTAAGATCCCGCTTGACGAATTAAAAGAATGCACCGCTTTTCTGTTTAATAATACGTTTTTTACTTTTAATGGTCAAACCTATCAACAAATCTATGGAACCCCGATGGGTTCACCGATTTCACCATTATTTGCGGACATTGTAATGGATGATTTGGAAAAGAATTGCTTACGAGAATTAGAACTACATTATGACTGTATCCCTATTTTTTATTACAGATATGTTGACGACACGCTTATTTGTGTTAAAAAACAACACATTGACACAGTGATAAAAGTTTTTAATGCTTATGACATAAATTTAAAATTTACTTATGAACTAGAAGAGAATAAAAAAATTAATTTTTTAGATATGACATTAATTAGAACTGATAATAAAATTTTGACAAATTGGTACCAAAAACCGACATCATCGGGACGTGTAATCAATTATTTTTCAAATCATCCAACACAGCAAAAAAAGAATATTATTTTTAACCTAGTTGATAGGGCGTTTTTACTCTCAGATTCTAATTTTCACTTAGACAATATAAAACTCATAAAGAAGATTTTACGTAACATTGATTATCCTATGTGGTTTATAGAAAAAATATCGAAATTAGATTTAAAAAACTTAAGTATGGTTATACATATAATACGCACCAAAATTGCTATGAAAAATTGCCAAAATTGTCTTTACCGTTTACCAAAGATTTTAATAGTCTATCTAATATGTTAAAATCTTATAATATTTGTACAATCCCATTATTGAATAAAAGTTTGTCTTCGATCATTCGGTTAGGCAAAGACATAACCAAAAAATGGGATCGTACTAATGTGGTGTATAAATTTGATTGCCTAAATTGCTCTACTACATACATAGGAGAAACTAAAAGATCGTTACACACACGCATTAATGAACATAAAATAAACAAAAATAAAGAGTCTGTTGTCAGTACACATCGATTAGAAAACAAACATGAGTTCGATTGGGAAAATACATCCATTTTAGATTTTGAAAGCAATTACAAAAAAGACTGATTTCCGAAATGATCTATATAAAAAGCAATCAAAATAGTATTAATAAAAAGGAAGATATCCAAAGACTAAGTACAATGTATTTTCCTATTATTAACGAACTTGATGCTGTGCAACTCTTTATGTAAACATTATCCAGCGTATATAAATACAGTGTACGTGTTATTATTTTCAGTCGAGAATAACATCTGATCGACGTATGATATATACGTTTATAATTTCGGTAATTTTGATTTTTGTATTTACACTTTGTGGTTTAATTGTCTTTAAAAAAAAGTTTTATATGTTAATTTATTTCTGTGTTTTGAATAAAGGCCTGATGAGGTTGGCGTAGTAAACCAACGAACCGTTGCCATAAAGAAATAAGATCATTTCATTTTGCCTCCAAAGATCGTCCTCAACTATTTAATATAAAAATGGATGGCGTTATACATTCAACATTGTACGTCTAGATAGGTATTTATTGGGACCTTGAATAAGTTCTCGCTGTTTTTTGTGAAAATTGATGCTTTATTTAAAGTATGTAGTAAAAAGCATGTCTCTCAAAATATTGCCTATCACTAGTCACTACTTTCTCCCATCTTTCTGGAAATTTACGGATTCCATCTCGAAAGAACTGCTCGTCTTTTGAAGCTCTCCAAGATTCAACCCATTTTTTGGCATCTTCATAAGAATGGAAGTGCTGCTCAGCTAAGCCATGAGCCATCAAGTGGAACAAGTGGTAGTAGGAAGGAGCAATGTCTGGGCTATACAGCGAGTGAGGTAGGATATCCCATTGAAGTGCCTCCAAAGTTTCTTTGACAACTTTTGCAACATGTGGCCGAGCATTGTCATGTAAAAAATCACCTTGTCGTGTCTCTGCTCGTACAGCGGTCGTTTTTTCTTTAGGGCTCGACTCAAACACATCAATTGCAGTCGATAGCGGTCTCCCGTGATAGTTTCGTTCCGTTTCAGCAGTTCATAATAAATTACACCCTGCTGATCCTACCAAATGTAGAAGAGAAGCTTCGAACCATGCATATTTGGTTTTGCGAACGATGTTGATGCATGGCCGTGCTTACTCCACGATTTTTTACGCTTAGGATTATCGTACTGTATGCACTTTTCATTGCCAGTCACGATACGATGCAAAAAACCTTTCCTTTTCTGCCGTTGAAGCAGCACTTCACACGTGAGAAAACGCCGTTCGACGTCTCTCGGCTTCAACTCATACGGCACCCAATGTCCTTGCTTATGGACGTTTTCACCAGCACGTTTTTTATCTCCAAGATCAAAATCGTTATTTTTGAAGCGTCGAAACCAGTCTCTTCATGTCATTTCCGACAGAGCATGGTCACCGTAAGTTTCAACAAGAATTCTGTGCGCTTCAGCTGCAGATTTTTTTTTAATAAAATAGTGCAATAAAATTCTCCGCAAATACAAAAACTTGACATTTTTGGTAGTAAGAATAAAAAACGCTGTTTACACTATGGCGAACTAACATACACTTAAGTTCAAGCATACCGACAGTACTTCCTTATGGATGCGTTAGCATCTGAAATTACATACTCTTAATCCTGGTAACGCCATCTGTTAGAAAACAGCGAGAACTTATTCAAGAACCCAATACGTCCTCTATCACGACAAAAGAAAATTGAGAGAAAAGATAGGCTTTTTCGAGAAAAATGCATTTTTCTAAAAACATTTTTTATTTTCTTTTAAATAACATAAAGAACGTGAAAGAGGGCTCAAACCTTAGTGAAATTATGTGTTACGTGCTAAAAAGCTTAAAGAACTGGTGAAGCAGTAGCTGTTTGAAAATTACATTGAAAAAATTTTTTTCTAAGTAAGGATTTTCTTGGAATTTTTTGGCATTGCTGAACGCATGAAATTTTGATGCAAAAAAAAAATAAAAATATACTGGTCAAATAATTTTTGGAGATGAACATGAATACTTTAATTCCAAAATGATCGGTGACATAGGCATACACGGTCCACCTGATTTGAGATGGATTCGGCCTTTATAGGAATTTAGGGATTATAGAAAATACTTAAAAAAGATAAAGATTGTTTGAATAAGAAAATTGAATTCTTATTTACCTATTTTAAACAGAGAATTTAAAATTCTTAAAAGAAATAATAACAATAATATATCTTTCTAATAACCACCTCAATAGGGTCATAAATATTTTGATTTTTATAAATAGATTAAAGCTTCTAAGGAATAAAAAAAAAGTTAAAGTCATCACAATTCAAATGTCTGGTATCACCTGATTCTCTTTCTTTTATAAAATTAGAAACACAAAATTGGCCATGAAGTTGAGTTTTCATGTCAACTAAAATTTCCGTAGCAGCAGTTGGTACAAAGTTTTTTACAAAATGCTCTTTCGCATCCATTTTCTCTGAAATCACCTGATCCTTTAGCCTGTACAAAATGTGAAGCTAAAATGTAAAGTTGGCCAAGAAGTTGAGCTCTCATCTGAACTGCCCCATATGAAAAAAGTTTGCAGGATTTTCTGCAGAATTTTTGTAGACATTTCTGCAAGATATTCTGCCGAAGTATCTGCAAACATTTTCTACAAAGATTTCGCCTACAGGAAACTTCTGCAGAAATTTTTGCAAAAAATTTTAAGAGATTTGTCATACATTTTTGCATAAAATTTTTTCAAAAAATCTTGCAACAAATTGAATTAGCTCTACTGAAAAATCTCATGTGAGCACTTACATGAGATTTCGCCTCAAAATCTCACCTGACCAAAATTTTTCAAGTTTTTACGACACCTCGGAAAAAAACTATTGTAAGTAACTCCTTGAAATAAGTTTTCCAAAACTTCCCTATTGTAAAATTCTTTAGTAAAAATATATTATTATTATAAATTATTATTATAAATTTTTTAAAAATGTCGTACAAAAAAACCATAGACAAGATTAAAAAAATAACGAAATAATTAATAACAAAAAAATTTCCTATGGATTTTTATGCTTATTATGTTCCCCCTCAATCTATTATTATTCCATTCCTATCGCTAAGTCTCTATGAGGAGCGCACGTTACCGAGTAGGTGTTCGCTGCGCCAGTAACACACAGCGAGGTAGTGGACACCTTTGTGCCACTTCTTAAGACTATGCTTGCCGGATGCTTGGCAGGCTCTTACAGCTTACGCTCAGCATTTTTCCCTCTCCCGTTCTCCCTCCCCTCTCCCATGTCCTCTCATTTTTTATATAATTTGCGACCAGCAGTATAAATAGGGGTGTTACAAACCTTTTTTCTTTAGTGCTTGTACATGTAACGTTCAAAATGAGTTTACTTAGTATCTACGATTTATTCGACTTTAATAACAATAAAGTTATTGTATTTCACATAAGACTAACATAATGTGACGCATAATATTTGAAGGGCCGGATGCAATAAGGGGGTTAGCGCTCGAAAACCCGTAAAAGTATTGTCAAATTGACTAAATTTTCAATGTATCCAAATTAATTTTTAAAAAATATCACCTTGTAGAGAATGAAAAGAAGTACTTTTACCTAGAAGGAATTTTTTTTATTCGACTTTCTTTTTAATATAAAAATTAAAAACTGAAAATTTTGTTCATCTATTTTTAATAGCTTTCAAAAACATTAATCGTCCAAACTTGGTCAAATATCATCGAAATATTTTGAAATTTGACAGGGACGTGCAGAATACTCCAGCGTTGCCTATAGGATTGATAAAAGGATGTAAATCGATAATTGTTAATAATTATTTAATTGCAAATATATTGCGATCGGTAATTACGTTTTCTTAACTTTAACGGAAAAAAGTATCGAGGGAAGTTGAAGCTAGAAAAAACTTCCAGCGAGACATTTGTTCCTTAATAGTCTAATAAGTTTCTGACAAAGTTTCAAATTGATTTAATAATAAATGACTTAAATAGAGCGTTATTAATAAAGACGCGCGCTAGCAACATCGGCGGTGCGGCGCGGCGCGAGCTAAGCCTATGTGTTTACATATTTTTGCACTGATGTATCACGTTTATAAAAATTAACGAATTATTATGTAATGATATTATGTTTTATATAACGTAAAAACACAGTTTATAAGTCAACGCACTTTACATATAATTATATTTTGTTAGTATGTTAATAAATAAATTTGTACTTTAAAATTTAATATGTTCATTAATACTATCATAATGATACACATACACATACACACACACACACACACACACACACACACACACACGTACACACACACACATACACACACACACAATAACGTAATGATTCTTGATTCTTTAATTTTTATAAACGTGATACGCCACTGCGAAAACGTGTGCGACGCAGTCTGAGCTCACGCCGCGCCGCGCCGCCGATGTTGCTAGCGCCCGTCTTCATTAATAACGCTCTATTTAAGTCATTTATTATTAAATCAATTTGAAACTTTGTCAGAAACTTATTAGACTATTAAGGAACAAATGTCTCGCTGGAAGTTTTTTCTAGCTTCAACTTCCCTCGATACTTTTTTCCGTTAAAGTTAAGAAAACGTAATTACCGACCGCAATATATTTGCAATTAAATAATTATTAACAATTATCGATTTACATCCTTTTATCAATCCTATAGGCAACGCTGGAGTATTTTGCACGTCCCTGTCAAATTTCAAAATATTTCGATGATATTTGACCAAGTTTGGACGATTAATGTTTTTGAAAGCTATTAAAAATAGATGAACAAAATTTTCAGTTTTTAATTTTCATATTAAAAAGAAAGTCGAATAAAAAAAATTCCTTCTAGGTAAAAATACTTCTTTTCATTCCCTACAAGGTGATATTTTTTAAAAATTATTTTGGCTACATTGAAAATTTAGTCAATTTGACAATACTTTTACGGGTTTTCGAGCGCTAACCCCCTTATTGCATCCGGCCCTTCATTTAAGGTAATAATTTATATTATAACAATATTGTAATTTTGCATTAAGTTTGTAAACATGGAAAATAAATATATTTATTGTGCTTTCGTATAGCCCTGAAGAGGGAAGTAATAAAACTTCCGAAACGTTGGCAATTTTTAAATAAATGCTGTTACAAAAGTTCGTCTGGTGTCCGTTAATTTCATTAAATCATATACTACGAACGTTATCAACTACAAGAAAATTATAAATTAAGGCTATAACTGTAAGTAAATAGTAAAGACATGTTACATACCTGTAACATTGGAATGAGATTATATGATCATTAATGATATTATACTTAATGTGGAGAAAGGAGAAAATGTTCCACGAGTCTCGTGTTCGCGCTACTCGACACCGACCGGCGATAGCAAAATCATACAAGGCCGGCGCCGCGCCCACGTGTACTGATATTAGCAGCTCCCAAGAACAGTAGCAACAACAGAATAAGAGAGCTCTGGGAAATCCGGTATAATATCTATCAAGGAAGGGTATCGAACCCGAACTCACCGATTTCAAAAATTTCGATATATGTTGTAGATCATGAAAAAATATGAGACACGTGTTTTTTCTTATCTGCGGAAAAACATATTTAGGGGGTGAAAACCACCCCTAAAGATAACCCCCAAAAACGGTTTTTTAAATATATCTCGGCTTCTACTGCGTATTTCAGAGTAAAACAAAATAGAAATTACGTCTTATGAAAAAACAAAGATAAGTGAAGCAATTTTGACCCTAAGGGTTGCAACCCTTATTTTTTATTTTCAATATACATGATCAAAAAATTAGCTTTTTGAAAATAAAAAATAAGGGTTGCAACCCTTAGGGTCAAAATTGCTTCAGTTATCTTTGTTTTTTTATAAGAAGTAATTTCTATTTTGTTTTACTCTGAAATACACAGTAGAAGCCGAGATATATTAAAAAAACCGTTTTTGGGGGTTATCTTTAGGGGTGGTTTTAACCCCCTAAATATGTTTTTCCGCAGATAAGAAAAAACACGTGTCTCATATTTTTTCATGATCTACAACATATATCGAAATTTTTTAAATCGGTGAGTTCGGGTTCGATACCCTTCCTTGATAGATATTATACCGGATTTCCCAGAGCTCTCCCCGCGGTGCAAACGGTTGTGCCACACTTACTTTTTACGTCATTGCTTAAGTAATACTTAAGTAGTTTCTTACCTAGTATTCTCAATATATTTCTAAAGCAGTTACTTAAGTAGTTACTTAAGAAATTCCTTCCGTCCTAGTGTTCTTAAGATATTTCGTAATTAATTACTTTAGTATTTCTTAAGAAATTACTTTGGTATTTCTTAAGTAATTACTTTTTTATTACTTACTTTTTTGGTGGCCTTCACAAAAACACTGTCGTTAACCCTATTAAAAATTCTCACGTGAGAATTTCGACCATTTTCTCACGTGAATATCATGTGATAGCTCACGTAAAAATCACGTGAGATATGAGAAAATGATCTTAAAAAAATAAACATATTTGTTATGACTTCTTTGGTATGTATTAGATTTAATTGAAAAATAGTATATAAAAAAAGCAAAACTTTCCAATTTGATAAGAAGTTAGCAAAAACGAGGTACGCCTCGTAGATGCGACTTTGAAAAGTCGATCTACGAGGCGAATACAGATAAAGTTTACGGTAATGCAACAATTCAATCACTTTTACATTGTTCAACTTTAAGAAATAATATTTATAAGAATAAAAATTTGTTTTTAAATCGAGTTGACGCAAGCCACTAAAAATAAAAAAAGAATTTATCTTTCTTTTTGCATGATACAGTAACGTGCCTGGTATAGATTTAGCCTTGTTCAGTCTTGGTTTTATTTTCAAAACCGTTTCTTAATACGATTCTTTACTGCTATAAAAAACTTTCGTTTCTTCGCAGTAATCTTTAGCCCAGTTATACAGAGCTTCTGGCGTTAAAATATGATTACTAGAAGAAACTTGTAAACTCGCTCGTTTTGCACCTCTTTTTAGGTTCGCGCCTATACCATCGCACGCACATTTTTCATGTGCTGTGGCATGAAAATGCCACTCAGCTGTAACTCCAAAATCTTTCTCGTGAAAAAGAAGATTTTGAAAATTGAATTTATTTTTAAAATGCTGACCTGCTCCACCCGTCAAATAATAGACTTTCTTGACTGCAAAATTAGTAAACGGTTATGGTATCATGATTTAAGGGGACAAGCTATGGTTGAACCTGAAAAAAAGCTATTGTATTAATTCTTTAATAACAAAGCCAATATATAATTTTAAGAGTTCAAACTTTTTTTTATTATTAAGTTATACAATTACCTATAATTTAAGACTACATTATCCAGGTGTTTAAGATTTTGGTCTTGCAGTCCATTAGATTAAGAAACCCTTCTGAATTAGAAACTGGCATGTCATTGCCGCAGGAAATTTTTTGAACAAAGCAAGGCAGGGGTCTGGTTACTTAGGAGTACCTTTATAGTTATACCAGTTATAGAAAATGTGAGCTACTTTTTTTTTAAAAAATTTTTAAAATTGTTTTTTAATGAAAAATCTAATTTTTTAAAGTTTTTTTATTAAAATTTCAATATTTTTTGTAATTTTATTTTATAATTTTTTTTCTAAAGCCTTTTTCAAAAAAGTACCTCACATTTTCTATAACCAACACAATTTTAAAGATACTCTTAAATTTCCAAACCTCTAGCTTGCTTTATTTAAAAGAAATCCTGCGGCAAAGTCCCTGTAAATACAAAAAACAAGTTATTCAGAAATTCAATTCGAAGTTTTGGTTTTCTATAACTTTATATAAGTTTCAAAACTACTTACCAAAAATTTTTGTTTCATTCTGTATGATATACTTTAGTGGAAAAATGAAACAGATGCCAATTAGATGAAAGTAGTCCTGGCTAAATCATTTTAACTGTTGAATAAACCTATAAAAAAGAATTTCATTAATTCAACAATATTTTTAAATTTTTTAGATTAATACATAAATGTTGTACTTATTTTTTTTTCGTACTAGGCTGAAAACATTGTTAGTCATAAATGTTATTGACAGTAAAAATAACCTCAAAATAAATTAATCCTTTTATGAGAGCCAATAACACACCTGTAAAAAGAAAAAAATTAATAAATATTATATTAGCTATTATCGCATAAAAATAACTTTTTACCTACTCTGGTAAGAACCTGGTGCATATGACTCTTCAGGTAAATTCAATTGCAGTCTCCTTCGTTTTCTCCTATTTTTTAAAGTGTTTTCTTCGGCATTCCTCTCAGCATGAAATAATCTGATGTCATTGCTTTTCTGTGCCCACTCAATTGCAGCTACTCCAGGTTTCACATCAAAGGCTTCCATAATATTCAGAAAACCAACTCTTCCATCGTTGAAGCAAGTGACAGCAATACAAGCACCTGCTGTGAGCACATGTACACTACTGAAGGAGGTCTTGGTTACAATCTTCCAAACTTAATTATTAAAACTCTCATTACTATTTTGGGTGTAACCGCCTAAACATCTGTGAAGCAGCTCCTGTTCAGAGAGATCTTTGTAAATTGGTTTCAACTGCTCCATAATCACTGCAGGAATACTGTCTTTATGATGAAAATCTTTTAGTTTTTTTTGAGCCTTCGCTTTTTGCCACTTGCACCAACTGCTCTGTCCTGGTGGGCATAAATGATGTTGAGGATTCTGGTCTGTGGAAATCTTGTGGTAGTACGTAGCCTATATAGCATTCAGCATTTTTTCTACAAAGTCCGTGTTGTTTCTGATGGCATTACCATAATATGTGGTGAGCTGATCAATTACTTTTGCTGTTAATCGTCCTTGGCCTCCAATGGTTTTTCCATCGTCTAATAACTTTTTTCCAAAATTTTTCTTTAAATTCCTGAGTCTGGTTCCCATTCGTTTCTGGACGTGTCCCACACACTCCTTCTTCTCAACTTTAACTTCATCTCCATACGGTTTGGCCTGGCACAAAGCACTGTACACTTTCGAATCTCCATCTCCAATGTAATGATGGTATTTTACATTATACTTTTCTTGAGATCTTCTAAACATTTCCACAACTCCATCGACTTCCATCTTTCCAGCACTTCCTTCATGGTTTGCTGCACATTTATCTTGATGATCACTGAACCAGTCTTCATATTCTTCTGTGCCTTTTCTATTTTCCCACTTTAAACATGCTTTACAAAAACTGTTCTTGATAAATATGTCAAGAACTTGTTGAGAACGCAAGCCAATCAAACTTGAAATTCCTTGAAGACTGCGTCTGTTGGTTTCATAAGCATTGCTTTGAGCTCCAACTTGCTTGCTCGTGCTTATAATTCTTCTCTCTGAACAATTTTTGCACATAATGTTAAATTTGGAGCTAAGTCCTCGAATATCTTCTTCTATAATTTTAACTTGTCCTTTACATGTTGCACATACAAGAAATTTCTCCAGCTGTAAGAACAGAATGTTTATATCTATTATTCTGTTTCTTGTTTGTGACGCTTCTACAGATATATCTTTTATTTTCCCTGAAGTTGTACTTCTTTTCCTTTTGTTCGTGATTTTTTGTTGAACATTCTCTGAATTTTTGTTAAATCCTTTATGTTTTTTTTTTCTTCCAAATTTTCTCTTCTTTCCTGGAGCTCCTGATGTTCTATTTCTCTTGTCAGAATCCATAGTGGCTAATATCTAATCCTCTATAATGTTAGTTATTATAAAACACAAGTAAAAGTCACTGAACTCACTAAATTAAAAATATTAACAACACTTTGCACAGTGCAGTTAACCTAAAATCGCTGTCTTCTACACTCTCAGTTAAAAGAGTTCTACACAGCACTTTATTTACAAAAAAATTTTTTGTCAATACTGAATAAATTGCATTGAAAAATGCAGATTCAATTATATTCAAAACACTTTTAGTTTAAATCCCAACGACTATGGCGCTGACAGAACGTAAACAGATGAGATTTTAAACCATCTATATGTATTGTACGTATTATACTTTTGTATAAGTAGAGTAAAAGTAAAATACACGAGGTTTATACCTCGAGTTAAGTTTGCCTACTATGTCAATGTACATTTACGTTCTAAATTCAGTATTGTATGCTGTGAAGCATAAAATAATATAAGATTAACAATAGTATATCTAAAATGGATAATTTAAGAAAAATCACTAAATATGCAAAAAAGTGACTTCACGGTTTTAGCTGTATTTTCTAAACGAAATCGAATTTGGAAATGCGGTTGGAAGCATAGTATTCAGCGGAAAATTTGCTATCAAAATAGTACATAAAAAAAAAAATCGATTTTTCGACCCCCTAACCATGGCTTGTCCCCTTAAGTTGTCGGAAATCACAGCAATGCTTACATGTTTGAGTTCATCGTTTTGTTTATAGTACACTACAACTGTAAAAACTGTTGCTTGGTTGTTATTCCAGTGGAAGGATTGTATAGAATTTTGTATAACGAAAGCATAATTTTCTGCAAAATCGCAACACACGAGAAATTCTCCTTCTTGAAGATTGCTTTTTACGTTATTTACAAAAAGTGATTGTTTCTTAGCAAAAAAATCGTGAGTTTTTAATTTCATTAATTTCTCCCCCAGTATGTCCATAAATTCGTGCACATTTACAGTTTTGGAAGCTATTGTATACCTATCTGTTTGAAACCACGATTGATACTCGATTTGAAAAATATCATTTTCATGAAAACATTTAAGTAAATGTTTTCGTAATATAGACGTATTGGGGTAATTCAAACAGTCATCCAAATAACATCTATCGTGTGAATCATTACACACAATTGCTTGGATGCAATCGTGATAGTTTTTCAGGGGCAATTGGGTGTCTTTAGTTAAATTTTCTATGTCCATAGCACTTAGCATGAGCTTCACATTTTCGTGATGCCCACACACGCATACATTATGTGTACCGCTACTCCCATCTAAAACACAATATGGTGGCCTCAATTCTGTAAATTTCGTAAAACCAATGTTAACGTTCTCATTTTCTTTTTTATATAAATTATACAATTCATTTAAATTACCAAGCAGTAATCTTTGTTGAATATGTTCTCTTTTGCCATTACTCTGTTTAATAGATAGATAATCTTTTGAACCCGGCATGATTCGACTTACATCATCTCTCTCATAAAAAGATTTGACAGAATTTACAGTATCAGCTGGAATTAGTTTGCCACGTTTCTTAGCAGGTATTGAAAATATTCCGCTATTTGCTACCAAATCTTTCGCTTCACGAGCCTCCCATTCACTGCAATTGAATTCTCGCATCAAGTTCTTACGAGACCAAAACTCCGGTGCAAGAGTTAGTAGCTGAATTCTTTCTTGCTTATTTGTTAACTCTGAAAATTTTTTCTTAATTTGTTGGAGAACTGCAACACCAGCTTTATGATATTCATCATCGCAGACTATTTTAGCTTTTTTAGCATCAGTTTGAGGTAAATTTGATTTCTGATTATAAATTTGGCGTCGACAGGTTAAACATATTTTAGCATTTTCAGGTACTAAAGGAAATGCACTTCTTAAAAGTGTTGGAAAATCAGTCAAATTCTTAGATGCAGAGTGATCATTTTTATTTAAAGGATTTATACATTTCAATTTCCAATGTGAATCCATTTTAATCGTTTATAACAGAAATGGCAAGCTTTTTCTTTGCTATCAACGACAAATTCGAAAAAATTCGAGGAGGAAAAAGATAAAAAGTTATGGTAATTATATACTTTTGACGTGACAATTTGCATATAGAGTAAAAAGTGTGGACGCCACCTACCGAATGAAAAATAAATGATTCCGTGTCGCACGGCAAACCGCACTGTACCGCGCGTAGCGTAAAATATGCTTTCGCCCTGCCGTGCATATAATCTTTCGCGTTTTATTTGCATAGCATAAAACATCTTGGACATTTTTTGGGAAATATCCTTTCCTACCTAAAAAAAGGATAGCTTTTAATATTATGGGTAAAACAAAATACTAGAAATATACTTTTCGAGATATAGCACGTAAAAAAAAAAAAACAAAAAAATTATTTACACTGAAAAACAAAGGTTAGTACAAGAGTTTGCACATATTGCTGTTAATTTTGAAATTTTATTTTTTTATGAAATAATTAATAAAATATTACTCCATGCGTTATTCAAGAATAAAAAAAAACAGGTAAAAAATTAAAGATTATAAAAGATTATTATTAGGCAACGAGGCGAGCGCAGCCCGCGCGCTGTACCGCGTAGTCCCGCGCGCCGGAAAGGCGATGCGTCTACTCTTTCGCATTCTATTTCTCGCAGAAATCCTTTCGGGCACTTTTTGGGAACTATCCTTTCCTACGTAAAAAATGCTCAGCTTTCGATCTAGAGGGTAAAAAAAAATATTAAAAATACACTTTTTAAGATATAACACGTTTTGTACTTTTTGAAGGCGAAAATGGAAAATTTCGGGAAAACTGCCTACACCATTGGAAAGCTGAGGAAAAGATACGTCGGAAATGCTTATCATAAAATTTGTTTAAGTACGTTTTAGTATCGTAAACATGAGCTAGATATAGCACGATTTGGCGCTCGCGCGCCGCGCTGGGACATTTGACGTGAAACGCCTCATATTTACTCGGTCGCTAATGTTTGAAAGGGGGGAATTGTTTCGCTTTGCAAATAGTTATAAATCGAGTTAACTCAAGCTACTAAAAATAAAAAAAGAATTTATCTTTCTTTTTGCTCTCGTCCACCGGATCTGGTGAATGTCCCGAGCATACAAAATAAGAAGGTGTTTCGTCCTGGCTACTGGATTGGACTCATCAGTGATGATCCAGTAGCCGTCATCAGACACCTGCCGCAAGGTGTTGAAAAAGAAAGATGACGAGGATCATCACTGATGAGTCCAATCCAGTAGCCAGGACGAAACACCTTCTTATTTTGTATGCTCGGGACATTCACCAGATCCGGTGGACGAGAGCAAAAAGAAAGATAAATTCTGTTTTGATTTTTAGTAGCTTGCGTCAACTCGTTTTAAAAAAAAAAATTTATTCTTATAACTATTTGCAAAGTGAAACAATTCCCCCCTTTCAATAATATTAATAATGATGTAGCAGGAGATTGCTTAAAAAATATAATGGAACAATACACAAATAAAAATAAAATAGATATATTTAATTTTAGAAAATTTATAGACGAAAAATATGCTGAAAAACGTCAACAAGATGTTTCTGAATTTATAATGGATAAATGTTTAAAATCTCCTGTATTAAAATATACAATAGAACACAAACTGATCGTGCAAACAAAATGTAAAAATTGCAATTATTTCAATGAACAATCAAATAATAATAATAATGTGATTGTATTAGATTTACCTACACTTAAAAATCAAAATAAACATTATAACTTACAACAAATAATTAACTATAATTTTAGTAAATTTACAGACATAGAAGGAAAATGCAATTTTTGTAAATGTATTTTGCAGCAACAAAACATAATACAACCAAAAAATAATACAATTTTAAATCTACAATTGTCCTTATTTAAAATAAATGATTCATATGAATTAAAAAAATAATAAATTGTAATATTGAAATTATACCACAAATAAATATAACAATAGGTAATAATAGTATATTTCGCAACTAGGGGGGTAAAGAGTTGGCCAGTCCAGAGCACTCGTAAATTGACACCCGAGCCGAAGGCGAGGGTAGCAAACATGTGCTCTGGGGTGGCCCTCTTTATCCCCGTGTTGCGCATACGACTTTTCACCATACCGGGACCGAAAATAATTCGCGTTTTTGAGCCGGGAGCGAAAGTGGTACTTTGGCCAGGGTGTGGTGAGAAAATTATAAAATTGTAAGTTCAATTCTTCATCATGGTAATACAATTAATGGCGGACATTATACTAATATATTAATGAAGAATGATAAATATATTCAAATAAATGATACAATAATCAACGATTTTAAATGGATAAATAATGTTACAGAATTTTATGTTATATTTTTAGAAGAAATAGATAATAATTAATGCATAATAATCAAACTTTTTACTTTTAAAATTTGCCCAATATATAATTAAAATAAAATAATCCACACGTAAAAATAATTAGAATATTTAAATTATATATAAAAACAAACCGTCCTCAATAAATTGAAATTTCAAAAAACTGTTCAAAAAATTTTGAAAATTTTCAATCTTAAATATCTTCGAAAATAATCGACCAATCATGATCAAATTTTTCACACATATTGCCTATCTCAAATGCAAATTCGTCTATAAATTTCAGGATAATCCATCGATCTGTTCTCGAGAAATAACGATTTTAAAAAAGTTAAAAAAATTTTAACCTCAAATATGTCTGAAATTTATGGACCAATCCTTTTGCCCAAAGAAAGGACTCGATTTGTATACAAAATCTATCCCTACACGGAATTCCAAAGCGATTAAGTAAATTTTACTCTAGTTATGCAATGACAAAAAATCACTTTTTTTTTTAATTATTTTTTTTTAACAATCAATAAAAAACATGAAAATTTAGAAAATTATATTACTCAATATTCTTTTTAACCAAAAAAATATTCATGTCAATATCTTTTTTCAATTTCGAAATATAACCTATTTTCAAAAATTGACGTTTTTATCAATAACTTATGACAGAATATAGCTATCGACTTTTTTTTTGAAAATGTAGAGAATTTTATCCTGCATAAAGTGCATTTATAATATATTAAGAATATTAGTTCTAAATATTTAAAAATACGAAAATAAAAATTTTCAAAATTGAAAAATGGCTATAAAAAAAAGAAAATCGAAATTGACAAAAATAGAGTATTGACCCCGACTGTGAAAGCAAAAAAAAACCGCTGCTAACTGCTTTAGCAGAATGCTTTCTCAAAGAGAATTAATAAATTATCTCAAATAATTTTTTTAAATGAATATTTTAATATAAAATTTAATTTTTTCTGCTTATCTTATTTTCCATAAATACATTGTTCAAAATAATTTACAAAATTATATTTAAAATAATTATGTAATAATTAAAAATTATTTATAATCCATAAAATTATTTAATTTTTGTAAAAATTTGCTACTTTTTCAAATCCGCATTTTTAAGTCAAAAATAACACGTGACTAATTTTAAAACACATAATTTAAAAGGAAATCGAATATAATTTAAGAATATCTGTCTTCATTTAAAATGTAATGCTGAAAAAGTAATTTATAATTCATAAAATTATTTCAATTTTTTTTCTGAAAAATCGCTACTTTTTCAAATCTGCATTTTTAAGTCAGAAAAAACGTGTGAGTAGTTTTAAAATACATAATTTAGAAGAAAATCAAATGTACTTTGAGAATATCAGTCTCCATTTGGCATATATTCAAAAAAATTGAAAAAAAAAAATTATTTAAAAAAAAAAATTTTTGCAAAGTTGTTATTTTTTTTTAAATAAGACCTTTAAGACATCCATTGGCTCCAAAATTTAATCAGTTCTAAGTTTTTTAACTGTGTTTATATTATATTCATCTTCGAGATGTAATGCCAGAAAAGTAATTGATAATTTATAAAATTAGTTAATTTTTCTAAAAAGTAGCTATTTTTTCAAATCCGCGATTTTAAATCAAAAATAACTCGTGAGTAGTTTTAAAATACATAATTTAGAAGAAAATAAAATGTACTTTAAGAATATCGGTCTCCATTTTGCATATCTTTCGAACAAATTGAAAAAAAAAAATATTGTTTTTGAAAAAAAAATTTTTGCCAAATTGTTATTTTAATAAAAATAAGACCTTGAAGTCATCCATTTGACTCCAAAATTTAATCAGTTCTAAGTTGAGACATACCCAAGGTGCATGCGAAAGATCAGCTGATTCCCTACATCCGTTCAAAAGTTATGACGGGGCCAAAATTTGGTTTCATACATACATACATACATACATACATACATACATACATACATACATACATACATACATACATACATACTGTAACATGGCAAATTGTCTGTTACTGAAACCGAGGGGGCGAGAGCACGGTGTTTGCAGAAAACGACAGACCGACGCGCGAGAACGTGCACACGCATGCACACACACTCCTACGCGCACACTGTCTTTCCCCGCACCCGTGTCCCGTCGCGCACCTTCCCCAAACGTTCTCCCACTCTACCGCTCGGCCAGGGAAAAGAAGACCAGCTGCAGCTACAGCAGGAACAAGCTGCAGGAGGACGACAGCGAGCCCCGCTCGCCCATGCGGCTGACAGCAGCAGCCGACGTCAGCCGGGAGAGAGAGAGAGAAGGAGCGAGAGAGAGAGAGAGACCCAGTGACTCAGGGCTGTATCGGCCGGTCGACGACGGCGCGAGCACAGCATCGGCAGGATAGGGACTGCTCGCGCGTACCGCAGTGAAGACGACGGCCGATGGACGAACGAGGGGACGGCGGAGAGAGCAGCGTGAGCGCACCGGCCGGCATTTTAACCATTCTGTCGCCTACCGCCGTGCCGCGTGCTCGCGATAGTGTTTCGCTGTCGAAGTCGCGTAAGTGCCAGTGCGCCCTGCCGACCCTCGCCACCGACTGGAGAGGCAGCGCCCTAGGGAGAGCGAGAGAGAGAGAGAACGATAGAGCGAGAGGAAGCCGCAGCAGCAGCGTCCTGGCCAAGGTTTGCCCTTTTGATATTCCCGTCCCCGGTTTCCAAGTGCGTGTGTGTGCGCGTCCGAAGCGGGAGCCACGAGACTCCGAATTCGCGCCAGCTGTAGCACGTGCTGTAGCTGCAGCTTAGAATAGGGTTTATTAGATACTCCTGGCTGAAGCTAGCCGGCGAAGGCTTAGATCGGTGCGAGTGACGCGTGCACCTGGCGCCCGTATTAAGGGGGCTAGACACCTTTTTTCTCTGAAATAAGAAGTCACATTTTAATACATAAATGTAAACTAATTATTTCATACTTTTTACATATAAAAGTGGGTATATTTACCTTACCTTAAAACTTTCTCCGATGGGCCTTTTATATGGTCCAGAACCATAGTCATCGATGAAACAAGTTTTTTCACTAACCGTAAGCTTTGAAATTTTCCTGTGGATGGATTGACTCCAGATTTGAACTAAATTACTCCTGAATAGTATAATTCTCATATGATTGTAGGGATTTTTGATCTAACGAGAAAAAAAAAATTGTGCTGTTTTTCAAGAGTTTTTTTTTTAATTTTTTTTAATTTTTTATATTTTTTCATAATTTTTCTGATGTAAAAATTTTTCCCGACATTTAATCCTAAATCCCTACACTCATATGAGAATTATACTATTCAGGAGTAATTTAGTTCAAATCTGGAGTCAATCCATCCACAGGAAAATTTCAAAGCTTACGGTTAGTGAAAAAACTTGTTTCATCGATGACTATGGTTCTGGACCATATAAAAGGCCCATCGGAGAAAGTTTTACGGTAAGGTAAATATACCCACTTTTATATGTAAAAAGTATGAAATAATTAGTTTACATTTATGTATTAAAATGTGACTTCTTATTTCAGAGAAAAAAGGTGTCTAGCCCCCTTAATGTATTCATTAACATTAGATTGATATTAATAAAGTACTTAGAGTTTTACCCTGTTGTTCTGTGAACTTAATAATTACCCGCGAACTTCTGCCTTGCTCCCCAGCAGAGCGTTACAATACATACATACATACATACATACATACATACATTTTCTAAAAACCTATAATTCTGACTCAGGGATCTCAAAAATATCGAAATTCATCAAAATCTTTGATTCGAAAATTTTCACCGTTACAAAGCTTTCTCTTTGAGAAAGCAAAAATGATACCTCTCTGGTTAAAATCGGTCGAGTAGATCATGAGATATCCGCGTACACACACACACACGCGCGCACACACATACACACACATACACACACACACACTCACACACACGCACGCACGCACGCGCGCACGGACGCACGCACAGACACACACGCGCGCGCGCGCACATACACACATCCATTCGGACATTTTCTGAAAATAGTGTATTTCGATTCCAAATGTGCTAAACAACATTCCTAACACATTTTCTCCAAGACTTTTTTTTTACTATCATAAAGCTTCCTCTAGGAGGAAGCAAAAAAAATCTATAGAAATTAAAATAACTATTATATATTTAAATTATCAAAATTTAAAGTAAAATTGTTAAAAAAAAAAATATATATATATATATATATATATATATATATATATATATAAATACGAGGGTCATTTGACAAGTACCTAGCCTCACCGCCAGATGGTGCCACTATCGCACCAGAAATACACTACAGTGCAGTATCTTCCTGTAAACGGTTACAGACGAAATTTCAGCCGGATCGGAGTTGTAGTTTATTTTTGAGAGCGTGTGAAAGCAAATGTGTCCGTTGATTTTTGAAAAAATGGAGAAAGAACAATATCGGTCGGTGATTCGATTCTTGTTTTTGGAAGGGAAATCGCGCAGTGAAATTAAAGAACGCTTGGATGCAGTGTATGGGGATGCTTCTCCTTCGATGGCGACCGTTAAATTTTGGTATAACGAGTTTCAACGTGGTCGTACGTCGGTTTTTGATGATCCACGCCCAGGTGCTCCGAAAACAGCCACTACGGAGGAGAACGTGACAAAAATACACGATATCATTTTGTCAGACCGCCGATTAAAGGTGCACGAGATAGCTGCGATAGTAGGCATCTCAGAAGAACGCGTGTGGCATATCCTACATGAGATTTTAGGCATGAGGAAGCTGTCAGCAAGGTGGGTGCCGCGTTTGCTGACTGCAGACAACAAGCGCATCCGAATGACCAGTTCAGAGCAGTGTTTGGAGCTGTTTAATCGCAATCCAAAAGAGTTTTTGCGTCGTTACGTGACCGTCGACGAAACATGGATTCACTACTACACTCCAGAGACCAAGGAGCAGTCAAAACAGTGGACCTTACCCGGTGAACCTGCTCCGAAGAAGGCGAAGACGGTCCCGTCGGCCGGAAAGGTGATGGCCACTGTTTTCTGGGATTCTCAAGGTGTGATTTTTATTGACTATCTGGAGAAGGGCAAAATGGTCACAGGACAGTACTACGCCGAACTATTGAGCCGATTTGACGCCGTGTTAGAAGAAAAACGGCCCCATTTGTCTAAAAACAAAGTGCTTTTCCACCACGATAATGCACCGGCTCACACTTCTGCACTCGCCACGGCTAAATTGGTCGAATTACGCTACGAACTGCTGCCCCATCCACCGTATTCTCCAGATTTGGCTCCGTGCGACTTTTTTTTGTTTCCGAACCTAAAAAATTCGCTCGCCGGGAAGAGATTCCACTCCAATAACGAAATAATCGCCGCCACGGAGGCCTATTTTGCAAACCAAGAGAAAACATTTTTTTCAACGGGGTTAAAAAAATTGGAACACCGCTGGACCAAGTGTATTCAACTAAAAGGAGACTACATTGAAAAATAAATTTTATTTTTTGTAAAATTTTGGTGTTTTCATTTGTAGGCTAGGTACTTATCAAATGACCCTCGTACATCGGTACTATTGGGGTCCTAGAGTTTCTTACTCTGAGAGTTTACATTGGAATGCCGGAACAAATACACTTGACTAAAGAAATAATGACCCTAAGGGTACCGTGATTCGCAGGGGGCCTGCGGCGCCCGCTTTTAGTACCGAAATTCCGGAACAAAAGCCCGGAAAAGTACCTAAGATGTATTGTAGACGAAGCCTTATGGACCTCAAAAGTAGCGATAGATGCATCGTATTTTTGAAGCCGGTCCCCAAAAAGGACAAAAGTCCCCAAAAGTAGCAATCTATGGTGTATATATACCCCAAAAGTACCAACACATATACCTATATATATATATATATATATATATATATATATATATATATATATATATATATATATATATATCTATATATATATATATATATATACACTGAATGTTTACAATGTTTTATAATTCACAGAAGTTCAGATATTAACACTGATGGATATGTGAGGGTAACCTGTGAGATTCAGTTGACAATGTATCACGTTGAGGCTCACTGGTGAAGGCACTGCTTGCGCAAATGATCACAATGAAATATTATTGATTTCATGTAATTGAGAGTTGCCGAGAAATAAGCGTGCCTTAGAATCACTTTTATCGCTGCACACTCGTGTTGAGAAAATAGCTGCGCTTATGTGAGTAGTTACCTCGGCTTTCGCATCGATTATATTAATCGTGGAAGCGAGTGGGTAAGCCGATTGAGATGCACAAACGATGATAAAGCCGGATGAGAGAAGCCTTTTGAGATGGTCGAAATGAGAAAGCCGGTGAAATGACCGTGTGGATGCGAAGCACCCGTTGAGAGAAGCCAGATGAAAAACCAGTTGAGAAAAGCCAGTGAATTTCCTTGCAAATACCGCGATAATGAAGTAGCGGTTGAGGTGAGATATTTCCTCGTGGCACGCTAAACGCATCGAGCGCCGGTGAGAAGCTGCCGTGTGAAAATCTGCCGTATGACAAGATGCCGTATGAGAATATGCCATGCGGGACGACGCCGTATAAGATGTCCATGCTGAGAGAGATATACTAAACTTGAGTTTTTCCTTTGAGAATTGCCGAAGATGCACATTAAGGCTTTCCACGTGGCAGACCGTTACCGAGAATAATAAGAGAGAAAAGTGAGAGAGACAGCATGAGTTTAACCTAAGCTCCAAAACTCAAGCAGCTGGCGGATGAAAGTTCCACGTAGAAGAGGAAGGCACGCAGACGGCCGGCAGAAAGCCAGTTGATGATGCAATAAATTCCTAAACCCAAATAGCAGGGGGATCCGAGTTTCACACAGATGATGAGGGCTCGCAGACGTTCGAGAGAAAGCCAGTTGATCATTAAATAAACTGTAAAATCCAATAGCCGGGGGATTCGAGTTCTATGTAGAGGAGGAAGGCACGCAGATGAAGCCAGACGATTATTGAATAAACTCCAAAATCCGAACAGCCTGGTAACGCGAGTTCCACATAGAATAGGAAGGAATGCCGACATGTGGAGGGAAGCCATGGGGTGCGAGTTCTACGTATAAGAGGGAGGCATGCAGACGGGTCGGAGAAAGCTAGATGATTATTAAATAAACTCTGAAATCCAAATAGCCGGGGGATTCGAGTTCCATGTAGAGGAGTAAGGCACGCAGACGCCTGGCAGAAAGCCAGACGATTATTGAATAAATTCCAAAACCTGAACAGCCTGGTAATGCGAGTTCCACGTAGAAAAGAGAAAAGCACGAAACCTGGCTGAAGAAAGTCAATTTTTGATTATTAATTAAGCTCTAAAACCCGAATAACCGTGCGTGTGTGTGTGCCTGTGCGTGTGCGTGTGCGCGTGTGTGTGCGTATGAGTCTGCGCGTGCGTGCGTACGTGCGTACGTGCGGGCGTGTACGTGTGAGCGCGCGCGCGCGTGTGTGTGTGTGTATACGCTTGGATTTCAGCTTCTACTCGGTCGATTTTAACCGGATAGGTCTCATTTTTTTTTTTTTTTTTTGGTTGCGGGTCAAAAATCCGTTTTTTGATTGGGCTCATGCGCCTTTGTTTTATTTCAAATGTTCGATTTTTTCAAAATTTATTTTTGCTGTTTTTTGATCATAGGATCGAGATATTTTAATCGGATTGGTAGCATTCGAAAGAGAATTAAAATACCTATATTTTCTAAAAGGAGAAAATTTTCTAGCTATCACGGTTCTTTTGTTATTAACAAAGACGTGTTTTCTTTTTTTTTTTAAGTTTATAACTCCCAAACTAAACTGTCAATTTTTTTGAGAAAAATCATGATAATGCAGAATATATATAGCTATAATCTGTAAAAATTTGAATTCATTCTGTTGATTAATTTTTGAGAAAAAAATTGTCAAATGAAAAACAAATGAGTTTTGTATTTCCAACGATTACGGGAGTAAAATTGTCTTACTTGCTTTAAAATTCCTTGCAGAGGTAGATTATGGATAGCTCTCCGCCGAGTTCTTTGGGCGAAATAATTGGTCTATAAATTTCAGATATTTGAGGTAAAAAATTTTTTATCTTTTTTTTCAAATCGTAATTTCTCGAGAACGGTTCCATGTAAGGTAAAAGTTCCCTTTATGGAACAGTTTTTGCTAGTTTAGAGTTTGGATTGAGATTAAAACTATTGTAAAGGAGTAATATTTACAATTTTTGGATATCAATCTATGGGGCAAAGATCAAAGATTAAAATGAGATCTTAAAGCAAATTGAACACGAATTGTAATTATTACAATTAAAAAACCAAATCGACGCCAAGTACGTATTATGGAACGACATTTTTACGGATTGTCCCCCCGTTCCATAATCCATGTCCCCATTTTGGAACAGAATAAAAATCAGTTTTATTTCATCAGTCGGTACTATTTTATTAATAATAGGTAGTTTCTAATACACAAATACTGATTTAGATTTTTTATAGTTTTTTTTTTTATTAAAAAACATAAATACAGCATAAAATTATGAATAAAATAATTGCATATAACAGAGAATATACTTAATACATATTTTCGAATATGTGAAATGAGAATTAACTTATTTTTCAGTTTTGATTTTCTTCTGAATATTGTTTATCTTCTCTTGCATTTCTTGCAGGTACTTTTTTTCTCCTCTGCCAACTTTTTCTTTTCTTTCTGTAACAGCTTTCTTTTAGCTATCTGTTCTTGTTTTAGTTTCTTAGCTTCTTCTTTTTCCACCTGAATTTTCCACCAGTCATCCGAGGTCCCTACAGCAAGTGGTTTAGGTTTTCTAGTGGCAGCTAATTTTGCTTTCCTTTTTTTTGGTAGATATTCATGTGGTAAAGTAAAAGCGTTGGCGAAAGACTTTTTCTCATCATGAGTTATGTCTAAAAAATGGATAGATTAATTTTTAATTACAGATTAATTTTTAATTACATAAAACATGTAAATAGATAAATAAATAAATACATGTTTATTGCAGTATAAACCAACTACATTATTATAGCTCACCTCAGTTTTTAGACAAGTTCAAGATATTTTCTTGACCTACTTTAGACTTCATTGGTTCTTTCTTTAAGTTTTCGAGTTTTGTTTGTATATTTTGATCTATAACCGTTAAAAAATTCTCCTTACGATTACTCAACTGTTCATTATGAGTACTAATAGTCTCTTCGACTGTATCATTCTTTAAGTTATTTTCATAATTACTCGAGTGAAGATTTATGTATTCAGACATTATTACACTTCTTTCACAAATCTCATTTTTGACTGTTTGTACGATAGATGTTTGTGTTTGATCAGTGATTAAATGTGCAGGTGCAAAAAAAACTTCTAAAAAAATTCAACATGAAACATAAGAAATATATTAATGTAGATACATGAATAATTTTCAATTATATTATACGAACCTTTTTCCCTTAGTTTCTCAATCAAATTTTCTGTTACTTCACAGTTATCAAGTACCCACTCTTTATTTGCTATGTCATTATTCTCATTTGAACAGTTACTTAATTCTATACTACTTAGACTATCACTGTTTATAACAGCACTTAATTCAGATTCTTGAATCTTAGAATCTATTTTCATTAATAATGGATCACTTTCACATAAAAGATCAACAGGCGTACCTTCAGTAATATGATCTATACTACTTAGACTACTACCATTGTTTATAAGAGCACTTAATTCAGATTCTTGAACCGTAGAATCTATTTCTATTACTAGTGAATCATTCGATGCATTCAAATTACTCTCATTTACAAGATCAATAGGTATACTTTCAGGAATAGGATGAGGTAGGACAATAGCTCTATGGTTTATCAGGCACATATCACTCACAATGGTAGGACTCGGTTTCTTAACATGATCTATAAGTATAAAAAATATAAGATAAGATTTTTTAAAATATTGTTAATTGTAGTTGTATCTAAAAATAAAAATTAGATTAAACAATTGATTATGGTTGTACATAAAACTTAAATTTAGTTTGTAAATATTGTATAAAATTTGTAAATATGTATTTGATTACAACAATAATTAATTTAAATTATTCTGATTATTTGATTACCACCACTAGCTTTCTTTATTCGAAGCCAGTACTCGAACAAACTTTTATCTCCTCTATCCTTATCCCATACACCAGTGACCTCCGCTTCTTTGTAACTTTCTACTAAATTTTGAGGAAGATTTTGTTCGAGCGATATTAGATGCTGCTTTATACCTTCATTCTCTTGACTAGAATTTTCTGGTGGACACTCTTTTTGTTTTTTTCTTTTCTTTTTTTTCTGTAGCACATTAAACTGAACTGCATCAGGGTTTAGCGGTATTAAGCCAGCAGCTCTGAAACCATTTTGAATGGTTTTCTTCTCATTTTCAAAAGAGTCAAGCGCTTCCTTAAGCACACTTGCAACATGTTCCTTCTTGAGCCTTGTAATATTATTTTGGTTTTTGTACTTCATAATTGCTGTTCTCCATATTTCCTTGAACGGGTGAAAAAATGCTATGTCCAAAGGCTGAATGATGTGTGTTGAATTTGGAAACAAGCAGATCAACTCAATTTTTTTTTGTCGACAAAAGGACACTAGGGGGATGGTAACATGTGAGGAATGGCCATCTACGTAAACAATAATGGGAAATTCAATCTCCTGATCGACTACCCATGGGTAAAACACGTTAGTGATGTACTCGTAGAAGGTCTCTGTAGTCATCCATCCATTTTCAGAATGGCCAATACCTCAACCGCCTGGACAACTTTTGATAATATTTGGTGGCAGTTGATCTGCATATTTCAACATAAGCATCGGAGGAGCTCTTGTACCATTAGCACCATACATAAACAGTACAGTGAGACTTTCTTTCTCACACCCATCCACAATTTTGTATGCTGAAGCAGCTCCTTTCTCTGTCAAGATTTTCTCTGATTTTGGAATAAGCTGAATGTTGGTTTCATCGCAATTGAAAATTCTTGAAGCTTGAATTTTCTCTAAATCTTTATTTTTCAAATATGTTTCAATTTCACAAAACCAATCTCTTAAATCCTCTTCTGTTACAAAAGCTCGTGTTTTTGATAAATGCTGAGGTGTTCTGATAGTTATTTGAGGATGACGAGCACGAAACTTCTCAAACCAGTGTCGTCCTGGTCTTCCATTAGTAAATGGAGTCTTGGAGATTTTATCGCCAAGAGAAAAAATATATTTTTGCACACTATCTAATAATTCAACTTTAGTCAGTGGACTACCTATTTCTGCTCTATACAAAATTCAATCTACTATCTTGTTTTCTATTTGAGTTGATAAAACTTGAGACGGGCCAGGTCTTGAAGGAGATTCTTGTGGATTCTTTGCGGCTCTGTAGACAGATGTGGCTGGAACATTGAATTTAGTTGCAACTTTTCGTATAGACATCCCACGAACATTAACTGCATTGATTGCTTTTTGCATTTCCAATGCAGAATACAGTTTTCTTTTGATTTTCTGTTTCCTTTTGTTTGGTTCGACTTTCTTACGAATGACTTTGTGCTTAACACTCTTTTTTTTTCATCTCTTTACACTCTTCTGTACTCTTTCTATTTTTCTTGTCTTGTGCCTTTATTTTTTTATTTGCTGCCATTTTGTTTGTCTCATAAAATCTGTAAAAATTAAGAAACAAATTTTTAAAGAAATGTAACTCACTAACTGATGTTTTATCAAATTTATAAGTTAGATATTGTAATTATGTTTCATAATCAGAATTTCACATATAAATATAGACCTACCTATAAGTAAAATGATGCAGGAAACTTAAGTAATTGTTCACACACGTCTAAATACAATAGCTGAATAGTTAATAGTGAAGCTAAATAGTTAATAACTGAAAAATCCCTTTTCGCACTTGCTTCGGAAACGTGTTCCATAAAGGGGACAGGCTTAGAGGTGGAGGTACCCGAGGTCGGAACGCCACCTTTGGCTGTTCCATAAACTCGGACTACACTCGTTTTATGCGGCAATTATGAAACACTAAAATATTTATTGAAAATCTTTATTGTTGCAGAAAAACTACTGTAAAACTTTAATCTATGAGTAAAAAACTACATATTATAAAAAGATTGATATTTGAAAAGTGTTGGAGTGCATAGTTACAGTTAATAAAATAAAACGTATGAAACCAGCACCATTGACTTCAACAGCCACAGATTTGAGTCGATCTCAGAATACACGCAGTCATATATTTTTTTTAAATTATAATTATCATGTAGAACTGTGAATCTCTTTGCATGTTACATAATAAACTTTCACTATTCAGATAAAATTTTGATATTGTTTGTCTGTATCATTAATAGACTTTATTTTACTATATTTTAAACTGTTCCATAAAGGGGTCACGATTTGAGCGATGTTTCATAATGGGTACTTTTACCTTATCAGCTTCAAATTTATAGACAATTTGATATGTGATATATGCTTGCTAATTTTTATCAAGATCAAACGATTACTTTTTAAGATATTTGATATTGAAAATTTTGGTATTCTACAAAGTCAATTTCTTTGTCGTATGATAACTAGTGGAAAAAAATGGGTTTAATCATGTTGTAATTTTATGGAAATTTAGAGTTTGTATATTTATCGTACAAGTCCTTTAGGTAAAAGAATCGTCTATTAAAGGTTAAAATTTTTTTACGGTTTTTTTTCAAAATATAATATAAATATAAATTAAAAAATTATCTTTATTGTCTTATCTTTTTGGATTTTGGATACTTTTAAAGCAGACGACAGTCCGTATTAGTGACACTTTTTAACTAACGATTATTAACAAATAATACATCCAACCGAGTAATTTATGGGATAAATCGTCTTTTTAGTATTTCTTGTAATAACCATTTATTATTTTTAAGGTTAGAACCTTTTTCTTACATCGGTAATTCCAAAAAAAGCACACAAATACGGACAGGCACACTACTACCCTGCCGAAAATTGACAGTTCAAGTTTATTAAAATTTATTGAAATCAATTTAAATAATTTTTTAATAAATTTCAATTGTCAAATTTCGGCAGGGTAGGGACAAGTACTCTATGTGTGAAATTTCACAAAGAAAATATAATTTCAAATAAAGTCTGCTTATACTTATATACATATATTTTATTGTGCGAGTATCGAGTGATATATATCAGTAGTTATTGTGGCACCATGGGGCAGACACAACAAACCCCCACCACCGACTTTGAGGTCATTGACCTTTTCTGGTGGGGGGGCTTATTATGTCTGCCCCATAGTGCCACAATATTCAAAATTTAAAACTATGATTTAAAATTTTTCTTTTATAATTCAACTTTATAATTTAAAATTTGACTCTATAATTTGAAATTTATAATATTTATCTTTATAATTATATTTATTTATATATTATGGCTGCCCCATAGTGCCACAATATTCAAAATTTAAAACTATGATTTAAAATTTTTCTTTTATAATTCAACTTTATAATTTAAAATTTGATTCTATAATTTGAAATTTATAATATTTAACTTTATAATTATATTTATTTATATTCATTTATTTATTAAGAGTGCGTGCGTGCGTGCGTGCGAGCGAGAGAGAGCCCTGTCCGACACGGTCCGCTGCTCCCAGCAAACTGTACGATTCAGTGTGGCCAGGTAAACAATATATATCGTAATACTACGCATGTAAAAGTGGCGATTTATCGCCACAACCTGGTCACACTGGTACGATTGTACAACCAGCTACGGCTGCGGGCTATAACTCCCCTACCATTGACAGTAGTGGGGACAGCTATCGCTTACACATGCAATGGGGAAGACACAAGAAATCCCCACCACTGACCGATCGCCACCACAGGGTGGGAGGGGATGTATTATAGATATCCTATAATAGACCCCACTCCAACTACGGTCAGAGGTGGGGATTCACCATCTACTCCAAAGTACCAAAATATTTTAAAATTTATAATATTTAACTCTATAATTTAAAATTTAACTATGATTTTAAAATTTATAATATTTAACTTTATAATATTGAACTCTATTTGTAAGAAGACTAAGGGTACTTTAGGATAGGAGTGTGAAAGGTAAGTGAAAATAAGTTTGATACATTTAAATCTTTTTATTCATTAAAAATATATTTTCTAAATGTAATGATACAAGCTCATATATTAAAGACATAACATCATGAATGGGTATTGATATCGGTATATCATTTTTTTTAATCATTATTTCATCATAAACTTTATCAGAATCAGGTATACCGAATTTTTCCGCATAAGTTAATAAATCGTCCTTAGAAAAATGAGTATATTGTGATGATTGTGATTCTTGCAATTTTTCTTTGAAATAATGACAAAGTGTATTAATAATATATTCTATGTTACATGTTACATCTAATAAAAATCTCACTATCACACGTATACAATGTTTTAATATTTTTAACCTATCAAAAGAAACTTTCTTAAATATTAAACTACGTCGGTACTGCTTCGTTGGTGGTTTATCATTACTTGACATCTGTGAATCTTCTTCTTCCACAAGTTCAAATGCCTTGTCACCATAGCTCATAATAAGTCTTATGCTAAAATGGCTAAAGGGCATCTTTTTATCCAGCATATCACCATCTTCAGTTTCAAAGAACTTATCAATAACTGGAAAATTTTCTTCAAATAAACGCCAGTCAGACACAGTAAACGGTATACCAACAAAGTCGTCACCACTAAGATGGATGATAGGTAGAAATTCACCACCAATTTTCTTATTTTCAAGACCAATTGTAAGTTTCTTGGTATAAGATTTGTTTAGTGCGGCAGCAGCTGATGACAATAATATTTGGAAGCACTTTGTTGACCAGCCATTGTCTTGTATTTACGCTTGCCTTGACCACCCATTCTTGTGTATTATTTTCAGCAGGAGTGATCGAGTGAACTAATGAATAGACTGTGCTAGACGCTCTTTTTATACTATTCATACTGATGGTGGAGGGATTTTCTATTGGAAGGGGTAGGATAGTAGCGGGAATATGTTAGTAATGGGGCTGGTAATGGTAGCGGGGAAATGTGCCCCTATACAATTTTGAAACATAATTTTTAACAATTTGATCATTTTTGTGTAAGTTACAAGAAAAGTTTTCGAGAAAATGTTCAATTCCAAGACCCGCAGACATGTAATGTAAAAACATGAGACAAAAATAACCACATGTATCTGAAGTTTCACTTTGTAGTTGTCGTGAATTCCATCGAAATTTACTAATAGTTCTTCGAATACGGTTTATATGGTCGGGTATGTAAGGAGGTACACCAAAACTATCGAAGTACCAGGCATCACCATTTTTATTGACATAAATTGCCACCCAATGCAAGCCAAGTTTATCGTGACTTTGGGTGCTGAAAATAAAAGCTGTCGGTCTCGTCCAGACCAGGGGAATTTGATCTACCGTAAAGACCCCCACAGTGTGAGTAGGAATTCGAGATAAAATCCGTTGAATTTGTATATTGTTCATCGTAGAGGCTAATAGGTGGTGCAAAGATAAATTCTTCAGCAACTCGAGTTTTGCCGCATGTGTTCAGTCACGTTTTTAACTTAGACGTTATTCATAGCACAACTAAACTTTGAAAAACCGAATTTTAAAGAATGTTGCATGCAGTAATTACCAGATGCTTTAAGTTTGTGAAATGGTGGACAATCTTCCTCAAACTCTAAATTTATAATGTATCGTGTAGTGATCTTTCGTATAATCGTCACTTTCATACTGCCACGAACATAAATATTGTTTGCTCTCTTACAAATTTCTTCTAGGTTTTTGAACAAGACTTTTTCGGAAACACCTTGATCAAACCAATCCAGACCGTGATGGTTTCGTGATAACCAATCGTTTTCTTTTCTAGCCTCTTGACATAGTGTAGTTATTTGTCTATTCGGAGAAACAATCCAATGTCCTGTGAAATTTTTGATTTAATGAAAGAACTGCCACCTCTTTTGGTACTACACGGTTCTTATAATCTTTGGCACACTGTATGTCTACGACGATATCCATCTTCATAGTTTTGAACACATCAACGTGCGATCAACGACTGACACATCCGAAATATTTCCTAACCGTTAACCATTACCCCCACTACTACTTTCCCCGAACATCTCACCCACTATAGTCCACGAGAACTTGACGTGACGAATCAATCTCAAGTTGTTTGAGAATTCCATAAATTATAATGAGGACTACTGCGGGTGTTTACAAAATAAATTGAGAGCCAAAGACTTCAGTCAATTAAATTGCAATATATTATAAAACTGTCTATAAATTATTTTCTATTACATAGTTACATTAAGTCATTTAAAAATTGATATAAAGGTTGGTGCAAAATTAATATTACTGTGTGAAAAAGTTACAATAAAGAGTTGAGTGTATGACTGTTACATAATTCTGAGTGTATGAGTATTACAAAATTCTGTGAGTATTGGTGAGTTTGCTGTTTGAGTGTATGAGTTTTCTGTGTGACGTTGCGAATCGCTGATTAGAGTACTAACCATACAATAAGCAACGCAATCAATTATTATTGAATTGATTGTGGTTGAGTTTTCAATGAGACGACACGATTAGGTATTACTGACCTAATCGTGCCTGAGTATTTCCTGTTGTACAGCTTGGTTATGCTTTCCGTGTAGCAGTGCACCTTCGTATAAAATGGCCGCATGTATTTGAGTTGTTACCTTATCATACGTAGCGATGATGTAAATCGTTTACGCTGATGAGTTGGTTCCGTGATGGTGATTCCGCAACGAAGCTGAGCAGTTGAGAAGAACCGTATGTTGAGCATGATAACGAAAGATGAGATAAGCCGATGAGATGAGTATGAGGATGTCAAGCAGCCGATGAGAGAAACCAGTTGAGCATAGCCGATTGAGAACTGCCAGTGTAATTTTCCTGCTTGAAAAAACCATGCCCAAATCCCGTTGATATTATTGATCACGGTGATCATGAGTTTACTGCCGGGGCTGCATTGGTGAAAGTGCAGGTGTGAGCGAGAATCCGTACAAAGTTGCCGAGTGAGTATATGCCATGTTAGGAGAAGCCGCATGAGAAGCTGCCTTGTGAGACGCACTGCACTATGAATATGCCGTGTGAGGTATCGAAGCATCGAGCGCCGGTGAGAAGATGCCGCTTGAGAATCACCGCTGTATGAGAAGTTTCCGTGTGAGAGACACTGCTGCGTGAAAACCTGCCGTGATAGACGTCGCCGTATGAGATGCTGCCGAACAGCAGTCCATGTTGAGAGAGTGAGAAACACTACACTTGAATGTTTCACTTGAGAATCGCCGAATGTGCACAGTGAGTTTCTCTACGAGACGAACCGCTACACAGAGTGAGTTGACCGAGAGAGAGCTCCATCACATGAGAATCGCCGGCACAGTAAATTTCCGCCGTGGTAGACCATTACTGAGAGAGACTTTTAGTGAGAGGTTTTGAGTGTATCCACTGAGCGCCAAAGTACCGTGAGTTTCTCCACGAGGCGAACCATTACATGGATACTAACTGAGTGAGAGAATTGAGGGAGCACTTCCGTCTTCTTCCTCACCTCGTTGTTACCGAGGAGAGAGTCAAATCAGCGTCTCTGTCATTTACATGTGTAAGCATGAGAGAGACAGCATGATTTTTACCATACTCGGTTAATCAGTATAGCGATTCAGCTGTTCCGCAGAGAGCAGCTGCTGAGTGCTGCCGTCGCGCGGCCGCCTTCTGAGTTATCCCTCAGTCGCGCAACCGCGGGAAATTCAAATATTGATATTTCTCAAACACAAGTATATTTTCATATTCAGCATAAATTATACAATTCACTGTACTGCTTAACGGATCGTCAAAACGAACATCAATTCTTACACTACCATGTTTTACTAGATTCCAATGTGTGTCTTGATTTGCTGATAAATCAGGTGTTAAATCGAAAGCGAAAAGACAATATCCATTGTCATAAGCTTCGCGTGAAATTAAATTACCCTCATTAAAAAATGTGTAACTGTACCAGAAAATAAAGTATGATATGCATCAACATACATATTATTCGTTTTAAAATCAGGTTGTAATGGTTTAGACGGTACTTGTACACCATCAATGTAGAGACACAAGTAATTTATATTGAAATTTTTAAAGTTAAACGGATTGAGGCTCTTATCACCATTAAAAGCTTTATTTTCTACAAAACCAACAATAATTCTTTTTGGTAATTGACCTAAAATGACATTATCCAGTGTTTCTCCATGAATACCACTATGCATTGTAATAGCTTTTACTTCCACACGTGTGAGGGGATATTTAGCTGTTGTATTTGAAAGTGCTTTTTCGTGAGCCAATATAATACTTGGACGAAGTCTGACACGACGTACAAAGAGAGCAGCTTCGGTGATTCGAACGGTGTAGAGTCCTGAAGGGTCCATAAGACAAAAACTATCTCCTGATCGTACGAGCCGCACACGTACTTCGACACCGTTAATTAATAATTTGTCTTGATTGAAAACATTACAATGCAAATATCCAATCATATCTATGTTTTTCTCCTCGCCCAGAAGGTTTCGGCGACTTGTAAGATCTTGGTTTTCGTCATCTGTAGCATCCATTTTTCCATGTGTACCATAGTGCACTGGTGAGATGAGATTTTTTAGCTGCAGACCCATAGTTTAATAAAGTTTCAATATATGATCGATAAGCGTAGGCGTTATTGGTTGGGAAAACAGGTTTTTGATTAAAAAACACATCAACTTGATTAAATATCGAATGCATAAAATTATTTACAGGACCAATATTTTTCAAGGTATTTTTATCTATACTTTCAGGAGGTGTTACTGTTTGTCCGATAGTTACACGAACACTAAGCAGATTATGTGCAAGATATTTACTAGTTCCCGGTATAGAATACTCTATTGGTGACCCTTCAGTTATTGGCGAAGATATTGGCTTGTATTGAACATAATTTGAATTTTCAATCCTTGTTTGAGTAGGAGGTACACTAAATAAATTCACTTCAGATTTAAGACATGCACACAAACCACTATGTAGAAAAGCCATTATTTTTCAAAAATATCTCGTGCAGTACGTTTTTCTTTCAAAGTTTTCTTTTTATTGTCAAATTTTTTCTTTGTCTTAACTTTGGAATGTTTTCTACTTTTGGTGTTTACTGTATCAGAGTTCGTAGTCGACTCTTGTTTCCGTGCCCGACGCTTAGTTTTATATCCTGAACCGCTTATCAGATTATCCAATTTTTCGTTGGCTTTTCTTTTGAGATGCTTTCCTGATTCTCGTATATTATTGTGAAAAGATTCTTTAAAAGGTTTTTCATGTGTAATGTCATCATCTAAAATATTTACACCTGCTCGTAAAGCCTCTTTGCCAAAAGCTTTTGCTAAGGCTTTTTTACAAACGGTAAAACACTACGATAAACACCTTTTAAAAAGCTTCCAACACCTTTTCCTATTTGCATAGATGTATCTATTGTGATATAATTATCGAATGGATCGCGGCCATTTTGGTTGTCACAAGTTGCTTCAAAATAACCCATCTTATGCGGTTCTCTTAAAATGAAGTGTCACTGTCAACGTGCCGTAATCGAATGCTACAGGGTTTCCATCTTGGTCCTTTTTATCTATTGTGATCGATTGAAACGACGTAGATAACAATGGAATATACATTGGTGTGGTAAAGTTTTTAATCTCAATGCTACCATATTTATATTCGTTCATATTAAGAGGAACAATACGTAAAAGGGGTGTGTGTACATCGCCTGTAATGTAAGGTTCACAAATATCGCTATACACTCTTATTATTGATGGTAAACCACTAATAAGATCAGCTGGTCTTTGACCGACAACTGGACCCTTAATTTTTTCAAGATTACGGTTTTCAAAGCCAACAATTCTCAAGAGTTTTTCAGACAAAATCAAACTATGAAAATTCGTGTCACAAGTATTCTGACAAATTCGTTCAATTTCTATAAATCCTCCACGTTGTATTTTGAATTGTAAGTGATTTTTCATATTAGGTAAATTATTTATTTCTTGTAAAAGATTTTCCATATCTGTGTAGATTCCTGGTGATAAGTGTGTAACAACATCCTTTTCTGTTGATTCGTGTCTCAAATCATTTGATGAAAATGACTCAATTGTTTTTACACAAACCATGCCCTCATAGTTATCTATCGAAATATGCTGAAATATATAGGGTATCTGAATCTCACTAAGAGCTATAGACCACTCACCATGTAAATAAATATTTTGAGATAACTGTGTGGTAAAATGTGTTGTTGTGTTTTCAGGAAACACGTACACACATCTTTTTGAAATTGTTTGCGGGAACCCCAGGAATTAATTTGTCAGGATAACCTTTCCAACTTACAAAATATTTTTTGTTTTCCCCTTTACCTTTAGTTTTTAGAAACTTATTTATTTGAAATGATTCGGTATTCAAATCTTTTTGTACTCTGGAAAGTTCTTCTTCGTAGAAAAAACCTTCGATTGGTTCACCGTCAAGATCTTCCAAAGGATAAACAGGTGGTTGTCTCTCAGTAGATATACATATAATTCAGAACAATTCCAAAGTCCAGCCCCTTTCATATGCTTTCTTGAACACCAGTTTGGCACGACTGACACGTACCAAGTCACCCACCTTGTATTTAGGATATTGGATACGAGTCTTATTGTATTGTTGGGCTAAGTTTTGGTGTGCTTTTGTGGCATTGTACAAATTAACTTTAGCAGGAACCATTTTAGTACCAGAATGCCAAGAACTATTGTAAGCATCAACAATTTTTTGTAAAATATGAATATATCTGTACGTTTTTGTATGAGTAAAATATCGCCATAATCGACCCTTCAATGTTCTATTAAACTTTTCCACCACAGCCGCTTTAATATCAGGATTTCTAACCACGCGGTAATTTATGCTATTTTTTTAAAAAACTTGTTGCATCTCCTTACCGAGAAATTCTTTACCTTTATCAGTTTGAAAGAGCATAGGGTGCTGCCCTTTACACTGTGCCAAAATACGCTCAAAAGCTGTAGCGAGACTTATCGATGTTTTGTTACAAATTGGTTGAACCCATGCAAATTTTGATAAAACATCTATAACCACAAGTAGATACGTGTTGTTGTCGTTATAGGTTTTTAATGATCGTAAATCAGCGAGATCTCTTTCCCACACATCAAAAGGGTTACGAACGTCATAAGTCCTATGTGGGAAATGATGGCGTACATGCTTATGTAGAGTATAAGCATCCTGACTTTCAAGCCATTTGATAATTTTTTATGATCATGTTTTTTACCAACTGTTTTTTAAAACGTTGTATGCACCGGCATAGGCTGGTGATTTCGGTGGTCGATAAAAAAATTATTTAACGTTTTCTCCATTTATCTTATTCTTAAAATTTTTTAGTTTCTTTTTTATGTTTTTTTTAATTATCTTTTTCATGTACAAGGAAAACTTGTCAAAAGATATTTTACTAATCATACAACAAGTTGTGACCAAAGCCACACTTCTCTCGTTAGTTGTAGCTGTTTCAGACAATAAATGCGCGAAGGCACGCTTGGTCAGCAAACAATCAGCTTTGCTACGGCCACCACCACTGTTTGCATATGCTATATCATATTCACGACAATAATCGTCAAGTGGGTTGACACCTTTCTCACCTTTCGCTAACCTTTCGTTTAGGCGTGGTACCAGGTCAACAAAAATGATACCCTGGAGCATGTATTTCAAAAGGTAAAAGATTGATTAAATTATCTACAAGACTTTATTCTGGGTGTGTGATCAAACCTTCTTCTTCAATGTTTACTCCAGGTGATCCCATGGAAGAATACGAACTTTTGAAACATGTCTAGGTGTTTCTTCGGGACGTAGTATTTTTCTCAACTTTCTTGGAGTTGTTTTATCGGATAGTTTTTCGTTTGTTTCTTCGCTATCAGACTGTTGAGTTTCTTCCTCGCCGCTGACAGATTGTGGTGAAGAAACAATCTCCCAAATTTTATTGTTAACAATAAATTCTCGTGGTATATTTGCTTTACGAAGTGCTTGGGCAAACTGACCATAATCATTTGACAACGCTTGTTTTCTATTTCTCACAGTATTGTTAATCAAGTCTACTATGTTTCCACCTTTGACGATGCTGCCATCTATGGTAATCTTACCACGAGCATCCCATGTGACATCACCAAAATCATGCAATCGTTGTAATAACTGTTTTGCTTTAAATTGAAACTTTGGTGGTACACAGTTTATTATGCTCTCATTGCTCTTTTCTTCATTGGTATCTTCGCCGAGATTTACTTTGCCTACTTCATCGGTATCTCCGGGGACATTTACACTACTCACTTGAAACTTATTTGTACTATCATTTTTTTTATAATACATAAAACGCTCCAATGCTTGTTGGTACATCGCATATTTTTCACGATCATCTTGAATTGAGGTCGAATTTATAATTTCGCTCATTTCTTTGTCTAGTCGCGACGTAGGTGTACCCGGTGTTTGCATAGTAACCAATTTTTCATTTGATAAGCGATGATGTATGTTGTTTATACTTTCTTCAGGGATCAAAATCATTTTTCTTGCATGCTCTATAGTTTTATCTCAGGTACCAAGATGATTGGTAAACAAGTCTGGTATTTGATAATCAACTTCTTTTTATTTTTCAAACTTTGCGAAGAATCAGTTAATTTTCTTAAGAATAAAACGTACTTTTTCAATTTATTTTTATAGTTTTTGTTCAAAGGCCCGTTACCACGTAAAATATTTAAACCACATTCGCAAATGAGAATAACAAGTTTTTTATCTGCTTCACGTAATAAAGTACTTCGTTGATTGTTATCGAAATGAAGCAGAGCTTTTAAAGTATTTAAATTTTTTTGTCCAAGACGTTTGCGTTTACTCGGCCCCATTACAATCGTATGACTGATATATTATTCCCAAGTTCGCTACCTTTTATAGATTTCTTGGGAACATAAACATAGTGGTATTTATCAAACGGAAATATATTACTACGAAAACGACAATTATCAGGTGTATCTTGGCGTACGTCAAGTAATAAATAGAAGTGTGCCTGTTTAGCTGCATCAAGATAAGTCTCTTGTAGAAATTGTGGATTTTCAGGATACACTTGGCGAGCTAGATACTGTATCTGGGATTTATCCCTAGGGTTTTTGAAAATAACTATATAATTAGAGTTTAACGAGATTTCACGTTGGCCCTTGTGAAGAACATTTTGTGTGATGAATATTACGCTTAAATTATTATGATGACTGCCCTTGGTAAAAAGATTGGCAATAACACCACCTGAAAACTCACGCATCAATTTGTCTATAATTATCAATTTTGGTCTGGGATCGTCGACAAAGTCTGAATTTTTGGGCAAGCCTTCGTGAAATTCGGTATCATCACCCAGTTCTTTATACGTTGATTGCCATTCGGAATAGTAAACTATTATTCCATCAAAGTGTACGTTACTCATACCATCTATATGTTTTAAAAAGTTTTTAACAAACATGGTTTTTCCACATGATGTGGAACCAGAAACCATAGATGTCCAAGGATGTTTCCACCGTGGATCCATGACAAAAACTGTTTCATCAACACAGATAATATTTTTTATAAGTCTCGAGGTTTGCGGCGGCGGCAGCGCGCGCGTGTCACAAGCTTTTTGAGAAATCAGATTGCTGATGAACCGACAAGCTAATTTGAACCGACAAGCTAATTTGAAGTGACAATCTAATTTGAAGTGACAAGCTAATTTAAAGTGGTAAGCTAATTTGAAGTGGTAAGCTAATTTGAATTGATAAGCTAATAGAAGTGACAAGCTATTTTGTAGCTACAAAACTTGTGATAAACGCGCTCAACGTGTACCAAAAAGCTTAATATGAGTCGAAAAGCTTAATGTGAATCAATAAGCCTAATGTGAATCGAAAAACTTGATGTGTTATATTAAACTACTTAATGTACTTCTTGAGCCTTTCGCCACTGTCGCTATCACTTTCGACAGATTTATTTATGATAAGTTTATTACTTTAAAATAGAGATAATTAAGAAACAAGCAGATTTTTAATTGAAATATAATTTATTTATTACGGTCATATACCTAACGTGTCAAAGGTAAGGAAAAACAAGATTGATATTTTAATACATTTATTGATTAATATTTTTGTTCATAACATGATGAATATCCTTCAACTGTAAAGATGCAAGTTCATACATCAAAATATAGGCATCATCTATTAACATACTTAAATTATTTTTTTTCAAGATTTTATGTAACTTATTAACATTATGGGTATAAAATGTGCTTGTTATAGAATGTACATCATAAAATGTAAACTGTGTATATTGTGATAATTGATTTTTTCTTGTAATTTCTCTTCCGTATAGCTACAAATTTCATTAAATACATATTTTATATCTTTGCACGCATTTAACAGATATTTAATCCTATTGTCTACGTTTCTAGAGATGTGTTTGAGCTGATCATAGATTGTTTTATTATACACCAATCTTGATTGAAAGCGTTTCTTTGTTGGTGGATCACTTGTATGATTTTTCTCTTGTGTTTCGTCTATCAGCTCAAAAGCTTTATCAGAAAAACTTATCATGAATCTTATGCTAAAGCTGGTCCCACAAGATATTTTTGATCAACCATTTCTTTTCCTTCAGATTCAAAGAATTCGTCAATCCTGAGAAAACTTTCTTCAAAGCAGATCCACTCGGTATGCCTAAGTGGTATACCCGCAATATTTTGACCACTTAGACGAACAACAGGTTTGAAATCACCACAGCCAATACATGGCTTTCTAGACCAACTGTAAGTTTTTTACAGTACGATTTATTTAATCCATACAGTATGGATAGTACTTGGCGACATTGGAAATTATAGTTTTGATTACTATTCTGAGCAAACATTTTTCAGTATTATCATGCTTTAGTAGGATCCAAGATTAAAATGACTGATAATTAAAGTACCCCTTTATATATAAAGTATCCATAAAGACTCACACTCTAACAACCCTTCCTAATCTTTGAAAATGTAATCATTTCTAGATTGTGTGTGTGTGCGTGTGTGCGCGCGTGCGTACGTGCGTGCGTGCGTGCGTGCGTGCGTGCGTGCGTGCGTGTGAGTGTGAGGGTATGGTGTTACGAGTGTTAATAAACCATTAAATTAATTGTAGGTATAATGATTTATAAAGTTTAAGTATTTTTTTACATCATGAACCATATAAAAATCATTCCTAAAATAAGAAACGACAAGTATTTTACAAAATTTTAAAAAGCATTTATTATCATAATGAGATATATTTAAAAATAATGTTAGAGGTCATAGGTTTATAAGAAAATATGGTATTTATTTTGATGTGTTTTTATTCAACTTCAATTTTTCAATTTCACTTTTTAATTCATTAATTTGATTCTGTTGCTGTTCAAACTTCCGCTCAAAATTTTGATTTAATAATAATATATGTTTTGTAATTTTATTTAATTGTTTACATAGATTATCTTTTTTTCTAAGTAATTTTTCTGTATGATGCACATTACAGTCAAGAATAAGTTTTATGTATTTGTTACTTTTTTCTAAGTCAACTAAATTTTTTAAATCTCTATTTATTGATTCAACAGTATTGAATAATGAATTTTCATTGGTCCAATGATCTTCGTCATATGCTTCGAGAGTTTCGACTCGTTCAGTGACATTGAAAATTGTCATATGTGTACGAGTTTAATCGAAGACCATATTGAAATCAGGTATCATTTAACAAGTTATTTTCCATTTTTTAAAATTCACCTTGTTACAATCTTAACAATTTAAGAGAGAGTGGTAGTATTTTATACTTTAAGAAGAACTCACTTTAACGTGTGATAGGAGTATGTCTGGATGATGATGTGTATTTCTACGATCACTCAAACCAAATTGTTATAAGTACGTAACAGTGTACTGGTTCAACTAATCTTTGATAGTTTCTGGGCGCAGACAAACTGAACTGTGGTGTAAATATCGTTTAAGACGGCTTATATACACACCAAAGAGGAATAATAGAATGCAGAGCAACGCAGCGAAATTTTGAGGAATAGATACTTTTGAATTTAAAAAGTCTAAAAACATGATCGCAGCTTAATATATTATAATGAAAAATCACCGAAAAATCGTTTTTAAAACACTCAGAATTATAAAAAATTCCATAAAATAATTTCTACGACTAAGTTATAAAATACAATAAATAGATGGATACAATGTGTAGTAAAACTATGTTACTCTGAACTGGTATGAAAATTGATTGGGTTGATCAATACATCGATCGGCCTGTGAAGTTCCAAAATACCACCAATAAAAAGAGAATGTTGCACCTAACAATAAAGTACAATACCGCGAATTAATGTGAATGTAACTTTTCAAGATATCCGTACCGATACCTTACTAATACCGAATCAATAACAAAATTAATTGGTTAATGAAAGTTATAAATATGCGGAACTGTTAGAGGGTAAAGTGGGTAGTAAAAAAGTATAATACCGCAAGCTAATATAACCATCGATTAGACTGATCAATGTATCGATAACGAAATCGATCAACCAATGAGGTTCCAAAACATCTTCATTTAAAAGAAGATATAGTACCTTATAAAAAAGTCTAATGCCGCAAATCGATCTGACTATAATTTCCAGTGGAAAATCATGCCAAAATCGGGCCAATACGTTGATCAGTGTACTAAACTCTCTCTATTTTCTCATCTTGTATTGAGGTTTACGTAAAGGGTTGTTTGCATGCTTGATAATAACAATAAATTAATTTTTATTGTAGTTTTTTCGTAGCATATATCAGGAACATATAAGCTAAGAAGGTGTCACATATGTAATAGTCATAAGTAGGGTATTATACTATCTGATCCGTTGATTATTATGACGAACTACTAACCATAGAAGTGATAACGTCTCATCCGTTGCACTTGTCATAAGAAATAAACAGCGAAAAGAGTTTAAGTAGTTGTAATGATCATCGATTGGATCAATCGACATATCGATAACGAAATCGATCGATCTCTGAGGTTCCAAAATACCTCCAATAAAAAGAGAATGTTGCACCTAACAATAAAGTATAATACCGCGAATTAATGTGAATGTAACTTTTCAAGGTATCCGTACCAATACCCTAATAATACCGAATCAATAACAAAATTAATTGGTTAATGAAAGTTATAAATATGCGGTACTGTTAGAGGGTAAAGTGGGTAGTAAAAAAGTATAATACCGCGAGCTGATATAACCATCGATTAGACTGATCAATGTATCGGTAACGAAATCGATCAAGCAATGAGGTTCCAAAATATCTTCATTTAAAAGAAGATATGGTACCTTATAAAAAAGTCTAATACCGCGAATCGATCTGACCGTAATTTCCGGTAGTAAATCGTGCCAATACCGTACCAATACGTTGATCAGTGTACTAAACTCTCTCTATTTTCTCATCCTGCCTTGAAGTTTACGTAAAGGGGAGTTTGTGTACTTGGAAATCATAATAAATGAATTTTTATTATAGTTTTTTGCAGTATGTATCAGGAACATATAAGTTAAGAAAGTGGCACATGTGAATATAGTCATAAATAAACTATTATACCGGCTGGTCAGTTCGCCATTATGACGGACTACTTGGCATAGAAGCGACGACACCTCATTCGTTGCACTTATGATAAGAGACAGCCAACGAAAAATCTTCAAGGCGATACACATAAAGTAGTGTAGGTTAACGTGTGCTAGTGGGGTGGCTCCTAATGCAGTGGTTATCATTCTATTTTTGTAGCTTTTTCATAAACCTACTCGCTCAGATGTTTCTCTGCTAACTCGGCCCGATTTAATTTTATATTAATATTAACTTTTTATGTAAAATTAATAAATAGGCATTTCCTAAACATAGTTTTATGATAAATAAACTTAAATAAACAATAATTAAACATAAACTAATAATTTAAAATATTTCTTGGGTAAAACGCTGTACAAGCGCTGAATCAGTGCTTATATGAACTTTTCTTAAATAATTTATAAATTATTTAGATAATATAGTAGACAAATGTCTCTAATATAGGCTGAGATTGAATGTTTTCGTGAGAAAAGAATTTTAGGCTATTCGCCAGACGTAATAAGAGTAAACCGAGGCTTTTGTTCCATCTCTTATTATCGCATGATTTTAGAAGTTATTTGAAAAATAATTTCTACTTCCTCTGTCATGTGTAATATGAATCCAGAATCCAATTTTCTGTAAGTTTCTACAGACTCTAGACGTTATAAGACTGTAGCTTATGCTTCAGTTTTCACAAACTTTTACAAAAATGATGGTTAGAGCATCCTGCTGTCCTCCAGTCTGCCGTAAGTTTTCGACACGACAAGATCTCTCTCTACCCTATTATACAGAACATTGAAGAAGTACTCGCCGATATCGACGTTTACCCCGAGCTGGTTCACGACATCGCTTCGCCGCCACAAGAGAGAAACGCCGGATCCAGAATGAGGAGGACACAGCCAATAGTTATAGCTATAGAATATTAGCATATTGTTTAGTTCTAAGTGACAGTGGTAAAAACTATGACAAAGTGACAAAGTGTGTAGTAATTAATAACAACCACCACAATAGCCGAAGTTCCGGAAAATGATGATGTAAGTATTCTTATAATTATTTAAATATTATTATTAAAAGTGTGTGTGTGTGTGAGTGTGCGGGCGTGCGGGCGTGCGTGCGGGCGTGTGTGTGTGTGTGTGTGTGTGTGGGTGTGTGTGTGTGTGTGTGTGTGTGTGTGCGTGTGTGTGTGTGTGTGTGTGTGTGTGTGTGTGTGTGTGTGTGTGTGTGTGTGTGTGTGTGTGTGTGTGTGCTTACGTGTGTGTGTCGACGCAGGGGGAAGCTGCAGCTGCTCCCCACTACTACTACCGATGGTGGGGAGTTATAGCTCGTGGCCGTGGCTGACTGCACGATCGTGTAGTTTGCCCGGAGCAGCGGGCCGTGTCAGACGGGAAATCCCTGCGCCGTCTGGTACTTGCGTGTATAGTGAGCGCTCTGAAGCAGCGAGCGCTCTACGGTAAGATTGTGGGGATCCTGCCGATCTCGTCTCTCTCTCTCTCTCTCTCTCGCACGCACGTACGCATTCTTAATAAATAAATGAATATAAATAAATATAATTATAAAGTTAAATATTATAAATTTCAAATTATAGAGTCAAATTTCAAATTATAAAGTTGAATTATAAAAGAAAAATTTTAAATCATAGTTTTAAATTTTGAATATTGTGGCACTATGGGGCAGCCATAATATATAAATAAATATAATTATAAAGTTAAATATTATAAATTTCAAATTATAGAGTCAAATTTTAAATTATAAAGTTGAATTATAAAAGAAAAATTTTAAATCATAGTTTTAAATTTTGAATATTCTGGCACTATGGGGCAGACATAATAAACCCCCACCACCAGAAAGGGTCAATGACCTCAAAGTAGGTGGTAGGGGTTTGTTGTGTCTGCCCCATGGTGCCACAATAACTACTTATATCGTTATAATAAACTAGTTATATTGTATTAATACTCTGTGTGTGCATGCACTCATTGATCATCCTCGTTTCCTGCTTCCACCATCCACATATCCTTATCAGCTTATGGGCCCAGGAGGAAAGAAGGACGACATGAGCACGAGGAGGAAACTGCGACGGAGGAGATTGCGGCGGAGGAAAATGCGACGAAGGAGATTGCAATGGAGGAAACTACGACGGAGGAGATTGCAACGGACTGGACAGCGACTGATATATAGAAGCGACGGACTAAACTCACAGAGGTAAGTGAGACTGTGATAATTCTGATTAGAGACAGTGCGCGACCGTTGCAATAATTAGGTTTCTTTATGGCAACGGGAGAAAAGCGCGTAATACCGGTAATAAGAGTTAATTGCGACGCGTTTCGTGCGGCTGTGCAAATCGCGAGTGGGAAAAAGTTTGAATGAAATCGTCCAATTTCCTCGAAACGCAAGGAACGGACGCGTCCCGGTGTCGCGGCGCACAGACCCGCCACAACAGTTTTGAATACGCACGTGGGACCCCAACGTGCAAAAATGGCGGCGCGCCGGAAGCTTCTCTATGCCCATGCTGAGAGAGCGAGCGTGAGCGAACCTCGAACAGCGTGATGGCAGCGCGCAGCATATTCATGCGTTCCGGCGTTGGAAAGAGAGATAGATAGATAGATAGAGAGCATTTGCCTTCGCGGCAAAACATTAAATACAAAATTTATGCAGAGCATAATTTACAATAATACAATCTGAATAGTACAAAAAAGAATACGATAAAAAAATAATAAAAAAGAACCATATGATAAAATAAAAATAAAATACATAAAAATCATTAAAAATCACGAGGACCCTTCATTAAAACAAAATAAATAAATAAAAATAGAGAAAATATCACAGCTGGTACTATACGCTAAAAGGAAAATATTACAGTTATAATAATACATTAACCATTTCATAAAATATCACAGTAAGGTATCACAGCCGCTTAGTCAAAAAATCACAGATCAAAGTTAATCCGCAGTCTAATACTAAACCAGATAAAGGTCCCCGCACTGGCAGCTCTAAGCATCCTTATAGAGAGGCTAGGCGTCGAGATCAAGCAGGTGTTGGCGCACAGCCCTCTTGAATGATGAAAGTGATGGAAGGTAGCGCAGGGAGGGGGGGAGGGAGTTCCAAAAGCGGGCACCCTGAGCCAGAAACGCTCTATCACCCGTCTTATAGTTCAAGGCAGGGAAAGCAAGCTCCGGCTGCACTCCCCTGCTTGTTGGCCTAGGCTTGTGCACCGTAAAAAAGGCAGCCAAGTAACTGGGCTCACGCATCCGAATTATTTTATATAGTAGCAGGGCTGCGAAGTAGAATCTGCGTGAGTCCATACGGAGCCAGCCCAGACGTCTCAAGTAGGGGGTGATATGCTCATCCCTCCTAGCCCCAGTAACGTACCTCACACATGAATTGCTCAATCTTTGCACTCTCGCTCGCTGTTCGTCAGACGCGTCCAAGTAGACCACCGTACAGTAGTCAAGGTGGGGTTGAACTAGGGACTCGACTAATCTTTTGCGGAGAATCTCGGTGGTACACGCCCTAATAAACCGCAAACTGTATAGGGCTTTATTGACTTTCTTTGTGAGTTGGTCAATGTGCGGTTTCCATGTTAATTTACTATCCAGTGTAACACCGAGACTCGCAACTTCGCTACTGAACGGGATGCGTTCTCCAGGCCGCACACCAATACCTGGCAGATCTAATGAGTTTATATGGTTAACTCCTACCCTGGAGCCGAATACAATGGCTTTGGTCTTACCAGCATTGAGGTGCAGGCCCGAGTTCGCCGCCCATTCAGCCACCATTTGCGCCGCATGGGACAGCCGATCAATACCCTCCAGAATTTCGTCTTTTGTCGTGTGTAAGTAGATTTGAAGGTCATCTGCGTAAAATATATGTCTGATAGTATTACCGTCAAGTACGTCACGTAAGTCGTTAACGTAGAGACAAAAAAGCAGTGGACCCAGGACAGATCCCTGTGGAACTCCCAGATTGGTTTCTAACCAGTCAGAGTTACCTTTGCTATTTGAGGTGACCATCTGGGTACGTCCTTTCAGATATGATTGAATCCACAGGAGAGCTGCCCTGGAGAACCCCAGCCGACAGAGCTTACGCAGAAGCGCTGTTGGTGAGATGGTGTCGAAGGCTTTGCTGAAGTCGAACAATAGCAGTAACGTCAGTTGTCTGTTGTCGATGCTTATACGTATATCGTCGGTTAGCTTGAGAAGTGCCGTCTGCGTGCTGTGGTGCTTGCGAAATCCAGCCTGGAGGGGGTCAAGTAAGTTATTGCTATTAAGATACTCCGTGATTTGGTTGTGGGCAATTTTTTCAAGCACCTTAGAAAGAAAGCAGAGTAGCGCTATAGGACGAAGTCCGAGACTGTAGACGGCGATGCAATTTTTTTGAGCGCAATTACCTGTGCCTGCTTTCAGGAGCCTGGAAAAATTCCCTGAGCGAAGGAGGAGTTGAAAATTCTGACCAAGTAGTCACCAATGACAGGGAGAGCCTTCACGACCACCTCCCGAGGAATTCCGTCCACCCCTTTTGCCTGTGAGGAGAAGTGAGAAATTGCAAGAACTACATCACTCAGTGTAACCTGTTTAAAGGAAAAGCCCTCCTCACTTGTTAGTAAAATAGTGTCCATAGCTTCTTCTATGGTTTCAAGGGGGGACACGGAGATTCCAGCGAAGTGAGCGTTTAACTCTCCCGGCGTGAAGCCGCAAAGGATCTCCTCTTTTCGCTTTGGAATAAGGCCGAGTTTACGCATTTCCTTCCATATATCCTTGTTAGCATTAAGAGCGTCTGAGAGATGTTTGTGAAGGAAGGAGTTACGCTCTTGAGCAAAGCGTGAGTCGACCTCATTGCTGAGCCAAAGAAACTCATGGAACACCGCCGCTCGCCCAGTGCGTTTGTAACGCCTATGGGCCGCATTACGTTTGTTGATTAGTTCCCTCAGCTCAGGACCAATCCAAGGAGCATTATTTCGAGTGGGTTTCACAGTTTTTAAAGGCGCTAAATCGTTTATGACAGAGTTAAGGTTTGCGTTTAAGGAGTCTAGTGCTCCCTCCAAATCGGATTCAATCAAATTCATGCCTGTACCCAATCGCAGCGCGCAAGCAGTTCATTGAGAGATGTAGGGCATACGTTTTTATAATCTCTGTAGGAGAAAGACTTCCCTACTCGCGCTGGCACAAAATAGTTGATGGTAACATCAATGATAGCATGCTTACCGAAACTGGGCAGGTGTTCATTCGCATAGTCAAGCACCTCGTCGTTTTCGTCCGTGAGGATTAAGTCAATCCATTTGTGAGACGTGGGCGTGTGATGTGTTGGGCCATGCTGCACAATATGTAATGATAACTCTGTGGCAAGGTTTCTGATGGAATATGCATCAGCATCGGACGCCGATGACAAGTCACCATTCAGATCCCCCATGATAAACTTGTGACTATACTCACTACTCAGGTCGCGCCAAACATCGAGAAGGTCGGTGTCCTTTTGCATGGCAATGTGTGGAGGTCTATAAATGACACCGACCAAAATGGGAGGAGAGGAACCCTGCTGCACACGACAGAATAAGTACTCAGGGATTGAGGGTTTTCCCAGTCCCTGAGTCATAGATGACGCCAGTTTCGTGATGGTGAAGTCGTTTCGTGCATACAGAGCAACTCCGCCCCCATTTATATTACGATCCTGCCTAAGCACTGAGTAGCCATCAATCTGAATGAGACTGTCATCAACGTCAGGTCCAAGCCAAGATTCAGCTATGCCAAAGAGGTGGTAGGAGGGATCTTCAACCAGGTACAGACGGAGCTTATTTGTACGAGGTCTGATTGAGTTAATATTAAGAAACCCGGCCTTGAGAGGACATCCACCCCCCGTCCCCTTGCAAGCAGTCGATCCCAGTCATGATGTAGGCGCCGACCCGACAGCCTGTTCTGCTCCCTGCCTCGCAACAACTATGATGTTGTTAGTGGCTGCAGCGTTTGACGGGTTGCTTTTGGGCAGATGTTTTTTTTTAGCAGACTGGCACGTCGTTTGAATGACTTGTAGGTCGGATGCTGTGGCGAAGATATGCGCACGCTCGCCTCCCTTATGCCTAGCCAGGCATCTACCACCCGAGTGCCACACATATTTAAAGCCCAGCCCCTGGGCGATGGACCTCAGGCTCTTAAATTCCTGGAACTTATCATGGGGCAACATCTCATTTATGAATATTTTATGGTGTGGCACACAAGCAGCTAAAACCGGGCCAAACATTTCGGGATCGATGTTACTTGTGGTAAAGTAAGAATTGGCGAGCGAGCGTTTAGCTCGCATCATATCCCTGACCAGGCTCGGGCTGCTGAGCCTTACTATGCAGGAGGGCAATGCGCCTGCTCGCGACCCCAAGCCTCCCGCCGCCTCACCTCCATTTCTCTCAGACGGGTCCCGGACCACCAAGACACGCGTCCCAAGAATATTATCGCTGTTTAATGGGGGATAAATGGTTCTGAGTACTGCGAAGGCGATTTGGTTGGTTAATACCTCCGTATATACAAAATCCTTCTTTAAAATACCATTAAGTACCACCTCGCAGGACTCAGAACCAACAATCCCAGAACACGCGGAAGAGGCCCCAGGGCCCGGCTGAGAGGACGGGCATAATAGCACTGAATTTGTGCTGGCAGCAGAAGTAGAGCTGCCAATGTCACCTACTTCACGACTATTAAAAATTAAGCTATTTAAATTCGCTGGCTCCATGTGAGCACGCTGGAGCTTTTCGAAGCTGCTAAACACTTTGTCTAATTTATCTTTTAGTGAAGAGTTGGCCTCGAGAAGCAGCTGGCACTTGGAATCAAGGGACTCAAGTAAGCAATTTTGGTTGCTTACCTGCCCCTCGACAACAGAGACCCGCACACACACGCACACACAAAAACACACACACACAGAGTCTACAATTAACTTAAAATTTGATATTCAGCAGTTGAAATAGTTTAAATTCGAGAAATCTCTATTATTGAGTTATTTTCGAATTTTTTTGTATAATGCAGAGTGAGATAGAGTTTTGCGGGAAACGAATTTTCATACTTTAGGTATCTAGCTACAAGAATCCATAGTTTAAATTATTATTTTTCCTTTTTTTATACCAACGAAAATTTTGATCACTTTTTTGTAATCTCTGACCAGTGTGAGACGGAAAAGTCACTGCGCGCAGTGAGCGCTTTATAGTGAGACAAGCGAGTGGGAGAGGTAGCGCGATCATACTGTTTCGGGGAAGCGCGCGCGGCGATTTTGCGTGTAGAGGAGATTGAGTGTATGGCAGATTGCACAGCGGCCGATTATGCTTCGCGAATTACGTCTTAATTTTAAAAATTAACATATGCATATGAATGGTTAAAAGTGATATTCTGTATACAAATAAAATAAATCTCGAGTAAGCCCCGCGACTGTAGGAGGAATAAAAATTTAGTACATCTAAAAATTAAATACTTGTGATCAAAACTGTGATATAATGTTCTTTACTGTAGAATTATTGAATATTATAAACGAGTGAAATTGCGTCTGCACTCGATTAACTACAGAGTTTTGATCTTATTTTAAAATCTTGTTTAAACTTGTAGTGCTTGTGTTCGGCACGGTTTCTTTATTCAAAGATTTTATCATATACATGGCATTTGCAGTTGATTGACCCCAGAACTTTGCTGTTACTTTGAAATCTTATATAAACTCGTAGTGCTTGTGTTCGGCACGGTTTATTTATTGAAAGATTTTTGTAACAACAATGACGTTTGGCAAACAGCGCATCTTGGAAGATGCAATCGAAAAGGCAGAGTTAGAGCGCTGGTCGCTGCAGATGCCGTGTTGACACAAAGGCAAGAATGCCTCTCAATATAGCGAGAGAAATGAGATGGAGAAGAGCGAGTCAGCGAGTAAGAATGATGCGAAGAGGTCGAGTCCGGTACTGGAAGCGAGTGAAAGCGACAATAATCGATAGCGAGATGCGAGCGATAGTGACGGTAGCGAGCGAAGGTGACGGTGCTATAGCGACGAGAGAATGTGATGAAATTTTGCGAGGTAAACCAAGTATATCAAACGTACGAAAAATAAATCCAAATTGGTACATATAGAAAAATTATGTGTGAATAAAAACATGATACCAAATTTTAATTCTACAAAAGAAAATCTAGCTAGTAAAACCACTAATGATAATTGTACTGCAGTAATACAAGGACAACTCCAAATCATTTCGACGCAAATGGCGGAGTTTAATCGAAAAACAAGCGAACTGGCGAGTGACGATAAAGCGGGGGATGAGCGATTGCATCCGATAGAACAGCGACTCAAGGCGACTAAATTTCAGTGCTGAAAATAAAATTGATATCATATTTAAATATGACAAAAACGTCTTGTTAATAAAAATTATTGATTGTTTTGCAGACACACGATAACAACCTTGAACTTTGTCAGCTCCAATAGTAAATATGAGTAATAGGTTAAATGAAATTGCGTATGATTAACCTTGAAATATTATTCTGTTTAAATTCTTAAATTCTTCTGTTTGTGTTCGGCACGGTTTGTTTATTGAAAGATTTTAATTACAGGCATGGCATTAATGATGCTGAACGAAAAGTGCATCTTAAAGAATGTATTTTAGGAGGCAGAAGTAGAAGGGCAGCCACTGCTAATGCTTTATTGCTAGAAGGGCATGGAAATTACCTCTCGAAGTAACGGTGAAATACGGACGGGCGAACGCAACAGAGACTATCCCAGAATAAGCGCGATAGAATTGACTGATTCGGTACAGAAAGCGAGTGATAGCGGTAGCCGGAGAAAAAGTGTAGCGAATAAGAGCAACAGAAACGTATGTTAATACGATAGAAAATAAATTGACGAATAACCCATATATATTTGATAATTGGAGTTTCGTAATTTTACATAAGTGAAAATTAATATAAATAAAATCTAATCTAAATAAAACATTTTATATGAGGCGGAAAATCAAAATTGAATTTTGAATGAGACTGAATCTTGCTGAATCTTGACTGAATGTGATAAAAAATGTTTGTAAAATGATATTTTCGGAATCTTTTTAGATCTGAACTACAAATGAGCGACCTATTGGATGACTGATTTGATTGTAAAAGCGAGTGTTAATCTAAATAAAACTATTTCATTGTGCTTGATGAACGTAAGTCTAGAACTTGATACCACTGTTAATATCAAAGCGACAGAGCAAAGACGGTTTTATAGCACGCAGTATAAAAACTGTTGAATGAAAGGGCGAGAGTTTTCGTGGAAGGTGTTGAGTACTTAATAATGGCTTGTAATAATTTGGCTGAAGTTTTATTTCAGATCGAGGAAGGAAATGGTTTCTATTTATACTGCTGAAAGCACGATATGCGAACGATTGCCATATATAGTGGCGAATTTGAAGACTGTGTATGCGAGCTCAAGATAAGCGAAAGGAGTTATATGTTTGGTGTAATAATAGGCGATCTGACGACTATCTCGCCAATCGCAACGGCGGTAAGGGACCTAAATTTGATTAACAAGTTGATGGTAATTGGTGCAACTGAAGGGATTTAGAGAGAAAGCGAGTGTCTTTATCGACAGATTCGAGGACGTGGTTGGATCATATAATAATCTTACTAACGTCGATGACTTACCCGAAATTGAGAAAAAGGACACCTTTTATAGTGAGCGCAGTAATGCAAATAATGAATATCAACTTCATGACAAAAAGCATGGCTGGTAAACAGTAAACATACGATAGTCTAACGTTGTATATTATGCAGGTGGAAAGCATCAAAAAGCAGACGGCGACGGCAGCGATGGATACCAAGTCTGCACACTTGAGCGCCTTGGACAAGGATAGATGTTATGAGTACGACGGTTTTGGACATATGTCAACAAATTGTCCCAGGATCGGCACCGGAAAGAAGCAGTGCTTCGAATGCGAGCAGTTTTGACCGCATCGCCGCTAACTGCTCGCAACGGCTGCAGCGACAGAGAGACCAGCGGAGCGACAGTTCAAGGTGCGGGACTGTACTATGTGAACCGTATAATGGCGGAGGTGGATGTGATCGAGGTCCTCATAGCGGGGGTAAGCATAAGAGAGATTCGAAAAGTTCGAGAGAGGATAAGCAATACATGCGAGGAAAACCGCGAAACTGGAGAGGTTGAGAAAAAGGCAGTGAGAAAACTGAAAATGTTAGTACTTGAAATAAAGCGAGTGATCGCGGAGCAGCAAGCTTGTAAAACGACAGATGTGGTTTAGTATGAACGAACGAAATGTGCAGGCATACAATGCTAAATTTGTTTCCGCCTCAACTGTGAATAGCGATTTGGACTGGTGATAGGTGCTGTGGCGACAGAGCATTTCGAGAAATTCGAGTTTGAGTTTTGAATGGTCTTGACATGTAACAAGATGAAAATAGGTGTACAAATAAAAGCGACAGTGTGAACTTGGAATCGGAGGGAGTCAGTACAGATGAAGTATTTGCGTGTGATAGTGGATTGTTGAAGCTTGATAGCGCGATTTACCCTGAAAATATGTCAGAAAATCGATTGTCATTGCGAAAATTTACTAATTTAGGACTATACGTTTATTTTGATAATAAACAGATTGATATCTATGATCCTATATCCAAAGAATGGTTTCTATCGGGTATTTATTAGAAACGGTATTGGATGGTAGAATTTGAAATAAATAAAGCGAATGTTGACTGTGACGTGAATACAAACAGAGAAATGGCCTATGTAAGTACGAATAATATGACTACACAAAAAGCAACTGAAACAGTGGAAGCGTGTGCAGTGAAAATAGAGACAGAGGAACAAACGATGAGATTTGTTCGAGTCTCGAAAACATCTGAGACAGAAAATTAAGCAATGTAAATGAAGCGACTGAAAATAAAAAAAAAAAACAAAAAAAAACTACAGTGCGATAGAGAGCGACAGAATCCTTTACAGATCATACATGCTAATGTTATGGATATGATAAGCCCTGCTACGTACCTAAAAAGATACAAATATATTTCTGTCTTCGTGGATCATCTTTCTCGTTTATCCATAGCCTATCCGATGAAGGCAAAAGATGAGACAGGATACTGTTTTTAATCTTTGTCAGAAGTGCTCGAAATTTGCTAGAAAAAGATACAAAGGTTTGCTATTTGCGAAGCGATCATAGAACAGAATTCACGGGTGAATTTGCGACTGATGTTCTGAGAAAGCTTGATAAGCCGCACCGTAATGATGCTCATTAAATGTTTGATAAGTTTATTGAGAGAAAAATGTGAGTGTTAATATATAATTCTGTATTTCCAGAAAAATATGTGAAATCTGGTTTTAAATACTGCAGTTCATGTATGCAACAGACGCATCACATGCGCAAATGATATGGTTTCGCTTATTAATACTTTCAATCCACATTATGCAAATAAATCATTTTAAAGATGCATTGCAAATTTGAGTAATGACTGAAAGGCCACAAATTGGTCCAAACATCTGATTCGTTGGATTTGATGTGGAAGTCAGGGAAACGGAGGGAGAAATTGAGAGAGACTGAGGTTTCCCTTATTGGCTGGAGAGGGGCGATGAACCTGCGATTGTTTAAGATGTTATGGCAGCGACAGATATATTGGATTTAACAAAAGATACTAGAGATGAGGCTGATTCTATGTATAAAAATAGTATGTGGAAATTAGTCGACAGAGATGCTGTGCCTTGCGATAGCGAGCGACAGAATATTGCTGATTTGCGATGGGTGCTAAAGTGAAAAATTGAAACAGGTTCTGCGATCGGACGTAAGTTTCATTTAGTGGTCTTGGGTTTTGAAATTAAAAATTGATAAGACTTGCAGGAAACGTAAACTCCAGTGTCCTGTGTGTGATTGATTGGGAGGATCTTAGCGTCAGTAAATGGATGTGATCTAAAACACTGTAAAACTGATGTACAAACTGTGTTTTTGAACGGCCACTTAAATCTACCTGTTTACATAGAAATTCCAGACGGAATCGAATGTGTGACAGAACTTGAGCGAAAGAAAATATGCAAACTGGAAAAAGCCTTTTATGGTTTGAAAGTGAGCCCAAAATGCTGGAATGAGAAATTCACTGAAATTGTAACGAAATTTGGATTGAAACCAGATAATAACGAGCCTTGTCTGTTTACCTGGCGTGAAGGTAATGAATTTCTGATTCTGATTCTGTATGTCGATGACATACTATTGGCATGTAACGACAGTGACAAAATGCGCGAGATGAAACCGAATCTTAATAGAAGTTTTGAAATGACTGATATAGAAGAGTCTAAATATTTTCTTGGTCTGGAAATCAAAAGAGATAGAGAAGCAAAAGTATTGGAAATAAATTTGGCTTTCAGGACATGTACCCACAACGAACGCCCATGATTACAAATGAAGAGTGAAAGGAGCGAAAAGAGACTGAAAGCATTACTGTGTTTGGCAAATGCATGCAGATTCGAATTAACTTATGCGGTTAACGCATTAAGCAGGCACCAAATCATCCCACCGACAGCGACTGCGATATTCAGATACCTTGAGGGTACTAAAACTGTAGGCTTGAATTATCTAATCAAAAGCGACATTTTCGAAAGTTATTCGGATACGAGTTTTGGCGACCGTAAAAGTTCTCTGACAACGTGTCTAGCGGAATATGTATTAATGAGTGACTGTAGTAAAGAATTGATCTCCATATATAATTCCTTTAGAATGTGCTATCCAGAGCGTTTACGTTAATCACTTTATGGTGCGATAATCGATCAGCTGAATCAAACATTAAAACGGGCGGCGGTAATAAATTGCGACATATGACCGATGTAATACAGCATTATGTGAAAGAATGCGTTAAGGGATAGCTTGTATGTGTGTACCCGGGAGGGAGTATTAAGATCGCGGGCCCTCTTAAACTGCTGCCGTACTTCCCATCTCACCTCTACTGTAGCGCCCCCTTTAGATACTGAGCACGGCTCTGTGCGGACATCCAGTCAGTGCTCTACGAGAGCTGCAGCGAGTGGCATCACGTCCGAGTCTACTTATACTCATATACATATATTTTACTGTGCGAGTATCGAGTGATATATATATCGTTATAATAAACTAGTTATATTGTATTAATACTCTGTATGTGCGTGTACTCACATACAGATATATCCACATATCCTTATCACAAAAATTGCCTCCAGATTTTTAATTGATAATATTGAAGTATAAATCATAAAAATATTTACCATAGCTTGAGATCTATTCCCCTATAAAATGTGATTAACAATACTGGCACCTTGGCTTGCATTCCTTTAAACTTGATATCTCGGCAATGCGAACTCTTGGGCTTCTGATCCAACCTTACTCTTAAATGACTTTCCAGAACATTGCGCTCAAATATACTATTAAGTAAAATACTAAGATGAATGTAGAATATTCTACAACAAAAATGTTTCATTTTATCGAATCCAAAATCTCAATCAAAGCTTATAATAGTACAATATATTTATAAATTACACAGGCCCACAAAAAAAAAGTATATTGCTCTGGGGTTGAGACAACGTTATTCCTATGTATTTTGACCCACCGAATACGAATCTGCAATAAAAAAGGGGTTTGCCCAGCGAATTTCGAAGATAACCTCAAAAAATCGTAAAAAAAACACGTTTTCTAGAGGTAAAGGCTTAAAAACAAAGAATATGATTTGTCTCAGGTTGAGTCGACATCGTGAAGGCTTAAAAGAGAATTTAATATGTCTTAACCTGATATTTAGACTTGAAGAAAAACTGAAGACAATAGCAGGCTGAAGGCAAATATGAAGATGGCATGGTTATACCTCTGAGAGCTGGAAAATTTGATAATATTCGCATAGTTGTCATCTGTAAGTCCAGTATGGTGATCAGAAGATTACTGTAACAGAATTTGGTGACGAAAAATCTGCATGAGGCCTTAAATGAAGGTGATCTTATGAACAACAACTAAATTGGTTTAATTGGTTTAGTTTTTTCTACCTCCTCTCTGCATATCAAACTTGGATTGATGAAACAATTTGTTAAAGCTCTCGATAAAGAAGGTCGATGCTTTAAGTACTTGGAAAGCGTCTTTACAACTGTAACTGCAGCTAAATTGAAGGAAGGTATTTGCGACAGACCTCAAATTCGCAAAATGTTTAGAGACGAAGAGTTTGTCAAAAGTATGAATGATACAGAGATGGCAGCCTGGTTGAGCTTCAAAGAAGTCGCGACAAAATTTTTGGGGAATAACAAAGATGAAAACTATAAGAGCATCGTAGAAAATATGGTAGAAAACTTTAAAAACTTAGGTTGCTTAATGAATTTGAAACTCCACTTTCTTGATTCGCACCTTGATGAATTTCCACGGAATCTTGGGGATTTCAGTGAAGAGCAAGGTGAAAGATTTTATCAGGATCTGAAGGAATTTGAACGTAGATGGCAAGCAAACTGGAGCGTAAATATGATGGCAGACTATTGCTGGATGCTCAAAAGAGAAACACAACCAAGAGGCAAAAAACGACGTAGAAATCCTTTACATAGGTCGTTCGATGACAAACGCATAGGCAAGCGTAAAACAATTTAGTTCTTGTTCATAAGATCACCTTCATTTAAGGCCTCGTGCAGGTTTTTCGTCACTAAATTCTGTTACAGTAATCTTCTGATCACCATACTGGACTTACAGATGACAACTATGTGAATATTACCAAATTTTCCTGCTCTCAGAGGTATAATCATGCCATCTTCAGATTCGCCTTCAGCCTGCTATTGTCTTCAGTTTTTCTTCAAGTCTAAATATTAGGTTAAGACATATTAAATTCTCTTTTTTTAAGCCTTCACGATGTCGTCTCAACCTGACACAAATCATATTCTTTGTTTTTAAGCCTTTACCTCTAGAAAACGTGTTTTTTTACGATTTTTTGAAGTTATCTTCGAAATTCGCTGGGCAACCACCTTTTTTATTGCAGATTATTATTATATGATTCGATTGCGGGTAAAAAATGATTTAAAAAAATGCAATCTAAACATTAGCGCGTGTTTTAGTTTTTTAGATATTAAAAAAAAAAACGTTCGAGTGCTAGAAAAATTACAAGTTTTAATTTTTTCATAGAAAGATTGATAATGTGACAATTTTTTCAATGGTAATCGATAGTTTTCAAAACGCGCAAACAGCATCCCTAATTAGTTTTGCAATAGAACTAATATTTATATAAGGGAGAGTGTACATAAGCGCTGTGCGATGCTGTGTTGTGCGATACCTATTGGTGCATTGGCTACTTGTAGAACTACACCGCTGATTGGTTGATATTTAAATACTGACCAATCAGAAAAGTAGTTCCATAAGTAGCCAACGCATCAACAACACGAGCATCACGCAGCATCGCACAGCACAGCACCGCACAGCGCTTATGTACACTCTCCCCAATTATTAAAATCAGTACTTTTAAAGAAATGTAGTCTCTTTCATCAGAGTCTGGACCGCATGACTAAAGAAATAATATCTCTCTCTGTGTGGACATTATTAAAGAGTCGGTAACAAGAGGAATATTATTTCTTTAGTCAAGTAGATACCCCAGTTTCTAACACTCGACTCACGCGCAAGCGCATGATCAAATACATGAGCACGAGTCAGTGCGTGACTGAGAAATTCAAACTTTTTTTATAGCATAAATAATTGGCCTATGATAAAACTAATTACGGGTGCTGTTTGCGCGTGTTGAAAACTATCGATTACCATTGAAATAATTGCGGCATTATCAATTTTTCTATGAAAAGATTGTAACTTGTAATTTTTCTAGCACCCGATTATTTTTATTTATTATTTAAAAAATTAGAACACGCGCAAACGTCTACTTTGCATTTTTATTAATCATTTTTTACGCGCAATTGAATCGTATAATAATATTTGATGATTTTTTGATATGGGGAGCCAACTTCTCGGAGCTACGCTACAGTGACATTCACCAAACGCTCGATGATCCTGTAGGTATAGCACTCGCGCGTATTTTCTAACTAACCTTAAGGGGATGCCTTATACCGGCAAAGTTTTCTGCCGTACCGGCCACAATGTTTTCAATTAAATATTAATTGTTGAAAGTTTTTTCTTTAATTCTAAGAGTTGAGGCACAAAGATAAACTTATTCCCTAGTTCCTGGTCAAATTTCAGATAAATCTGTTGGAAAATTAAGACAAAATTTGAAAAATCGTAACGTCGCATATTACTCGCATATTACTATATTAACCTCAAAATATAACATTTTGCGATTTTTCAAATTTCGTCCTTATTTTTAAATAGATTTATCTAAAATTTGACCGGGAATTAGGGAATAAGTTTACCTTTGTACTTCAACTCTTAGAATTAAAAAAAAAGCTTTAAACAATTAATATTTAATTGAAAACATTGTTGCCGGTAGGCATCCCCTTAAGCTGCGAAAAATTATGTTCCCCATTAGTAACTTATATAAAGTAATTGTACCACTAAAATATTGTGTAGATTATGTGAATTTTATACTTGATTCTGAACCGCGTACATTAACAAGACATTACTATTATACGTTATTAATTATAAAATTATTTACCAAAAATAAAGATTCTTCAAGATCAAAAGTCTTTAAAGTTTTCCATTATAATATTATTATGTGAAAAGTATATCAAGAACCCTTGGTCCTATAGAACAAATAAGTGTGAAATTCAAAATGTCATAAATAAATACGGCCAGGACATAACAGTAGTACAATAAAATAACGATATGTAGTAAACAAATTTATCTACTTAGTGAAAACAGTAGGACAAATTTACTCTTTTCATAATAATATTATACTCGCGTTTATTCAAAGCGCGATTGCAATTTCATTTAAAAAATAAACGCAAAAAAACACGATTTTTTGCACATTTTTCGTTTTTTCGGCTTCATAGCTTAAAAACATACCCAAGATGTTATTTTCAATATCAAATTTACCGCTGGACACGATCCCGCCCTCAAAAAAATTTGAAAATTTGGTGGAAAGCCGGAAAATTCGAAAAAAGCTGTTTTTTTTTTTTTTAAATTCATAGCAAAAAATGCGACACTTCTTTTGTCACCAAAATTTGTCAAAGTACTGTTAAATAGTACATTACGACACTAGTGCGATAAAGTAGATTTTCGTCTCGCGTGACGTTTACACCCGAGCGAAACGAGGGTGGAAACGAGGCATACGAGACGAGAATCTCTTTGCCGCACATGTATCGTACAGAACTTTTTGATACGACGTGTGGAAAGTTCGATTTCGAACACACGCTTTTTGCCGAGCGTGCGGGAAATCAAACTTCCCGCACGGAGTGTCGAAAAGTATATACTCTAAACTGACATAATTCGCGCTATACTTTTATAATATAACGGTATATTATGGTCAAGAAAGCGGTAAAGTCTTTTTTAACCAGCTGTTTGCGAGTTTTTAGGTTTTTTTACACTTTTCTTTGATAGTCCAACATTTACTTATTTCTTTGAATTTTTTTTTATCAAAAGCCATAAAGATAATCTCTTGAAAATTTAACTAAATATTGTAATAAATAATTGTAATAATTGGTTAAAATTTCAAATTGATCAAATATTCTCTGACATATCAGTATTAAAAAACATAAAACAAAAATTTTTAATCTCGAGTATCGTGATGATCATTTTTTTTTTTGTGTTTTTTGTGGGCAATGAATTTTTTTTTTGTAAAATATAAAATTGTATAATAATAATTGCTTTTTAATGATAAAAACTAGAAAGACTAAAAATAAAAAGTCACAAACCATTTAACATAGTCTCACCATATAAAATAAAGTATTAAATTTTAAATATTTGAATTAAAAATTAATTAAAGCAATCAGTAAATTCAATTTGAGGAAGTTACGTGCCAATGAATTGGCTTTTCGTGGCGAATGCTGGTGGAGGATAGTTTTCGTGGCCTTTTCTAGGTGAGATTCTTTTCGTGGTTAATATTCATGTGGGATAGTTTTCGTCGGTACCGGTATATGAACACATGCAAGGTGCCAGACCTTCTGTTTTAACCATTTTATATAGGAAGATAGATCTCATGTATACAGGAAATGAATTTCAAGAAGGAAAAAAAAAATCGGCGACCTAATGGCTGATTATTTTTTAGGTTTTATGGTATATTTCTCTGCAGGCTTATTTCTCAAACTCTCATTTTTTAAAGTTTGGCGTAACTTTTAAAAAAAATAATTCTATGAATTTTCATGGGAGATGGCCTGAATTACTTGTAATTTATCCAGTTATGGTAGGAAGGGTTGCAAATATACGATTTCTTGAGGCAAATAATTTTATAATGCTAAAATCCACACAAAAACTCGAAAATTCATAAAATTCATAAATTAAAAATAGTCTTTTCCATAAAAAAATATTTGGTTCAGGAAACTTATATTTCCAACTCTTCCTACCACAACTGCATGAATTTCAAGTAACTTAGCGCCCGTCCCATGAAAAATCCATGGAATGGTTTTGTCACAAAACTACGCCAATACCACAAAATTCAAAATACTATATTAAAAAAAAAAGAAAATTACATTAGCTATTGCGGTTCTTTTGTTATTAACAAAAACGTGTTTTTTTTTAAAAGCTTATAACTCCAAAAATAAACAGTCAATTTTTTTGAAAAAAATCCTGATAATGCAGAATATAAATGGCTATAATCTGTAAAAATTTAAATCCATTCTTCCGACTAATTTTTGAGAAAAAAAATGAAAAAAATGCGTTTTGTATGAAGCACGTTTAGTTTACTAAAATTGGCTTAATCGCTTTGAAATTCCTTATAGAGGTAGATTTTGGATAGCTCTCGGCTAAGTAGCAGGATTTTAAAATTGACCAGGCACGTTCGGAAAGAATCAACTTCTGTCAAATGTACACTAATTTTTAAGAAAGTTTAAAGAAAATCAATTTTCTGGTGAACTGCCATAAATTATATTTGAGTTTAAACTAATTTTTCGAATAATCGCGATTTAAGAAGTGAATATAGTAAGAATTACCCTCACTCAATTTTGTGATACAAATTTTAAAGTTTAAGGTGATGCGATACCCACACTATTACTCAAAATTGGGTTCCCGTTTTTCTCATTCAATTTTTATTTTTAAGAAAAAAACTCTTTGATACGTTGTAGTTCTTTATTAAACTTAAAACGTTTCAGACAGTTTTTTTCAAAAAGTTTAAAATTGAAGGAGAAAAACGGGAACCCAGAATTGAGTAATAGTGTGGGTATCATATCACCTTAAACGTTTATGGTTCATGGGCATATACACTCATTTATACACACATTACACTACACACACATACATACACATACATACACACACATACATACATACACTTTATATATACACTCATTTTACCTTTGCAAAGTTATATAAATGTTTTTATTACCACTGATATTTGTGTTTACATAATATTTTATTTGCTTTTTCTTTTATTAAGATGGTGTAAGAAATGATAAAATCAACAATCAACGATATTTTATTGAAAATAAAAGAAGAGGATGACGAAAATTATAACCATTAAAAAATTAAAATTTGAAGTATAATTTCAATTTTTATAATATGTACACGATTATTTATAATAAAGATACACAACTATTGAATAATAATATATTTATAATGTAAAAAATGGAGTTATTATATATAATTTTGAAAATGTGAGTAAGTTGATCTCAGTGTAGATAGCAATTTTTTAATTTTATATTTTAAAATATTACTTTTTTAAAAATAAAATAAGTGTCAAATAACAAATAATTTCAATAATAAGAAAAAAATATGCAATTTTTTAAATATTAATGAATTATTAAATCATTGGAAAGAAAGTATAATGAATAAACATATTTTGTATTTAAAATATATACAGTGGAACCCCGTAATAAGCGCGCCTAGGCCCGTAAGGGGAAGAATATTTAACATAAACGTATACCCCCTCCACGCACTTTCCCCTCGAGTATCTAGCGCTCTCTCTCTCTCTCTCTCTCTCTCTCTCTCTCTCTCTCTCTCTCTCTCTCTCTCTCTCTCTCTCTTTCTCTCTTTCTTCGGCGCGTGGCCTCATAATAAGCGTTCTGACGATCGTCAGTTTGTTGACAACATTGAAGTGCACGTAATACAACGTTTTGAGAGTGAATATCGTTTGCATTATAAGAAATTGTGCTGTGCATAAAAATTTATACTTTTAAGAATTTAAGTGTACGTATGTTGATTAAAATGAAATTTTTCTATTAAAAAGTCTCTTCTAAACTCTGTTTTGCTTGGCACGCTTATTGAGAGGACAGGTTGTGAAGTCTAACTCGGGCTGGTAGTTTGAATCGGAGTGGGGATACCCTGTTCTTAGAATTGAGCGAGAAACTAGGGAAACGCGCTTATTGTGAGAGCGCTTATTCCGGGGTTACACTGTACTATATATAGGAACGATACATTAATTTGGAGGAAGCTACGTGACAATGAATGGGAAGCGGTTTTTATTTTTTTCATCTGATTTTGGCCTCATAGGCCACTGGGTGTAAGACCACCTTAATATTATCCGATCAACTGTAAAATTCAACTTGCACAATTTCAAAATGAACTTCATGTACCTGCCAAAGATGAGCTTGATATCTCTTGCCAGTTTCAAATTATGGCGCCGATGAATGTATTACAGCATACACACACGCACACACGCACACACACATAGATACATACCAAACATTTTCTAGAAAACGCATATTTCAACTCAGGGAGCTCGGAAATATCGAAAATCATCGAAATTTCAGAGTTGAAAAATTTCTCCGTTACAAAGCTTTCTCTTTGAGAAAGCAAAACTAACTGATCCTTCTGTATTAGAGACAGCTTCATAAGGCTCTCGATTGCCTAATCTCGATGTGAGTGATCGCATGTCGGGCAGGTCGTTTCTTACCGAGATCGGTGCGGATATTTCTCTTCTTTTGGAAAATCCTAAGAAACGCTATAAGCCTCGCTCCTTCAAATTATTTACGGCTCTCGACCAACTTTCTCTCGTAGGTATTTGGGAACCTCTGGAATTGTTCTCAAAGAAGTTCGCAGCGTAAGTACAGCTCTTATGACCGTGACCTGACGGCTATATGGGAAGCTGAGAAATACTTCTCGTTCCTCATTGAACGTAGAGACTTCAAGATATTAAAATATCAAAAACCGCTGATTTATGCATTTATTGCAAAAGTCTGATAAAACGTCACCACGTCAAACACGCCAATTATCGGTCATAACTCAATATACAAATTCTCTATTCTATTAAGGAGCACCATTTTCCCGACCAAAGGGTTAAAAAAAAGGGTTAAGTAAAGGGTTGAAAAAAGAGTTAAGTAAAGGGTTAAAAAAAGGGTTAAAAAAGGGTTAAAAAGGGTTATATCTAATCCTACAAACTTTTTCACAAAACTCTTATATTTATTTAACTTTCATCCATAATATCTGATCTTTCATTAAATATTTAAAATATGATTGAGTTTAGTTGAGTTTATATAATTTATAATCATTTATTCATTTTATTATTAATATAAATGAGTCTCAACTAATAAAATATTCTTGAATTCCAAAGCTGTTACTTTAATTCAAATGCAGAAATATTTATCAGCATGCTTGTAGCAATCAATCAAAATATAATACGAAAATATTTTGTTATGTAGCTCAATTGTGTTCATTTTTATTCAACTTCATGAGGTTATGAACTTTCTTATTGAACTTTTGATTTTTCAATATTAGATTTATTTTTTTTCTAAATTTTAGAAATCTTCATTTTGAATAAATAATAGAATAAATATATTAGAATTAAGATTCACATTTGGTGTACTATTTTACGATATTCATTAGGATACGTTACTTCAAGATATCATATTTTAAGAATAATAAGGAAGACTTACAGTTTCGATGCTAAATAAATCAATCTTCAAAAAAGGAAAAAATTTCCTAGTAACTACAAAACACAAATAATTTATCAGTTAATGATAACAAGAACGATTGACAAGATAATTCACTACAACCAACTAACTATTTTTTATACAAACGAACAATAATTCATAAGTTACTTTCTCGAATCTCGAACGTTGAAGATCAATGACCGTTATTTTCTAATAGGATCTTTCTACCTAGTTAGCACGAGCTATTTGTAGATATCTGGTAGACAACATAAAAAAGATGACTTGAAATGGCATCTCTATGAAATCATTTTGATACCATTAAAATTCATTATTTATGTCAGGTATAAGTTAAAATTAAATATCTTTTAAAGATATCTATAAGATAACATAATATAGACAGCAGTACAAAATGAAAAACTGCTGCCAATTCATTGGCAAGATACTTCCTCAGACTAATTTATCGATTACATTTTTTAAATTTTAAAAACAAAACTAAATTTTTCACAACAAAACTTTATTAATAAATAAAACTGTTGTCTTTGTTGTTTTTGGTTGTTTGTTAAACAATTTAACTTAATACAAAAAATATTGTTTTTGTTTTTTCATTTACGTATCCTATACAAACAATTAATTATTGTTATAAAAAATTTTAAAGAAATACATTAGTCTGAAAAAGAAAAGTATGTATTGGCAATAATCTAATAAATATTTGTTTTGAAACAGGTATTTAACCACTATCCTGCTCGATTTAGTGGTTTAAAGTTAATCCATCATTGTAACAATCATACAAATATAATAACTAAGTTATACTTCTTAACAAAAGTCAATGAATCGTTTTGAAATTTAACAGAGAGGTAGTTTTTTTATATTTAAGAATCGATTTCTTTGCCCAAAAAAATCTGACTTTTGCGATCAGAGATATTTTATATTTTTATGACATATTTTTATGAAATTTTAACGAAATTCATATTTTGAAAGTCAATTTTTATCGTTGCCCTAGTACACGTTGCCACGGGAGTCAATCTGAAATGACTTTCTCGGGATATGTCCTAGTACAGAATAATTATTTTTTTTATATATGATATACAAATTAAAAAGTAAAACAGATATGCACTTGTTTTCAAAAATAATTTTTTTCTCAAGAAAAAAATCAAGAAATCTCTTGAAATTTTAACACAATTTTATGCTCGATAGATGTAATAAGTGGTAAAAATTTTGAGTCAATCAATCGAATATTCTTTTTAGAAATGCAATATTAAGAAACTTATACAAAATTTTTAACATCAAATATCTTTGGTCACAACAATCAGATTATTTTGGACAAAGAACTCGATTTTAAGATATAAAAAAGCTAGTTTAGTTTGAAATCAACGATCAAGACGAACAAAGTTTCGTTGCAATTATTTATTGCCAACAATGGGTTGATTAACAATTTTTTTAACAAGGTCAGTTAATAAAACATACGAATTGGTTCTCTTAATGAGCATTTGTACAATAAAAATGTATAACAAAAATGTTTTCCTATATTTTTATAGCCCTGATGAGGACGTTAAATAAAAACGTCGAAACGTCGGCAATAAATAATTGCAACGAAAAAAAAGGCAATAAATAATTGCAACGAAACTTTGTTCGTCTTGATCATTGATTTCAAACTAAACTAATACCTCCACCACGAACGTTCGAGACTTCTACTTTCATATATAAAAAAGCTACCTTTCTGACAAATTTCAAAACGATCCATTGACCTTTACTCCTGTTGTCGTAAACAAAAGAAAACGCACTTGTTATCGAGAATAATTTCGTTCTCGAGAAAAAAATCGGAAAATCTCTTGAAATTTCAACATAATGTTGTACACGATAAGTGTAATAATTGGTAAAAATTTTGAGTCAATCAATCGAATATTCTTTTTAAAAATGGCCCTCTGGGGTCAATTAAGGGTAATAATAAATAAATTAATTTTTTTGAAGTGGATTTCACTGTTTTTATGAGTTACTTAGGAATCTAAAAGTATTTTTTCTCCCTCAAATGAATCGAAAATTAGAAAGACTACCCTCGACATTAGCATTACCCAATGTGCACCGCGTGGAGATTGCTGAAAGGATTTCGCACATCATTGGCCCTGAAAAGGGCCGATTGATTAACGGACTGTCATTTGAAGATCTAAGGCAGCAAATTCTCGATCAAGTGTCCGTTCTCTCTGAAACACATTTGCATCCTTCTTCGGAAGCTTGCTTGAACATTCCTCAATGTTTCCACTGACATGGATTGGAAAGCTTCCATAATTCTTCCTCTCATGTTCTCTAAGGTTGTTGGAGCATGAGCAAAAACTTTGCCTTTAACTACTCCCCACAAAAAAAAGTCAAGAGGTGTGAGGTCTGGGGATCTAGGCGGCCACTCGTGTACTTGGCTGCCGATGCCAATCCAACGATTACGATACATATCATTGAGAAAATTCTTGACTGATCGAACGCGATGTGCAGGAGCTCCATCTTGATGAAACCACATATCCCGCCGTAAGATAAGTGGGATATCTTCTAATAGAGGAGGTAGCTGGTTTTGCAAAATATCCAAATACAATTGTCCATTCAAATTTTGATTGTAAAAGATAGGTCCCAGCACATGATCTCCAAATTAAAAATGCAAATATAAGAATATAGTTGAGTGTACGTTCGTGGTGTATGTATTTTATTAAGGTAGCGGACATCAAACGAACCAATAGTTATAAAAAATTATTATTGCTTTATTGCCAACGTCTCGGGAGCGTTTGTATACTCCCCTCTTCAGGGCATAGTAAACAATATCAATTAAACATGTTGGTCGATCCTATTGCAAATAACAATACATTGGCTACATTAGCTATACATTGGCTACATGGCACATGTTTAATTGATATTGTTTACTATGCCCTGAAGAGGGGAGTATACAAACGCTCCCGAAACGTTGGCAATAAAGCAATAATAATTTTTTACAACTATTGGTTCGTTTGATGTCCGCTACCTTAATTAAGCAAATATAAGAAATTTATAAAAAATTTTTAACCTCAAATATCTTTGGTAAAAATAGTCAGATTTTTTTTTTGTAAAGAATTGAATCCTTAGATATAAAAAAGCTAATTCTCTGCCAAATTTCAAAATGATTCATTGACTTTTACTCCTGTTATCGTAGACGAAAGGAAACGCACTTGTTTTCAAAAATATTTTTTTTCTCGGAAACAAATCAACATAACCTCTTCAAATTTTAACACATTCTGGTACTCAATAAGTGTAATAAGTGGTAAAAATTTTGAGTGGATAAATGAAAAAGTTTTTGAGATATTAATTAAAAAATTATAAACCATATTTTTATTACTAACAAATGACAGGCTAAAGATAATTTAAATATTAAAAAAAGAAATTGTAGGTAATTTAACGACCTTTTAAGAAAAATTTATTATATTAAGTAATACTGGCTGTAATGAATTAAAAAATCAAAAAAACGAAAAATTAAAAATTCGTTTTTTGGTTATAAAACAAAAGAAACTTGATAAAATCAAAAAGTAGGTTATGCCCTCTCTATTCTCCTCCGAAACGAAGAGAATAAGCTTTGTCCGATGTAAATCGGTAGATCGGTTCAAAAGTTATCGCCCCCCCCCACACACACACACACACACACACGTGCGCACACACACACATACGTGCGCACACACACGCACGCACACACACACACACACACACACCACACACACACACACACACACACACACACACACACACACAGACACATACACATATACACACACACATACACACACACACACACACACACACACACAATGGATTTTAGCGCCAAAAGTCTTAAATCATGTTTTTGAACATTTTTTATTTCAAAAATTTTTTTCACCGTTGCAAAGCTTCCTCTTTGAGGAAGCAATATCTGTATTACTGTGTACGATTGTACGTATAAGAAATAAATACTGGCAGGATTTGCCACGAGGAGAAATAATTTGCAATGACTCTTAGTCTTTGCACCAACCCACTCGCAAGTAAAATGGTAGGAAAATATGAGCTGAACATGTATGTTTGAGCACATAAGCAAAGTGGCACAGCAAATAATACAAGAGCTTCTCGTATTATTAGCAAAAGCAGTATAAAATTTTCAGCTAACAAAGCAAGGTAAAAGTAATATATTGATAATACGAAAGCTTGTATTACCAGCAAAAGCAAATTTAAATAGCAATTGAGCAATAAGCAAAGCAAAGTGTAAGTGTAAGTAAAGCAAAATAATGTTTGGAGAGTAGCTTAGACTGAGTGCGTGCCGCAAGTTTTTATATGTACAGTCGGAGTTATGTTTGTCATTGCAAGTTGGCATGTGCCATCTAGCGGTTCAGTCGAGTATTAGAATCCCGAAAAATTACGGTGTCCGAAAGTTAACTCATAGATATCTGCAATAAGACATAAAAACGATATCGTTTTGTGCAGACCTGCAGTATATACATCGTGTAAAGCAGTCAAGCAGATCTCAACGTGATGCAAATTCTGTCGAATTTTTTATAAATAAGGTAATTATTATAAAACAAACAGAGCCAGTGATAACCATCAAAATGATTTTTCACTGCTAACCAAAATTCTTATTAAATAATCGAATTAGAATCATTGCTCTTGATAAAAATTAAGGAAACAAAAACGTTTAAAGCCAATTTGGAGCTAATTCCAAGCGATTTCCAGGCTAAAATTATTCGTTATATCGCATATTGAACTATCGAAACAATTCTTCATTAATTTTTTGTAGCATTTATTGATAGCAAAGATCAAACCGAATATCTTTTTAGACGGAAATATGAAATGTTTACTTTATGGAGCCGAACAATTATCGTAAATTCACTAGAATATGGTGTTTTCGCGATTTCTGGGCCAGTATTATCAGTTATATCATACCTTAAACTTCCGAGGCATCTCCTTATTCGTGTTTTACTGTATATATCACTAGAAAAAATCAAAATAGATGTCTTTAAAGCCAAAAAAAGTCGAAGGCCCAAAAATTACCGTAAATTCGCTAGAATATGGTGGTTTCGCGTCTTATGGACCGGAATTATTCGTTTTCTGTCATACTAAACTATTGGAACAGCTCTCAATATTTTTTTTATCATATCTATCAATGAAATATAATCAAGTAAATAATTTTTTTAGTGCAAATAAATAACTGCCCCCGAGGGATCCTAGATATAACGATTTTTTAAGGGGACTTTAAGGCCCCTCAGGCTCAACAAAATTCAAGAAAATGCTCTTACACATTCGCGTGTTCGATTCCCATCAGCTGCAAAAAAATTTTAATTACTAAAATTAATGTTTTTCTTATACATATATCTTCCTATATTATATAGTTGTAAGGGCAAAAATGGGTACCTACCCCCTCCACCTCCCTCCACTTCCCACCAACCCCTCCACTCCCCTCCACCCCACTCCACCCACTCCACCGCCCTCCACTTTTTACCGTTAAATTCTTTCAGAGGCTATAGCCGGATAAGCATGTTAAAATTGCCCCCAACGTAATCGACAAACTAACTTTACTGGTCGATAGAACATGTAAAAAGAACTTCTGCGCTAAATTTTTAGACCATAATATCTTTTCCATGACTAATTAACACCAAAAACGTGTTTTTTCGATTTTATTTTTTTCCGAGCGTCAGTTAACTTTTAAAAATCTGAAAAAATTCAGAGAGATGTATATATAGGTCCCAAATAACCATGATTTTTTCAGATTATGCTAATTTAAATTGTGCTCTAAAAAAATTCCTAAAGATTTGTATTGATTTTTTAAATTGGTTCCCTATCAATGGCTAACTTCCAATACCATTATTTTTTTGTATTTTTTTTCGCTCTTTCGATTTCCATTATAAAAACTGTGATAAAATGGAGTGGAACACCATCAAAAATCAAATAAACCGTTTTTTTCTTCATTTTTGTCATGTTCTTTTATTCAAGCGTCAAAAATAACCCCAAGAATCGAATCAGTACATAAAAAAATCCTCTAGAATAAAGTAAAAATATAAAAATCGTCATAACCAACTTAATACCAACGAAAAAAATTCTATATTAATCGTTTAAAACCATGTAAACAACGATTTAGCCTAAGAAATAACTCCATAAATCAATTTAGTGCATCTAAAAATCTCCTAAAATACAGAAAAAAATATAAAACTTCTTAAAACTTCTTACACCAACGAAGAAAATCTGTATTAATCGTATGAAGCGATGATAAGCGTGATTTAGCCTAAAAGTAAGTCCATAAATCGATTCAGCGCATATAGAAAGTTCTACAATACTGTTAATACTCGTATATAAAAAACCGTTAGTACTCCCTGTATATGTAGCTAATAAGAAATTGAGTGTAACAGACAGAATTGGTAATTTTATAGTCAACAAGTGATACTCAAAGTATATAGATTACGAAATATGTGCAGAATTGACCCGCATGTCGGCGCCCGAGCGAAGCGATGGTGAAAAGTCGCACGAGCCAATAATCACTTACACACCAGTTTTATATAGTATTTTACAGCAAGAGGGCCTAAAATTGGCATTATAGTTGCCATATTTTGAGGTTAGAGTGCTATAAATATACTTAATTAGAATCAAAATTACATTAAGTATGTCTGTATTTATATGCAAACGAGCACATTCGATATTTATGTTTATAGAATATTTATTCAGCACTTCCACAGTTTACGCTCACATGAGTGTACGAGTAATTCATATCAGCTGGCAATTAATAATTTAATTTATTAATTTACTAATTCAATTTATTAATTTAATTACTTTAAATATTTTTAATTTTTGTAATTTGATTTTCACTTATTTATCAATTTAATAATTAATTATTTAGTTGTAACTATAAGTATATTTGCATTGTCAGATGATAGATTTTTCTGTCTCTACTATATATTATACTTAATATACACGTGTACACGTGTAATATACACGTGTATACACTGACACTATAAATATAATAACTTTATCTGTTGACGGTGCAAGTAACTAAAAAATTAATTAAAAAGGAGCAAAAATAAATGTATAAATTGAATTATAAAATCACTTACCGATTGAGAAAAAGATAAAAATAATATTTGAACTCGAGAAACATCACATTTAGCGACCCAAGTGGTTTTTTTGGCCATTTTTTTAGGTAACCTTTTAATGTTGTGTATAAAATATGTAAACATTTGTAATAAATGAATTATTTTGTTTTCCAATATGAAAAGGAAAAAATATATCATTAAATTAAATTGTCTCAATTACATTTTTAAATAGAAGAATTTTTAATAAAATATATAATGAGGACTTCGATGGTTTCATATAAATAGTTGTTATTCATTGGTTGTTCTTTTATTCACAACATTTATTTCTAAGAAATGCAATTAATTTTAAAAAAATATTGTTTCGGCTTTTAAGTATGAACAAAGGCATACATTTTTTATAAATCAATCACAAATGTACAAAAACATGGTGTATTGGATCAGTATTGGATCAGTATTGGTACAATACTAGATTTTTTTTACATTTAGATAAATGTTGCTGAAAAATAATTCTTAATTAATTGAACAACATTGAACTTTTAACATTTCTTTTACCGAATAGTTTTAATATAGAGCAAATTCGGGAAAAATAAAAATGAAATAGTTCTTGCAACTAGGGTGATATTGCCCAATTCTATTGTTTTCCAAATATATGACATTACATATAATACATATCTTCAATTCTTGAGATAATTTCTAATGTAGCATATGAATCTAATATTAATTTTAATGTGATTTTTAATATAAAATTACAATATTATATTCTAATATTTCTGATTAGAAAAAATAATATTATTGTAGTTTTTTTAATATTCATGTATGTTTAAATAAACCAAATAATTATTTATTCAATCAACTAAATTTTTTTGTTTTATGTTAAGAAGGCGACGACAGAAACCTCGATTGATAGAACGTGACGTTCTGTTTGAAATTCTAACCTCAAAAATTAAAGTTTGATACCTCTCTATTATAAATGCAAAATGTAATGATTTTGAATATAATATGTCCAAAACTAATATCGGCGCGAAGCGCAGCTCGATCGCTAGTTATTTAAATTACAACTATTGTTCTTACTTATCGTATAGTGTTCTATTATAAAACATCTTTTTAAGTATATGCTTAATAATTATAGCTCATTTGTTTCTATCTTTTTTATCTACTGCTCACTAATTCCTATATCCAGATGTTATCCCACTTTTGGCTGACATTTGAATTAGAATTTTTCCACTTAAGGAGTAAAGTATCATTTTTTGCGGAGTCCAGGTGTGCACAACATTAATAGTTATTGTTGAGATTATATAATAGCATCTATCTCTTTACACAAATAAGATAAAGATTTCTCATTGCAAATAGCTGGGTTATCATAATTTTTATATTTTAACTACGAGTATATTCTAAGAGATTTTTTTATGAACTGAATTGATTTATGGAGTTACTTTTAGGCTAAACCACGCTTATTATCGTTTCATACGACTAATATAGAGTTTCTTCAGTGGTGTAAGGTAAGTTATAAGAAGTTTTATATTTTTTCTGTATTTTACGAGATATTTGATGCACCAAATCGATTTATGAAGTTATTTTTTAAGCTAAATCGTTATTTACACGGTTTTACACCATTAATATTGATTTTTTTTCGTTGGTATTAGGTTGGTTATGACAATTTTTATATTTTTACTTTATTCTAGAGGATTTTCTTATGCGTTGATTCGATTTTTGGGGTTATTTTTGACGCTTGGATAAAAGAACATGCCAAAAATGAAGAAAAAAACGGTTTTTTTGATTTTTGATGGTGTTCCATCCCATTTTATCACAGTTTTTATAATGGAAATCGAAAGAGCGAAAGAAAATACAAAAAGTAATGGTATTGGAAGTTAGCCATTGATAGGGAACCAATTTAAAAAATCAATACAAATCTTTAGGTATTTTTTTAGAGCACAATTTAAATTAGCATAATCTGAAAAAATTCATGGTTATTTGGGACCTACATATACATCTCTCTGAATTTTTTCAGATTTTTAAAAGTTAACTGACACTCGGAAAAAAATAAAATCGAAAAAACACGTTTTTGGTGTTAATTAGTCATGGGAAAGGTATTATGGTCTAAAAATTTAGCGCAGAAGTTCTTTTTACATGTTCTATCGACCAGTAAAGTTAGTTTGTCGATTACGTTGGAGGCAATTTTAACATGCTTATCCGGCTATAGCCTTTTACGTTATTTTGAAGGGCGTCTGCCCCCCCCCTCCACACCCCATCCACCTACCCCTCCACCTACTCCTCCACATACCCCACCACCTACCTACCCCACTATAACTAATCTCTTATAGATATGTTGCTGAAAATTGTATATACGGGAGATCGAGATTCACTGATTAGGAATCTGAACTCAGATTTTGAAAATTCAAAATAGCGGAACGAAAATGTCTGCCGCATATTGAAATATTACTGAATTTTTCTGAAAATTGTATATGTATACAAGATTTCTGGATTCGATTATTACGAATCTGAACTTAGATTTTAAAAATTGAAAATGGCGGCAAAATATTTAAATAATACTGGATTTCGCTAATAATTGTATTTAGGGGATTTCTAGCTTACGAATCTCAACTCAGATTTTCAGAATTCAAAATGGCGGATCGAAGATGTCGGCCACATATTGAAATATTACTGTATTTTGTTGAAAATTGTATATAAGGAGTTTTTGGAGTCGCTTATTACAAATCTGAACTCATTGTCAGATTAAAAACATTCAAAATGGCGGATTCAAAGATGGTGGTCAAATATTGAAATATTATTAGATTTTACTGAAATTTGTATTACCTTAATACGGGATTTTTGGTTTCGCTGATTAGGAATCTGAACATATATTGTGATAATTCAGACTGGTGGACGCAAGATCGCTAACAAAAATTGAAATTTTACTCGATTTTGCTGAAAATTGTATATAAGGAATATATGAATTCGCAGACTACGAATCCCAACTCAGATTTTCAGAATTCAAAATGACTGATCGAAGATGGAGGCGAAATATTCTAAAACTACTCGATTTTGCTGTAAATTGTATATAAGGGGTAACTGGATTCGCTGATTACGAATCCCAAATCAGATTTTCAGAAATCAAAATGGCTGATCGAAGATGGAGGCGAAATATTCAAAAACTACTGGAATTTGCTGAAAATTGTATATAAGGGGTATGTGGATTCGCTGATTACGAATCATAACTCAGATTTTCAGAATTCAAAATGGCTGATGGAAGATGTAGGCAAAATATTCAAATACTACTGGATTTGCTGAAAATTGTATAAAAGGGATTTCTGGATTCGCTAGTTACGAATCTGAACTCAGATTTTGAAAATACAAAATAGCGGATTCGAGAATGGTGGTCAAATATTGAAATATTATTGGATTTTGCTGAAAATTGTATATACGGAATTTTTGGTTTCGCTGATTACGAATCTGAACATATATTGTGAAAATTCAGACTGGTGGACCCAAGATCGCTAACAAAAATTTAAATTTTACTCGAGTTTGCTAAAAATTGTCTACAGTGGGTTTCCGGTTTCGCCAATTAGGAATCGTAACTCAGATTTTGAAAATTGAAAATAGAGGACACAAGATGGATGCCAAAAATTGAATTATTACTGGATTTTGTTGAAAATTGTATATAACGGGAATCTGGATTCGCTGATTACAAATCGCAAATCAGATTTTCAGAATTCAAAATGGCTGAACGAAGATGGGGGCGAAATATTCAAAAACTACTGGAATTTACTGAAAATTGTATATACGGGGTATGTGGATTCGCTTATTACGAATCACAACTCAGATTTTCAGAATTCAAAATGGCTGATCGAAGATGGAGGCAAAATATTCAAAAATTACTGGAATTTGCTGAAAATTGTATATAAGGGGTATGTGGATTCGCTGATTACGAATCACAACTCAGATTTTCAGAATTCAAAATGGCGGATTCGAAGATGGTGGTCAAATATTGAAATACTATTGGATTTTGCTGAAAATTGTATATACCGGATTTTTGGTTTCGCTGATTATGAATCTGAACATATGTTTTGAAAATTCAGTCTGGTGGACCCAAGATGACTAACAAAAATTGAAATTTTACTCGAGTTTGCTAAAAATTGTCTACAGTGGGTTTCGGATTCGGCAATTAGGAATCGTAACTCATATTTTGAAAATTCAAAATAGAGGACCCAAGATGGCTTCCAAAAATTGAAATATTACTAGATTTTGCTGAAAATTGTATATACGGGATTTCTGAATTCGATTATGACGGATCTGAACTAAGATTTTAAAAATTCAAGATAGCAGCAAAATATTTAAATTATACTGGCTTTTGCTAAAAATTGTATATAGGAGGTTTCTATATTCGCTGATTATGAATCTGAACTCAGATTTTCAGAATTCAAAATGGCTGATCGAAGATGGAGGCCAAATATTCAAATATTATTGGATTTTGCTGAAAATTGTATATAGGCGTATCTGGATCCGCTGATTATGAATTCGAACTCAGAGTTTAGAATTCAAAATGGCGCATCGAAGATGGAGACCAAATATTCAAATATCACTGGATTTCGCTGAAAATTGTATATAGGGAACCCATCTGGATTCGCTGATTACGAATCTGAACTCATATTTTGCCAATTCAAAATGGCTGTCAAATATTGAAATATTGCTGAATTTTACAATTGTATATGGGAAATTTCTGGATTCGCATGATGATGAATCAGAATTCAGATTATGAAACTTCAAAATGGCATACCCAAGATGGCGGCCAAAAATTGAACTTTTCTGTTTTGCTAAAAATTGAATATACTGAATTTCTGGATTCGCTGATTGCGAATATGAACTCAGATTTTAAAAATTCAAAATGGCAGCATTATATTGAAATAATATTGGATTTTGCAAAAAAATTGTATGTATGGGGTTTCCGAATTAGCTGATTACGAATCTGAACTCAGATATTGAAAATTCAAAATGGCGGAACGAAAATGTCTGCCACGTATTGAAATATTACTGAATTTTGCTGAAAATTGTATATACACGGAAAGAAGCATTCAGAGCTATAGGCCGTGAGTTATAACAGACAGCGCGACATTCAGGCATGTCAACGATGGTCTCTAGGCAACGCTATACGGAGTGACTGCCGCAGTCGTCAGACGTGCCACTCACGCTTGCCGCCCTGCGCGTTAAAGCTTGAACTCAGTGATAGTCACGGCCTACAGCCGTGTCACGCGAGCACCGTTCATCGAAATGACCACAGTCACAGTCATAGACGCATATGTCACGACATTCGGCGATGCTATATGGCACGCTATTTTTTTCTCGCGTGTCACGGGCTACAGCTGTGAATTCTTCTTTCCGTATATGGGATTTCTGGATTCGATTATGACGGATCTGAACTCAGATTTTAAAGATTCAAAATGGCGGCAAAATATTTAAATTATACTGGCTTTTGCTAAAAATTGTATATAGGAGGTTTATATATTCGCTGATTACGAATCTGAACTCAGATTTTCAGAATTCAAAATGGCGGATCGAAGATGGAGGACAAATATTCAAACATTGATGGATTTTGCTGAAAATTATATGTACGGGATTTCTAGATTGGATGATTACGAATCTGAACTCAGATTTTCAGAATTCCAAATTGCCAATCGATAATGGCTGTTGCATATTGAAATATTACTGGATTTTGCTGAAAATTGTATATACGGGATTTCTGGATTCGATTATTACGAATCTGAACTCAGATTTTAAAAATTGAAAATGGCTGCAAAATATTTAAGTAATACTGGATTTTGCTAATAATTTTATGTAGGGGATTTCTAGATTACGAATCTCAACTCAGATTTTCAGAATTCAAAATGGCGGATCTAAGATGTCGGACACATATTGAAATATTATTGGATTTTGCTGAAAATTTTAATTCAAACTGGTAGACCTAAGATGACTAACAAAAATTGAAATTTTACTCGAGTTTGTTAAAAATTGTATATAGTGAGTTTCCGGATTCGCTGATTAGGAATCTGAACTCAGATTTTGTAAATATAAAGTGGCGGCCAAAAATTGAAATATTACTGGATTTTATAATGAATAAGTTACAAATAAAATCAGAGCTGATGCTACACACACACACACACACACACACACATATATATATATATATTTATGTTTTATGTTAGTTTCCAGGATATTCCAGATGTTTAACGTTGGTTTCGGGGACATTTGTTAGTTTTGGGCACAGTCCCTGAATCTACATATGTTTAACGTCAGTTTTGAGGACATCGGCCCCCATAAGAGACATTATTTCTTTAGTCACGTATAGGTATACAGTAACATGGGGTTCTGGGAACTAACATTATACAAGTTTATATATATATATATATATATATTATAATGGTGTACTTACGTTCGACTAGGTACAGCGCTATTGAAGTTCTCTCCAACAATTATTATTTTCCAATCAAGCTATGATTAAGCATGCAGATATGTGTATTCAATTACGGGTGATCGGAAAGGAAGTGGAACGTCTAAAGTCGTTAAATGATCACATTTATTGTAAATAAAAATAAAGCAGAGAAAAAATATATTAACACGAATGGTCTGATATGTTGAGCGCCAGCTGGGGCATTCCCCCAGCAGTCTAATCCTAAGTTTCGGTAACTAACTGAACAACGCGATGCACTGACTAAGCTGTTTCGGTTGAGTGCAAGACGGGACGCAGAATCAAGCGCGACGCTCGCGAGTAAGCTTTTCGATAGGGTTTCGGTACGTTTCGACACGGTACGCGGACGACACAAGGATGCTATGATTTTCCCCGGCTCTAGGTGACGGCCAGAGTCCGTGCGCACGACGCGAGAGAGAGCCGCTAGTATGCAGTGGCCACTGTCGATAACAACTTACCAGCTCGAAGGTGGGGCGAGTGCCAGACTACAGCAAGCCGCTGGTGGTCGTGATGATGTTGGGCAGGGCAGCAGGTGCGACGGTGGAACGGCGCAGAGCAGGCGGCTGCTGGGTAACGCGCCATGGTTGGTGGTGACGGCGTGGCGTGTGGCACAGGCGGCTCGTCTCTTCCATTACGGCTTTCGTCGTCAGCTCGAGCGACCAGTTGGTGGAGCGGACGATGGTGGGGAGCAGATCTATTCCTTTTTCGACGGACGACACACTGTGCGCGTATACGGTACATAAAAAAAACGGCGTGACATAGGCAGGACTATATTGCGCGTGCTGCGGTCCACAATGGACGGACGAACGAGCCAAGTCCCTGCGAGCAAGCGCCATCACTCGTTCTTGTTCGGGTACTAGGCTCTCTCTCTTTCTCGCTCTCCCATGACACAAGTGACGGCAGCGCGCAGCCTGTGTTTACGTGCGCGCATGCCCCGGTGTTCTGCACGACGACGACGATAACAACGTGATTTCCTGACGGAGATTCTGGTGAAACAATGAAGGAGAGATAGGTGAAGCCCTCACAGGGTGTGCAGGGCCTCCATCAGCTGTACTCTCCACCTCTGCAAACACATGGTACATCAACGGAGGAGGTTAGGTTCTTCTACTCTACCTGATCAAGAGTATAGGTGAATCTAGGGAGGATCAGTACGTTACTCTCATATCTTCTTGTTCTGTTATTCATTTACAATCTTATTTTGTTGCAGGCCACAAGTAAACGGACAGCGAGGGCTGAGCTGCACAAACACTCCCTACAGGTGCAGCTGTTCACTTGCAAGTGTACTTCTAGAGTGCAGCCTCGCTTATCCCTAAAGCGACAACATCCATTTTCATCTTGACAAGAGATACAAGGTACATTCCATTCCTATTTATCTGGTGTTATGCAAATGTCACATTATCTTTGTTTATTTGCAGGTGTGAGAAGCAGGGTCGCAGAGGCAGAGTCGACACGAGGCCGGTTGCGCTTTTGCGACACTTGCTTTTGGTTTCTAAAGGAGTTTTCCGATTCAGTTTTATTTGTTCTACCAGTCTTGTTTCGATAGTACCAATTTTCTACGTTAACTAACAATCTTTTCCTCTTACAGGTTTCCATCAGAGTTGCCGTCTCCCTATGTCAGGGAGAAATCGAGAGGGGAGTGAGCCTAGCCCATTCGCATCGCAGCAGCATCATTTAGTATGAGGGATGGCAGGAGCTACGTCATCTTCAGCAGGAGCAGGGCATGGTTGCAGCACGAGGAGCTCACAATGCTCCTCTACAAGAGTGCTGTCTTCGCTTCTAGGGCAGTTTACATGTAACAGTGTAATAATGAGAGTTAGGGTGACGCATGGGTTGCTTGTGCCCTCTTCTGCCAAACATTTCCTCCATGAACTATAGATTTTTCTGTTCTGGATGCTTAGCCAGAAAAGAACCCTTATAGCCGTGGCTGGGGTTTTCCTATATTTTTCCACTTAATTGTAATGTTCAAAAGTGAGTTACAATATATATATATATATATATATATATATATATATATATATATATATATATATACACGGTGACCCATTTTAATCGCTACACCCGGATTTTTCGGATCCTAAGACAGATAGGAAAAAATGATTCAGACAAAAGTTGTAGGGGACGAAGGGGGCCAAACGATGGTCCTAACAGCTTTGACCTTGAACTTGACCTTCAAGGTTATTTCAAGGTCAAGTGGTTTTTTTTTAATAGGAACACCTATTTTTGACCCCGGATTCGGAAAGAGCGGGAAATTTTACGTTCAAAATCATATTGAGACATTTTTTTCAAGGTCATTTCAAGGTCATTTCAAGGCCAAATGAAGGTCGAACTCCGAAAAATCCATTTTAAGTCGTTTTTTCCATGAGTCACAGGCTTAAGTGGTTCAAACTGATCGTAGGTTTAATAGGAAACCCACACACCCAAAACTTTCACATCCTAGTAAACAAATATCAAACTTGCACATCCGAACCCCATGCTCTTCATAGCCTCACATGCTAAACTGTTACACCAGACATCCCCAGTCCCACACATCTCTACCCCATGTCTGATGTTTGTTTAACGGAAACTTCAAGATCATTAAAGCTTCTGTTGTAAATGTGTCAACCTTACGTTTAGCGCTACCCAGAAACAACGACGTGGACGTAGTAAGGATTGTTTCCTTTGGGGTGCTTGATTAAAGTGAGTCCCCTTGCCTCTCACTGTTCAGGGTGCTTGATTTAAGTGAGTCCATTCGCCTCTCACTGATCGGGGTGCTTGATTAAAGTGAGTCCCCTTGCCTCTCACTGTTCAGGGTGCTTGATTTAAGTGAGTCCCTTCGCCTCTCACTGATCGGGGTGCTTGATTAAAGTGAGTCCCCTTGCCTCTCACTGTTCAGGGTGCTTGATTTAAGTGAGTCCCTTCGCCTCTCACTGATCAGGGTGCTTGATTAAAGTGAGTCCCCTTGCCTCTCACTGTTCAGGGTGCTTGATTTAAGTGAGTCCCTTCGCCTCTCACTTATGTGTTTATCTAACCTCGAAGAAAATGTTCGAAATTACGACCATTTGCTTCCAGGCACATAGTCAAACGCCTTTGGAAGTGGCGAACGGTGTTTAGCAAAGTTTGCTTTGGAATGGCAGCGCATGCTCGACGAATTCTGTCCATCATGTCTACTCTTGTGGTGGGCCTTTCCTCAAAAACGGCATTTTTTAAATACCCCCATAAGTAAAAATCTGGTGATGTAAGATCTGGTGAGCAAGCAGGCCATTCAACCGGACCACCTCGACCAATCCATCTGTTACCATACTGCTCATTCAAAAAAGTCCTGACAATTCGAGCGAAATGTGGTGTTGCGCCGTCCTGCTGGAGCCACATTCTTCGTCGCGTTTCTAAGTCAACATCTTCCATCAAATCAGGTAGTTCATCTCTTATTAGCGTTAAGTACGTGTGTTGATTAACATTTTCTTCGAAAAAATAAGGGCCAATCACACATCCATTAATAATCCCACACCATACCATAATACTCCATCGTCTTTGATGGTTTACAGTTCTGACCCAATGAGGATTAACATCAGACCAGTAATGACAATTATGTCTATTCAATTCCCCATCACTTTGAAATTTTGCCTCATCAGAAAAAAGAACAAAATTAAAAAGGTCTGGATCATTTTCTATCATTTGTAAAGCCCATTGGCAAAACACAATACGCTGTTGAAAATGAGCAAACTGTAGCTCTTGGATCAGAGTAATATGATACGCATGATATCTAAGCACCTTCATAATTCTTAAAAATGTACTTTTTGGAAGACCGATTTCCCTTTCGATTCGACGAGCGCTTATCTGTGGGTCAAGATGAATTATTGCCAGAATAGTCACAACCCGATTATCATTTTCATCATATTGATGGCGCCTACGTTGACGAACCATGTGTCCACCACGAGCTCTTTGAGTTAAACGTCTGATAGCCATAGCGTCAGGGTGTCGTCTGTCTGGATAGCGTTCAGCATAAACTCTTGCTGCAGCGCGATAATTACTTCGGCTTTCTCCTAAAGCCAACATCATGTCAACGATCTCGTTGGGCGGATAGTCAGCCATTTCAGAGCCAGCTATTAATTACTATTAAATTTGAATAGTGAAATGGTATAAAAAATATTAATAATTATAATATTTGCCCGTATACGGTCGCGACCAAAAAAGAAAAATGTTCCTAAATTATGGTAACTTTATCTGACTAAGTGTATTTGCTAAAAGTACTCCGATTGTCACACTTTTGTAATTGTAAGTTTTATAATAAAGTAATAATCATTAAATTATTTCTAATTTGAACTGCACATAATACTAAAACTTGCTTTTATTTTAAATATTGTGAATTATTGCCGTTCAAACTTGAGAAATACTAATATTGATAATGTAATCATTAAAGGCACATTTACAAATAATTTCTGTTCCGTCAAGATTTTTGTACAAAAAAGAAATGTTGTATCTTTATTCTTTTGAAAGTTATGACTTTTCTTTTTAAACAATGACATTTTTTACAGCTCATATCTTTAATTTACTCATAACTTTTAAAAGAATAAAGATACAACATTTCTTTTTGTACAAAAATCTTGACGGAACAGAAATTATTTGTAAATGTGCCTTTAATGATTACATTATCAATATTAGTATTTCTCAAGTTTGAACGGCAATAATTCACAATATTTAAAATAAAAGCAAGTTTTAGTATTATGTGCAGTTCAAATTAGAAATAATTTAATGATTATTACTTTATTATAAAACTTACAATTACAAAAGTGTGACAATCGGAGTACTTTTGGCAAATACACTTAGTCAGATAAAGTTACCATAATTTAGGAACATTTTCTTTTTTGGTCGCGACCGTATACGGGCAAATATTATAATTATTAATATTTTTTATACCATTTCACTATTCAAATTTAATAGTAATTAATAGCTGGCTCTGAAATGGCTGACTATCCGCCCAACGAGATCGTTGACATGATGTTGGCTTTAGGAGAAAGCCGAAGTAATTATCGCGCTGCAGCAAGAGTTTATGCTGAACGCTATCCAGACAGACGACACCCTGACGCTATGGCTATCAGACGTTTAACTCAAAGAGCTCGTGGTGGACACATGGTTCGTCAACGTAGGCGCCATCAATATGATGAAAATGATAATCGGGTTGTGACTATTCTGGCAATAATTCATCTTGACCCACAGATAAGCGCTCGTCGAATCGAAAGGGAAATCGGTCTTCCAAAAAGTACATTTTTAAGAATTATGAAGGTGCTTAGATATCATGCGTATCATATTACTCTGATCCAAGAGCTACAGTTTGCTCATTTTCAACAGCGTATTGTGTTTTGCCAATGGGCTTTACAAATGATAGAAAATGATCCAGACTTTTTTAATTTTGTTCTTTTTTCTGATGAGGCAAAATTTCAAAGTGATGGGGAATTGAATAGACATAATTGTCATTACTGGTCTGATGTTAATCCTCATTGGGTCAGAACTGTAAACCATCAAAGACGATGGAGTATTATGGTATGGTGTGGGATTATTAATGGATGTGTGATTGGCCCTTATTTTTTCGAAGAAAATGTTAATCAACACACGTACTTAACGCTAATAAGAGATGAACTACCTGATTTGATGGAAGATGTTGACTTAGAAACGCGACGAAGAATGTGGCTCCAGCAGGACGGCGCAACACCACATTTCGCTCGAATTGTCAGGACTTTTTTGAATGAGCAGTATGGTAACAGATGGATTGGTCGAGGTGGTCCGGTTGAATGGCCTGCTTGCTCACCAGATCTTACATCACCAGATTTTTACTTATGGGGGTATTTAAAAAATGCCGTTTTTGAGGAAAGGCCCACCACAAGAGTAGACATGATGGACAGAATTCGTCGAGCATGCGCTGCCATTCCAAGGCAAACTTTGCTAAACACCGTTCGCCACTTCCAAAGGCGTTTGACTATGTGCCTGGAAGCAAATGGTCGTAATTTCGAACATTTTCTTCGAGGTTAGATAAACACATAAGTGAGAGGCGAAGGGACTCACTTAAATCAAGCACCCTGAACAGTGAGAGGCAAGGGGACTCACTTTAATCAAGCACCCCGATCAGTGAGAGGCGAAGGGACTCACTTAAATCAAGCACCCTGAACAGTGAGAGGCAAGGGGACTCACTTTAATCAAGCACCCCGATCAGTGAGAGGCGAAGGAGCTCACTTAAATCAAGCACCCTGAACAGTGAGAGGCAAGGGGACTCACTTTAATCAAGCACCCCGATCAGTGAGAGGCGAAGGGACTCACTTAAATCAAGCACCCTGAACAGTGAGAGGCAAGGGGACTCACTTTAATCAAGCACCCCAAAGGAAACAATCCTTACTACGTCCACGTCGTTGTTTCTGGGTAGCGCTAAACGTAAGGTTGACACATTTACAACAGAAGCTTTAATGATCTTGAAGTTTCCGTTAAACAAACATCAGACATGGGGTAGAGATGTGTGGGACTGGGGGATGTCTGGTGTAACAGTTTAGCATGTGAGGCTATGAAGAGCATGGGGTTCGGATGTGCAAGTTTGATATTTGTTTACTAGGATGTGAAAGTTTTGGGTGTGTGGGTTTCCCTATTAAACCTACGATCAGTTTGAACCACTTAAGCCTGTGACTCATGGAAAAAACGACTTAAAATGGATTTTTCGGAGTTCGACCTTCATTTGGCCTTGAAATGACCTTGAAATGACCTTGAAAAAAAATGTCTCAATATGATTTTGAACGTAAAATTTCCCGCTCTTTCCGAATCCGGGGTCAAAAATAGGTGTTCCTATTAAAAAAAAAACACTTGGCCTTGAAATAACCTTGAAGGTCAAGTTCAAGGTCAAAGCTGTTAGGACCATCGTTTGGCCCCCTTCGTCCCCTACAACTTTTGTCTGAATCATTTTTTCCTATCTGTCTTAGGATCCGAAAAATCCGGGTGTAGCGATTAAAATGGGTCACCGTGTATGTGTGTGTATAATATTATTATCCAGGACTCCTCTAGGTTTTCTGCAATATCAGGGGGTAAGCGCGGCGCTTCGCACCGCCATTGTCTACAATAAAAACATCCCTCAGGTTATTTACTTTCGCAGCGACGCCTGCTTCCGGAAAAAACATTGTAAATTAATGTAAAGTACGGAAAAACCTGTTGTGAAAGTGATCCTAAATGTTCTGGAAACTAACGTTAAACATATACACTTCCCAGGACATGTCCCCAAAACTAACAAATGTTCTGGAAACTAACGTTACACATAATGAATGTCTTGAATACTAGCGTTACACACACACACACACACACACATATATATATATATATATATATATATATAATTATCACTTAACCCCTTTATGGAGCCCATCCCTGTATATTAGTACCTACGCCCAGAGTTCTCGTATACAAGTGACTAAAGAAATAATCCCTCTCTGGGTATAGAAACTGTAGATCGGGCTCCATAAACGCCGTATAAGAATATTTTATGGGACCCGGGCTCCATAAAAGAAAACGGGCTCCATAAATATGCTCATGTGTATAAAAGGGCTCCATAAATCTGGTAAAAGAAATGTATATATATATAAACTTGTATAACGTTAGTTCCCAGGACCCCATGTTACTGTATACCTATACGTGACTAAAGAAATAATGTCTCTTATGGGGGCTGATGTCCTCAAAACTGACGTTAAACATATGTAGATTCAGGGACTGTCCCCAAAACTAACAAATGTCCCCGAAACCAACGTTAAACATCTGGAATGTCCTGGAAACTAACATAAAACATAAATATATATATATATATACTAGGGGGGGGTACCCCCTACTTGCCCCGCTCGTCAACCCCCAATTGGAATTTTGAAAATGTATCAATTGTAATCTAGAATGTAATATGTTAAATTTAGTGTTTATTTCTATTTTCCCAAATAAATTTCATTTTTTAATTGAGTATACTTTGATTCAGTAATTTATAATATATCCCACCACTGTGTTACCGTTATAGGCACATTAATATTTTTTAATTTTTTTTTATAATTTTCTCAGTTCATTTGTCTCTGTCTGTGTTGCTGTCTCTGACTCATTGATGTAAAAAGACGGTTTTTTTCAACAGGTCATGCGACCACCTTTTAGACCGTCCCGTGACAATTCGAACCGTCTAAAATAGAGTTCAAAATTTTTAAACGTAAAAAGACCGTCTTTTTTAAAAAGGTTTGGTCATAAGCTCGCCACAAACAAAATGGTCTAAATGATACCCTCTGCATCTATATAGATGTAAAAAGACCGTCTTTTTATTTTTGGTGTGTGACCCAGTCACATTTGCGATAAAATGTTAGTTATATATTAATAAACTTAAATATATTGTTATGTGTTCGTCTACCATCATCGAACATAAGAACGAAAGCGTTGCTAAGCGATAAATTTGTTGTTGTTCTCGACTCGATTTAGTTTTCAGTTTTTATTAATTGACTCGAGAGTTTTTTATCAATAAGATTTCAAATCGTGTTTATGATCTTGAATAAAGTTATATGTTATTCTTTTATAATGATGATTATTATTGGTTATTGTATGTGTGTGTGAATGTAACATTTTGGGGGCCCCTCCGGGATTGTGAGGAGAAATGGACGGATTTAACAAGTCAGCGAGAACGACGCGTACACCGCCACATGTACCCTTTCAAACGAAGACCAGAGCACAAACTGCTGCTGAGGCTGCTACTGCTGCTGCCGAAGTTGCTACTGCTGCGGTCAATATCAACGACACCGATACCATCACTGCTACTGAAAATTTAAATAAACATCAAACAGGTACAGTTCACCCTGCAATTTCTGATCCAATTCTCGTCGATTTAAGTCCACCTGGTGACTCGCACTCGACGACTGGCGCACGCTCGGTAACTGATGCGCACGTGATGATGACCGATGACTCATCGACGGTGGCTGACGTCCTACCGATGATCGGTGTAACCCAGCCTACTCTTCTTCGTGAAACGCTATTGGAACTCAATGAGGCTAGAACTCAAATCGATATTTACCGAGAATGACTCGAAAAGTTGGAAGCCGATCGTGAGGCTGAACATCAACGACGTGAACAACTTGAAGCGAGACTCCAACATCACATCACCGAGGAGAAACACCTCGCAATGGAGTTACGGGTACGCGACGATGAAGTAATCGAGCATCAGCGTACCATCGATGAACTGCGGGCAGAGCGACTCTCTCCAGGAACAACATGCTCAGCATCATCAAAAATTAAACCAGATGAGTACAACCCAACATTCCAATACATAAACAACAGCAACAACAAACGTGGTTTACACGAGTAACAGAAACACTCAGTCAATTAGGTTAGGTGATAATTCATTTAGAAACACAGGATCAGTTGTTAAAAATTCGGTTACACCTGTCAATTTAGGGTTAGGTTATAACCTAAAATCTGATATTTATGATGGTACAACTCCTCTATCTGAGTATTTGAATCAGTTCAATTTAATTGGAAGGTCTAACAGTTGGAATGATGAAAAAAAGATAATAGTTTTAGCTGCTTCTTTGCGTAATAACGCAAAAAGCGTTTTGAGTAGCTTTAAGGATACTTTGGATTTGAATACCTTGTTAGAAAAATTAGAGGCACGTTTCGGTGAACATTTAGGATCAAGTAGTTACTCTTTATTCCAAAATAGGCGGCAAAAGCCGGGGGGGGGGTCTTCCTACATTAGCAGCTGATGTAGAGAAGTTAGCAACATTAGCATATCCTAAATGTTCATTAGAGGTACAAGATAAGATAGCTTGTTCCCAATTTATTATCGGTATTTACAATATAGGAGCTAGGGAAACGCTTCAATTAGAGCGCATAACCTCTCTTAAGGTTGCTCTTGCGCGAGCTTTAGAAGTAAAAGTTATTAAGGAACAAAATAGGAACTCAATTTCACAACAGAATATCAAAGGTTCTCAAAGCACCCAAAAATTTTCAGGAAAGAGTCAGATTAGTGGTAAAGACGTTCAGAAACAGGATCAGCCATTCAATCATCAAGAATGGTTGAAAAATCTTGAGTGTTGGGGCTGTCATAAGAAAGGACACACACGCTCTCAATGTCCAGAACAGGGAAACTAGATCATGTCAAACTTTCAGGAGCGAGTTTGACATTTAATAAACAGGCTCCTAATCACGATGCTGTTGAACCTGATGGTTCGAGCACCCGTGTTTGTAGGGTTCTTCGAAATTTAAAGGCTTTCGAGTTTGATGGTAGTGTGGATAAGAAATCATGTATTTTAAAAATAGATTCATGTTCAGATGTGACCATTTTAAATTCTAAATTTATTGAGCCACGCTGTCATCGCATTCCCCTTGATGGACCAAATTTGAAATATTCTACTGGTGAAGATGTTCCTATCAAGTTTAAAACAATTGTCCGAATTGATTTAGGCCAGCATTCAGTTCAAATTATCGTTTTTGTTGCTGATATTACTGACGATTGTATACTTGGGTGTGATTTTTTGAGTAAAACTGGAATTACAGAATCAATAAATAAAATTTTCCAAAATACCCCAAGTACAATTGACAGTAATACTGACGAGCCGGGATGTTGTAGGATTATGGAATGGGCTAAGGAGTTGCCAGATTTGTTGAAAGATGTCTTCAAAGATAATTCCGAGAATTTAGATTCGTCACAGAAACAGAAATTTGTCCAGCTTTTAGTTAATTTCCAGGATATTTTCGAAGATGATGATGTTTCAGGCAAGTGTAATCTTGTTGAAAACGAAATTGAACTTAATGATCCTCGTCCTATCAAACAACCGGTTCGTCCTCTTCCTTTTCATTAATCAGATGATTAATGACATGCAAAAACAAGGGGTTATCGAAGAATCTTCTAGTTCTTGGTATTCTCCAGTAGTATTGAAAAAGAAAAAAGATGGCACTTGGAGATTTTGCGTAGATTTCCGAAAATTAAATGACAGGACGATTAAAGATTCATATCCATTACCTAGGATTGACCAAACTCTAGATAAATTAGCTGGTAAGTCTTGGTTCTCGACTTTAGATCTTAAAAGCGGGTATTGGCAGGTTAAGATTCGCCCTGAAGATAGAGAAAAGACAGCTTTTTCAATTGGTAATGGTTTATGGCAGTTCATCGTTATGGCTTTTGGATTATGCAATGCTCCAGCTATTTTCGAACGATTGATGGAGAAAATACCTCGGGATCTTTTAAATGATATATGTTTAATTTATCTAGATGATGTTATGGTTATGGCTAAATCGTTCGATGAGATGCTGGATAATTTGCGTACGATTTTTGTAAAAATTCGAAATGCCAATTTGAAACTGAATAAAAAGAAATGTACTTTCTTTCAATGCGAGGTTGAGTACTTAGGACACATTGTCTTAGAAAAGGGCATAAAGACGGATCCTAAAAAAATAGAGGCTATAATTAATTGGCCAATTCCTTCATGTAAAGAACAAGTAAAGAGTTTCACAGGTTTCTGTTCTTGCTATAGACGCTTCATTAAGGGATTTTCTTCTATTGCCAAACCTCTTTATCGATTAACTGAAAAGAAAACTAAATTCGATTGGACAAATGACTGTCAGAAATCATTTTTGAATTTAAAACAAGCTCTGTCAACTCCGCCCATTCTAGCTTTCCCTCGTACAGATTTACCTTTCATTTTAGATACAGATGCTTCTGATCATAGAATAGGCGCAGTTTTGTCACAGATTCAAGAAGGAATAGAAAGAGTTATTGCTTATTACAGCCATGTTCTGTCTAACGCTGAGAGAAATTACTGTGTTACTCGCCGTGAATTATTAGCAGTAGTAGATTCATTTCAAAATTTTCATTATTATTTATGTGGAAGACCTTTCTTTATTCGTACTGATCATTATGCCTTGACATGGATTCTTTCTTTCAAGAACTTAGATGGTCAATTAGCCAGATGGATAGGAAAATTAGATCAGTATGACTTTAAGATTCTACATTGGAAAGATATTTCTCATAGCAATGCAGATGGTCTCTCTAGACAACCTTGTGATAATTCTTCTTGTAGATATTGCTTTAATGTTGAATCAAAATATGAAGTTGGTAATTCAGTAAGACGTATTATTTTTGAAGAAATATCCCAATCAGTTTGGCGAAATCGTCAACATCAGGATGATGCCATTCGGGCTATTTGAGACCGTAAAAAAGAGGGTGTTAAATTTTCGTAGCAGGATATTTCTTCTGGAGATGAATATATGAAAGTGTATTTATCTCAATATGACTCATTAGTTGTTCTCGATGATATCTTATAGGGAATGGATTTGTTCTAACTTCAAAACAAAAGTTCTTCAATTAGTTGTCCCTAGAAATTATGTCGACACTGTTTTAGAAGAAGCCCATGATTCTCCTTCCGGTGGTCATTTTGGTGTTAATAAAACATTACAGAAAATTCGTAAACGATTTTATTGGGCTTCTTGCAAAAAAGATGTTGAAAATTGGTGTAGATCTTGTTCAGTTTGTGTTGCAAAGAAAGGTCCATCAGATAAAGGCCACAATTAGATAAGAATCTATAATGTAGGATTACCTTTTGAAAGAGTGCAAATGGATATTTTAGGACCTTTCCCGATTTCTTCTTTAGGAAATAAGTATCTCTTAGTGGGAACAGATTGCTTTACTAAATGGGTAGAAGCTTTTCCTCTCTCTCTAATATGAGAACAAAGACTATTGCTGAAGTATTTGTTCGTGAAATTGTGTGTAGATATGGAGTTCCTCTTGAAGTTCACACAGATCAGGGTCATAACTTTGACTCTAAACTAATTATAGAACTATCTCAATTGTTAGGAATTCGGAAGACTAGGGCAACACCATTACATCCTCAATCAAATGGTCAGGTAGAAAGACAAAACAGAACAATACTAGAATACTTATCCAAATACATAACAGACAACCAAAAAGATTGGGATCGTTGGATTTCCTTGTATCTTTTAGCTTACAGATCCTCGGTACACGCAACAACTGGGATCACACCAGCGAAGATGTACACTGGTACAGACTTGAGACTTCCTCTGGATTTGATACGTGGATGTCCTCCTAAAGAAGAAGATTATCCTAACTATGGCACCTACATCCAGAAACTAAAAACCAACATCAATAAAATTCACCAATCAGCACGAAAAAACATTTTCCTCTCCGCCAAACATACCAAAACAACCTATGATAGAACATCCAGGCATGTCAACTTTCAAGAACAACAGAAAGTATGGTTATATAATCCTCGCCGAGTCAAAGGAAGGACTCCGAAGCTCCAAAGTAATTGGGAGGGACCTTATAAGATTATCCAGAAGATCAATGACGTGGTTTTCTGCATCTAGAAGACACCAAAACACAAAAAGAAGATCATTCATATTGATCGATTGGCGACCTACCACGATAGGTAATTTCTTCTGCTCTACTCACGGTTATTTTGAGCCGTGGTTTTTCCCGTGAGACACAGGGCAAATGCCAGAGCACTTAACTCCCCACTTATGTCCAAGAATTGCCAACAAGCTCTTACCCACCGATGATGACATGATGATACCCAAAAATAACATTTCTACATTTTAAGAGACGGGTCCTCTGACTGGATGAGTCAAGGATAAACCCGCTTAAAAGTAGACGATTTCAAAACGATTTCACGATGATTTCAAGATATTTTCAAGAATTCAAGGTGGACCAATTCAAGAGACGGGCCCTTTGGCCGTGTGCGAACGATCAGCCCGCTTGAAGAGGACGTCTTCTCTTTCATTTGATCTTAAGATTGTCGGGACGACAATCTGAAAGAAGGGGGAATAATGTCATGTGTTCGTCTACCATCATCGAACATAAGAACGAAAGCGTTGCTAAGCGATAAGTTTGTTGTTGTTCTCGACTCGATTTAGTTTTCAGTTTTTATTAATTGACTCGAGAGTTTGTTATCAATAAGATTTCAAATCGTGTTTATGATCTTGAATAAAGTTATATGTTATTCTTTTATAATGATGATTATTATTGGTTATTGTATGTGTGTGTGAATGTAACAATATAATAGTAAATAATGTATAGAAATTAAATTGAAAATTTATACAAATAATGTAACAATGAAAAGATAAATTAAAATGCCTTATATATTTTTTTCTTAGATAAATCGTTTACAATTTTACGAATAAAATCGTGTTTAATGAGTTTATTACCAAATGAAAAAAAATAATTGTTACACTTTATCTACACAATTTAAGCTTTTTTCAAACTTTTCATCGTCTTATTGGATCCGCCATTTTGAATTTTGAAAGTACAATACTAAAATCTTGATCAGCGACCTCGAAAACCCCTGTTCACCAATTTTGAGTAAAATCTAAGCTTTTTACGAACTTTCAATCGCCATGTTGGATCCGCCATTTTGAATTTGGAAGTCTGATAGTAAGATCGTGATCAGTGATGTGAAAACCTCTCTATACAAATTTTAAACAAAATTTAAGCTTCCTTCGAACTTGTTACCACCATTTTGAATTTCTAAAGTCTGATAGCAAGAACGTGAACAGCGACCTCGAAAACCAGTGTATTATACAATTTTGCAAGTTTTTTTCGAGCTTTCAATCGCCTCTTTAGATCAGCCGTTTTGAATTTCGAAAGTCTAATAGCAAAATCGTGATCATCTACTTCGAAACCTTTGTATTCCAATTTTCAGGAGAACCTAAGATTTTTTCGAATTTTTAACCATCAGATTGGATACGCATTTAGAATTTTGAAAGTCTGATGGCAAAATTGTGATCAGTGATCTCGAAAACCCCTGTATATAAACTTTAAGCAAAATCTAAGAGTTCTTCGAACTTTTTGAATTTTGAAAGTCCAAGGCAAAATTTTGATCAGCGTCCTCGAAAACATCTGTATACCAATTTTCAGTCAACTCTAAGCACTTTTCCAAATTTCAATAGCTATAATGGATCCACCATTTTGAATTTTGAAAGTCTGATAGCAAGATCGTGAACAGCGACTTCGAAACCTCTCTATTCCAATTTTGAGAAAAATCTAAAATTTTTTCCAATTTTTAATCACCATATTGGATCCGCATTTAGAATTTTAAAAGTCTGATATCAAAATCGTGATCAGCGACGACGAAATCCCCGTATACAAATTTTAAGCAAAATTTAAGCTTCCTTTGAAATTTTAACCGTCATATTGGATCCGCCATTTTAAATTTCGAAAGTCCAATAGCAAAATCTTCATGAGCGACCTTGAAAATCCCGGTATACTAATTTTCAGCAAAATATAAACTTTTTCTGAATTTTTAACCGTCATATTGGGTCCGCCATTTTGAATTTCGAAAGTCCAATAGCAAAATCTTCATGAGTGACCTTGAAAATCCCGGTATACTAATTTTCAGCAAAATATAAGCTTTTTCCGAACTTTTAACCGTCAAATTGGATCCGCCATTTTGAATTTCGAAAGTCTGATAGCAAAATCGTGATCAGCGACTTCGAAAACCTCTGATTACAATTTTGAGAAAAACCTAAGCTTTTTCCGAACTTTTAACCGCCAGCATGGATCCGTCATTTTGAATTTCGTAAGTCCAATATAGATGTCTCCAATGATTATATTTATTATAATTTTATTAGCATGTAAATATGTATGTTCAACTTATGAGTGAGCGCAAGGGAGATGGAAAAGTAAAGGTCTTTAAAGTATCACTTACGGCAATTAACAATAACATTTTAACATTTATTAAAATGAAATAGATAATAAAGTATATATGTTTGCTAGTATAAATCTAACGTTGAGCACCAGCTGGGACGGTCCCAGCATTCTAACTAATTACCTAAGTTCGATGAATATTAAACAACGCGACGCAATAACTAAGCGGTTTCGGTAGAGCAGAATGCGAATTCAAGCGCGAGCTCGCGAGTAATAGTTTCGGTATGATGTTGATGCGGTTTCGACGCGGTTTCGGCATGATATTCCACGATGCGGTGTACAGCGATTATCCGGCTCTAGGCGACGGCTAGAGTCGGTGCGCACGACGCGAGAGAGAGACGCGAATACAAGGTGGCCGCTGCCTACGACGACTCACCAGCTCGACACTGGGGCGAGTTCGCAGGCGGAGGAGAACTGGCGATGGCTCAGCAGATACGTCGGTTTCGTGCAGCAGGTCTCAGCGTCAGCTGGGATGCCGGAGGCTAAGCGCCGCTTCGATGCCGCAGAGGTGGCAGACGGCTGATGTGCCACTACTGCTGGGGCGACGATGACGACGGGCTCCGGTGCTGGCTGCTCTGCTTGACGACTCGAGCTTCTAAGTCCGCTGGATCGACGGCTCAGCGGCACAAGATGCTGACGAGGCAACCACGAGAGGAGATGGCGATACGATACTACATCGCGTACACGGTAAAAGGCTACCAGCGACAATAGCTGAACCCTAAGTAGCGCGTGCTGCAGTCCACAATGGAGTGGTCGAGCACAGCACGCTGACGAACGAATGCGCATTCGAGTCCCCGCGAACAAGTACCACCACGTTCTTCTTCGCATACTGCGCTCTCTCTCTATCTCTCTCGCTCTTTCGTGACAGCTTGGAACCACGAGAGGAGATGGCGAAACGATACTATATCGCGTATACGGTAAGAGGCTATCAAGCGACAATAGCTGAACTCTAAGTAGCACGTACTGCGATCCACAATGGAGTGATCGAGCACAGCACGCCGACGAACGAAAGAGCTCTCGAGTCCCCGTGAACAAGCGCCACCACACGTTTTTCTTCGCGGACTACGCTCTCTCTCTCGCTCTCTCATGACAACTTGGAACGGCGGCGCGCACGCTAGTGTTGAAGTGTACGTCTGCCCCCGGTACCTCCTCTAAGACAATTTTCCCCGCGAAAATTCGAATTCAACAACGAGGGAGATGTAGCGGCAATACTTCAGAGGTATGCTGCATCTTCAGAAGCTAATTTCTCCACGTCTATGACCGAACTTGGCAGGAAAACTGGAAGGGTTTGGTTCTCTTGGAGGCTGGTGCCTCCACATGTCAGGGAGAGAGCAAGTAAGAGGATGGCAGATACGACACTCTCGGATATGCACAGGGATGGCAGGAGCAGCGTCTTCTTCATCTGGATTAGGGTACGGGTGCAGCACTAGGAGCTCGCAATGCTCCTTTACAAGAGTGCTGTTGTTGTCTTAGGTCTAGTGTTATGTTATCTAATTGTAAGGCTCAAAAGTGAGTATTACAATTTACATAAATACTTCTTTTTCTCTTCACTGGTGAGGCTTTTTGTATATTTCTAAATCCTTTATTTTTCTTCTTTCTTCCAAATTTTCTCTTCCTTGTAGATTGTCCTGGTGTTCGACCTCTCAGGTCTGTATTCATGATTTTTGATAAATCACTACTCTTACGTATCAAAATTCATTAAATACACAAAAGTCACTCACTCAGAAAAAAAACACTTTCAAAAATGGCAAGTTTTAATTTAATTATGTAGCTAACCTATAAATTTTCAATATTTTTCTACACACTTTGCTCTAAGAGCATGTAAATGTTTATAATAGGAAAAAAATATACATTTACTAAATAAATTGCATTGAAAAATATAGATTCAATTACATTAACACTGCAGTTTAAATCCCAACGACCGTGGCGCTGAAACATGTCAGCGAGAGAGCAACTAATATATACTTTATTATCTATTTCATTTTAATAAATGCTAAATGTTATTGTTAATTGCCGTAAGTGATACTTTACATTGAAACAGCTGGGAGATTTTAAACCACCTATGAGTATTTTATGTACATACCTTTCTATAAGTAGAGTAAAATACACGAGATTTATAACTCGAGTTAAGTTCGTCTACAATGTTAATGTATATTTACATTCTACGTTTACGTATTGTATGCTGTAAAACATAAAATAATCTACTATCTACTTTTATATTAAGTAGCTTTACGTGTGCCGTGTGCCGTGGTGCCGTGTGCCGTCTATGACGTCATGTCAGCCACCCAATAACTTCATGTCTATAGGTACCCCTGACACCATCTTCATAGAGTACCTGGTGCCCTTCCTCCTAGATGATGTCTCGGCGACCTAGAAGTCATCCTAACACCTGGACATCATCTACAGGGAGTTTCCGGTTTTTCAATAATTCTTATTAACCACTTGGTGCTCTCCCTCGTAGTCGATGTTTCATCGACCTGGAAGTCACCCTGACACCATGACATCATCTACAGGGAGTTTCCGATATTTTTTATAATACTGGAATTTATTGTTAGGCACAACCCATATTCGGAAGAGCCTTATAATTTCACCATAGCGAAAATTGTCTGACTTCAAAAACTAACAATTTAATACAAGAAAAGTTTTTTCCACCCAAAATGAGTGCATTTTAAGCGTTTTCTGTGATGTATGTATGTCTGTACCCCCGTATGTACTCATGCTGCTCGATTATCTCAAGGAATTTTCGACCGATTCCTTCGGGATTTCGGGAAAATACTCCTTTTATTATACCTAAGTGCTAGTTTTCTATTGAGAAAGATAGATGGAAAATTTTTAAAATGCGAGCACAAAGAAGTATCTCAAAAAATCGATTTTTAAGCCTAATGTCTAGAAAAATTAATTTTAATCTAATATCTACAGATCTATCTGTTAAAACTAATTAAAATGCACCTTTTTTCTGTTGATACTTTTTTCTACGAGCAATATTTGCCAAGATAACTACGAAAAACGGGAAAAAAGTTCAAAAATGGACGATTTTTTACTATAACTTTACAGGATTTGATTTTACACAAAAATGTTAAATACAAAAGTTGTAGATAATATTTAAACAAAACTTTTTTCTTTTACTTCTTGAAATAATAATTTTTATGACTGTTGAAGCCAATATAAAAAAATTTTAATTCACCGCTTTTGAACAGTTCCTTAGTTCAATGTATAATACAATATATGGATATTATTATTTAAATATTATTTTTATTTAACCAACATACACATGTTATAATTTAAGTATCACACATATACAAGCAAAACATTAAATTTAGAAATTAAAAAACTGTACTCAACTATAAAAGACTTACAGTTGGTTTTTTCGAAACTGATACATAAGCTACACTACGATGTACGCGTTATACAATTGCTTTTTTTATTAATCGATACTGTTGAGAATGCCATAACTTATAAGTGAGTAACATGCTGTGGGTGTTAGAAATAAATATGAGCAACGTTTGAATAAAATTAAATTATAATATATTATAAATACTGTCTATAAAATTAAATAACTGTTACATAAATGTCGATAAAAAGGTTGTTATAAACGATTGAGATAAAATGTGTGTAAATGCTACAATAAATATGTTGAGTGTATGACTGTTACAAATTGGTTAAGTGTATGAGTGGTACAACATTATGTTTGAGTGTATGAGTTTTACAATTTGAATGTGAATGAGTTTTCTGTGTGAGTGTGGATGAGTTCTCCTGAGACACGTTGCGAATCACTGATGAGATTGCTAACCATACAATAAGCAACACAATCAAATATTATTGATTTGATCGTATGTGAGTTTTTAATGCGATGACACAATTAGATATTATTTATCTAATCGTGACTGAGTATTTCCTATTCTACCGCGTGGTTATGCATTCATTACAGCAGCGCACTTGTGTATAAAATGGCCGCATGTGTGAGTGGTTACCTGGATTCGCAGTGATTCTGCTGAGTCTGCTGAAATGGTCGAAAAAAGAAAGCCACCGTTGAGAAAGCCAGTTGAGATAACATGTGGCCTTGTGTCGCGCTAAACGCATCGAGCGCCAGTGAGAAGATGCCGTGTTAGAATCTGCCGTATAAGAACATGCCGTATGGGTAGTTCATGCAGCCTCGTGGTGAGCATAATGTAAAGTGTAGGCACACACCGCACTTTATGATCCTTGATAAAAATCCATGCCCAAATCCCGTTGATATTATTGATCACGGTGATCTTGAGTTTGCTGCCGGGGCTGCATTGGTGAAAGTGCAGGTGTGAGCGAGAATCCGTGCAAAGTTGCCGAGTGAGTATATGCCATGTGAGGAGAAGCCGCGTGAGAAGCTGCCTTGTGAGACACACTACCGTGTGAGAAGTTCCATGTGAAACTGTACCGTATGAGCTATACTGCTGACTGAGAATATGCCGTTCGAGACGACGCCATATGAGATGTCCATGCTGAGAGAGTGAGAACAAAGTTGAGTCTCACATGAAAGTCGCCGACGGTGTGCAGTGAGGCTTTCCACGTGGCAGAGCTTTGCAGAGAGTGTTTTAGTAGAGTAAGAAATTGAGAGAGGACATCCGTCTTCTTCCTCGCCTCGTTGTCATCGAGGAGTGAGTCAAATCAGCGTCTCATTTACATGTGTAAAAGAGAGAGAGAGAGAGAGAGAGAGAGACAGCATGATTTTTGCCATACTCGGCTAATCAGTATAGCGGATCAGCTGTTCCGGAGAGCAGCTGATGAGTGCTGCCGTCGCGCGACCGCCTGCTGAGTTATGCCTGTGGTGCGTAAGCCGCGGGAAATTCAAAATCATGATAATTTCCAAACAGATACATAATTACGTAATAATAACATTATAATTAAATTTAATATAGTTACTTAATTTAAAAATATCATAAATAAATAACATAAATTAAATGACAATCTCGGTATGGTAAGGATTTACACACCCTTTTCTTATTTCCTTTATTTCTGACGAAAAAAATTATTGTTATTTATTTATGATATTTTTAAATTAAGTAACTATATTAAATTTGATTATAATGTTATTATTACTCAATTATGTATCGATTATAATAAAAACTAGGGTTGCTATGTTATGTAAAAAACTTCGTTTTTACATAATGGGTACAACCGTAATGCTCAGGAGAACCTTATAATTTTGCTGTTGCAAAATTCGCAACACTTTGTTTTCATAATATTTATCATTATAAATATAAATACAGTTGCAGTAAATTTTAAATAAAAATAATTATGCATTTAATTTTACAGATTTACTGTTTCTTTCTTGTAAAAGGTTTGTATTTTATTTATAATAATAAATAAATCAACTTTACACATTACATGAATCTATGTAGATAACTTTTTAATTTGTCTATGATGCGTTTAAATGTATCAGCTATTAATTGATATGATTAAACTGCACATAGGGGATGTTGAATATAAGTACCAACATTGCAGGTATATTTGAAACTAAAAACATTGTTTTCATAATTTTTATCAGAATTAAAAGAATCGTTTTTGTTTTTGAAAATGTTAAATAGAAAAAACCTTTTGTTTCAATGTTATCCACAACTTTTTATTTGAAATTTTTGTGTAAAGTCAAATCCTGTATAATAATATAAGGAATACTATTGTTTTCATTACTCCAGATGTAATATTAGTAAAAATCTATAAAGGTAAATTTTATACAGTTTTAGCAAAAGGTGGGGGCTAGCCGCACACTCAACACGTTGCACGAAATGTTAACTACCGGGAAAAACAATGTTCGCGGGTGTAATATACAGTCTCAATTACGAAAAAATACTCGCGGCACATACACATACATTAATACGGCGAAAGGGAGAGAAACAGAACCAGAAGGAAAAGGCTTAACACTAATGCACTTGGAAACGGCAATCTGGCTCTTCTTTTTTGTCTTCGTGCCTTGACCTTATCTGGCTTGGTATCTGTCGCAGCGAGAGGAGTAAACGACGAGCATTGCTGCATACTATCTCTTTAGTATGGTAATATTGTCTCCATCATCTATTTATTAGTCATATGTGGTTTTTAGGTACTCAACTCTGCCTGCCTTGGCTTCCAGACTAGTGAATGTGTGTTATAACGAGGTGTGGATACAGCGCTAGCCGGCGCAAGAGTAGGGCCCTGTGTTACCGGCACCTACGGTTAGCACACCAGATAGAGGGCCAGGGAGTAGTGCGTTGGTAGTCTCGCGGTAGAGACGCTCGACTGTCGTCCGGACGGCTCGGGTTCAAGTCCCGATGCCGGCGCGTATTTTTTTCGTATTTTCCCCGAATCCACCCCGTTACATGGCGCCCAACGAAATGATCCACGTTTCCTTTGAAACTCCACGATCCGAAAGAAGTCCGATCGAAATTCTTCCTTCCACCCACACGCGCGACTTGAGTCGCAAGAACCGAGCGGGGTTTTTTCACTCAAGTCTGATCGCGCGAGGGCCGCATGTTTTCAGTCAAGGAAATGAGAGGATTTCTCTTGTACTGATCCAGCCTCCACGTAGAACAGAGTCTACGAGACTCACCCACAAAGCATTCAGTCGAGATTACTCCTGAATGGCGGTTGAGCATGGAGAAGTATCGTACCTGCAGATGTAGCTGCCGCGTGCAGGTAGGAGTAGTACTGCACCCCGGCTGATAGCTACAGAGCTGATGTCAACCTTAGCCATAGATGCATCTTAGGGCATTACGCTCGCTCGAGGACGTTAACGCTCGCAATTTGGGTGGGGGATATAACGAGGTGTGGATACAGCGCTAGCCGGCGCAAGAGTAGGGCCCTGTGTTACCGGCACCTACGGTTAGCACACCAGATAGAGGGCCAGGGAGTAGTGCGTTGGTAGTCTCACGGTAGAGACGCTCGACTGTCGTCCGGACGGCTCGGGTTCAAGTCCCGATGCCGGCGCGTATTTTTTTCGTATTTTCCCCGAATCCACCCCGTTACAGTGTATATGTTTATCTGCTGCTTGTGCCTTGGTTGATCCCTAGGCTGAGGCTGTCCCCGGCAGTGAAACAACGAGTGAAGGTCTTTATCAGGCCTTCACCTGCAGTAAAGGTATGGCCTATTATTCTAAACAGACTGGTATCCTTGGAGTAGCGCCAACCTGGACCGGCCAGCTCTACTTTGTTGCTGTTGGGATTTGGGGTGAATAAAGTGAGAATCAATATTGTTAGAAATAATAGTTTAATGGTTTATTAGTGGCAAAAGCCAGTCGGCACGTCTGCCTACATCACAGTCAGAAAGTAGAGTGTATAAGAAACATTCTAAGTGCGCCGCTCTCACCTGCGCTTGTCTCGTTGCACGAAATCGTCGCTAACCAGGAGATGGCGCGACGAGTACTAATTAGATATAAGATCAAGATATAACATTTAATACTATATCCAACATGCCTCTATAAATTTATAATCTTTATCTTTTATAACAACAATTTTGTCAATATAATGACTTTCGACTTCGCATACAATTTTATTTTAAATCACTCTCAACGCTTTTCTATTTTTCAAAAATTTTGTTTTATTTAGACTTTTGGTTAACATATCTGCTAAATTAAATTATGAGTCAATTTTTACAACGTCGATTATTCCATTTTTATAGTTTTCATTAATTTAGTGATACTGCACTTCGATGTGCTTTGAAAAGTTACCGAATTTTGCAATCGCAACTGCACCTGAGTTATCTTCATACATCTTAATAGGTTTTTCAAATTCGACATTAAATAATTCGCATAATAAATTCCTAATAAACAAAATTTCTGTCACTTCTTCTGACATAGCAGTATATTCTGCAAAAGTTGAACACTTTATCACCGTACTTTGTTTATGCGTTTTCCAAAAATTAAATTTCCATATAATCTAATTACAAAACCTGTTGTAGATTTTCTATCTACATTATCACCTGCATAATCAGGATCTACCACACAGTCTAATACTTCGCTGTTCACGTTATCGTAGTACATTAGTTTTAAATCTTTAGTCCTAAATAAATATTTCAAAATTCTCATTGCATATTTATAATGTATTTGGTCATAGCAACTTTAGTATCGACTTAAATAATTTACACTATATGCTATATCTGGCCTTTTACCTTCACTAATATATAATAATTCGCCGATTAAATTTCTGTATTTTATTTTTTCATCTATTTCATTAGCCTGTTCGAATTTTAAATTTGCTTACATTGGAGTATTATATAAGTTAGCGTTTTCTAGATTGTATTTCACAGCCAAAGAGTCAATGTATTTTGTTTAACTTAAAGTCATTCTACTTTTATAACTTCCAATTTTTCCTAAATCTTTCATTGAAAATCTTTCCATTAAACTTGTTTTTACTTTATTTACATTATTTTTATTTTTACAGCAAATTAAAAGATTGTAAGGTGCATAAATTGCCTTGCATGTGATTTCCCTCGCGAGCATAGCAATAAGAAAATAAACATCAACAAACACACGTACGCAAGTTGGTAAATACGCGCACGTAAACATCAACCCGCATCATGAGGCGTCCATTCATGATTTCGTTACTACGATTATGACATCACAAGGATAGCAACCGAGCCTTCGAGAGTCTTCGAGAACCTTTCATGAACTTCTATGCACAATATTAGTGCATTCCTTGGATAAAACACTTATGTAAAACGGTCACCAGTTGCACGTTAAAGTTTTGCACGTTAAAGTTTTACACTATTTTCAATAGGTTTTAGTGCACTGGGGACCGTTACCTGTTTTAATTTGTAAATTTTGAACAATAAACTTGCTTGACCTGTACAGAGGTACTCCGGTCTTCGAGCAGCCGTCTGCTCTCCGGCGTAGCCTCTCTCTCTATACTTGAATGTAATTGAAGAATATCAATAAAGAGAGCTTTGCTCTCAGTTTAACTTAGACTATGATTTATCATTTTATTACCTTCGCAATCTTTACCTCTCCCAAAAGCATGCTGTCCTTGGAAATTCACATAATTCTTAACTATTTTTGATCTATTAATTGTTCTTCAGTTACTCGGGAACTTAGAATTTTAAAAAATAGAAATTTTCTAATTTCAGACAAAGTCTGAAATCTTACAAGATCGTCAACAAAAACTAGTGTGTATATTGGATTTTTGATTGTGTTGTTTACATATAAACAATAATCATAGTTACTTCTTATAAATTTCATTTTCTCCATAAAGGGTACCCCACGTTAATATAAGCAAAATGCCACTGTTAATGAAAGAGAAAAATGACAGTGATTTCATATAAGTATAGTAAAAAAAGAATTTTCTACGATTTTCCGGGTACCTACCCCCCCTCCCCCCCTTATAATTAAAACTTTGAAAAAAATATGAGAGTATAGCTTGTGAACAGTATTTTTTACCCAATTTTTTTTAGCTTTAGGCGCATTCAATGCCTAACCTAAAAAAATTAAAAAAGAATTAAAATTCATTTTTTCTTAATTTATTTTATATCTAACTATACAGGAAAATTATATATTTTAATGTTTTCATTGTACTAGAATTTTTTCAGATTTTTCGGAATGGTGGGCCATACTCAAAAATGCGAAAAATCCTATTTTTTAGCTATTTTTTGGATTTTGATAGGCTTTAAATGATTGGTAGTGCCTTTACTAACTCTTAAATAAAGAAATATATTACTTTCGGACATACGTCGTCAATATTTGATATATTCCGATACGGCTGATATGTATGAAAGTACGTATTATTTGTCATTTTCTTGATTTTTGGTTAGATTATCTAAGTTTTTTTGCATATGATCGGTAAATGTAAATGTAAATATAATAAAAAATTGTTCATTACTATATATATTGTTACGGGGTGCAGTTAGGGAGAAGGTATTAATCCCTCTCAGGGGTTCGCGGGGTAATATACGTGCGTGTTCTACGCCCGGGCGACTCACCGTTGTAGTATTACCTGTAGTCCGGCAGAAGCGCCTCGGCACAGGTCCCGAACATGCGAGCCCGGCTTCTATTGTAGAAAACTTAGGTCGATTTCTACTCGAGCCGGCGCTGCGCTCTGCCGCTGCTGCCAACTGCTGCCCGCGAACTACCGGCTGCTCGCTATGACCTAGCGTTACCAGCGCAGCCGGCCTTTCCCGTACAACGCCGCTCGAGATAACCTCCCAGCGGCTCTAGGTATACTTACTCCCGTTACCGATTCTCCTCTAGAAGGCAAAGCCTGCGACTAGCTGCAGCGCTGAAAAGAATGGTAGAGGGCAGTATTCGGAGAGCATGCATAGGTTAAGGTCCGCTAAATAAAGACTTGTGACTCGACTATTAAAATGCAGTAAAGGAGTTTATTAAAAAAAGAAAAAGTGGTCACTATAAGGGTCACGCACAGGCCGAGACTTTACGGCGCCGGCGACCGGCGCCACACAGTGTTCTATTTTGAAAAATAATCTGAAATCTGAAAACTCCACAAAAAATACGAAAAATTCACCCTGAAAAAATGGAGCATTATTGAGTAATTTCGACTTCAAATTCGGATTCAGCGAATCAAAATACATGGGTACATAAATACAATTATGGAGTTTTCAGCTTTAAAAACAAATTGTTGTGCGATAATGATTTTTTCACATAACCTTAAAATCTCCGAGTAAAATGCGAAACACCGCTTTTTTCGTTTTTTATTTTAATTTTCACAAAAATAATTTTATTTTGACGAAACTTGGTGAAAGTATACCTTTTTGTGTCTGAAATATCCACAAATTTTTTCAGATAAAAAGATAATTCCGAGTTAATCATGTTTTTTGGTCCGACAAAATATTTTTCAAATGAAATTTGTCCTTCAGAAAATTATCGTAGAGACTTCTTTCAGGCCGCAATTTTTTTGTTTTGAGTTATACTTTCTTGTAAAACAAAAAAAATATATAGGCCCCATTTAAAAACATGCTCAAAAATTGAAAAAACCAAAAAATGAATTTTGCACAAATCTTTTTTTTACTAAATGTTAATAATTTGTTGAAATTTTTAAATAATTCTGAATAACTAATTACACCATTCAATTCTACAGAAAAAAATATAAAAGATTCTTATGTTAGTTTCATTATTTGATCAGATACTTTAATTTTTAACAGTATTACTATGAACATATAAGTCGAATAATGATTTTTCATTTAAATCTCCCGCTGTCCGTGTTTAGTATACCAGATTCCATACAGGAGCCACTTAATCATCTTCCTAGTCCCCTTCTCTCTTTCAGCTATATAGAACAGCTGGCCCGGTCTCAGGGTACCCAAAGAGGGGGGTAGGTCTGACTCACAGTGTTGTTTCGTAGCAGGACGCGCGCACACGCATCAGTTTATAAGTCAGTTGGAGACGCTCAAGAGAAGACGCCATTATTCCCAAAGCATTTCTTTGACATAAGCATACAAATTCTAATGCAGAATGGAGTACCAGGTATGATAAATAAAATGATTATTTGGATTAAATAACTGAACGCCTCTTGTAGCGTCTTCACAGTCAATATAAGCTTCGTTGTTGCCACACTTTATTATATATACTATTTTGTTGTTGTTATTGTTGTGACGCTTTATATACTTTATATATACTTGATATACTGATGTACAGAAATTGTAAACTATTGTATTTAAAGTTATAACCAAAAAATAATAAAATTGAGCGCGTTATAGTGAAGAAATAATTTTTTTAAATTTTAATCAATTGTTAAGAATTTTAAATGTTTTTGACGCTGATGTACACTGTAGTAAACTTCTTTACTTGATTATATGTATTACAGATTAGCAGTATGGACGATCCTATTTGCATAATTTGCGAAGAAAGTGAAGGAGACTTAAGAACCATCCGAAAGAAAGCTCTTGATAAGCTGATTGATTCGACTAAAAAAAGAAGAGATCGTAAGTTCAACAAATGGGTCCAACTGTCCTCAGTGTCTGTCCATGAACTGTGTTCAGACGCATATAATCGCGAAAGTGCGATTAAACAGGCTGCTGCAGAGTACAGCAAAAAATCGGTGGAAGGTAAAAATATCATCAAAAGTACCATCGATTTTGATTTTAAAACATTGTGCTTTTTTGCGGACGTATTTGTCATGCATCAGAACAAAATATACGAATGATTCAAAAAGCTGATACTAGGGATAAAATCGGGCAGGCTCTTAAAGAACGAGATGCGTCTGATGTTTTTAACAAAAATTTGTTAGCGCATTTGAATCAATGTAAAGATTTTGTGCAGCTACAAGCTCGCTACCATGTACAGTGCATGTCTACATTTTATGTTAATAGAATGTCTGATCAGGTTGGACGTCCCGCATCTGAAAATACAAAAGACTTCATACAACATTGCCAAAATTACATTGAAGAAAAGAAAAGTGAAAGTCAGTTTTCCCTAAATAAGATCAAAAAAGAATTCGACGGTGATTTTCCGGATTTGCAGACTATTAAATCAAATTTATTAAAGTATTATTCTGACGGTGAACTTGAATTTATACATTTGAAGAATAAGAATTGTCAAAATGGTCGGTAATATTATCTTAGAGGACATCCGTAAGACTATTTATGATAAAAATAATTACGTTCTTCCACAATTTAATGAAAAAAATATCTTTGAAAATATTCCTACATCGTTAGTCGATTTTCTTGATATTGTTATCAAAACTCACAAAGATAAGAGTAAAAAAATGATTTCAAATGGCAGAAAAGAATAGCTACAATTGCTCATAGTATTATAACATTAGTAAGGCCGCGATCATTTTTATCATCGATTTTACTTGGTTTATCGTCGATGATGCACAAAAAATATGCATCGAATGGATTAATTGATGCTTTGTTATATTTAGGATTATGTGCAAGCTACGATGAAACTTTGCGCTTTGAAGCATCAATTGTTAATGATCCTGATAATCATTCTTGTAATTCCGAATGTTTTATTCAGTACATTTCGACGACGCCGATCATAACACTTGCACTATCGATGGCAAAACTACCTTTCACGCAATGGGAGGACTTAAAGTTTCAACTCCATCATCATGTGTAACTTCTAAAAAAATATCGCTGGAGTAAAAAAAATTCCATCTTCAGATACGATTGGCAAATTCGGATTTATTAGAATAAAACGATTTGAAAAGAAAAGTGCGAAAGGACTAAAGACAACGTTCATTAAGAATATTTTTAGTGATGATTTCACAAGACCAACATAATCTCTATGGAAGATTTTACTTGGCTCTATTCGAAGTATTCAAATAAAAAATCACAGGGCTATAGTGGATTCATGGAAGATTTTTATGCAAATTGTGATTACTCGACATCGACAATTATTCCATTACCGTTTGTCAATAATCCACCGAGCGACTACGATACGATTTTTACTGTTTTAGTACAAGCAGCTGAACAAAACAAACAAAACAACAGTGGAGAAATTTGCTTTGTAATATTTGATCAGCCTCTGTATCAAAAGGCTCGGTATATTCTGTCATGCGTGGACCCAGAGCATGATCCACATGGTTTGTCAGTGATTCGAGTAAGACTTGGCGGCTTTCATACGTTAATGTCATTTCTTGCGACGATTGGATTTATAATGAACGGAAGTAGACTGAAAGAAGCTTTCTATATAATATACGCTGAAAATTCAGCTGAAAAATCTTTCGTAGGACATGCCTACTCGAGAGCTATCAGAGCACATTTTATTGTTCAAGTAGCTTTAGCTACCGTAATGTTTGAATCACTTCAATTAACGGAAGAAGAAAAGGGAATGTTTGATGAATTATTGCTAAATGTGGGCGCAGAAAATTTCCAAGAAGACATGCAAAAAGAAGAATTTACAATAATAAGAGATAGATTTATGAAACATATTAATTTCGAAAAAGGGGACCGACTGCACAACTTTGGATTCAATACTGGGATATGTTGGCAATAGTGAAAAACTTTATCAAAACAGAACGTTCAGGCAACTGAAATCTACATTTGAAATGCATATAATAAATGATTCCATACTTTCATGCGAGCGGACATAATAATTATGCGAAATCAGATCATTTATATCTGCAAGATATGTTAATATTGAAAGACGTAATGGATGAGCATCAGTTTGAACTTTTTACGACAAAAGGCTATTTCACAATTAGACGCTCTGATAAGTTTTGGTGTGGAGTTTGGTCAGATATGACTATTGAACAAGTCTTAATGCGATCGATGAAGACTCAGGGTGGACTGACACACGGGTGTGGAATGGCCGAAAGTGTTTTAACTAAATTCGTATTAACTATGATCATTCTACTTGAAGTTTGTAACGAAATGTAACGAATACATACATGGAAAATAAGAATTAGCTTAGTAGCCAATCACACCAAGAAATAGTACAATAACTTAAAAAATTATTATTTAAATAAATAATCATTGCATAAACAAATATTGCATCTTACATAATAAAAAAATAAAACATAGAAGTACTAGGAGATGGAAATCTAAGAAATCGAGATATAGAAGTTTCAAATAAATAAATAAACTATATTGTTTAGTGAACAATTGCAAAGAGGAGTATACCGAAAAATAGTTAAAATTACAATATAAACATAATTTTTTTTTTTTTTTTTTTTTTTTTTTAAGGTTCGATGTTAATGAGTACATTGAGTTACTATTTGTGCAATGTTTCGATACCTATTTTGTTATCCTTATCAAACACTAGAATTTATTAACATATGGAGATGGAGATAAATACAAGTCGATAATTAAAATACACACAAATAAACAATTTGCTCGTCATTCTTACCTAAAATTAGATTCATTATAATGTTAAAACATCGTCAATTTTATAAAATTGTGTTTTTGTTTATCTAAAAAATATAGAAACAATAATGAAAAATCAGATGGAAAACTTTGCACAAAGGTTGAGAAGTCAAATTGATTACAACTGTTACCTTGCTTTCTTGGTAAAAACAATATAAACATCGTCAATTATTTTAAGAGCTTTGCACATTTTTTAACTCACATTAAGTTAAGACAGTAACTGAATAAATTAACATATAATAAACAAACAATAATAAATTAACACAACGGAAAGCAAAGGCAGTCAGGCTACGTTAAGAAGATGTAAACAGACCACTGATAAATTTGAATATAGTCAAGTGATCAATACCAACGTCAATTAACTACGTATATGACATGTAATTGACACAGTATATCAATGACGATATTAAAATCTAATTAATTTATAATCATTATCTAAACAGGTAGATAAGGTCAGTTTAGTTAAAACTTTATTGTTAGTGTCCTAAAAATCAATTTGTCACAACTACAAAGTAAAACCGCTGCCAATTCATTGGCCCGTAGCTTCCTCAACCGTAATTTCTTGATTCCTTTAATTAATTTTTAATAACAAAATTTATAATTTTTAAAAAAATTTTTTGCATAATTATAATTAAATTCATTTATGAATATTAAAACTTGTTAATTTTTAAATTTATCTATTTATTTATTATTTATTTATATCAAATTTATATCGATGTCATGAAGAAAAGATAAATGCTATATTTCCCAATATGGGGACAAACTAATCCATAATTTCCTATGATATAATTTCCTTTAATTTCCAATATGGCGACAAATTATCAAAGCACTAGAAAATCCCTTATATGTACGCACGACGCACCGTACCGTGTAGGCGTGTATGCAGTACTGCGGGATTCGTGACTAACCCACAGCTTGTTGGACCCGGCCGTAATACATACTGCACTACACGCTACCCCGATCGGAGCGCCACCTACTCTTATACTATTTTAATTATAAATATGTTGTAAGCGCTCGTGGTGCTATCTTAATAGTTTTGAATTTTTAATCGGACTTCAACGAGCAAATCTGTTATGCGTTAGTCGAATGTCTATTCTCAAATCGAGAAAGGTAGCTTTTGTTTAAGCTTCCTCCTCTCTCGATAAGAATTTTTTGACAAACGGCGACACACATAAGAGAAAATTTTTTTTTTAAATGAATAACTATTAATTTCGGAATAAAATATAATATCGGGGAGTTTCGTCCTTGTCATGCTTGGTGGACTCGTCAGGAAGACCCAAGTAGACATATCTTCGACTCCAAAATAATGAAATTACTGTGAATTCTTATAGTGTGTAAGTTGTAATTTTATATGTGGATTTGAAAAATTGGTTGCCATCTAGTGTTAAAAGGTTGGAACTAAGATTATACAAGGAAAGGTATTTTAGTGTCCGAATGCCATTTGATTCTAAATATGTTGTAAGCGCTCGTGGTGCTATCTTAATAGTTTTGAATTTTTAATCGGACTTCAACGAGCAAATCTCTTATGCGTTAGTCAAATGTCTATTCTCAAATCGAGAAAGGTAGCTTTTGTTTAAGCTTCCTCCTCTCTCGATAAGAATTTTTCTCTTATGTGTGTCGCCGTTTGTCAAAAAATTCTTATCGAGAGAGGAGGAAGCTTAAACAAAAGCTACCTTTCTCGATTTGAGAATGGACATTCGACTAACGCAAAGAGATTTGCTCGTTGAAGTCCGATTAAAAATTTAAAACTATTAAGATAGCACCACGAGCGCTTACAACATATTTAGAATCAAATGGCATTCGGACACTAAAATGCCTTTCCTTGTATAATCTTAGTTCCAACCTTTTAACACTAGATGGCAACCAATTTTTCAAATCCACATATAAAATTACAACTTACACACTATAAGAATTCACAGTAATTTCATTATTTTGGAGTCGAAGATATGTCTACTTGGGTCTTCCTGACGAGTCCACCAAGCATGACAAGGACGAAACTCCCCGATATTATATTTTATTCCGAAATTAATAGTTATTCATTTAAAAAAAAAATTTTCTCTTATGTGTGTCGCCGTTTGTCAAAAAATTCTTATCGAGAGAGGAGGAAGCTTAAACAAAAGCTACCTTTCTCGATTTGAGAATAGACATTCGACTAACGCATAACAGATTTGCTCGTTGAAGTCCGATTAAAAATTCAAAACTATTTTAATTATTCATCAGTTTTGAATACTTAAACTCAAGAATTCAATCTTGAAAATTCAAACATATTAATTTTGACGCCAATACTATATACTTTTATAATATACTGATGATAACATCATTGGAGTTATGAGTTTTCAAAAAAAAAATATGTTTTTGTTTTTGATGATAACTAGAGAACCGTGATAGATAGAAAATTAATTTTTTTTAGAAAATATAGTTATTTTAATTCTCTTTCGAATGCCACCCACCCCACTCAGATACATATAGCCGGTCTCGAGAAATTACGATTTAAAAAAAATCTCAAAAAATGTTTAATCTCAAATATCTCTGAAATTTATGGACCAATCATTTTGCCCAAAGAACTCGACCGAGAACTATAAAAAATCTACCTCTAAAAGGAATTTTGAAGCCATTAAGTCAATTTTACTCTTGTAATCGTTGGACATACAAAACTAATTTTTTTCATTTCCTATTTTTTACACAAAATCTAGCCTACAGAATGTATTCAAATTTTAACAGATTATAGCTATTTCTATTCTGTATTATCATGATTTTTCTCAAAAAAATTGACCGTTAAGTTTAGGAGTTATAAGCTTCTAAAAAAAAAAAAACACGTTTCTGTTAATAACATAAGAACCGTGATAACTAGAAACTTTTGTTTTTTAGAAAATATAGGTATTTTAATTCTCTTTCGAAGGCTACCCATCAGATTCGAATAACTCGATCCTATCATTAAAAAAAATCAAAAAACAGTTTTGAGAAAATCGAAACTATGAAAAAAAAAAAAAAACGCATCGCCCCAATCAAAAAACGGATTTTTGACCCGCCATCACGCAAAAAAAAAAACAAAAAAAAATGAGACCTGTCCGGTCAAAATCGACCGAGTAGAAGCTGAGATCCAGGCGTACACACACACACACACACACACACACACACACACACACACACACACACACACACACGCACACACACGCACACACACGGACACACACGCACACACACACACACACACACACACACACACACACACACACACACACACACACACACACACACACACACACACACACATACAGACATTTTTCAAAAACCATGTATTTTGATTCCTAACACCTCGGAACACAATTATAATATGTTTTTACAACTCAAAAATTTACTATCACAAAGCTTCCTCTAGGAGGAAGCAATTAACCTTTATCATTACAGAAAAACTCATCAAAATTCAAATCTCTCCCTAAATTTTGGGCGCCTCGTCCTTGCGCATTGAACACACGGAGTGTGGTGCTTACGCAGATACGAAGCCCCACGAGTGGCAGTAATACACTACTGTATTCATACACCAATGAGGTAACCACGCGGGCAATACGAATATTTTAAAGTTATGTGAACTTAAATTGTACTAATAAAAATAACAGTTATATTCAATTTATTTGATTCTTTTCAATTTGTTCAATAATTGGGAATAATGGTTACTTAACTTCTGAGTGTCTTCTTTTATATTTATAGGATTATCTTGTAATTTGATGTTAATCATTTCGGAAATGAATCTTTTTTTCCAACAACTTTCAGTATCAAGTATCTTAGCATTATCAAAGTTAAACTTATGGTTATATTGTTGATGTGACTATTAATTACAAATTTTTTGTCATCCTTTTTAGTATTCGCAATGTGTTCTTTTAATCTAGTATTTAACATGCGTTTACTCTCTCCTACGTAACTAGCATTACAATCATTACATTCAATTTTGTAAACAATGTTCGTTTTTTCGTCTTTCTCCTGTGTATCTTTCCTTCTCTTTATGACTTTGCTGAGATTGTTATTTATTGTTGGAACAGTTTTTATACCAAATTTCCTTAAATTATTGGAGACTTCTTCAAAGGTGTCTGGTATGTACGGTAAATTTAGAATAATTTTTGCGTGATCGCTATTATTGTTATTGTTATTAGAATTGTCATATTTAATTTTATTGACTCTATTTTTCACATGATATTCAATAAAGTTAGCAGGGTAGTTATTATTATTTAGATATTCTTTTACTAGACAGATGTATTTTTCCCAAAATTTTTTATGTGATAATAATAATGCTCTGTCAACTAAATTATAGACCATCGACCTCTTTTGAGACATATATATATATATATATATATATATATATATATATATATATATATATATATATATATATATTTATATATATATATATATATATATATATATATATATATATATATATATATATATATATATATATATATATATATATATATATATATATATATATATAAACATATATCTATAATAATAAAAGAAGACACTCAGAAATTAAGTAACCATTATTCCCAATTATTGAACAAATTTAAAAGAATCAAATAAATTGAATATAACTGTTATTTTTATTGGTACAATTTAAGTTCACATATCTTCAAAATATTCGAGTTGCCCGCGTGGTTAGCTCATTGGTGTATGAATACAGTAGTGTATTACTGCCACTCGTGGGGCTTCGTATCTGCGTAAGCACCACACTCCGTGTGTTCAATGCGCAAGGACGAGGCGCCCAAGATCTAGGGAGAGATTTGAATTTTGATGAGTTTTTCTGTAATGATAAAGGTTAATTTTTACTTTGTGGTTGTGACAAATTGATTTTTAGGATACTAACAATAAAGTTTTAAATAAACTGACCTTATAATATCTATAATAATCTATAATAATAAAAGAAGACACTCAGAAATTAAGTAACCATTATTCCCAATTATTGAACAAATTTAAAAGAATCAAATAAATTGAATATAACTGTTATTTTTATTGGTACAATTTAAGTTCACATATCTTCAAAATATTCGAGTTGCCCGCGTGTAGATAATGATTATAAATTAATTAGATTTTAATATCGTCATTGATATACTGTGTCAATTACTATGTGATATACGTAGTTAATTGACGTTGGTATTGATCACTTGACTATATTCAAATTTATCAGTGGTCTGTTTACATCTTCTTAACGTAGCCTGACTGCCTTTGCTTTCCGTTGTGTCAATTTATTATTGTTTGTTTATTATATGTTAATTTATTCAGTTACTGTCTTAACTTAATGTGAGTTAAAAAGTGTGTAAAGCTCTTAAAACAATTGACAATGTTTATATGGTTTTTACCAAGAAAGCAAAGTAACAGTTGTAATCAATTTGACTTCTCAACCTTTGTGCAAAGTTTTCCATCTGATTTTTCACTATTGTTTCTATATTTTTTAGATAAACAAAAACACAATTTTATAAAATTGACGATGTTTTAACATTATAATGAATCTAATTTTAGGTAAGAATGACGAGCAAATTGTTTATTTGTGTGTATTTTAATTATCGACTTGTATTTATCTCCATATGTTAATAAATTCTAGTACTTGATAAGGATAACAAAATAGTTATCGAAACGTTGCACAAATAGTAACTCAATGTACTCATTAACATCGAACCTTTCCAAAAAAGCTATTTAATAATGAGTGACAAAGAAATTCTATGGAATAAATATAATTTAACCAGATATATTAAGTATATAATAAGCAAAGGAGTCATATGTCATGTCATATCAGAAAGACTTAGGAAATAAGGGAAACAAAGGGATTATAACCAGACAGACGACACAACGCAAACCAGAACTAAAAACCGCTGTCAATTCATTGGCACGTAGCTTCCTCAAACTAATTTATCAATTCCTTCTTTTATATTTTTATAAAATAATTTTTCTCAAAAACAAATGAAGAAAATGTATTGAAATTTTAACCAAATATAGTTTTTAATAAGTTTAATAAGTGGTTAAAATTTTGAGTCGATTTATGAAATATTCTCTGAAAAACAAGTATTCGAAAATATTTCAAAATAATTAGTTCTTTAAGAAATAACAAACATCTGTATTATTTTAATAAATTGTTTATTTTCATAATCTTATCTGCTTTCATAATGATTCAAAACGCGCTGTAGGGGTATATTTTTAATTTTATTTAAATAATACCGTCTTTAGTTATTCATAAAAAATACATGTTTTTTGAGTGATCGGCAATTTCTCAAATTTTTTCATTTATTAATTATACTAAAAATATTTTAACCTCAAATATCTGAAATTTATGGACCAATCATTTTGCCCCAAGAAATCGACATAATAATCTAAAAAATACACCTCTACAAGAAATTTTGAAGCGAATAAGTCAATTTTATTCCAGCAATCGTTGCACATACAAAACTCATTTTTTTTTTATTTTTTCATTTTTCAATGCTTACGTTTTTTTTATAATAACAGAACACTCTATAAAAGAAATTTTTTTTTAGGAAATATAGCTATTTTAATTCTATTTCGAATGCTACCCATTCCCTTCGAATACATAGAGCTATTCTCGAGAAATTACGATTTGAAAAAAGGTTAAAAATATTTTAACCTCAAATATCTCTTAAATCTATGGACCAATCATTTTGCCCAAATAACTCGACCGAAAACTATAAAAAATCCACCTCTGCGAGGAATTTTGAAGCGATTAAGTCAATTTTTACTCCCGCAATGGTTAGACATACCAAACTCATTTTTTTTTCATTTTTCTATGTTTACGTTTTTATTAATAACAAAAGAACCGTGATAGCTAGAAAAATAATTTTTTTAGAAAATATAGGTATTTAAATTCGCTTTCGAATGCCACCCATCCGATTCAGATACATAGAACCGTTTTCGAGAAATTTCGATTTGAAAAAAAGGTTAAAAAAATTTTAACCTCAAATATCTTAGAAATTTATGGACTGATCATGTAGCCCAAAGAACTTAGCCGAGATCTATCCAAAATCTACCTCTATAAGAAATTACAAAGCGATTAATCCAGGTTTACTCCATAAAACGTGCGACATAGAGAACACATTTTTTCCATTTTTTAATTTTTTTCTCAAAAAGTAACCAACAGAATGGATTAAAATTTTCACAGATTATAGCAATTTATATTCTGCATTATCGTGAATTTTCTCCAAAAAATTGACCGTTTAGTTTAGGAGTTATTAGCTATTTAAAAAAAAAAACACGTTTTTGTTAATAACAAGAGAATCGTGATAGTTAGAAATTTTTTTTTTAAATTATAGGTTTTTCTATGCTCTTTCGAATGCGACCCATCCGATTCAAAAATTTAAATCCGATCATTAAAAAAAATCAAAAATAAATTTTTCGAAAATCAAAAATTTGAAATAAAACAAAAACGAATCAGTAAATCATCAAAAATTATTTTCTTCCCGAATTCGGAATAAAAAAACAAAACAAATGAGAATCTGATGGTTAAAATCGACCGCGTAGATCCGGAGATAAAGCGGTATACATACATACATACACACACACACACACACACACACATCCATACAGACATTTTCTAAAATCATGTGAAACAAACTTCTAACACTTCTAATGATGTTTATAGAGAGTTTTAACGAAGTTGAAAATTTTACTATTACAAAGCTTCCTCTAGGAGAAAGCAAAAGCAAGTAGACGTAACATTGGTATCATAATACATATATTACAAAACTAATAAGAATATTAAAATGAAAAAAAAAGATAATAATACTACATTACAAAGAGTAATAAAAAAGTATGGAAATACATAAATACAAACGATAAATAACAATTACACAAAAGATAAAAGAAGAAAAAATTCTAAACTATAAAAGAATAACAAATGCATAACAAAAATAAATCAAGCAATTTTGAAAACGCTAAAGAGACAAGGAAAAGAAGGCTACTTAAATAGAATAAATTATCAACATGTTAAGAAACAATCAAACCAGTATTTCTTTTTGGGAAATTTTAATATCATCCAAAATAGTTCATTGTCAAATTTGTAAAAATCAATGTCATGAAGCCTTACTTTGCCCATGTACAATATGTATTTATTGCAAAAGTGGAAACCACACATCATACTACTGCGATTTAGTCAAAAATAAAATGAAATGTAATCTTTGTAACCAAAAGATAATAATATAATTATAAAAAATCATGAAAATACTAATGAAATTAATTTTATAGACTTTAACGAAATTTTCAAAAATAATCATGAAATTGAAAAAATTATGGGAACAAATTTAATTGATTTTATTGAATCTACTAAAAAAAATTATGAGACTAATGATGAAATGAATTTCAACGAATCTAATATAAAAACTCATGAGGATTGTGATGAAATTAATTTAATTGATTTTAATGAATCTGATATAACTAATCAAAAAAATGAAATTTCGAATGAAAATAATAAAGAAGATAATAATTCGTTAGAAACAGTAACTTTTTATGATGATCTTAAAGTCATTTTAGACATAACTTTTGCTTTAGCTGAACCATTTGAATCCGAAGATGATCAAATGGAAATTAAATTCCAACAAAACTCGCTTGAAAATTTGTTAAAAGAGAATATAGAATCAATACATTCTGAAGAGTCTTTATTAAATGATACAAAAAATCTAAAGAACTTATTAAATAATAGTAAAGTAATTTTCGAAAATAAAAATCAACCAAAAGATGTTTGATAATCAAGAACATAAAAAACATTTAGAGAATAAAAGTCATCTAAAAATATTTGATAATCAAGAACACCAAGAACAGCTTGAGAATAAAAGTCAACTAAAAGAGACCTTTGATAATCAAGATCATAACGTAATAATAAATCTAAATACAGATCCTAATAAAGTACACCAATTGCAGTTAGTTTTAACTAAAGTAACATTTAATAAAAACGTCAAAAAACTAAAATGGATGCTTAATTATAAAAAACATTTTAAAGAATTTGTAAAAAATACAAGATTAAAATTAAAATCTAAAGATTACTACACTAAATTTACTATCAGAAAAAAGTTTAAAAAGGGAGACAAAACATGGCCTATTAAAGAACCAAATATGAATAAATTTCAAAAGGATCAGCATAATAAGAATTTTCAACGCTATTAAAATGAACAAAATAATATTTTATCCAATTATGGGAAACAAGCAAAGACAATATTATAACAAATAATAACATAATATTTTTGTTTTAGGATATGGACAACATACTCAAAATTTATTATAACCTCTACTAATTTTTTCAAAATTTTTAATACATTAACAGGGAATTATCATTGCAGCCTAATTTTTCATACGAAGCAAAACCATCCTATTTCTTGGTCAACTAGAATATAAACCTAAGGTGATCCATATTTTGCCAAATATACAATTTAAAATTATAACCACTTATCCGTTTGTCTACAATTGTTCGTATCAACTTGTCAGTATTTTATGAAAAGCAACTATATTCCCTAAGTAAGATAATAATTTTAGAAAAATGCGATCGGAATAAGATAAGTTTGAATAATGAAATTCTAAGAAATTTTTACGAGGACAGCAAAAAAATTTCATACATGAAAGATTTTAGAAGTAATGCTACGACTAACAATAACATCGTTGACAATTAAAAAAAATATATATTAATAACAACAAACAAAAATATTGTGATTACATATTAAAATACCTCAGTTTTTGTTTGCTAATGAAACAAGCAAGTTTTATTTGTAAAAATTATGTGTTATTAAATAAAAATATTTAATTAATTATTTAGTCACAAAATAGGAAACATTGCAGGGATCAATTTAATAACTTATTACTCTATCTATCTTTGAATAAATTATAGAACTAATCCAAAAGAAAAAGAAATAAAATCATTCCTAAACCACTCAATCTTAACAAAAATAATTTGACTGTAATTTTATGCAAAATCAGATTGTATTTGCCTACAAAAATTGTTCACACTTATAAAAGAAATTTTATGAAGAACAAATAAAAGAAATAATTCAGGTAGCCATGTTCACATTGCTAAGATTTAAATGGAATATATGTATTGGAAGTGATCAGTTCAGTCATGTACTAACATGATCCTCCTATAAGATACACTATTCTGCACTGTATTGAGTAGAACAACTATCTACTCTAACGCACTGCGTACTCTCTAATGCAAATATGTGAATAATACTCATGCCAGGAAAAAAAATCTTGTGTTTTAAATCGAACTTTTGAAATGGCTGAAAATTTTCAAACAAAGGTAAAATACAATGATGCATCAGAGCAATAACAAGTCAAAATTAACAAAAATCACTCCGTCCTATTAACCTTCCTTTTATCAAAAATACTTACCAATATAATTAAATTTTTCTTTTGGAAATAATTATAATTTTTCTCAGTATATGGTTGTTAAAATATTTTTATAATAATAGTACCGGAAGCCCTTCAATGTTATCCTACCTAAACAAAGAGAAAAACAACAAATATATCTTGTGCCAAATATCTCCGCAGGGAGGGAAGTGAATGATCACTTGAATCATTCCCTATATATTTCTCCTTATCTTGTATTCACTACAGAATTATTTAATATACACATTATTTAAAAAATTAGTCACTCAATTGTAATTTATGTAAATACTGCAAAACAAAATATCGTTTGCCTTTAGAGTTTAACGATTATTAATAAAAAAATTTTATTGTGCGAAATGCTATATACAGTCAAGGTATATATCTCTATGCAAAATTCTAATGTATAAATGCAAACCTATTAGTTAATGATATTTCAAGTTATTTTTACATCGAAAGTTTTGTAATTTATTTATAATTTAATTTAAGATTTAATTACAGATTTGTACAGATTCATTATAAAAACGTTTTCTTAGAGACGCATTATAATAATTGAAAATTATAAAGAAGAAAATTCACTTTTAGAACAAATAGCCAAATATTACTAAAAAATTATAAAATTAACATTTTTACGAAATAAAATTGTACGATATGAACATTAGTTTCAAAATAACAGAATACGAAAATTGCGATTGTTGCGACTTTTTATATTAAACAAGTAATTATTATGTATTTATTTTATAAGCGTTAATTAAGATTAAATTATTGTATTATTTTAAGAGTAACCCATAAGCGAAAAAGGTATTTCAAAATTCTAAAATGTAACAGATACAAATCATCAAACTCAATCAGAGAATTATGCTTATAATTGTAATTTGAAATTATTGTAACAGAAAATTACTGATGGCTAACTATTATTGTACTTGTTGAATCCCTACGATATTCAACAATCTAAGGGGGGAAGTGTTACGTCTGTAACGTATCTCTAAAATCAAATTAACAATGCATATTTATCGCTAATAATTTTCTGACATACTAGAGTCGTATATGCGAATTTTGGCAACGTTGCTTTTTCATGCAAGCAGCATCACGCCGATGCGAGCGAACTTTACAACGTTGAAATTTTTTAATACGAGACAATCGTGACGTAGTAGTAGGTCATCAAACTTGCGTATTATATTTTCTTTAGAATCAGCATTTCGCAATGCGACTGCCGAATTTAATACGATTGGAGACAATTACATTGCCAAATAAGATGATTTCAATCATCTTCAACCTAATTTAATCGCTTAATAAATACGGCGACTCTCGACACACAAATCAGTAATTGTGGACAGATCGCGAGCTCCGTACAACTCCAGCCGACAATAGGACCAATGCCAAGAAGGTCGACCCGCGGATTCCAAGTGATTCCAAGCTCGCGGCAGGGTCGGCGGCGAGCTTGATCCAAGTCGATCGAAGGCAGTGGCTCGCGTCGAGGTCCCGGAGGAGTTCAGGTCGATTTGACACCAACTTGCGAAGTGGAAATCCACCGGACTTCGTCAATTCATTAAGGTGATCTCGTAGCCGGCGCGCGTCGCTCAATTTGTGCGCCCCCGAGAGGATGTCGTCAAGATACCGATCTTTCAGCGCCACCTCTGTGGCTTCTGGAAACTCTTCGCCCTTCTCGGTGCACAGCTGTTGTAAGACTCGAAGGGAGAGATATGGGGCGCACGAAGTTCCGTAGGTGACCGTCAGCAGCTGGTAGTGGAGAATGGGCTCTTCCTGACTCAGACTCCACAAAACACGTTGCAAGTTCATGTCTCGCTCGTCGATCCAAATCTGTCGAAACATTATGTGGATGTCGGCGCAGAAGGGCACTCGGTACGATCTCCATCATAGCAAGACTAACCAAATGTCGGTTTGAAGTTTCGTTCCCGGAAGGAGCACGTCGTTGAGGCTTTGACCTGAGGTAGTAGGCCGAGAGGCATTGAGGACGACTCTCAATTTTGCTACGTCATCACTGTGCTGCCATATTCCGTGGTGAGGGATGTAATGTACCGTACTGTCAGCGCGTTGCAGCTGCCACTCTGGCACAGACCTCATATGCCCCAAATTCAAGTATTCATCCATGGACTTCCGGTACTCAGCTACAAAGCTGTGTTCTCGACTCATGCGTCGATGGAGACTCGCGAGAGAGGCGCGAGCACTGATTTCGCTATTCCCTAGTCGATCCAGCCCGCCAGCTGCGATCGGTAGGCGCATAACGTACTTACCGCTTTCAGTCCGTTGATGGTTTGAAGGACTCCTCGCACGCTTCATACGCTGCGGATTTGCTCCCCACGGATGGGACGCCTTTAACTCCCAAAATTGCTGTAGCAGCTCAGTGTGCTGTGTGTGCCAGGGTGGAGGGGGCGAATCAGAGACCAGTGAGAAACACCCGATTTTTTCTACGAGGTGTCTCTTGCAGCTTCGGCCGGAGATGGTCCACCCAACTGCCGTATTTTGGACGATCAGCCCCTCTACCTGGATGCTCCTCGATCTCACAAGTTCTGGCAGGAGGTCAGCCCCTACTAATAGCTCGATTGTCTTAGGCACGCAAAAGTGAGGATCAGCGAGCGTCCTAGCTTGCCAAGACGAGATTTCCTGGTCGTGAAGAGGGGAGGCCGGCGTGACTATGCCCAACCGTCGCACGCACGCAGCTGTAAACATCACTGGTGAATGGTGATCCGGTAAGCGGAGTCGAAGGCGGGCCATCCGTGTCGATCGCTGGATCACATTTGCACCCACGCCAGTCACCGTGGTGATGGTCTCCTCAGTCGGCATCCTCAGCCGTCGGACGATCTCAGTTGAGACGAGTGTGAGCTCAGAGCAAGCATCCAGCAGGGCTTGAACGGCGATCGGCGAATGTGTATGGTTGAAGTATTATAATGTTTACATCGCTTACAGAATTTTAGTTATGATTCCAATAGCAAACTGTGAAACTGAAAAATAATTTTTTTCTCCTAAACAAATCAACATAACCTCTTCAAATTTTAACACAATGTTGTACTCCATAAGTGTAATAAGTGGTAAAAATTTTGAGTCAATCAATCGAATATTCTTTTTAAAAATGCAAATATAAGAAATTTATAAAAAAATTTTAACCTCAAATATATTTGGTCACAACAGTCAGATTTTTTTGGGCAAAGAACTGAATCATTAGATATAAAAAAGCTAATTCTCTGCCAAATTACAAAACGATTCATTGGCTTTTACTCCTGTTATCGTACAGGAAAGAAAACGCACATTTTTTCAAAAATAATTTTTTTCTCGGTAACAAATCAACATAATCTTCAAATTTTAACGGAATGTTGTACTCGACAAGTGTAATAAATGATAAAAATTTTGAGTGGATAAATGAAAAAGTTTTTGAGATATTACTTAAAGAATTATAAACCATATTTTCATTAATAACAAATGACAGGTGACAAATTGTAGGTAATTTAAAGCCCTTTTAATAACAATTTAGTTTATTAAGTAATACTGGCTGAAACAAATTAAAAATTCAAAAAAACGAAAAATTCAAAATCGTTTTTGGTTATAAAAAAAAAAATCTATGAAATCAAAAAGTAGGTTATTCTATCTCTATTCTCCTCCGAAACGAAGAGAATAAGCCTTTTCCGATGTAAATCGGTCGATCGGCTCAAAAGTTATCGCCTGTATGCGGGCGCGCACCCCCCCCCCCCCACACACACATACACATTTTTAGTTATATATTAACCATTTATAGTTTTTAATGTATAAGCATTCGCAAACTTAAGTATAAAACTCGTTGTCCACAGAATAACAATAGTGTCTTGCCAAACCTTTCAATTTCACTTCCGTTTCACGAACAATTTTTCTATTCTTGTCAATTTGCTTTTCGTAAGTTCAATATTCGTTGTGTCCCATTGATGAGTCGAAAACTCAACAACATTGTAAAACTAGGGAAGGACAAACCAGAAAAATGGATGGAAACAAATATTGTGTATAAATTTCAATGTGATAGTTGTCCAGCGACGTATATTGGCCAAACTAAAAGAAATTTAAAGAAAAGAATAGATGAGCATAAAAAGACATCTTTAGAAAAATTGCTTCCTATTCCAGAACATTTAAATGAAAATCCTTCGCATAATTTTGACTTTGATAATGTACAGATTTTAGATAGGGAGATCAATAAACACAAAAGATTAGTTTCTGAAATGATTCATATCAATACACATAGTCACACCATTAATAGGCAAGAAGATACGCAATTTTTAAGTAAACAATATCATAGAATTTATAGATTCCTTACGGACAGATAATTATTTACAAACCTTTTTATTCATAATATTCAAATTTTCAATTACTTAAAATTTTTTAATTAATTTTCTCAGGTTAATAATCTTTATCATATTTATTTAAAATTCTTGCCAAATTTACTTATAAAAATCAGTATCTACTTATTCTATGTAATTTTGTTTAATTATCATTTGTTGATGTACCGTTGTAATGTTATTTAAATATGTAGAAAAACTTCATTTGCCTAGATATTCATACGCGTGGTAATTACAGTTTTCTTGGTTACCCGTTTTCTATTATACTTGTAACTCTCGATACAGTATGACTTGTGTATACAGTATGACCTGATAATATTGTCTCACTATGTATATATATTAAGTATGGATCGCTAAGTTTTGACGAGAGAATCTTTTTCTCTGAATTTATTTGACCACTATGTGATCGACTAATTTTTATTAGTTTATGTTTATGGTATGTTAGTAATATAACACCTTTTGGCAATCATTGTTAACTTTTATCTAATTGTTTATATATATATTTGTATTTTTCAAATTTTAATAAAGATCTGAAGAGGCTGAGAACCATATCAGCGAAACGTTATCTATTTTATATGAAGATGTTTTAATTCTTAGTAATTTTTGGGTTAACTCTGTCAACTTTGAAAAAATTTTCCTTTATTATTTCAACATGAAGAGTATACGTATTACCAAATATTAAAAGAAAAATATTTATAATATTAAATTATAAAAATAATAACGTAATTTTTATTTATATTCCAACATGATAATTTTTTGTTGCCCTTTAGTGGTCCCCATCTTTATATTAGTGCCGAGCCTCGTGAATGTCTAATCCGCCCCTGTGTATAAATATTAATAGTAAAAGTGACATGAAGAAATATTTAAAATTCGAACTTGCTCTGTTCCCGCTATCACTTTTTACAGAAAACGGTTTCAGGAAAAACGTAAAATCGCAACTGTTTGATCACTTTACACGCACTGAAGCTTTACCAAGTATTACAAATGTTGTGTATGTTATTGACGGTGGATTTCTGTTGCACAAGGTGGTTTGACAAAAAAATGATACGATTGAAGCGATCATCGGCAAATATTTAACATTTGTACGCAGCCATTATACAAACAATAGTTATATAATATTTGATGGTTATCCAAACCATGACATTGATAATGAAACTACATTGTCAACAAAAACAGCTGAACGGTTAAGGCGAAAAAGTTCTTCAAGTACACCTTTTTTAGTTTGAACTACACACAAAAATAACATTTTCACAAATCAAGTTTTTGTCAAATGATAAAAACAAAAATGAATTAATAAAAGAATTATGGAAAGCATTCAGTTTTGAAGGATTTATAACTAAGCCAGCAAAGGAAGACGCAGATTCTTTAATTATTCATACAGCAATAGAAATTGTTAAACAAAATAAAGTTAGCCGAATATACAAACAAGGTCGTTGTTGTTGATTAAGACATCGATCTTTTGATCATAATGAATCAATTACATTTTACAGATGCAGAAATGTACTTTTTAAAGCTGGGTTCAGGCAATGTAAGTGATTCTATCTATTCATCAAACAGTTTTATACATGAAGATTATCGTTCTATCATTGGATTTTTACATTGTTTTTCTGGTTGCGATACAATATCTGCTTTTGCTGGCAAAAAAAGGCAAAAAAGACAAAAAAGGCAAAGGCAAAAAAAAAACAACATTTTATTCACTTATTGCAACTCCACAATTAACAGAGTTAGTAAAGCCTTTTTATGAGACTGTCGTAGATCAAACAATTATTAATCGGAATGGTTACAAGTTAATTACATCCATTTACAAAGGCAAACAAGAATTATCTCTGAATGAATTAAGATTTCAACAGTATATGAAATCAACTGCAAAGTCAACATTCAGACTGAACAAATTAACACTTGCTGTTGGTCCGGCTACACAACACTCTTATAGAGTTTTCTACCAGCTTCAAACGTGGCTTGGAAACGAAACAACACCAAGAAAGTGGGGCTGGAAAGAAGTTATTGTCGATAATGTGAAAATTCTCATGCCACGTTTTACTGAAGATTTTGTTATACCTGAAGAATTATTAAAAATAATTTCTTGTAGCTGTGAAACCAGTTGTGAAGGCAATAGGTGTGGTTCTCAAAAGCACGGGCTTCGATGTAATGATTTATGTACAAAATGTCGTGGTTCAGACAATTGTTTGAATGTTGAAAAAATTTCAGAAGATTTCAATGAATTTGAAGATAATTCTGCTGAAATGGAGCAGCCAGGCCTTTGCTTTATCACGGAAAATCAATTATCCGAAGAATCCTCAGGTTATCCGAGCGATATTGAAGAAGGAGAAAATGAAATTATAAATAGAAGCGATATTGAAGAAAGAGATGATCAAATTACAAATGTCTTAAGAAAACCTCAAGTAATGTAGTTTCATTTATTTATTAATTGTTAATGTAAATATAAAATAAAGCTTTTTATGAAGTAATGAAATTAAGGATCATTTATATTTTTTCCGTAGAATTGAATGGTGTAATTAGTTTTTAAGATTAATTAAAAATTTCAACAAATTATTAACATTTAGTAAAAAAAAAATTGTTGCAAAATTCATTTTTTGATTTTTTCAATTTTTGAGCATGTTTTTAAATGGGGACTATATTTTTTTTTATTTTACAAGAAAGTATAACTCAAAACGAAGAAATTGCGGCCTGAAAGAAGTCTCTACGATAATTTTCTGAATGACAAATTTCATTTGAAAAATATTTTGTCGGGTCAAAAAACGTGATTATCTCGGAAGCCTCTTAATCTTTTTATCTGAAAAAATTTGTGGATATTTCAGACACAGAAAGGTATACTTTCACCAAGTTTCGTCAAAATAAAGTTATTTTTGTGAAAATGAAAAATAAAAAACGAAAAAAGCGGTTTTACGCATTTTACTCGGAGATTTTGAGGTTATGTGAAAAAATCATTAATACAAAAGTTGTAGATTTTTTTATGATCTACAACTTTTCTATTGTACACTTTTCTCTGCGATGTCAAATTTCGACGGAAATTGCAATAATACAAAATTCACCCCTTTTAACCCGTAAACGTCCAAGATGGCATAAATTTCACTCTTTTTTCATCGTTCTGCTAAAGACACAATTTGTTAGTAAATCTTTAAGAAAATACATATTTTTATAGTTTAAGATTCGCTCTTTCCGATGGTGACCTTTAAATTTTTCTAAAAATTTATAAACTATAAGAAAATTTAGTTTAAACAAAAAAAAACGTGATTTTTCCATCCTTTTTTTCTTTATAAATCGAATTTCCAATACGTTTCCCATCTGCAACGAACTTGGAACCTCATTAACCCGTGGAATAAATGTCTAATCTTTAAGGAAACATGGTTTGAAAATCGATTTTTCCCCTTGGGGTTTTCAAAATGAGAAATTGTTCTGCAAAATTTCATGAATTTTTTTCTCGAAAACGATGAACTTTCAGAAAAATACACCAAGAGTAAAAAGTTCTTGAAATTGATCAAAGAATTCACTAGAATTTTTTCAAAACGATTGGAGCAATTTTTGCAATTTTGCAAATTGCAATTTTTTGCAAAATTGCAAAAATTGCTGGAAACGCTTTGAAAAAATTTACACGTATTCTTCGGACAATTCTAAGAACTTTTTATACTTTGCGAATTTCTTCAAAACTTCATCGTTTCCGAGAAAAAAAATTCCGAAAGCACATTGATCACATGTAAAGATGGCATAAATTTCACTCTTTTTTCATCGTACTGCTAAAGACACAATTTGTTAGTAAATCTTCAAAGGAATACATATTATTTTATTTTTTCCTGCTGTATTTTTTTTTTTCATGTCAACATTAGTGACATATTTCTTTTCACTTTCCGCTTTTAGCATTACCCAGAATCAACGGCGTGGACATAACGAAACTTTGATTCCTCTGGGGTGCTTGATTATAGTGAGTCCCCTTGCCTCTCACTTTTCGGGGTGCTAGATTTCAGTGAGTCCCCTTGCCTCTCACAATAATTAAATTTTAATATATTTTATAACTATTAGAACCAATAATCATTTTCTATGGTATTTTTCGAAGCATGACATACAAAAATATGCATCACAATCTATGCAACTTCTCGTTGTTCTTTGTGAACAACCTTCAAACGAACATTTTCCTCTTGATTTAGTTATATTTTTATGAGCAGAAAGATTTTCTTTTCCTTTTTTGCTTCGATAATACTTACTTACTGCTATGCATACTTCTTTATTAGAAACTTTTTGACCTTTTTGACAGCAAAGATTCCACAAAACAGTGGCATTAGTTATTGAAAATTGTAAAATTCTTAAAAAAATTACCCAAGTCCCCTTTTTGCTTCTTACACTTGGGATAACCCTATTGCACCTATAATCGTGTAAATCAACGCCTCCCATGAAACTGTTATATAATGCAATAGCATGCGGGAATCCACAATCTACCTTTTTTTGTTCATTTTTAGAATATCTTTGCATTGAAGTGAATGGAGTTACACCAGTAGCGAAAGATAAAATTGATGCGGGCTTTGAGTCAATCACACTTACGTGATTTATGCTTGCTTTCATCATGACTAACTTTATACTCACCTCGCTGTGCTTTCTTATCGAAATCGTGCTTATTTTTCACTCGATCTTTTCTAACAACACCAGTTGACCGTAATCCATTTTTTAACAAATGAATAACTAAATCTGGACTTGTAAAATAGTTGTCGAAATATAAATGATACATGGATATTTTTGTTTTTGGAACTGTCAATAAAAGATTATGCACCATTTTCAAGACAACTCGGGAGCCTAATGAACAGAGAGATAGTATATTGCTATTTTCACTACTATTTTTATCACAATATATATCACAGTCGAAAATATATCCCTGAGAATTACAAAGAGCCCATATTTTAATACCGAATCTTATTGGTTTTGATGGTATAAACTGTTTCAAACTCGTGCGACCAAAAAATTTCACCATCATTTCATCAATTGATAGCGCAATTGAAAAATATTTGAATTGAAGAGCGTTATTTCTAAAAATATCTAAAATCAATTTTACTTTCCATGCCTTATCATTATTATTTTTGTCAGAAAGTTTTGCATATTTTAAGTTTGACTTGATCTTTTCAAATTTATTCCTGCTCATTGCTTGAACGACACCTTCACATCGTAAATCAACATCTGTAGACCAATAATCTCTCTGATTTGATCGAATGTTGAATGAAGTTAGTAATAGTATCCCAACAAATATTTCAAAATCAATTATATTTTGATCAAATCCTTGTTCACAAGTGGAATCTACTATATGCTGCTTCAAATCTTGAGAAAAAAACAATTCAAACACTTCAATTAGCGGAGAACTTTGAATTTTGGATTTTATACTACTAGGCAGGAGTAACTGATCACTTATATCACCAACACATACTTTCTCTCTTTCAGTCCAATTATATTTGTGATCAGGTTCTAATAATGTTTGTGTTTGAGAATAATTGTTGAATATTGACCTATAAGTGATGCCATAGTTACTAAATTGGTTTGAATAATTTGAAGAAGATTCAGTACTTATCTCATCATTCGTATCAGATTCTCCAGAATATTCAGAGTTAGGTAAAATTACATGATCATTATTATCGAATTCATCGACTTCGCATTCATATACTATTGTTTTTTTCAACTTTTTACTACTATTCAAATCATTTTTATTCTCTCAGAACTAACTCTTTTAGAATGTCTACTTTTCTCCATCTCAAAATGTAAGTATAACAAATATCAAATTTCTACTGATTATGATATGCTAATACTAAATAATAGCTAACGGCTATTATAACGTCAGAAACTAAGTAAACTTTGATGTAATATGATAGAAAGTTTAATGTGTATGGTTCCAAAATGAAGTGATCTATTGAAAAAAATGCATGATACTATACAGAGTACTATTAGCGTTTTATAAAAATCGCTAAGATTGTATGAATACGAATGATGTTGATAATAAAAATAATATGATAACAATTATTTTTAAAATACTGTTGTTTTCGCTAATAGGTAGAGAAATTATGATAGCATTATGCGTTCAATACGAGTATCAGTTGAATATGATTGTACATGAGTGAAATTTATGCCACCTTTACATGTGATCAATGTACTTTCGGAATTTTTTTTTCGGAAACGATGAAGTTTTGAAGAAATTCGCAAAGTATAAAAAGTTCTTAGAATTGTCCGAAGAATACGTGTAAATTTTTTCAAAGCGTTTCCAGCAATTTTTGCAATTTTGCAAAAAATTGCAATTTGCAAAATTGCAAAAATTGCTCCAATCGTTTTGAAAAAATTCTAGTGAATTCTTTGGTCAATTTCAAGAACTTTTTACTCTTGGTGTATTTTTCTGAAAGGTCATCGTTTTTGAGAAAAAAATTCATGAAATTTTGCAGAACAATTTCTCATTTCCGGCGCCATTTTGAAAACCCCAAGGGGAAAAATCGATTTCCAAACCATGTTTCCTTAAAGATTAGACATTTATTCCACGGGTTAATGAGGTTCCAAGTTCGTTGCAGACGGGAAACGTATTGGAAATTCGATTTATAATGAAAAAAAGGATGGAAAAATCACGTTTTTTTTGTTTAAAAATTCTTTTTAATCGCATTTTTTACAGACTATCTGGCTTGTCAACTTAAAAGATATTTATTCGAAAGTAAATATTTTCTTATAAAATATCAATAAACATTTAATTATTTGTATAAACTTCCAATCTCAAAAATATCTAAATACTTTTTATTGTTGTCGTTATAGAATACTGTAAGTATTCTTGATGCTTACAACTAATTTTTTAATCGATAAATATATACTTACCCTTGAATCATTCTTTTATTCCTTATATTCTTTATGATTTAATATTAATTCTATCATTTACATCAGAATGTGAATAAATAAACTATGGGTGGAGATTTATTCATTCAAATTATTAGTTCGGCTTACAGCATGTTTTTCCATATTATTCCTGTAATGAGATAATGCCCAAAGCTTTGTGTTCTACACTTTTTGATGCAGAATGATAAAATATATAAAAAAATTTTTAAAACCAACTTATCTGATAACTGCACTCCGACTATGGAACAATATTTTCTGTGTGCGCCTCTTATTATTGACAGTGTCCTATATTCCTGCATATATATTAGCACACTATTTTACTTGACTTTGCTTGACTTTTGCTTTTACTTTTTTAGAACTTCATGCACTGTTGAAATATATATTTGTAAATATCTTGTCTTCTTTCTTCTTATAGATAAATAGTATAAATAGAAACTATGATATTGCATCGGCTTCTGCTTCTGCTACTGTTAACAGCTGGGATATTAAAAATGATGGGGTGATTCTGCAATGAAATCCTATGTAACACTATTTTTATATATAATTTTTAAATTAGCATTATAGAAGCAGCAATAAAGGTATTTCTAGAAAGCATCGATGTCATAATTAAGGTTTTACATAGGATTTCATTGCAGAATCACCCCATCATTTTTAATATCCCAGCTGTTAACAGTAGCAGAAGCAGAAGCCGATGCAATATCATAGTTTCTATTTATACTGTTTATCTACAAGAAGAAAGAAGACAAGATATTTACAAATATATTTCAACAGTGCATGAAGTTCTGAAAAAATAAAAACAAAAGTCAAGAAAAGTCAAGTAAAATAGTGTGATAATATATATGCAGCAATATAGGACACTGGCAATAATAAGAGGCGCATACAGAAACTATTGTTCCATAGTCGGAGTGTGGTTATCAGATACGTTGTTTTTAAAAAGTTTTCTATATTTTATCATTCTGCATCAAAAATTGTAGAACACAAAACTTTGTGTATTATCTCATTACAGTAATAATATGTAAAAACATGCTGTAAGCTGAACTAATAATTTGAATGAATAAATCTCCACCCGTACTTTATTTATTCACATTCTGATGTAAGTGATAGAATCAATATTAAATCATAAAGAATATAAGGAATAAAAGAATGATTCAAGGGTAAGAAATTTATGTATTTGTCGATTAAAACATTACTTGTAAGCATCAAGAATACTCACAGTATTGTATAACGACAACAATAAAAAGTTTTTAGATATTTTTGAGATTGGAAGTTCATACAAATAATTAAGGGGATACTCTCATGTGATGGGTTGAAAATTTCAATTTTTTTTTTGCATTTTAAGAATGTATAGTATCTTGAAAGTATACGCACCAGGCGTGGCAGATTAAAATAACTGTAATTTTTCTCCAAAAAATATGTTACTAAAACTTTAAACGCGTTTTTTTCGAAACTTGATTCCAAAAAAAACTATTGAACCGATCGGGCTGAAATTTTGACAGGTTATTCTACACATGAATGGCTCTCGTAGGTACCATAATTACGAATTTAAAATAATAATTTCCCAACTTTTTGGCCCTATTTTAAACGAAAAAAAACACGATTTTTCGATACCCTTTTTTAAAAATCCGCCATTTTGTTATTTTTCAATGAAATTGTTTAAATCTGCTACCTGCAAGAGCGACAAGCCTACAAAACAATAACACAGGCACACAAAAAAGTGGTCTGTCACAGAACACTGACTATCATATCCTTATGTATTTTGACGTGCTGAACACGAATCCACTATCTGTTTGGTTCCATCAACTCCTGATTTTGCGTAAATTATACCATAAAAGCGGAAATTTGCGGAAAAGTGGATTTATGAAGTCTATCAGTGAATAGTAGAAGGTATTCGAATCCAGTTGAGTCATATTCCCATGTATTTTGACTCGCTGAATAAGAATACACTGTCCATTCGATCCTTTTATCTTCTGATATTGTGCAAATCACTGTAAGTGACTGAAAATTGCGAAAAAATGCAGAAAATTGTGGAAAACTGATATCATGAATATCATCAGTGGTATTCCCCTTTAACCTTAAACCCTTAACCCTTAAACCCTTAAACCCTTAAACCCTTAACCCTTAAATCCTTAACCCTTAGACCCTTAACCCTTAAACCCTTAACCCTTAACCCTCAAACCCTTAACCCTTAAACCCTTAACCCTTAAACACTTAACCCTTAAATCCTTAACCCTTAAACCCTTAACCCTTAAACCCTTAACCCTTAAACCCTTAACCCTTAAACCCTGAACCCTTAAACCCTTAACCCTTAAACCCTTAACCCTTAAACCCTTAACCCTTAAACTCTTAAACCCTTAAACCTTTAAACCCTTAACCCTTAACACTTAAGGGGGTCAGACATTTTTAGAATTTTCTTCATAAAATGACCAGAAAAAATTTTTTTTTCATAATTAGAAATATGTAGAAGTAATATCCTAAAAAATATTCATTTTGTGATAAAATTAGACACAAAAAAAAATTTGATCTATTTTAACCAAATATATGGCCATTTCAAAATTTTTCCTCTGCCGTCGACTCCAGATTCAGGAACTGCGTATATTTTAATGGAAGTGGTCCTAAAATTTTGGTATTTTATATGACTATTGACTAAAGAGTTGTATGTATCCAATTTATTTGATTAAATAATTTTTTACAGTCAAAAATTACTAAAAGATCTTCAATTTAAGTGAAATTCAGATTTTTTTCTCAATTTTTGACCGTAAAAAATTATTTAATCAAGTAAATTGGATACATTCAACTCAGTCAATAGACATAAAATACCAAAGTTTTAGGACCTCTTCCATTACAATATATTTCTTCTTCTTTATTTCTTAACTCCATCTCTGCCCTGAAATACAAAAAAGTATTGTTTTTAGCTCAAAATATTTTACATTTAAAACAAATATTCTGGTATCTGGATATACGGTCCATCAGACTTATAAGCTATGAGCACGCGTAACAGTCATACCCACATCAGTCAGTCAAGTTTGTTAAGTGGTTTAACATGTAGATCCTTAGATGCCTTTAAATCCATATGTGTTTAATAATCTTTATTACATGTATTTGATTCTTATATACTGAGGTAAATAAAGAATGTGTTGAGAAATCCAAGATCCTTCATGCATGTTATGAAGCCAGTGTCGCCATAACCAAATGCTTAAAAAAAATTATTATAGCAGCAACACTCCTATATTGATCTTCTTTTAATGTCTGATAGGGTGAACTTCTTTACTTGTCCTTCATTATTCTTTCACATATAATATTATTACTTAATAAAGAGAATACGACTGATATATATTTATTGCAGTGCATAACTGTTTTGACTTCAGAAAATAAAATGTCAATTATATCATAGTGAGATTCAGGCGATGGTTGATAATGGTAGCTTTCTGGCTACAGCGAAGGTTCCATAATGTTTTTCTGCACAATGGCATATCTTTCGCTTTCTTTAAAAGTTGATTAAAATCTGTACTCTAAATGGTTTTTGTAATAGTCAGTACAGACTTAATTTTTCTTTAGTATGAATCCCTGCTATTTTAAGTATAAAGTGTCCAATAAAAGTTCAAGTATTAAAAAGCTATTTCTAAAACTTTAATTCAACTGTCACTTGTATTATTCAAATACTTTTAAAAACTTATTTAAAATACCTTTACGTATTATATAATACACTAAATGTATACTCCCAAATCCGTTGGAAACAATGAAAATTAAGAACAACACTTTGTATAAAAAAGGTGCTGATGCTGACATCACAGTGTTTATATCAAATGACAGCTGTGCATGGTTACATTGCTTGCGCGGACTTTTTCGTAGGTTAAAATCAGCTCTGTTACAATAAAGGAGCGAGCTATGAGAGGCTGTCGGTGCTAAGTAAGGTTGTTACGGTGCCAACTTAATTGCTATAAGTTTTAAATTCAAATTTTTATTTTTGTCAAAAATACCGTCCATAAATTATTTTATTCATTTTTATCTTTATATTAATGTTTAAAATATTATTTTTGGATTTTTTAAAGTATATATAGATATGTTTAGTGAGAATTTCAAATATATTAAGAACAGGGAAATGAAAAAAAAATTAGTAGAAATAATATACGATTATAGAAATATGTATACAAGGAGAAAAATGTAATTTGAACAAAAAACAAATGAAAAACTTTATCAGTGTTTTGTGAATATTCTTAAAACAAAAATAGATAATGCTTTAAAACTAATTGAGACATATTCTACAAGTATTTTTTTAGTAAAATATGTAATAAAAAAGAAATTGATTTTTCGTCATTTTAAAGGTGTCCGATCCCCTTAAACCCTTAAACCCTTAAACCCTTAACCCTTAACCCTTAAACACTTACCCCTTAAACCCTTAACCCTTAAACCCTTAACCCTTAAACACTTAACCCTTAAACCCTTAACCCTTAAACCCTTAACCCTTAACCCTTAAACTCTTAACCCTCAAAACCCTTAACCTTTAACCCTTAAACCCTTAGCCCTTAAAACCATCGTGCAGTTTCTTAAATGTTAATGAAAAAAAAGTTATTTATCCTCTTTTACGTTTATTGCGAACCCTTTTATTCTCAAACGATCTGTGCAATGGGTCTCTGACTTTTTTAATACCTCTATTTTAAGTTTCTCTTTTTAACATCCAACAGTAGTCTCGTATTTACACCCCACACGCCTTGGTATCTTCTCTCCATTACTTTCAAATCTTGATGAAAACTTTCACCTTGCTGTTCACTGTAATCACCGAAGTTGTCTGGAAAGTACTCCAGATGAGAATGCAAAAAATGCAATTTAACACTCATCAAACAACCTAAACGTTGGTAGCGTTATCGAGCAAACCATTGACAAGTTCTTCATAGTCGTGACTTTTATGATTTCTTAAAAAGTTTTCAGCAATACTTTTCAAACTCAACCAGGCTGATTTTTCTATCTCATTCATGTGATGTATAAAGTTTTGATCTTTAAACATCAGACTCCAACGGTGTTGGTTATCAACTTGTCGATACCAATGAGGATTAACCTCTGAGTAATAATGGCAATTGTGTCTATCAAGTTCGCCGTTATTTTTGAAAGTAGCTTCATTGCTAAACATTACAAACCTAAAGAAGTCATGGTCCTCCTCAATTTTTCGTAAAGCCCAATTACAAAAATTTAAATGCTCTTGATGATCATTGGGAGTTAGGCTTGCACTAATACTATGTGATATGCGTGGGATTTCACTTTTTTGATAATTCTTAAAACAGTTTTAAAAGGAATACCTGGTTCTCTTGAAATGATTCGACAACTTGTGTGCGGATTTAGGTGAATGTAAGTTAAAATTACAAGAACACGTGTATCATTTTCGTCGTATACACGACTTGGACGTTGTCGGCTTAAGTGGCCATTCTGACCTCTCAACTTTAGTTTTTGAATGGTTCTGTCATTAGGATGTCGCCGATCTGGGTAACGCTCTTGCATATCGTCTAGCAGCAGCTCGGTAACTACCATGACATTCACCAAAAATTATCAACATATCAACAATGTCAGCTGGTGGATAGTCTGCCATAATTTTTGACAAAAAAATTTTGTTAAATTGGAAGCAAAATGAAAAATTATAATTAAAAGTTAAGAACAAATTATTGAGCTGTTGACAATAAAGAGCGGAGACTCCACAAAATAATGTATGTCTGTCGTATTAACTGAATGCGCAAACTGCTCCTTTAATTTAAATTTTAAGTGCCTTTCACTTGAGATTAAGTTCGCAAGAAGAAATCATATCACCAGTGGTCACCTTAGGTAACAGTTGCTTATTGATAATTATTAGAAGTCACTTAAGATGAAAGTTTGTGATTAATGGTTGGATGCGTAGTTTTTGAAATGGATACATTAATCAATTTAAACATTAGAATGACCTTAAATATTAAATTTCAAATTAGGGTCAAGGTCATATTTGAACGTAAAATTTGCCGCTCTTTCCATTTCCGAGGTAAAAGTGGGGGTCCCTATGCAAAAAATCGATTTGATCTTCAAATGACCTTGATCCTTGACCTCAACGTCAAAGGGAAGGTCATTATCAGTTGGCCCCCTCCGTACCCTACAACTTTTGTTTGAATCATTTTTTTCTAGGAGACGCCGTTTTTGAAATTTTCGGGTGCGTCAATTAAAATGACACACCCTGTATACTTCCATAAATTCATGACCATCTAAAAAACTTTCTTTTATTTTGTCTTTATCGGACGCATTCACATGTGATTTGAAAACTGGTTTCGTCATTAAAGATATGCTTGGGTAATTAAATCTTTGATTTAATGTTTATATTGAAACCATTTACCGCATTCGTGTAGGAGCAGCAGCCTTCGTGTGTTTGTGGTTGCTGCTTGTTGTTCGCGGCAAAAATAAAAAAAAAAATATCATATTTTAACTTTTTCCATCGATTGAACATCTGCAGCCAACTACTACATATGCCTTGTGAAGCTCACGTTGTGTCTTTTGTAAGAATTTCTATGCATTGAAGAAAATTTCTCTATTCGCATTTTTAATAAATCATCGGTATTTTTCCACCTCAAACTAACCACACAAGTAATAAAGAATATTTCGATCTTTATCACACTTCTGATTTACGATAAGGCTTTTTGTAGCATTGTACCTAACACAAGCTAAGTCGTAAACGTGTGAAAAAAAGATACATTGCTTATACCTACACCCAGAGTACCTCCACGCGATGACGGCGGGCAATAGTATATCTTTTGCAAATTTCGTAGATTCTTCACAACGCAGCTTAAAAGCAATTGTGTTACATAACGGAAATAAGTACGCGAGCATTCCAATAGCTCACTCTACTAAACTCAAGGAATCTTATGAAAATATAAAATACGTCTTAGAAAAAAATCATGATACAGATCACAAGTGGCAAGTTTGCGGGGATTTAAAAGTCATTTCTATCATATTAGGACAGCAGACAGGATTCACTAAGTTCCCATGCTTTTGTGCTTATGGGATAGTAGGGATCGTGTGAAGCATTACGAACAAAAAGAATGGCCAAATAGAAATGCACTGAATCCAGGTAGTCACAACATTATTCGAGAACCATCGATCGAACGGTCAATAATTTTTCTTCCTTCATTGCATATAATATAAGCTAGGCCTAGTGAAACAACTCACAAGAGCTTTGGACAAACAAGGGCAATGTTTCATATATTTACGTAAACAGTTTGAAAAACTCAGTGATGCCATGATAAAAGAAGGTATTTTCGATGGACCGCAAATCCGTAAAATGTTTAAAGATCAAAATACATCACATGAATGAGATAGAAAAATCAGCCTGGTTGAGTTTTAAAAGTATTGCTGAAAACTTTTTAGGAAATCATAAAAGTCACGACTATGAAGAACTTGCCAATAGTTTGCTCGATAACTACCAACGTTTAGGTTGCTTGATGAGTGTTAAATTGCATTTTTTGCATTCTCATTTGGAGTACTTTCCATACAACTTAAGTGATTACAGTGAGGAGCAAGGTAACCGTTTTCATCAAGATCTGAATGGAATGGAGAGAAGATACCAAGGCGTGTGGGGTGTCAATATGATGGCAGACTACTGTTGGATGTTAAAAAGAGAAACTGAAAATAGAGGTATTAAAAGAGTCAGAGACCCGTTTCACAGACCGTTTAAGAATAAAAGGGTTCGCTATAAATGAAAAAAAGTATAAATAACTTTTTTTTTTCATTAACATTTAAGAAACTGCACGATGGTTTTAAGGGTTAAGGGTTTAATAGTTTAATGGTTAAGAGTTTAAGGGTTAAGGGTTTAAGGGTTAAGGGTTTAAGGGTTAAGGGTTTAAGGATTTAAAGGTTAAGGGTTTAAGGGTTAAGGGTTAAGGGTTAAGGGTTTAACGGTTAAGGATTTAAGTGTTAAGAGGTTAAGGGTAAAGGGTTTAAGCGTTTAAGGTTTAAGGGTTTAAGGGTTTAAGGTTAAAGGGTTGGGGAATACCACTGATGATATTCATGATATCAGTTTTCCACAATTTTCTGTATTTCTCCGCAATTTTCAGTCACTTACAGTGATTTGCACCAAATCAGAGGATAAAAGGATCGAATGAACAGTGTATTATTATTCAGCGAGTCAAAATATATGGGAATATAGCTCAACTGGGTTCGAATACCTTCTGCTATTCACTGATGGACTTCATAAATCCAGTTTTTCACAATTTTCCGCTTTTATGGTATAATTTACGCAAAATCAGGAGATGATGGGACCAAACGGACAGTGGATTCGTGTTCAGCACATCAAAATATATAAGGATATGATAGGCAGTGTTCTGTGACAGACCACTTTTTTTGTGTACCTGTTAATCAGTTCGGATTTTGTGTTTGAGATTACTCCCAGGGTCGTAATCACGTTCACTAGGCATCTATCTTTTTTTCGAGGCATTCACTTGAACTCTTATTATATAAACAAATTGTTTCAAAATTGAATGAAAATAATTTTTTTGTACAATTTAATGTGCAAATATAAACATGTAAAAAGTTCGAAATGATTTGATTTTATTTTCTTCAAAAGAAAAAATCCTGAAATTAGCATCGAAAAAAGGTTATCACATGAGAGTACCCCCTTAAATGTTTATTGATATTTTATAAGAAAATATTTACTTACGAATAAATATTTTTTAAGTTGACAAGCCAGATAGTCTGTAAAAAATGCGATTAAAAAGAATTTTGCTGATTTTTGGAATTAAATGAGATTTCAATATTAAATTTGAGTTCATCAGTAAAAAATAACAAATAATATGGTTCTATTTACTAAAAAGAAATATATTTATTATGTTTTTATATGATATGGAAGCCAATTAATATGTGTAAATTATAGGTATATGTTTGAATGCGAACATTAGTGCAAATATGAGGCGTTTCACGTCAGCTCTCCAGGCGCGGCGCGCGAGTGCGAAATTATGCTGTTTTCAGCATCCCCAAGTGATTTCGATGTATTTTTTCCTCAGCTTTCGGATGGTGCTATTAGTTTCTCAAAATTTTTCAATTCTAAGTATTTCTTGAATAATATCTCGAAAAAATAAAAAAACCCCTATGTAGAAAAAGGCTATATCCATGTAAAATTTCCTCCTCTTTCGATCTAGCAGGTCAAAAAAAATATTAAAAATATAGTTTTTGAGATATAACAGGTTTTATGTTTTTTTGAGGTTAGAATTGAAAGATTTTCAGAAACTAATAGCACCATCGGAAAGCTGAGGAAAAAATACATCGAATTCACTTGGGGATTATTTTTTTTAGATACATCTTAGCCCTTCAAACACAAGCTGAAAACAACATGATTTCGCGCGCCGCGCCTGGAGAGCTGACGTGAAACGCCTCATATACCATAAATCACAATAAATAATAAAATATAGCTAAAATTTCAAACCTCCGACAACTTTAGCTTTTGTCACAAAGCCCAATGGAATAAAGGGCTTGACACAGCCTTTTTTTATAATAGAAGAAGCCTTTTAGACCTGGTGTCATAAAGATTGGTGCTCCTGACTTCTTGGTCTCCCCTTGTGAGTGAAATTATGTGTTACACGATTAAAGCTTAAAAAAACTGGTGAAACAGTAGCAGTTTGAAAAAGACATTGAAATAATTTTGTTCTAAGAAATTTTGATGCACCAAAACAATACAAAAATATGTGTCACATAATTTGTGGAAGAACATAAATATTTTAACCCTTGGGGCACATTTTTGTGCTAGACTTGCAATGGGAATCAATGTGTTTCTATAGGTTTCTGGGATCGCTAATCACGAATCCGATATCAGAATTTGAAAATTCAAAATGGCGGATCCAATATGGCGACTATTTTAGGTTAGAATCGCGGTTTTTTGAGGAATTCACTTGGAAAAAGATATGCGGGGGTTTTTGGGGTCGCTGATTACGAATCTGGTATTAAAATTTAAAAATCAAAGATGGCGGAGCCAATATGGCGACTATTTTAGGTTAGAATCGTGGTTTTTCGATGAATCCACTTGGAAAGAGATACACGGGGGTTTTTGGGGTCGTTGATTATGAATCTTGTATCACATTTTGAAAATTCAAAATGGCGGATCCAATATGGCGACTATTTTAGGTTAGAATCGCGGTTTTTTCGAGGAATCCACTTGGAAAAAGATATACGGGGGTTTTGGGGTCGCTGATTACTAATCTGGTATTAAAGTTTGAAAATTCAAATTGGCGGATCCAATATGGCGACTATTTTAGCTTAGAATTGCGGTTTTCTGAGTAATTCACTTGGAAAAGGGTATACGGCGGTTTCCGGGGTCGCTCATCACGAATATGAATTCAGAATTTCCATATTCAAAATGGCGGACCCAATATGGCGACTACTTTAGGTTAGAATTGCGGTTTTCTAAGTAATTCACTCAGAAAGATGTTTACGGGGTTTTTGGGGTCGCTGATTACGAATCTCACATCGTAATTCCGAAACTCAAGATGGCGGATCCAATATGGTGGCCATGGTATTTCAAATCAGCGAGTTTTTCAGGAATCCAGACATCAGAATGTCATAATTCAAGAAGGCAAATCCGATATGACGGCCATAGCATATGAAATTTGTGAGTTTCCCAGTCATTCAGATAAAATCAGTTAGGGAGGGGTTTTCGAGGTCACCAATTGCAATATTTCCAGATCATTTCTTCCAAATTAGGAACATGGAAAAATTGGACAATGGCTATGTCGAATCATGCCAAATGATTCCGAAATAAAACACGACAGACTTTTCTATTATATTTTCCACCACGAAAATAGGGAGATTGGTATATTTAGTTTGAATTAAAAGTATAAAAGTATTTTGACGTTGTTGATCACATAAGAATCGAATGCAAATAAGGGCGATCGATAAAATAGACTCAAAATACTGACATTCATAATAATGTTATAATAGTTTATAATATTAATTCAATCCTTCCGGAATTGAGATAGCGAATTTGATATCGAAGATCATACTCTCACAGATTGAATCGGATCAAAGATTACTGATTCCACAAAAAAAAAACCTCTCCAGTTCTCCCCTCTCTGCGTGACTCGGAACAAACGACGTGGACGTGGGAGAGGACTTGTTCCATATTTTTTCTACTTTTTTTTTATTTTTTTACTTTTTTTTATTTTTTTTTTATTTTTTAATATTTTCTTCTCTTTTCCAGAGCAATGCTCATTCTATAAGATTACATCTTTCTTCAAACTCATTGTTGTTGCTCATGAAATTTCTGGAAACAATTTCGATCTGCATTTATGTATAATCCACAGTTGCAAGTTATACAGTAGAATTGAGTCAATTGCTGCTTCTCTTTGGTACTGCAAAGGCGACATCTAAGACGTTCTTTTCGTGCATCTGGTAAATGATCAACATTTGTCATTCTTACGAAGTTGCTGATTTTCAATTTCTTCTGATGATTCATTGGTGATTTGGTGGGTGGCCGGCCTCTCTTTGCACGGTTAGGGATTTTTATCAAGGAATCTACGACTGACAATCGGAAGCCTTTGAGCTTCATGTTTTTCTCTGGAAAAAGTTGCGAGTAAATTATAAAAGAGTTCACCAATGCAACATTCACAAAGTGCCAGAAAATACGTAGCCACCACTTTTTACTTTTCCTGTTGATTTCATAATACGACTTCAGCATATCAGCTTTATCAACGCAACCCATAAAACCATTATAGTCTACGACTATTTATGAACAAGTTACTTTTTTCAAAGATCCATCTTTTTGCCTCCTGTTGGCTTGAAAAATTTTAGAAGCATCATGGAAATTAGATAAGAAATGGACAGGTTTCTTATCTATCCATTTTAGCCAACTGACTCCGTTATATCAGGAGCGGAATTCACTATCACCAACTGACACTTCTTTTTCTTTTTTCTGTAATTTAGGTAAATATTTTCTATCTTTCCTTACAGTTTCACATGCCAATATTTTCAAACATAACAAGTCTGACATCAGTGTAACGGTGGTGAAATAATTATCAAAAAAAAAAACACGATAATATTTTCCTATCAGATCGTGAGTCAGATCTTTAATTACTCTTTCACCAAGGAACTTTTCCAGCTTATCGTTCGCTTTTCCGGTATAAATCTGGAATTCACAGTCATATCCAGATTTGGTAGCTCTAACCCAAACCTTATAGCCCCGCTTCATAGGTTTCATTGGCAGATACTGCCTTATGCTATTCCTACCTTTGAACGTAATCATACTTTCATCAATGGCTTGATGTCTGTCAGGACCGTAAAAAATTTTGAATGTTCCAGAAAGATTATCCAGCAATGGTCTGACTTTGTACAGTTTGTCGAAATTGGGATCGCCCCTTGATGATTCCTGAGAATTATCATTCAAGTGTAAATTAGATAAGAGAAATGAAAATCGCTTCACAGGCATGATTGAAGAGACGTATGAATCATTCATCTGAAAGTTCGTAGATTAATAGTCTCTATATGATGGTGTCCTTTTTATCCCCATTATTATATTTAGCCCTAAAAACTTTTTTATCTCATCATTGGTGATGGGTTTAAATTTCAATTTTTTCTGAGTACAATAAACATTTGACTGTTCTACTATGATGTCAATCAAGTTGTCTGAAAACACATATGTATACGTCTCCTGGAGTTTTCACACTATCAGGGAGATTATTTGGACCTACTACGTGTTCAAAAAAAGCAGGTTCAAAAAACGATCTCTCTTTTGCTTCCTAGATACCGTCTGTCCTTTCAAGTCGAGAACTTCGTGGAGTATCATCCTCTTCGTCAGTATCGTCAACTGCTTCAAGATCTGGACATAATATATCGTCGGATATATCAGGTGTCTCCTCTAGAAAAATCTTCAGGATCATAGTTATCTTCACTATTCGCGGTATTTTCTGACTCCGCATCACTAGGTATATCTATGGACTCTTCCATTGCAGACATGGTGGAGAATAAAGGTTCTTCTTTATAAAGTTAGCAGTAGATGTATTTTGTACAAATGAGAAGTCTATAAATATTTCTAGTATTCAGAAAAGACCAATAAGTAAATATACCAAATGATCTTCTCAAAACTCTTCCTCATATAAATAAAATATTCACAGAAACCATTTGTTGGGCACTTCCACAAAATCTGAAAGTATTTACTGAATGCTTTTTTCAATGATGTGCAAAGATTATCGAATTTCTACAATCTGAAAAATTTTTTTGTTGGTATGGGAAATTCTACACTGTTCCAATTTCAAGCATTCCTAAATATTTTCTTGAATAGTATTTCAATTCTCAAGTGTTTGAGGATCTTAATGATCTTTGCAGAGATTTTTTTTATTTGTTGAATACTTCCGTCAAATAAAAAAGTAGCAGAACAAGACCCACCAAATACCTTTCCCGGATAAAAATAAGTAATAATAGTACTCAGACACTGTAAGAGATCGAATACTTTCTTAGACAAAGGTTACCAGAGTCACTGATTATGATTCTGAACCTCACGATGGTGAATCCAGAATAGCAGCTTATAGATGTATCAGTTTTGCAAATACGAATCACGTATAAAACATAATTTTGATAGGATAGGAGGCAATTACGTTTATAAAATTATGAATGTCTGAACTCGGAATTCAGGTGTATGATCGGCGACCCGAAAAATCTGATGAAGCCGCCATATAGGGCCCACTTTTTTGAATTTTAAAAATTTGATACTGGATCCATAATCAACGATCCCGAAAACCCTCTTACACCTTTTTTCCAAGTGAATTGCATAGAAAATTGCAATTCTAACCTAAAATAGTCACCATATTGGGTCCGCCATTTTGAATATCGAAATTCTGAATTCATGTTCGTGATGAGCAAGCCCGAAAATCCCCTTATACCTTTTTCTAAGTAAATTACTCAAAAAACCGCGATTCTAACCTAAAATAGTCGCTACGTTGCATCCGCCGTTTTGAATTTTCAAATTCTGATACCGGATTCGTTATCAGCGACTTCGAAAATCCTTTTATACAAATGTTCATAAGATTAACTTAAAAACTCTGCCCAAGTCCGAATTTATTCGAAAAAATTGAAAATTTTCCGTCTTTGATTGTTTATAAATAATTAAATAAATAAATTTTCAATTTTTCAATCCAAGCATTACGAAGCCTAAGTACTAGTGATGGTGTAGAAGTTTATTCGAGAGCGATTGAGCTGAAAACGGTCGCGGTATGGATAAAAAACTGAAAAAAGTGTGGTGTATCATATATGATACGCTGCCCCAAAGGGTTAATTTCGGAATGATCGGTGACATAGACATCCGCGGACCACCTGATTTGAGATGGATTAGAACAAATACATTATCATTATGTTCATGAAAGCGTGAAGGATAAAGAAATTGAAGTAAAGTTGACTCAAATAAAAGTATTTCTGATTTATTCACAAAAGCATTGTGTAAAGAAAAATTTGAGAAGTTCAGAAAATTATTGAATGTAATGTATAATATATATGTAAGGAGGCGTGTTGAGAATGTGATACACATATATTGTACGTATGGTGCGAGAGATGGGAGAGTGCGAGGCTGATGTGCGCTTTCGCCAGAGAACTATGCTGACCTTCGCTGAGCATAGAGCTCACTTTCTTCTGTCGTCGTGTCTGTTGGTGGAACGTAATGTATCACTATATACGTTATTTTCGAGTCCCTGACAACATCCAGGCTTGTTACCGTGCTGGCAAAAGGAACCAGCATCCCATCTTCCACCTCAATGTCGGAAAGGTGCAATTCATTGCAATAATTAATATTGTATTCAGATCGAAAAATAATAGCTTTCGTTTTCCCAACATTGAGACGAAGACCCGAGCCTACAGGTGCTCGAGAAGCGCTATGTTCTACGTGAGTTTGTCACGTGTCTGGATATAAATTTGTAAGTCATTGACGTATAGTATGTGATTGGTAGGATTGGAGCTACTGCTTGCATTGGAAGACTTAAGGAAAGCTGATAGATCATAAATGTAAAGGCTAAACAGAAGGGGTCCTAGGACTGAGTCATATGAAGCACCAAGATTGGAGTCCAATCAATCACACTGGCCTTGTGCTCGGGATAATACTCTTTACGCCCTACCGACTATGTATGACTTAATCTACATGAACACAGCCCTAGTGAACCCTATCTTTGACAGTTTTTGGAAAAGTTCGGTGTATGATATGGTACCTAATGCTTTACTAAAATCGAAAAGAAGAAGTTTGGTTAACAATTTTTTTTTGCTGTCTATACCTGTGCCTATGTTTTCGATTAAGGGGGTTTCACCTAAAACGCCTTTTCTTAGAAATTTCTCTCAATTTTGACCAGGTGTTGATAATACTATTGTCTATAAGATATTTCTATCTAAAAACTCTCAGCGGTTTAGTTTCCGAGATATTAAATATCAAAGTCGCGCATTTTAACACAGCACCTTATGGGACGGCCCGCGCGAAATGAACGTTTCCGTTTGTAACTCGAAAAGTTTTCTTAGCTATTTTTCTAAAAACCGAAATGTTATTAATGACATCTATTAGAACAAGACATTCAAATCTGAGAAAGCCCAGCGGTCTCGTTCGTGAGATACGTTAATTGAAAGTGCGGAATATCAGGTTAGATTTCACGCGCGCGTGAGACGCATGCTAGGCGAGGGGAGAGAGAGCGGAAGCGCTGCTGGAGCGCACGCTTGCTTCGCACACACAGACAGACGTCTCTCGGTGTCTGTGCTCAGCCCCGTAGCACGCAACTCTCAACAGAAAAAGAGGGGGAGCGCATGCAAGAGCCTGTACGCGTCGCACGGGGCGCCGTGCTCTGTGGGTTCGGGCCTCGTTGGTGAAACCCCCTTAATTTTAAACGCGCGGTCTAAGTAATGTGGTATTGTCTAAGGCCTGTCTGTAATGGATCTAGGATCTTGTGATTTTCAAGATACTCAGTGATTTGTGTATTAACAATCTTCTTCATAACCTTAGAGAGAAAACTCAAAAGGGCTATCGGAGGGAAATCTGAGACCGTCGATGGTATTGCGGTCTTTTTTAAGTGTCCAAATGAGCTCTTCTTTAGGATCCGAGAAAAATGCCACTGGATAATGCGACGAGAAATGGGAGACCGCGAGGATCTACAGGTGTGATTTTCTTGAAAGTGAAACTCTCCTCCGCATTGAGTTCATTTGTTGTGAAACTATAAAATTCGTCATTGATAGTTGGTACAAATCCCATAGACCGAAGTTTTTTCCAAATGTTCTTGTTATCTTGTAGCGCTTCAAAGATCCTGTTCAATATCACCGGATTTGTGATATTTAAAAAAATAGCCTGATAGACAATACTTATGCAGTGAGATCGTGACGTAACATGTTACAGCACCCAGCGGTTCAATTCTCATTCTATCATCATCCTTTTTTTATTTAAATAGTCCATTACACTACAATGTAATCTTCCAGTTTTACCCAAGCATCGACAATATACTGTTGAGTTAACTTTCCTAAGTTAAAAAAAGCTACGGCTACTTCATTACATGTTGCATTGTTGTATCTAGTTTTATCCAAATTCGAGTTTCGAGTTATATATATTTTCATGTCATTAACAGAATTTTTCCGTTAAGACACTTTTGTACTTCTACTTCATGCATCATTTTATAGGATTTTGCATAAATATTAATTTCCGTAAGAAAATTATCTAATTCCTATAACAGTTTCATTGAACACGAAGCATTACATTCATATCGTAATTGCGTTGCTACTTCATTGTCTATTATATTGTCGCTTCCGAATAAAAAGGCCCTATCTCAAAATCCAGTTAGAAAATACCCTATCTCGGAATCCGGTTGAAAAAGGCCCTATTACGGAAAAAGGTTGAAAAAGGTCCTATCTGGAAATCCAGTTGAAGAAGGCTTTATCTCACACGTAAATGTTTTTACCCTGACTTAAGTTGCAGCATTGCCAAAATTTAAAAAATTTAATTTGAAAAATATTTTATATTGTTATAATATATTTCTTATAGATTAAGCAATCAATTTAAAAATTTGCGGGTCAGATAAAGCCTTCTTCAACTGAATTCGAAGATAGGACCTTTTTCAACCAGATTCCGAGATAGGTCTTTTCTAACCGGATTCCGAGGTAGGGTCTTTTCCAACCGGATTCCGAGATAGGGCCTTTTTACTTTCTCAAAGAGAAAGCTTTGTCTCGGTGAAATTTTTCGACTCCGAGATTTCGATGATTTTCGATGTTTCCGAGCTCCCTAAGCCGAAATATGCATTTTCTAGAAAATGTCTGTGTGTATGTAAATATGTGCGTGTGTGTATATGTGTCTTATAAATTTTTGTGCAGCCTAACTCGAAATTGGCAAGAGATATCAAGTTCATCTTTGGGAGGCATATAAATTTCATTTTGAAGTTGTGCAAGTTCAATTATGTAGTTGATCTGATAATATTAAGTATTCAAAAAATAAAAAATGAAAATATGAAAAAATCGAAAATATTTTTTTTCTTCGCTGGGTTCGGATATTTGTCAAAAATAAGTCCATTCTTTGAAAGGTCTTGAAATTTCCTATCTTTCCATGTTTTTTCGGCCCAATCGGATAATATTAAGTCGGTTAAAAAAAAATAAAGAAAACTATAAAAAAATCGAAAATAATTTTTATCGTCGTTGGGTTTGGAGATGTATCAGAACTAGGCCCATTTTCTATAAGTGCTTAAAATTGATGATATTAGACGATTATAAGTAGATTAATCTCAACAACAAAAAATTTATAAAATTAATATCTAAATTATCAATATATGTATAGATTGTAACGGAATGACTGGGGGGAATATTTCGTTTAATCCCGCGAACCGAACCCCAGAACTCGTTGTCGTCGGATGCTGCTTCTACGTCGAGCACCCGGGGTTGATGTTCTCTAGATGCCCGGTTACAAACCGGGCCGGAAAGGGTTAATACTCGCGCTAGCGCAAGGTGTGGCTATTACGAATGATCATCATCATGGAGCGACGATCCCGTGGAGGCGGCGCGGCGGTATCCGGGAGAAGGTTAGATTAATGTTAAGAAATGAAGAATAGACTCAGTTATTTAACAGAACAGTAATAGGGTCTATCAACAAAACTATACATCAAAAACGCATCGCATTGTGCGCAGACAAGAAGTCGCGATCCGCCGCTCGGCGCAGGCGGATCGATGTAATTATTTTCGTTTGGGCCGGTGAACGCAACACCGGCCACTCGCCGCTGCGAGCCGAACATACAAAAGACGGTTATATGGGAACTACGAATAGTCTTACCGAGAGAGGTGTACACTCCTCTCGTCGGTCGCTCGCTAGTCCGCTCCAGTGTTAGACCTTATCCTCCGGTCGACTTCGAAGTGTTCAGGTCGAGTCCTAAGCTCCAGTGTTCACCTACGGATGCTTCGGAGCCCAGGAGTGACTCGGACTGTTCGCGTGTACTGCTCTTCGTGAACGGTGCGGGGACGGGCGCTGCGCTGTATCTGTATATGAACGCACGATACCGTTTTCTCAGAACGATATAGTTCGCGTACGTGCCGTTCAACGGCTCGAGAGAATCTGATTCGAAATTGAATCGAGCGCGACAGTAGATAGAAGCCCTATATGGAGAGACAGCGATATATATCGTAAGTTGTACAGTATAGTGGGCCCGTTTCCCCATTTGTCTGCACTCTCTCTCCTTCGGATGGTTGGGGGTTGCTATAGAGTGGTGTGGTGAGGGTAACAGGTGTCTACAAGTATATACGTTTACTGGTGCCCCGGATGGCGAGAGATAAGGATTATGTGGGACGGTTTATTTTGCAGGAGAGGTGTGTGGATGAGATGGTGATTATAGTTTGTGTTGAATATAAATATTATTTATGTAGAGTTTAATTTATTCCAGAAACTTATATAATATTTATTTACATAGCAAATAATCAACGACTGGTGTTGTGTTGGTAGTGGTACGTTATGTGTTCTAGCTGCTAGAGAAGGGCCACCTTCTTCACGCGTTATACGCATCGTCGTTTCCATATCTATGATGCTGTAGAAAACCGGGTTGCCAAACGGTACGAGCATGATGAGCATGTCGTGTTCATGTAATTTTTCGTTATCAGCATTTTGGGCGCCTTTTGTTCTTCATGCGCATTGGAGAACGTTCATGTGTAATGATCTACGTAATATGGTAGATATGAAGCGGAACATGCTGCAAACAAAATTATTTTATTAATAAAATTTTCAATTGCTATAATTATTTGTAAAGTTTTTACAGGTCTTAAAGCAAAAAAAATGTGAATGATGTAAAAATGAAAATTTATATTATAAAATTATTTTTTTCAGATACAAAAATATTAATCACCAAAAAATTTAACTTGTAAATTTAAAATTTTTAAAATTTTATAAATATTTAACAAATAATAGTTTTAAATGTAGGAAATGTAGATACTTACTATCCTTGAATGCGTGCTTGAAAATCGAATAATTTTTTCATCACTCTTCTTATATTATCCCTTGTGATTTTGGTATTGTTGCCTTCTACTCGGCGACTTTTGTATTTTTGACTGTATGGCCCATTGGTGGTGGTTCGTAGAGATATGAAAAAGTCCTCTTCGGTCAATTCGAACAATGGTGTTAATCCGCTCATTCAATCTAAGAAGTTTCTCGGCCCGCTTTAAACCAAACGCTGCTTTTTTGTTCAGTTTTTTCTGTATGCTGCTGATATAGCTATCCAAATGGTCTATACAATCGATTATGTTCATCGTGACTTCGTATGCCTTATATATTTTTATATAAGGCCCAGTCAACTCGGTATTAACTGAAGTAAAATGATTGTAAGGGCGCTTTCTAGGCTTAGCTTTGGCAGTTACAGTCGGTTGCACGATTATGCACTCGTCGTCTATCTTTTCTTACGAGATATTAACTTCATTTGTTTTATCAATACCGCAATCACTTTGTGCACTTACATCTGTAACTTCATTAACTAGATCATCCAACCAGGCGAAATTTTCAGCTGCTTCTTTTCTTTTCAATAATAGGCTCTATTGTCGTAGCACTTTGTATTTCATTGTAATCCCTTTGCAGAATATTGTCAATCCAGTTATCCGCTTTAACTTCTGCTGCGGCGTCGGTTGTGTGAGCGAAATTTTGCTCCAGCGGCAGGTTATAGATTTCTATCGATTCTGCGACGAGATTCCCAATTTCATTGAGATCCATTATAGTGCTCTTGGAATACGACTATCACACGTGGGAACAAAATTAGAAATGATTCGATCTTCTTCTTTTTCTTCGGTGAGAAACCTCACGTGCAGTTGGAAAGGGAAATCGCAGTTTTTATCACCGACCCTTGGAAAAAGAGCATACATCTGGCCATCGAGGGCAAAACGCTTTTGAAAAAACATGTTTGGTGTGTCGTAACGTTTGGTTCTTGACATACTTGTGCTCCGCCTCGAATCTCTCGCAACTTATGCGCGTCGATTCTCGACATACGCCAGTGGGCTAGCGACTTAGGCTCCGTCTTGGTTCTCTCGCAACTTATGCGCGACTGCTCTCGTGTCGAGCTGGTCGTACCGCGACTTGCGCCAGTGGATTCCAAACATCCGATTAGACTCACCGTTACTTGCGTTGCGTTGGTCTATAGAACCATTGTCTTATCATTTTTGAGGACCGCAAAGGACATGTGGGTGAACATATTCCTAGACGTTACCGAAAAACTTGGAGATTACGTAATACGCTTGTTTAGGAGTATAAATTGAAAGGTGGCTAGTGCACCAGCAGATGTAACGTATTTTGTTTCGATTTTCTTAATCCCCGCTGTAGCGATAACCGTTACGATAAGCTATATGCGGCCCGAAGAAGTACATGCATCTGCTCATTCGCAGAGCTTTCAAGACTATAGGTGATAAGACGAGGACAAATGGTCTGTGTTGAATAGCTAAAGCACCAATACCTTTTCCTTACTGCATCGAAACGCTGTTGGGTATACACGTTATAGTGCTGTGGCCAAAAATTTGTTCATATATAAAGCCCTTGTCAGGACAGCGAATGATCACAGTCTGTTTGAATCCGAACAGTGCCAGAGTTCGACAATGAGAAACGTAAGCGAGGATAGTTTGTGTATGGTAATTTTCCGCATCGCGAATGCATTGCGGTATAGGAATTCGAGAGTTTATCGACGGTGTGATTTCGAGTGGCGTCGAAGAGTTCGACGTATGGTGTGTGTACAATTAAAACGCGAGTTAAAGCTGTCATGTTCGAGTTCTCGTGAAATTGTGCGATTTCATAGAATTTTTTTTCGTGAAAATGAACTGGCGGTACGATCTACCACGGAATACTTGGCAGCTGTACAGATAACACACATACCTGGTCTCCAAAATTTAATGATTCAATATCAAGAATATTGTGGTAAGTTTTGAACACTGATTTTGAAAGCATTCATAAGATTTCCAATTAGACATTATCAACAATTGTGTTAAAAATTGTAGTTTCTCCTGATTTTAATAAAGTGTAAATAAACAGATACTTACATCTATAATTTTATTAATATATTGTACCGTAATTTATGGGAACACGATATTACACTATTTATGCATCGTGATTTAAACAATTATTTTGTTTTTCAAAAAGATTATAATTTAAAAATGCAAAAAAAAATAAACTCTTTTACGCTTTTTAATGTTACACATTTTTATCCTGATATATACACTATTATGGTGTATTTTAAAACATTTTGGATTTTAAAAGATTATTGTTTTTATAATAATAATCTGTTTTTATATATATTATAATTTTATGAAACTTTTATTCAAATATTTTCTCTGTTCCATGCGTATTTTATTTGTTCAAATGAAATTTAAAAAAAATTTCATTTTTACAGTTCTTGACTCTTTGTTGAATGACGACGAGTCCGATGAGTATGAAATCGATGCTGTCGTGGGTGGGCAGTGGAGTAACGGGGACAGAGAGAAATGATCTCGGTACGAGCGACAGTTGCTCAACATGCTATGAACCTGTTGATGAAAATTCTGTGCAAAGTCCGGAAAGTGCAACGGGAGAGCAAAGCGATGAACACGCAGATGACGATTCAGCGCAGTTTGAAGAAACATCTATGGAGCAGGACGAAAGAACGCCTGTAGAACAGAGTGAAGAAGAAGAAGAAGAAGAAGAGGAAGAAGAAGGAGGAGCAGGAGGAGGAGGAGGAGGGGGGAGGAGGAGGGGGGGGGGGGGAGAAGGAGGAGGAGGAGGAGGAGGTACAACCGTAGAATGTTGTAAGGTTAAGGGGATAAGCTTAAATTTTAAAAATTATTTAAAAATAAATTTTGACTCTATAAAGGCTCTGATCGTCGACAATTTTGACAATAAAGAAGAATCTTGATAAAGGAACGATCAGAATTAATTTTAAGTCTATTAAACGCACTTACACACACGAAATTGTAACGCGCGACGAAGTCAAAACATGTGCCACGGTTTTGAAAAAACACGTTATATTTCTGCGAGTCAGTCCTTGCTGTTTGGTCACAAATGTAATGGATTTTCAAATTTGCAAATAAAAAATTTAACAAAAATTCACGCACTAGAACTCTTTCTCGTAACACTGCCCAAATTTAACTGAAGTAAAGAAATGGATTACGTTAGCAGGTGTGGGCACCCGCGGTCGTGGCGGCGATGGGGGGGGGGATATGAGCTGGTTACGCCCCCCACCACCGGCGGTGATAAGCTGGCCTAACGCTAAGATCAGGCTAATCCGCGGGAGTCTAGCTTAATTCTGCACGCGCAAGACTAGCTGATTGGTGTGCGCGCACCGCATCGCATTGCCCCTGTCACCCGCCGTCCGCCGTCCGCTGCTGCCGCCGCCTAGAAAGTGGTGGGGTGAAAGGCCTCTGAATTAGTGACGGTCATGGATACAAGGTGGAAACATCCCTTCACCTGCATCTGTGCCGGCCCTACAATGGCCGAAAAATCGATTTTTGTCAAGCGGTTTCTTACACACCTGCCCGATATGTGCAATGTACGTTTTGATCGAATTCTCTTTTACTACGGTGAGTGGCAAAAAACATATCGGGCTGACTATAGATCAGGTGGGGGGCAAAGAATCGAGTTTCGGGAAGGTGTGCCATAACCCCCAACGACTATTCACGCGATAACGATAAGAAAAAATTGATCGTTCTCGACGACTTGATGCGTGAGTCTTGCACCAGGATCATACTAGACCTTTTCACGAAAGGTTGTCATCACAAGAATATAAGTGTAATCTTTATAACGCAAAATATTTTCCACAAAGATCAGAATCAGCGCGGTTTGTCACTCAACTCCAATTACATTGTGTATCTGGCACGACAAGTTTATCCTGAAGACACAAAATTTTTGAAAGAGGCTTACATTGACGCATGTACACCTCCGTATAATTATTTGCTGCTGGATATGAAACAGGATACTCTGGATGAATATCGTTTTCGTACCAACACCTTTCCCGACGACTCCACTCAGTACGTGCACGTGCCGAAATATTCGTCAAATTAAAAACTAATAAAAGTGAGTATGGAAGTGTACAACAGTCATTTGCATCGTAGCCATGGACAAGATAATATCGACACTAGGTAAAAAGTTCTCAAAGAAACGTATGGCTCTCTTGAACGTACTCTGTCACGCCGACAGCCGGCAACGTAGTGCGCTGCTCCGTACGGCCGATAAAGATTTGATAAAGTGTATTTGTGAGTGTGAGTTGAACGTACTACAAGGTGTTGTAAAGCTGAAAAATACGGAAAAGACACGCCTAAAGAAACATGGAAGCATATTGTGCAAGTTGACAGGCAACAGTGGCAATATCGGCTGGACAAGCAAGAAACGCGCTATACTTGAAAACGATGGTTCGTTTTTACCTATTCTTCTGACGTGTCTGATAAGTACGATATTTTCAATGATCTTGGGTAACTAAGAGATGGATCGGGCGCGCAAAATGATTCTCGTTCCAGCGAATCCATCAACTAATGGGTTGATCTCACCCAATGATCGCAAATCTCCTGTTAAAGGCGGTGCTGACAACACAATACAAACTTCGGGTGACCATTTATCGCGTTTGGACTCGGATTTGTTTGAGATTTTAAACTCGAAAAAATTTTCGTACGAGCGTGAAAAGTGTAAATATTACTTGCAAGTGCTCAGACGTTACTTACTCTTCAAAGAGAACGTACGTTTAGACGACAAAGACAGTGTACGTGAAATTAGCGAAATCCAAGCCACGCTAGCAGCACCCACAGAGTAGGTTATTCTGGAGAGTGTTCCTAAAATTTATTCCAAAAGGGCTCGTATGCTATTGAGACTCTGGCGCACATTCGACTCCGAGCATTTAAAGTGGAATAGCGCAGGAAACGTTATCATCGATGGAAAACTTGTCCCACAGTCAAATATCATAGAATTGTTGAACTACGTTGTAAAGAATAAGAAGAAGAAGAAAAAACAAGACGAAGAGGAGGAGGAACCAGCGGGCAGATTTCAATTCGCCAAATTCATCGGTAGTTCCGACATACCGAATAATCTTGTCGGTAATGCAAGTATATTAAAAATTGCCAACAGATTGACAGATCTTTCAAATACAGCGAAACGCCGAATAGAAGCACAATAGCCTCTCTACCATTGATCAGACACGTAGCCAAGAAAAAGTGGTTAAAACTATCCATCGGATGTCATACGAAAATCAATATTACGATCCGTCGCACGAGGCCGGTTACGCAGGTGCACACAATCTCGTACATGTCAATACACGAGATAAATCAATCTCGAAGAGAGAAGGAACGCATACACGAATGGCTGAGTAATCAAGATGCCTACACACTTCATCGGCCAATACGCAGAAAATTTCCAAGATTACGATACAACGTTACAAACATTGACGATGTTTGGAAGGCTGATTTGTGGCAATTATCATCGCTAAAAAATGAAAACGACGGTTATACCTATCTATTGGTCGCTGTAGATGTTCTCAGTAAGTTTGCTTGGGTGGAACCGTTACGCGACAAGTCGGCACGCACCGTTGCAACGGCTTTTGAAAAAATTTTCAAACGCACCAAGAACAAGAATTTAAAGTCGAGCGCATTATTCAATCCAAAGGACAGAGGAAAAGAAGCAGTTGCTGTTAAAGTGCATAGGATATCCAAAAAAGTTCAACTCTTGGATAAAATCTACAGATCTCAAGCCCGTTTAGCAAGATGAACAACAGTGAAGAATTTTATCTAGTATTACCCAGCAACAGTAGTATGACGTATTTTCCGGAAAATACTACCACCTGTTTTACAACACATTTGGCCCGTGAAATCAGATTAACAGGAGATTGGCAAGTCGAACTAGCAGAAACTAATGTCCCCTGCGCAATCATGCATATTCAAGAATCCGAATCTTCGTACACATTTAAACTAGGCTCGGCTAAACTCAAACCTTTGGAAAATAACGGAATTTGTAATTTTCCATACGGGGTGTACGATACTGCTGCTCAACTCGCCGAATTAATCAATAGAGTGCACATTGTATGCGATCATCAACAACTCGTCCCAACGGAATTTCAGAAAGGCTACTACGCTTTGAAACAAACCTGTGATTGCGCAGAACCACATTACACATTGTTTAACGAAAAAATACGTCGTATCTTTGGTTTTGTGGATACTATTCACAGACAAACGGGCACGTTTATAACCTCCAAAACAAGGAAAGGTGGGTACCAGACCTGTATGTCTGGCACGTGTTATCCCCGATCAACTGTACGTCTACACAGACATGTGTGAGCCTCATACCGTCAGCGATACTCAAACAGCACTGCTTCGCACAGTTTCCTTGGAGAATTCAAGATATAAATTTGGCAGTAATCTCCTAAGACATTTTGCACCTATACATTACATTTCGCTCTTACAACATACTTTTCACAACATTGTCATCGATATAAGAGACTAACACGGCCGACGCATACCATTCGAGTATGGAACGCTGACCGTAACGCTTCATTTTAAGCGTAATTGGTAAAATTGACCTTTCCAAACGGATGGAGGAATAGGCGTGAAAAATGTTTACGCTGGCTCAACCTATCAACGTGGCTCTGAAATTGGAAGTTTCATCGGTGCGATATGTAGAAAAATTGTCCCATATCTGAGTAGTGGTGCTAAAGCTGTAGGCAAAGAAGCCGTTCACGCAGGTCTGAACGTGCTCGATGACATAGCCAATGACGGTGTGAGTTTCAAAGATTCGATCAACACTCGTCTTCGAGAATCTGGAAAGAATTTAAAAAGGAAAGCCGAAAAGAAGGTCTCGGAAATGATGAAAGGGCACGGATATAAATCAACGACTGTTAGACGGAAGCGGCAGTCGATGAGCAGTCGTGTGAGGGCACGCAACGCATCGCGAAGGAAAATAGTCAAGCGGTTAAAAAAAGTCAAAACTGATAAGAAGACGAAGGCTAAAAGGAGGAGGAAGAACAAGAGAACCGTTTAAAGTGTCAGATATGTTTGGGCCTACGTAAATATGGCATATTTACACGCGTGCAGCGGAGAAGGAATGAAGAGTGAGTTAGATCTCATTACTCTCCGTCTCACTCAAACATCCATAGAAAACAGTGCGTTTCTCCACTACAAGCCCGTGTCATCGCTCAGCAATGACAGTGATTCACCGCTCGAATTTCTGGTGCCTAGTTCTATCGAACACTACATTGTTTTCGCGCACACCATGCTACACGTTACCGTGCAGATTTTACCGACTGACACGGAGCAAGAAAATGCAAAAGTTGGGCCAGTCAATAATTTTATTCACTCGTTGTTTGATCAAGTGGATATATTTTTCAACTAAAAATTAGTCTCACCTCCAAACAACGCTCACCCATATAGAGCATACATAGAAACTTTATTGAACTACGCCCCACCAGCTTTACAGCCCCATTTAACGGCTGCTCTGTGGTACGCTGATAGAGCAGGTAGCATGGATGCAGTCTCGACCGTTGCACGCAGTGCACACACGACCAACATTGGTCTCCTTAACCGTAAATACTTTACACTTGGAGGTAAATCCATCGATCTAATTGGGCATTTGCACTATGACGTGTTCAATCTGCCCAAATTTCTTCTCAATGGCGTAGTAATCAGAGTGAGAGTAATGAGACTAGTGCGCAGTAAGGACGCCTTCTGTCTCATGGATTCATCGGAAAATGGGAAATTTTCGTAAATGTAAAGGAAGCGACGCTTATCATGCGTCGAGCTAAAATTAGTCCAGCTGTATTGCTCGCTCATGTCAATGCTCTAGCTAAGACTATGGTCAAATACCCTATCACCAGGGTCGAGATTAAGGCTTTCACTATGCACAGTGGCGTCATGAGAGAAACGCTTCATAACGTTATTCTAGGACAGTTACCCAAAAGAATTATCGTGGGTTTCGTGAAAAAGAAAGCATTTAACGGTAATCGTCAACTGAACCCCTTTAATTTTCATCACTTTAATGTAAATTTCTTATCGCTCTACGTGGATAGCGTACAGATACCGAGCAAATCACTTGAGCCACGTTTCACAGGGGATAATAAATTGTACGTTGATTCTTTCCACACTATCTTCACAGGCACCGGTATTCACTATCTCAATGAGGGAATCGACGTTAGTCGCGTTTCTTATGCGTCAGGCTATTGTCTGTTTGCACTCGATCTGACACCTGACTTATCCGCCCATTTACCTCTCACTGGAACCTCGTACGATAGGAGTCTCTACGGATTGAAGTTCGTTTCGAGCAGGTAATAACTGAAACGGTCAACTGCATTATTTACGCTCAATTCGACAACGTACTGGAAGTAGATTCTAACTGACAAATCGTCACAGACTTTAACGCATAAGAAGAGGAAGTGTTCAGTAGTGGGGAGAAGCGAATTTAAGTCGATGAATCCCAACGCTAGCAGTGCAGTCGGCTTTTTGCTTCGTTCTCATCATGGATTACGTAATATAAATTTTAACGATGTATTTGATTCTTCGCCTCTTTTCTCTCTCGACTCGTATCAGCCGGGTATAAAACGATATCTAGGCCGAATTTCTAATAGGGCCTTTTCTTTTATTCTTTGTTTTTCTATGTGCTCTACCCATCGGCGTATGAGATGTATCGGAGTATGGCGAGAGTTCGGTGGGAGAGATAAGGTTAATACGGCCGTTGATCGGCCGCGGGTAAGTATGTAGGTAGAGTGGAGACAGGGAGAGAGAGGTAGCTGCGCGTTCGAAACTGGCGTTCTCGTGAGCGGTCGCAAAATCGAGCGAGGTGGCAGCACCGAGCAGGCAGGTAACCATCGATGCAGTCACGAGGGAAGGTTGCGAGTTGCCGGCGCGTGGAGAATCGGTAATGGAGAGAGAGAGAGAGAGAGAGAGAGAGAGAGAGAGAGAGAGAGAGAGAGAGAGAGAGAGAGAGAGAGAGAGAGAGAGAGACGCGCGAGCGGTTGTTTTTTCCGAGCGGTTTCAGAGAGAGGTTTTGGTGAGTAAGTGACGGCGACGTGAACAGTCGTGCGAAGCAGCAGGGAGAAGTGAGTGGCGAGTACCGAGAGAGCGGTGACGGAGAACGCATGGAAGCGAGGTTGGTGTTTTCATGGTGTGCGGGGTTTCGGAGAGGGGAGAGAGGAAGAGAGAGAACAGAGGAGTGGCTAGAGGACCTCGGGCAGAGGAACCAGGAGCCGCGGCCCGCCAGCGTCGAAGCCTCGTCGGCGGGGAGTCGCCGTCAGGTAGGTGAATTGATTAGCGTGTGGGCGCAGTGCAGGCGCGGCCGTGAGCGTGAACGCGGCGAGAGAGTGGAGAGAGAGAGATTCGGGGGGCGCGGCGATTCTTGGAATCGCGCCGGGGGGATTTTCTACTCCACGTGAAGAGAGAGAGAGAGAATTCGCGTGTGTCATTTTGAGGATCACGCGTCGGCGATTCTGCGAGAGCGTGCGTGTGGAGATTCGGGAAGAGTGAGAGAGAGTAAGAGAGTTCGCTTACGTCATTTTGAGGGTCGCGCTGCGGCGATATTGCGAGAGTGCGCGACCAAGATTCGTGGAGAGGGAGAGGGAGCTAGCGATAAGGAGAGAAAGAAAGTGTGCCCGGTTCGTGGAATCGGGCTCGTGAAGCTTTCATCGCATTGTTGTGGGCGCGGCGGCGGTTCGAGCACCGCGCGTGAAGTATTCGTTGCGCCGCCTGGCGTTCGGTGTGGGAACGTGCGAAAGTGGGTAGCCTTGTAGAACGAAGTGGGAGCGTGTGTAAGCGAATTGAGAAAACTGTAGTATGATTTTAGTTCAGTAAACGAAGACTTGACTTAAAGCGTTGTTTGCGTATTTATTTTGCAATTACCTTTCCCAAGCTTTTCAGCCTCGTAACTTGCCCAGGTCCGATGTCACAGCGGAATCTCCTTTTGGATGGTAAGTGTGTCGAGAGCAAGAGGAAGATAGAGAAGATTAATAATTATTTTATTTGCGGGTGTTCGGGCTCGTCGTTCATTGCCTAAGTACACTGTCGCAAAATTCAGGGTTTGAGAGACAAGGATAATAAATTTTTACCCAAGGAGGTTGCTATTGGCTCTTTGCAAGGGAAAGTCTCGGGACATTTTATGATTAGTCCACCTCACACATTCGACGAGCTGCCTAGGTAGGCCAGAGTGACCAACGATTATCTTTCATCGAAACTACTTGGAATCCATTCGTTCGATGGTGATATCGGCTTAGGCAAACTACAACACCACTTTTACAACATTGCCAGAAACGCTGCTAAAATCTACGTGAGAGGTGGCGATACGAGTCGATTCGTTCAATCCATGATGACACGCAGCATAGTCGACATCGAAGATTACACCAGCGAAGGTTTCACCGATATGCAGAGAAGATTCAAAAGTGAACAAGTATGTATCGCTCACGGCTGTATGGATAACCCGTATAAAAAGTCATACTGTACTCTCAAACGCACACATGTACTCAGAGAGTGGCATTACTCACTACTACCTGAAGAGGACCGTACAAAGTTACCGGAAAAAAGCAGCAACCTATTTTTTGACGCAATAGAAAATCTTATCTGGAGTAGAAGAAGCCGCATCAGATTCGAAATCGGAGGCAGAGATGAAGTCGGCTGCGCAAGCGAGCCAGAATACGAAACAGCTGAGGAACCATACGAAGGAAATGAACACCAATCAGATAGCAAGAGCGTTGGAGGGTCTGAAAGCGAAAACGATTGGAGTGTACGCGGCTGATCGGATTCCAAACGTGATGATGACACCAGCCGCTGTTGTATGCAATATAGATGATCACACGAGATCAGGATCACACTGGGTAGCCATCTACATAGACAAAAACCGATTTGGAACGTACTTTGACAGTTACGGCTTCCCACCTGTTTCAAGGTTCTCCAACGACTTAGAAGAACTGCAAAAATTTCCGTTGGAACGTCAAGGCGCTTCAAAGTATCGATTCAATATGCTGCGGATAATATACTATCATGTTTTTGTATTACATATGTCGTGGCATCGACCTCAATACCTTTTGTCGACTCTTTACGCGTGACACAAGAAAGAACGATGCATTAGTTATTAATTATTATAAAAAAATATTTCATAGAAATAAATATAGAAAATGTAAAAAAGCACTCGCTTTTTCAAGCGAACGCTCTAACGGCAAAGGCATATGTAATCAATCATGTACTCCTAGATTAAGGTGTGTCTAATAAACAGTATTTAACAGTCAAAAGAGTTTCCGTTTTTTCAAACCTTTTCCTTTTCCAACGGCTTTTTCCCCATCGAGACTTGATAGGATACTCTAATCTTAAATAATGTTTTTTTTCAAACCTTTTCCTTTTTCAACGGTTTTTACCCACCGAGACTTGATACGGCACTCTAATCTAAAATAACGGTTTTTCTCTCCCCTCTCCAATAATCCTCAGAAAGCGTGAGTGGGGATTGACTAAAAGAATATTCAAGCATCCAACGCTTACCAGTCGCAGTAGGCACTTGTTCCTGAACACTTACTGAAATAAGGCCCGTGATTAAAATCAGTATTGAAAAATAGAAAACTGTCACGGAAAGCACGAAGCTCTCGCAGAAGTGCCCAATGTTCTGCTAGCCACCACACTCTTAATAAATCCAACACGAAAAGAGTCTGTGTAGGACTAGAACACACCAGCGGATACTATCGGTCAGTTATAAAGTTTATCACATCTGGTCCTTCGTACAAAAACGTAACGCTCAACGAAAATAGCTGGAATGATTTGCAAGACCGATTCGATACAATAACAGCTTATTTTGATGACGCTTACACGTTTTATCAAGACTTTGGAAGACCAACTAAAATTCTTTTGGACAACCACGATTTAAACTTTACATTGGCATACGGTATCTATCACAATCGCTGGGCGACCACAACCAACACAAGACAAAGATAAACAACCATCGTGCAAAAAGAAGAAAAAATATTTCAATAACCCACCAGGCATCGTGATGCAGGAAACTACTTTCGAAGATCTTCGAAAACAGGGTAATTTAATCAGCCTTCGTTTAGCCATGCTCAAGCAACGAGTCGGTAAAGTTAATCGCTCCCTTGACTACCTACTCGCATACCTGAAGCATAAACTCCAAGAAGAAGCCGCAGACAACATGCAGAACATTCTCAAGGGCTTTAAAGCATTCAAACAATACTACACCAGTCACAAACTTGACATAGAAGGGTTCATTTTTGAAAATATGGTCGACGACAATGATAAGTATAAAAGTGAAGATTTAAATATTGTTCTTGCCCAAATTTACGTTTTCGATCTGCCTATGGTTGCTAAAGATATACGCGATTATTTATTGTCTAAATGAATATCGCACAAGTCTTTCTCGAATTAATTGTACTCTTACACGAATAATACTTTTATATAATAAAAGTTTTTAAATTTTATAATAAAACTTTTTAAATAAAAGAAAAATTTTCCACTAATACACACTCTGCACCAGAACGCCATGGATACAAGAAATTCTAATTTGTACTTATAATTATATAAAATATATAAAAAACGGCAACAAAATGTACATATAGTTTATAATAATTTATTTCATTATTTACTATGTATAAATATTGTATACGTTTCTCGAATAAATTATACTATGCATAAATATTATTTTTATTCTAAACACACTATAATCACCATCCCATCCATACTCCTCTCCTTGCACACACAAATGGACACACATAAGCCTTATCTCACGCCATGCGGGACCCTAGTAAACGTATACGCCTCCCGACGCCTGTTGCTTCCACCACCACCACCACTCTATAGCACCCAAAAATCATCCGTATGTGCAGCCAAATGGGAAACAGGCCCAGTATACTGCCCAACTTACGCTATACCCATATAGAGTGACGGCGTCGGCGGGGAGTAGGGGAGGGGAAAAATCGATATCACTGTCTCTCCATATGGGGCTTCTATCTACTCGCGACTTTGCAACCGCCAAAGTCGCATTCTCCCCGTGTGTAGCTATCGCGAATATATCATCCGTGTGATGTAAACAAACGCTTGGGATGCACGAATTCGCGGGAACGAGAGCCAAACGAGTTCGATGGAATACGGAGAACCGAGATTCTTATTTTCTTCGTATTTTATCCTGGAACCTCGTTATAAGATAATATAAAAAATATAAACAAAATGTATACAAATTTTAGATATTAAATAATTTATGTGAATAACGAAAGTAATAAAATATTCGTTTTTAATAATAATATAGGATGAATTTAGATTAAAAAGTACTTTGAGAAAGTGTTCTGCTAAAGCAGTTAGCAGTTGTTTTTATTCGGAAGCAACTATATAGAGTTACCCTATTTCCTAGCCTCGTTTTTGTTTGGGTATAATGCATAAAAATTATGGTAAATTTTACCGCATATTCTAATAACCTTGGTCTCGTGTTAAATAGTGAATCAAATTTAGCACCAAAGCTGCGAAAGAGAGTGCATTGTTGTATTGTCTAATATATATATATTTTTTTTTTAATGTCTACTTTCACTGGTATTTGTAACTAATTCTTTCAAACTTGTTGGATACGCTAAATCAGGAGGTAAATCTTCCTTTCCTTTTTGACAACAATTTAATTTGTTATCAAAAAATTGTTTAAATTTGAAGTATTTAGCATCTCAGAATTCACATGTAAAATTTAATGGACCTAAATAAATTTCTGCAATTATATTTTCATTGAAAATAGATAATACTTCAGCGACGGCATACATATTAACTTTCACAAATAATTTGTTATGATAAAATAAGTTAAACTTTTTATTAAAAATGGATTATCCCGAGCGAGCGTGAGCGAGCGAGCTTATATAGCTAGTTATTCTTAATTTTGTAATAAATTTTTACATAATATATTTTCATCGTAGCAAATGCAGTTATAACACATCTAAAGTTTGCTGTGTCAGAAACAGCAGATTCATTAATTGTTGCAGCTAATAATAATGGAAGTGGATTTATTGAAGTATGGGAACTAAGCGAGAAGATTCAACCTGTACATAAATTATTTCAATCAAAAACCTGTGATCCCTTTAAAACAGTGGTAAGTAAAGAAATTGATTACTTTGAATTCATTTTTATATTTAACAAAAATCATTTTCAAAATATATTAACTTGGGGAAAAATTTTGGATGCTTTAGGTTTGGCAACATCAGGCTTTGTACCGATGCCATTATTCTATAACAGCTATGACAACAACAAAATTATCTATAATTACACCTACTAGTTACATTTTAGTAGCTTTGTCAGATTCTTCAATACGCTGTCTAAGTCATGATAACTTGAAAGAAATTGCTATTTCATCATTGAATACTAATTTACGTCATGATGAGCCATTAACGAAGTACTCAAGAACATCTGCTATAATTTCTTGTATAGATATGTCATGGTTGGGATGCATATTTTTAATTATTGATACTCGCGGAAGTTTATGTGTATATAAATTATGTCCGGAAGGTAATACCTATAAAAAACAAGGCTTAGTTTTTATTTTATTTTGCTACATAATTGGACAGCAAAAGTCATTTAAAACATCTACTATATTTAAAATTAGAATAAATTATTTAAATATTTAATGGTTTAACTGTTATTCTTTTTTAGGGTCCCCTATGACATTAGGTTACGCATGTACTTTGTTAGAATTCTGTTTACTAAGTGGTTTGGATTCACTAGATTTACTTTTATCTCTTCGATCACCAATGATTGAAACTTTGTCTGAACGTTTTGACACTTCTTTTAACAGGCAGCCAATGCACTTACAACAATGTTATTATATGCAATTTTTGTGTATTAAAATATCACTGTATAAGTAAGTAATGACCTACGATTTTAAAAACCAAATCTGATTTTAGCTAATTCATAAAAATTAATAAACAGAATGCTTGTGAGCGGACAAAATAAAGCAGCTGATTTGTCTTCATTATTCATGGTTCATTCAGTTGCAACGGCCTTTAAATCTTTGTTACGACCATCTGATATTTTCCATGATAAAGTACCTGCTGAACGCTTGCCGTCGGTACTTACAGATAACATCATTACTGATGTAGATAAAGTATGATTTTTGTTTCTTCTGTCTACCGCTTTTAGTATCATTAACAATATTATTTTTATTTTATAAATATTTTAGGTTTTATTCCATGTAGAACCAAAAGAATTTACAGTAGAACCAATTACCTTGCAATCGTTACAACAACTTATTCAGTGGGTCTCAGATTTGGCTTTAAATTTGCTTGTCCGGTTACCTGAACAAAAAATGCTAATGAAAATAAGTAGTGTAAGTTGGCTTATACTGTTTTCTTTTTTATTATAATTGATTCAATGTATCACTTCCAGTACGAACTTCTAAAAGATCATAAAGCTTTGAATATTTTGCGTGAACTTCTCGTAATAATACGAATTTGGGGTTTGCTTCGTCCTTCTTGTTTGCCTGTATTTCTCAAAAGTGCAGATAATATAGACGGTATAGGCTTACTGTTTCAACTTTTATCTAAATTAGTTCAACCAAATGCCGATGCACAACAAGTTGATGATCAATTAATCGGTAATGTATACTAATACTAATTTTTTTAATATTTTAATTTCTTTAGTTTATTTTTTCTACAAGTGTTTGCTGACTTAATATTTTCTAAAGGCATCTAAGACTTCAAATTTAGATTTGGTTGCTTTTATAGTCCCTTATATACTTTTAAAACTTCTTTGAAGCACCAATTATTTCTGATATCGCAACTTAAGTTTATAAAAATTTGTACATATCTCTATTATATTAAAGTGATAAATTGTTCCTATTTTTCTCGTAACGCTGACTCCCAAGCTAGAAATGTGCCCTCTTTATGGGATATTTTTTGGTTATCCATAAATTCCAAAACCTATTAACCCCAAATCCCAAAACCCATAGATCCCGAAAGCTATATACTCCAGAACCCATAAAACCTTAGTACCCATAAAACTTTTCATATCCTTTGATAAACATATCAAAAGGTATCAGAAAAAGTACACTTCTATCTATTCTTAGCTAATTATGGTCTTTTATGACTATAAACTCAAAAATGGTGGGTTATAAAGCTACATCGACAGCAAATTCCTATTTAACACTTCAAAATACGTAGAAATATTGTAGTCGGTCTTCTGTAACAGAACACTTTTTTATGTGCCTTTGTTATTAATTAAAAATATTATAATTAATATTTTTGCAACCTTGGTATGAAGAATATCTTGGACAAAATAAAATATGCGAAAGTCAAGTGGCAAGTTCCCTGGGATTTGAAAATCATAACTTCCATAGTAGAGATCATAAAAAAAATAATGGCCTTAAAGAAATGCACTTAACTTGATAATCGCATTTAAGAACCATTACTCCATTCATAAAAAATCGCGTTTCCTTCACTACACATGAAATTTAAATGAAACAATTCACCATAGCTACACGGAGAAAAAAGTCCTGCTATTTTTGCGGCATATGTTGCTATTTTAGGAGAACTTTTGATGCACGGCAGATCCTGCCATTTTCGCTTAGGCTACAGCAGTTTTAGCAGTATGGTGTGCAGCAATACACTATGCCAGCGGCTTAGTAGTAATTTACTACTAAAACTGTGGCAACTGTTCAAAACAAATAAAAAGTTAATACAATGAAACTATATGTTTTCAATGTATTTATTCTGGTATAATTTGACCTTAAACTCTCAGGCACACAAATGTAACAGAGTTCAGCAGTAGCAACAGGACTTTTTTTCCATGTAGAGGTAGAGGGAGAGTGAGAGAGAGAGAGGGGGAACAGGGTGGGACTCAGAAATATATAAGGAATAGAGGCAGATGGAGCCAGCGAGACAGAGATGGAGAGATAACAGTAGACAAAAAGAGAAAGAGATAGAGACAGAAACGACATCAGTACAACTTGGCTTCGGTATATTTGTCGTAACGGGGATTGGCGAGCAAAGCGAGCCCTAGTACACACACACACACACACGCACGCACGCACACACGCACGCACACTAGGGAGGTTACCCCTACTCGCTTCGCTCGTTAATCCCCATCTAGAATTTTGAAGATGTATCAATTGTCATATAGATTTTAAAAATTTTTTATAATTTATTTTGATTTACATTTAGTTCAGAAAGGCACTGTTAAAAAAATATTGTTTGAATTATTGCTATCTAAATTATTTGTGATTTATAAAATTTGTGAAAAGAAAATTTGAATTTGAATTTTATTTCATTTAAAATAATATCTTTCTAATACATGGTCGCTGTAATTGATGACCAATTCTCCGTCAACCTCATAAACCAATTTTTTTTAATATAATATAAATTAGTTGTAACTTACTATCCCACATAGCATGAAAGCTTCCAAGAAAGATTCGGAATCTTACAGAAAGCTTACATGGAAGATTCCTGAAAGCTCAAAATATCCGCCCTCTTTACTGACAAGCTTTCAGAAAACATTCTAATTAATATTTCCGGAAAACTTTCAGGAACCTTTTTTTTTAAGGTCTTAAAAGAGTAACTGAAAGCTTTGTGAAAGATTTGTCAATCTCTCAGAAAGCTTTCTCGAATACGGTAAGTTTAAAGGAAACCCCAGCTATAAAGATCCGTGTAAGGTTTTAGATATATTTATTTAAATCTTTCAGAAAGCTTACACGAAAGATTCCTGGAAGCTCAAAATTCCGCCCAATTTACTGGCAAAAATCTTTCAGAATAGACGCTTTTCATATTTTAGGCAAACTTTCAGGAACCTTTTTTCAAGTTCTTAAAGGAATAACTGGAAGCTTTGTGAAAGATATGTCAATCTTTCAGAAAGCATTCTGGAAAGAATACGGTCAGATTAAAGGAAGAATAACAACAAGACTTTTGTAAGGTAGCTGTAGGGGTTTTTGTCACATTTCAGAAAAATTCATAGAAACCTTTCAGAAACCCTTCATGAAAGATTCCTGGAAGATCGAAATGTCTGGGACAAATTATTGGCAGAAAGCTTCCAAGAAAGATATAAGTAATCTTTCAAGAAACCTTTTAGGAACCTTTTCTCAAGTTCTTGAAAGAGTAACTTAAAGCTATAAATATTACAATTATTTCTATAATTATTGTAATTCTCTTTATAAGTATTACAATTCTCATATATTCTTTAGAACTGATTTCTATATCAATCGCAATTTTATTATCGCAGAAAGAATTTTGCATAAAATTTTTTGACCGATGTAGGAATCGAACCCTCGGTCCTTGGGTTACTACGCACGCAACCTATCTGTTACACTATCGCTCGCTTGAAGGAGTTTGGACATTTTCATCTTAATAAGGTGCACTTACCACGATTATTCAATTATTATTATTTGTCTAAAATATTAACGGTTTTCAAGGATAATTTATTTGATTCCATAAATTAAAAAACAATAGTGTCGGTAGGGTAGAAATCAAATCAGTATACTGAATATATTTTTGTAAATAAGGAAAATGTTAACTTTAATTATTCTTTTGAATACACCTTTTTTTATACTTGGTATTTCACTATGTTGATTAAAAAAGTAATTTAATAGTAGTAAATATTGTTACGTGTGCGTAGCATGCACAACGTGACGAGAAGGGTCGAGTTGCATATAGCAGCAACATGAGGATGACTCGAGGAAAGACGTGCACCGGCATCGGTAGCTCAGTGGTCAAAGCACCCGTGGCGAAAACGGAAGGTCCGGGATTCGATTCCCTGCCGAGTCACGCCGCACAGTGGGTTAAAACAAAATTTTTTTTCAAAATAAAATAACTCCACACAGGAAACACCGATTTAGATGATTTTTGTTTGTACTTATAGCTAATTAAATATAGATTAGAGGAAAAATAGAGAAAAATTTCAAATCTTTTTTATAACCTCCAAAATCTACTGGAAAAATGGGTATTTTTCTAAACTTCGTGAAAAACTTTATTCAAGTGTCAGAAAAATTTTTATTTTTGGTAAAAATCTTGACTTCCGAGTTCGCTTTTTTTTTAATACATAACCACCAGACCGCTAAACCATAACCTGACAACTCCAAATTGAATACTTCGCCGCGATAACAGGCTAATACGATTATCTTTAATGCACTATGACTTTTTATGATAATTATGACTAGATCAGTGATCTGTATCATTAAAAACTTATGATGACTCTAACCTAAAACTTTTAACCAATTAGTTCACTATTTCACGTTGCAAATAAAATAACTGCACAGAGGAGCCACTGATTTGGATGAGTTTTGTTTGTACTTACAGCTAATTAAATGTATATTGAAGGAAAAACAGAAAATTTTCAAATCAATTATTATAAACTGTAAATTCGTCAAGGAACATTGATATTTTCTCAAATTTCGTAGAAAATCGTATTTAAATTTTAGAAAAATTATTCTTTTTTTGTAAAACTGTTGACTTCTTAGTTCGTCCATCTATAATATGGATCCTAAGGAAGAGAAAGAAGTGAGAGAAGAGAGAGGAGAGAGAACAGAGGGAAGAAAGTGAAGTGGGAGATGAGAGAGAAGGCAGAAGAGATACAGGAGAGAAAGACAGAAGAGTGGGAGAAGAGAAAGAGAAGAGGGGGGAGTAGAGACAGAAGAGAGAGACAAGAGAGAAGAGAGGGAGACCGAAGAGAGAGACAGAATGGAGGGGGAAAGGAGAGAGAAAGGCACAAGAGGGAAGAGACAGAAGAGAGAGAACACAGAAGAAAGAGAGAAGAGACGAGAGAGAGAGAGAGAGAGAGAGAGAGAGAGAGAGAGAGAGAGAGAGGCAGAAGGGAGTGAGGTACAGAAGAGAGAGAAAACAGAGACTCAAGAGAGAGAGAGGCAACGTAACGAGAGAGAGAAAGAGAAGAGAGTGAGAGGAGAGAGATGAGAGAGAGGGGAGAGACGAGAAAGACAAGAGCGATAAAAAAGAGAAAAGAGAGAGGAGAGAGAGAGAGATAAAGAGATAAGAGAGACGAGACAGAAGGGAGAAAGACACGGAAGACGGACAGATAGAAGTCTCTTCCGTCTCTCTCTCTCTCTTTCCTCTCTCTCTCTCTCTCTCTCTCATCTCTTTCTTCTCTTTTTTCTCTTTATTTTCTGTCTTCCCCCTCTTCTCCCACTTCTCGCTCTCTCTCTCTTCTGACTTTATCTCTTCTCTCCTCTCTCCTCTCTCTCTGCTGTGTCCCTCTTCCCCCTCTTCTCTTTCTTTTCTCTCTTTCTTCAATTTCTTATTTCTCTCTTCTCTCTCCTTTTCTCTCTCTCCTTTCTTCTCTCTCTCTTCTCTCTCTCTTTTCTTCTCTCTCTTCTCTTTTTTCTGTTTCTTCTCTCTCCTCTCACTCTCTTCTCTCAATTCTCTCTATTCGGTCTCTTCTCGATCTTGTCGCTCTACTCTTTGGTAAAAATGTTGACTTCTGATTGCGTCCATATATGGGAGCGTCCGCCAGAAACGAGCCGGCGGGCGCGCGCGGCGCCGTTTTCGCGCAAAATGCACTCTGTTCAACTCACTCATATTCATTCGCGGAGTCGTCGGAAAAAAACAAAGTACATATATTGATAAATTTTTTCCTCCTCTTTTTAATGGTACTATCGTTTTTTCTCCAAAATGCTTTTTTCTGATTGAAAATTCAAGTTCAATGTTCAGAACCATTTTTCTCGAAGTATACCATTTTTTTCAAAATGCATTACATCATTCGAAAGTACAGGTCTTAAGCTACAAAAGCCTAAAGCTTGAAGTTGGAAAAATGAAGGGTTCAAAAGTAATGCAATTAAGAAAACAGCGCCATGAGCGCTCTCCGCGCTGTGCACCATTAATATAAGAGGCATTTCACATCAGCTCTCCAGGCGCGGCGCGCGAGCACGAAATCATGCTGTTTTCAGCTTGTGCTTGAAGGGCTAAGATGTATCTAAAAAACATAATCCCCAAGCGATTTCGATGAATTTTTTCCTCAGCTTTCCGATGGTGCTATTAGTTTCTCAAAATTTTCAATTCTAAGTATTTTTTGAATAATATCTCGAAAAAATCAAAAAACCCCTATGTAGAAAAAGGCTATATCCATGTAAAATTTCCTCCTCTTTCGATCTAGCAGGTCAAAAAAAATATTAAAAATATTGTTTTTGAGATATAACACGTTTTATGTTTTTTTGAGGTTAGAATTGAAAAATTTTGAGAAACTAATAGCACCATCGGAAAGCTGAGGAAAAAATACATCGAAATCACTTGGGGATTATTTTTTTTAGATACATCTTAGCCCTTCAAACTCAAGCTGAAAGCAGCATGATTTCGCGCTCGCGCGCCGCGCCTGGAGAGCTGACGTGAAACGCCTCATAAACGTTAATTTGTATGAAAGTCCGCGTATTAAAATTCTAAATCATGTTAATTTTTTGTTTATTTCTTAATTTTTTTATTTTTAGTCGAATTCATTTTGTTAGGTCTTCTCTCAATACTTTTTTTTCCTTCTGATCTTTATAATCTTTTCCTTTTTTGATTGGTGGGTATAATTTGAATGTTTCTGATGCTGAGAATCGTTTTAGTTCTAATCGTTTAGTGTCTGATATCAATTTAACGCAATGGGATGACAGAGTTCCAGGCACAGTTTTTGCTGATTCTAATCGTTGTTCTAATTTTTGTCTAGTTTCTAAATATTTATCTTTTGATGAAAAAAAACAAACAATATTTTCAAAATATTTAGTTGCCCACTCGTAAAGATTTTGTGGCGTCAATATATAATTGTCGGATACTTTCCTCAAACTTGCTCGCCTAGCATTGCTTTTCATGGAAGCATTAATTCCATCACATGCGTTTTTCCGTGAGCAGTTGCATGAAAGTGCCACTCAGCTTCAACAGAAAAATCTTCATAGTGATGAACAAGATTCTGGAAGTTATGTTTATTTTTAAAATGTTGCGCTGCTCCATCAGTAAAATAAATGACTTTTTTAACAAAATCAAAAGATTTTTTAAGGTAATTAATTATAATTACTTGAATTAAGTAAACGGCTATACCATCATGAATTAAATTGTCTGAAAAAACTACCATGCTTTTGTGTTCAATTTTGGAATCTGATTCTCTATAGTAAATGACTATTGTCGCCAAACTGCATTGATTATTGTTATAGTGGAAAGCTTGTGCTGCGTCTTGTGCAATAAAAGCATAGTTTTCTGAAAAATCTAGGGAAATTAAAAATTCTCCTTTACATAAGGATTCTTTCAAGATTTTGAAATAAGATGCCTGTTGAGAGGAAAAAAGAGGAAAAAAGATATCTATAAATGATGAATTAGAAACAGATTGAGTTTGTAATGTCGATCTATCAGTTGTTTTCCATATCTAAAATTTAATTTCATTAACGTCAGAGTTCTCAAGAAATAATTCTAAATCTTTTTTTAGTGATTCAACACCATGGCAATTAGAGCACTCATTCAAATAACACTTTGTTGTTGAATTTTTACATACTATTTGAGCTATGCAATCCTTGTAAGTATTCATTTTATCAAAAATGCCTACTGAGTTTCTTAAGCCAGCTCACAAAAGTTTGACATTTTGGTGGTAGACACATACATAAACCGAATGAGTGTCACTAGCACCGGCTAAAACGCAATGTTGAGGACGATATTCCGCAAATTTAGTGAAACTAATTTTCGAATTGGGATACATTTCTTTATATTTTATGTATAGTTCTCTCAGATTATACAAAACAAGTCTTTTCTGCATGTAGTTTTTTGATCCATCTTCATTTTTTATGCACTTACTATCTTTGTAGCCTGGCATAATTCTACTAGTATCATCACTTTCATAAAACAGTCTTACTTGATCTACAGTGTCGCTTGATAATTTTTTATTTCCTCTTTTGTCAACTAAAAGAGACTCATCATTATCTAGTAATTTAGATTTAGTAGCCAGCCGACGAGAAGAATTTGAAAATTCAGCAATTTTATGAGAGCTCCAATTCTTTGGAAGTAATTGCATGAGGATCAATTTTTCTTTTTTTGTTACATTTTCATCATTAAACAATTTTTTCAAATTAGAAATTATTTCATAACAATCATTTATCGAAACTTCATTTTCGTCTTAACTCTTAGCAATAAATTGTATCCTGCAAGAATCACATATTTTATCTCTATCTTTCAAAAACGGAAAACGTGTCTTCATTTCTACTGAAACTAATCTCAGATTATGTGAATGTTTTGTTTCATGGTAAGGATTAAAACAACGATGAAAAGTCATGATAAATAGGAGTATCAAAAAATAATTGTGATAATAATTTTATTAATTATTTCTAGAAATATAATGAGGAATAATTCATTTTTCAGTGGGCTTATAAGACTTTGAAGTCGCTTCTTTGGGTATGGAGAGCAGATCTGTCAAATCCTTCTAGTGATGAAAAAACGAATGAAAATTACACACATCCGCATGTAGCACATTAACAGTGCGTTGCATGGCAGCGCGGGGAGCGCGCCCTACCGCCCGCCGCTGTCTTTTCAATTTCATTACTTTTGAACCCTTCATTTCTCTAACTTGAAACTTTAGGCTTTTGTAGCTTAAGACTTGTACTTTCGAATGGTGTAATGCATTTTGAAAAAAAAATGGTATACTTTGAGAAAATTGGCTCTAAACATTCAACTTGAATTTTCAATCAGAAGAAAGCATTTTGGCGAAAAAACAATAGTACCATTAGAAAGAGGAGGAAAAAATCTATCGGTATATGTACTTTGTTTTTTTCCGAGAGACTCCGCGAATGAATATGAGTGAGTTGAACAGAGTGCATTTTGCGCGAAAACGGTGCCGCGTGCGCCCGCTGGCTCGTTTCTGGCGGACGCTCCCATATAATGTGGACGCTCGGGAAGAAAGAGAGGAGAGGAAAAGGGAGAGAGACAAAAGAGAGAGAGAGAATAGAAAGAAGATAGATGAGTGGGAGAGAAGAAACTGAAAGTGCGTTGTTACAGAACATTCTGCGCGGAATTCAAATCTCGTTCTAAAATTGCTGAAGCAAGTCAGAATATTGAGAGGTTCCAATCTTAAAATTCTAAGAAACCCGTTTTAGTGATATTTAGTGTCACCCAAGAATGGCAAACTTTTACTATACACAGGAAAACCTAAAATCTAATTATTTCATAAAATATAATCTTTTTTAGACAAACAATCCAAGCTTAGTAAATCTAAATACTCCTTATTTAAACTCTTTTACACAGATAGTCCAAGCGTAATGTAAATACCCTATAACCTTAAAATCTTTTTTGTACCGCAAGCATGATTTTTGCGTTTTTTGAACCTATTAATAGAGCCGAAAGCGATCGCTTGTCGACCAGCGGGCGGTAAAAATCGAAAAGCGCCGCTGCTCGCAGTAGCGGGTGGTAAAAAATCGAAAAGCGCCCGCTGCCGCTTTTGAATGGAGTTTTCAAGATTGTTTAAGAAAATCATCGATATTTTGAAAAAATGCAAAAATCTATACGTGCGATACAAAAAATATGGTGTGCACCAAGGGCTAACTGGATTTTTTGACCTCGAGTGGTTGTAATCCCACACTCGGTCTAAAAAGACCTACTTTACACTCTTAGCACACAATATACTATTACACAGGTAGGTACTGCTTTAGTTAAAATTGTTTAGTCGTCGTTTTTGTTATTTTACTTGATTGATAGCCTGTGATCCCAGAAGCTAAATTACTATTATCTTTCCAAAATCTGTTACACAGATAAGCCGACCTCGAATCTCAATACTCCATAACTTCTGCACAATTCTAAGCACATAAGCTAAGCTGAAGTTAAATGCAGTATAACCTTCCGACTCTTTTATTCTGAAAGAAAGAACTTCAATCACCTTGTAATTTTAAATTACTCATATAATGGACAGATGAAACTTAAATCGAAGTAATCGAAGTAAGTTGAAAAAATAGGAATTTGCGCATCAAACAAAGAGCTGAGCAGCGCAGCCATGACAATAATGAATCATATTCATCAGTCAGACTTGGCCACAGATGCCTATTTTTTTCAAACAATTGGAAATACAAAGTGGGACGGACCGCAACTGCCCAAGTCCAACGCGACGCCATGTTGGCATACGCGAACAGCGGAGTAGTAACTAATATTAGTTACGGAGTAGTAAATAATAGTAAGAATAAAAATTGTTTTCAAAGTAACTTGACAGAAATCATTTTGAGGAAAGATTTTTGCTTGCCATGCACTTGATTTCGTTTTCCTATTATCATCATGGTATCTTTTAGTGATAACCCGATACGTCTCAAATAAAATTATTTGCGAGTGATAAATAGGTTAAATTTAAAAATAATAAAAGGTATATAAAATAGTAAAGAATAAGCATACCGGTTTAGTGGTAAAAATCTTTTCAAGGCCATGACTTTAGGTGTTATAGGTTTGATTAAAAAGATTTTGAGTCAAAACTCATATTTGCTATGCTTTTGATTTCGTTTTTCATTTTCATCATGCTATCTTTTAGTGATAACCTAAATTCATAGGTATCAATTATGAATAATAAAAAGGTATGAAAAATAGTAAAGGGTACAAGCATACAGTTTAGCAAACAAAATAGAGCATGCAATACTGGTAAACATTTACCTCAATACATTTACGTACGCGTAGAAAAAGGAGCTCGATAATCGAAAGAAACAACATAAGTCCATTCTAAAAACCAATTTCGAATCTCACCTGCAATTTTGGAAATAATTATATGTGTATCTAGCAAAACGTTACTAAAATTAGATGAATTTATAGACAAATTAGAATCTTACTTAGTGATGCTACTTATGTTGCGATGACTCTGCAGTATGTTAAGGCGAGCTTCAACACCCTGACTAGCACTGGATGTACATATTGAATGAAAAAATACACAACAATCACCTAGCACGTACTATTCTATATCACCTCAACGTTGCTTCCATGATACATAACCTCTAACGAGCTACGTAAATGAGAAACTTGTACACAACACAAAAAATCTTTCACAATAAATCAGAAACATTATTAGATTTACTTTATAAATAACAATTGTTTAATATGAAGAAGATGAAATTGATATAAAAAATACATAACCTCTCACATGGTATATTTTCTACACTCTTCTAATCTGTACACGATGTAGCATATGAGAAACGCGAGCACATGGACAAAATCACAACAATTAACCCCGAAAAGTTAATTAATGATTAAAAAACCACTGATAAATACAAAGACGAATACCGAAAATACCACTTGTTGCTACAATGAGCTGTTGCCCCTACTGAAAGAAGCAGACACAACGCGCATAATCTGTCCTGCCACGTAACGCCATCTATATCATATTCAAACGTCAGATATCGTCACGGTGACTGCCAGCGATTTATATAAACGAATATTATTTATTTGGCTGCATTAAAACTAATGTAGAAATCTGCCTTACCACCTTTTTCGGAAGTACAGCATCGTTTGTAAAATTTAATGAAGGACACTTTTCGTCTTGTGTGCCTACAAAATAAAATTGAGTTTTTAATTCTAAATTGCATGCGTGCGCATGTTCCGTAGACCTACAGCGGCGTCGCGCCTCTTGGCTCGGGCGAGGAGCACCGCCGCTGTAGGCTCTGGTATCATTCAGCTGGCATACCGAAGTCGGTTTATTTAACGTGACATCCTCCATTTCTTACCTTTGACATATAAATTGTTTTTCCCTTTACTCGTAGAATAGTAGAAAATAAAGACCGAATCTGATTTTTTCATAAAAGCCGACATTATTTAATAACCTTCATGAAATTTAATGTCCCATTTCGACTTTTACTTGAGAAAGCGTGACGATATGAACCATTTTCGGATCAAATACGGAATACGGACTATACGGGATCTTTACGAAAAGTGTGGCGCGGATGTATTCCGTACAAATTTAGCTAAAATTATTGTCTAATAATTAAAATTATTGTTAATTGCGATAAATATTATGAAATTGGATACCTCTTTTAGATTTTCAGCTGCGAAAGACCAAACATTGGAAACGTCCCAACAGCATATCTACGGCTGAGCGGAACAAGGTCGTATCTCGGCGCGCGGACGAAGAACGTCGTATGTCGCCGTATACTGGCCGTGTACTGGCCACAAGTGCGCCGAAATAGGACGTACTTCATCCGCGCGGTGAGATACGATGTTCTTCATCCGCACGGTGAGATACGACATTCTTCATCCAAGCGGTGAGATACGACGTTCTTCATCCGCGCGGTGAGATACGACCTTGTTCCCCTCAACCATTGATACAGATATGCTTGACGAGATCTTTACGAAAATATGGAGCTGATTTTTTTTTTGTAAAGTCAGACAAAATTATTGCCTAATAATTAAAATTGTTGTCAGTTACCATAACTATTATGAAATTGAATGTCCATTGTAAAAGAAATAACAATTTTTTAATAGACAGCAGCAGCTCTCTTGGCGCGAGCCGAGAAGCGAGCCGCGGCTGTTCGTGCGCATGCGTGTAATCCAGAATTCAAGACTTTTTTTCTCAGAGTCGGCGCAAAGATCGATAATTGTCTTTCAATATATTGTTAATATGCTGCTTTATTTTTTTTTCTAGTTAAAAAGCTGAAAGATTTTATGTGTTGTGTACAAGTGTCTCATTTACGTAGCTCGTTAGAGGTTATGTATCATGGAAGCAACGTTGAGGTGATATCGAATAGTACATGATAGGTGATTGTTGTGTATTTTTTCATTCAATATGTACATCTAGTGCTAGTCAGGATGTTGAAGCTCGCATTAACGTACTGCAGAGTCATCGCAACATAAGTAGCATCACTAAGTAAGATTCTAATTTGTCTATAAGTTGATCTAATTTTAGTAACGTTTTGCTAGATACACATATAATTATTTCCAAAATTACAGGTGAGATTCGAAATTGGTTTTTAGAATGGACTTATGTTGTTTCTTTCGATTATGGAGCTCCTTTTTCTACGCGTACGTAAATGTATTGAGGTAAATGTTTACCAGTATTGAATGCTCTATTTTATTTGCTAAACTGTATGCTTGTACCCTTTACTATTTTTCATACTTTTTTATTATTCATAATTGATACCTATGAATTTAGGTTATCACTAAAAGATAGCATGATGAAAATTGGAAAACGAAATCAAGCGCATAGCAAATATGAGTTTTGACTCAAAATCTTTTTAATCAAACCTATAAAACCTAAAGGCATGGCTTTGAAAAGATTCTTACCATTAAACCTGCATGCTTATTCTTTACTATTTTATATACATTTTTATTATTATTTATTTTAAATTTAACCTATTTATCACTCGCAAATAATTTTATTTGAGACGTATCGAGTTATCACTAAAAGATACCATGATGATAATAGGAAAACGAAATCAAGTGCATGGCAAGCAAAAGTCTGCTCAAAATGATTTCTGTCAAGTTTACTTGACCTCAAAACATTACTTTGAAAACGATTTTTATTCTTTGCATGTTCTCTTTGCTATCTAAAACTCTATGCTTTCTTTTTACTATTTTATGTATTCAGCCATAGTACATTTAAATATATTAGCAGCAAATCATATGGTGGCAAATAAAACAATAAAATAATGAACAAATAATAATAAATTGATTGAAGGCAAATACATTATTTCTGTATTTGCATATTATTTTATTATTTATTGTTCATCTACAATATGAAGTTGCTTTCATTAACCACCGTATAATCGAAAAAATGTTTTTGCTTTTGCGCGCTGACTCGAATCAGCACCCCCCGCGCCCTCTCTGTGAAATATTAGTTACTACTCCGCTGTTTGCATATGCCAACATGGCGTTGCGTCGGACTTGAACAGTTGCGGCCCGTCCCACTTTGTATTTCCAATTGTTTGAAAAAATAGGCATCTGTTGCCAAGTCTGACTGATGAATATGATTCATTATTGTCATTTTTTGGACAATTACTGTTCAAAGTGAATAACGTCACGAATCTCCCACCTGACGACAGTGCCAGTGTCTTGGTGGCGATTTGATGAAACTTTTGCTACGACATCCCCTTAAGGGTTAATTATTTTCACGTGTTATAGAATAATTAATTGAATTATAAATAAATAGGTGATAAAAATAATGTAGGGTATGGGGGCGAAAATACCAGTGCAGGTAAGATGTCATATGACATATAAATACCGCTGTGTTTAAATTTAATCAACGGTCTATAATCATATGATACTATAAAGTGAAAAGTTATTGAAGAGAACGATGACATTGCTAATGAATAAACCTCAACTGATGATGAACTAAGTAAGTCCTATAGCAAATAGGACATTAATAAAATAAATTAAGGCAATTATCATCAAGGAGCGCGGGAGCGCTCCGAAGGCAAATCTCTGTCCAATGTAAAAGAAGCCTGAGGGACGACCGCGCTAGATATACATTGAATAGTTCAATATAATTCCTACATGTCATGAGATTGTAATGAAGTATTTTTAAGCTTTTTTATATAATAATTTGTAAATAAAACAAAAAAATATCCAACGCACTTTGAACAGTACCTCCAAGGTAGTGTGGAAAACTGTTCAAAAACTGCAAAAATTAAGCAGCAGAAACAAAGGTCCAGTCTTACAATATTAATTAAATAAAAATAAAAAAAATTACCGGGTGATGGATTCGAACCCTCGTCAAAAAAACAGGATTCAGAAACGTTATCCACAGGACTAACGCTGCCGACGTCTGTGTATAACATGGATGTAATATATAAGTTGTTCCCCCATTTGGTTTAGAGATTGGTTTTTAACATTAATTTGTTTTTTTATTTGTTTTTGCGATTTAGTCTACTTTTTTGTGATTAATATTGATAACTGACATTTTTGTAATGCACAGTTTATCATTTTTACATACGAAATATGTATTGTATTACCATCGCAGCCGGTATGAGAGATATATGTTATCGGCCGTGCGTCAGCTCAGTCAGCTGTTCAGGAAACGTTCAGAAATCGACTGCCGCGCTGCGCGTGGTCGGGGTGCATACTACTTTCGGGGTGCCTCAGTCTCCCTATAAGCTCTGCGCTTCTATTAGTGTCTATCTTCGTTGGTAATGGGGCAAATAACATTTATTAGATAAGTATTAAATGACTAAATGTTAAATGTCTAAAATAATTTTTTTTTTTTTTCGAATTTAAAAATTGATACTTTGTGTGCTGATTGTAATTGATACAAATGCTGCAAGGATCCAATTTTTCCTTGGCTTATGTAAAAGACAACAATAAAGGCCTTTACCGATATAGATAGGTAAAACCAGCAAAATAAAAATATTTGTTCCGTTAAAAGTGTTATAAGGATAAAATGAAATTAATAATTAATAAACCTATAATATTATCTACTGGATGGACTGAGTGAATTTGTTTCTCAAAGAAGGCCGATCTTCATGTGATTTTCTTTTGAGAATAAGCAGTTGTGAATAAATTTTATAAAAATATGGTTTGTTATTGTGTAGCTATATGTGTCATGTTCATGTAGACCATATCAAAAACTTTGAGTAGAACACCTGGTAAATCTACAACACCGGGAAAGAATCTGCAAAAAATTTAAAAGACCAATTATTTGGTACACCTAAAAAATTATGAAAGTTAACTATAATGAACATGCTGATGATTCTATGTATGAATAAGTTAATGAAAGTGACGAATATAATGGTGGTATCGAAGAAAAGGATGAAAGTACAAGTGAGAGTGAGAATAAAAAAAACACTAATATATTCTACTTATTTTTAGGTTGTGAATGTGGTTTTTCTGAAACATTTTTTATTTCTGTAGCCCTTGTAAACACTAGTTTATATATTAATTGCAAGATTTGCATACTTTTGCATAATATAAACAACTGCCTGAAGAAATGGAAATCTACAAGCGTCATCTACAAGAAAATAACGTAAAAATATCCTGATTTGTTTCTCATATGGATATACAGGATCCAATAGATTCTCAAAATGTGCCTAAAGCTGTTAGGAAGCGACAACTAAGATGTTTTAGACAGTATTGTACTGATAACAAATAATGTAGTGATCTGCCCGATACAAATATATTATTGTATTATTAAAATATGTGACATCTAATCAGTGTTTTGTGTAATAAATAAAATTAAGTACCAGTATGATGTGTTACATGAAGTGTTTATAATCAAATTTTACAATTTCTACTTAAAATTAGTTTGAAATATTTTGAGAGTACCTCAAGTGTTTATTATCCAAAATAATGAAACTCCCAATTTACTTAGTGAATAAATTCCAGATTTAATAAAAAATTTCCTACTATAGTGATAGAATAAAAGATGGTAAAAGATCTACGCAAAAGTTCTCTATAGGGTTCACAACTGAATAATTTTCTCAAGAATTGTGAACTTAAAGTGATGTTTTATGTACACTCAATGGACATGTACAAATGGTAATCATATCCGGACTGATGAGAATAACTGTGATCAAGATAAAAGTTATTATGTTTAAGTGCTTGGTTGTTCCATCACAAATATTGAATTTTCTGTGATCAGTAATTAATACAGGGCATAAATAATTAAAACAAACTTGAGTTGTATGATAAGTGAATTATTTAGGTAATCTATGGATCCAGAATCAATGAGAAAAGAATCCCTGCAACAAGTGTATAATGTAAGTATATAATGTATGTGAGTGAAAATGAAACATTGGATAATTATGAAATAACTTATTGTTATGTAACATAAAACCATGATGCTTCATAGTGAAATAAATCTGTGAACTTTTGTATCAGTGAAATATACATAATTTTGTCATATATTTTAAAAAATGAGTTGTGCGGTAAAAAGCATAAATGATTAAAATAAATGAAGTCGATAAATAAGTGAATTAAAAAAACGAAATAAAAATATGTTTATTAGGTGATCTATGGATCCAAGTAAGTAATAATAAATATGTAAGTGAACCTTGGAACACGAGTTTGTTATATGTGTGTCTGTATGTGTGAAAAAAATATTTGTTTGAAATAAACAATGAAAATTAGGACAGAGAAATGCACATCTGGTATTTGTGAAATAACTTGTTTTTTGTAATATAAAAACATGATGCTTCCCAGTGAAACACATTTGTGGGCTTTTATGTCAGTAAAATGTACGTCATTTTGTGTATTTTGATAAAAGTGTTGTAAAGTGAAAAACATAAATGATTAAAATAAAAGGAGTGAAAAAATAAGCTAATTTAAAAAATGCATTTAAAAATATGTTTACTGTGTGATCTATATGGATGTAGGGTCTATATATAATTGAACCCTAGAACACGAGTATTATGTATTAGCTAACTGTTTAGGCTGTATCTTATTTTCATAAATAACTTAACTTATTGTGGTTGAAGTTACATTGTTTATGATAAGAGTTGACATATAGTACATATGCATTCGTTACAAATTGTTCTTGTCGGATGGTGAGAATCAAATCATTATGCATTAAGGCCACTAAAAGATAATGTTCAATTCTGTCAAAGCACACAACCTCCTGTAGTAGAGATAAAGAGAGATACTGTTGTAGATATTCCACTAGCAAAGCCTTGTTCTATACTTTACGGTGTTTTAATTATGAATGCTTTACTGGCTCTATAATTTCGAACTAGCAACAATACCAAAGGAAGTTGGCCCAGGACCTGTGAGTTTAGTTATGAAGGAGGTTTTATCAATCTGTCGGATATAGAAGTGCAAGAACCTTAATAAAAGTATTACAATGTAATACTAAGCCAGACCCTGGTTATAATTTATAAACATTGAATGTCAGTGTTGTTGTACCTGTGTACAATGAAGAACGATGTAACAATAATAATTTGGGGAAAAAACATGCGACTATGCGATCATCGCGAGCACAGGGCGAGCGCGCGCGAGCGGCTCTTAGTGCTGTAGACATTTCGCGCGCTATTAATTGGGGAAAGGGGGGGGCGCTAACCGCGGATTAGGTAAAGCGCGCGACAGGAGGGAGAGAGAGCGCCGCCTGCGTACACTCTAACCCGGATCTCCGAGCGGGACAAAGTGTACGCGCGCAAAAGGCTCCTTTTTCTGGTGTGTGAGATTTTTTCGCGAGTGAAGAGAGACTGATTGTTCGCCGAGAAGCCACGAGAGCCACCCAGGGTCGTGAGAGAGAGAGGTTGCAGCGGCTGGTTGACGTGGGGACGAGTGAGTACAGCGTCAATCGTGTAGCAGAGAGCGGTGCAAAGGTAAGAGAGTGCGAGAGTATATGTGTGTGCCGCAACCGCGAGCGACTGCGAGAAAAATCGACAAGCCGGTATTGGTTCCTTTCCTTCCCAGCGGGGAAGGAAATGAGGAAGAAGGAGGCAGAAAACCCTCTCAGCACCGACGCTGTGCAGCGGTAGCGCGAGTGCGTGTGAACCGATAACGTGCGAGACCTGCTGCCCGAGCAGGCGGACGCGAACCACCCCAGCGGGGAGTGAGTCTTGGCCGGTATACTCGAGCGTGCGTGTATTCCTCGCCTGGCGCCTTATAAATGCGGCGGGGAGATTTGATTTAAACTGTTTATTATCGATAAGGTCCAATTGGACCGTATATCGCCTTACAAATAAAGATTACAACAAGTTATAAAATTACATGGTAAAACAATAACTCAAAAAAGATAAATTTATCACAAGTATAATATAATATCGGTGAGGTTGCTGACAAATCGATCAGTTAGACACGTAGCAAAAGTAAGCTAAATTATGCAAATAATAGAAAACAGAATTTGGTAACAAAATTAGTCAAGTTTAGTACAAAACATTTTAGGCATAACATTATGTAATTAAAGCGCACGCAACTCAGTTACATCAGTGATCAGAAATATCGCTAGTACATCTCAGTAGGTATTTAAAAACTGCACTTTTAAACAATTGGACCGATGGTTTTAGTTTAATGGAACATGGGAGAGATTCCCAGAGCTTCATCGCTTGAATACTGAAAGAAAGACTACAGGTAGTAGTTACCGCAGTTGGGATAACAAAGGATGACGATGCTGCCACTGTAAGCGCACGATTCGATCTTCTAACTTCGGCGTTTAGTTCAGCGAAACGCGGGACGAGGTAACTCGGCTTTGCAATGGTCACCGTCTTGTACGTATTAACGACCATAAAATATTTTCGTCTATCTGAGATAGGCAACCAACCAAGGCGTTTGTAAAAATGTTTAAGCGCAGCATCTTTACGTAAACGAAAAATAAAACGCACTATGAAAAATAAACTAAACATTTGACAATACTATTAATGAATGCCAAAAAGGCAACGGGGCCAGGGTTTGAACCCTGAGGTATTCCAAAGGTCAATTTAAAAAAATTGGTTAGATATCCTCGTAAGTCCACAACTGCCTGAGATCTTTCAGAAAGATAAGAGTGAAACCAAATGATAAATTCGTCCGAGCAATTTAATTCTCTCATGATTCGCAATAAGGTGAAGTGTTTCACCGGCTTTTCTAAAGTTAAACAAGAGGAGAATAGTGACCATTTTATTGTCAATTCCTCGACGAATGTCATCTGTGATTTTAATCATAGCAGATTGGGTACTGTAGTGTTTACGGAAACCTGATTGAAAAGGTGAAAGAAAATTATTTTCTTCAAGGTAATTGATAAGTTGCATAGTGACCAACATATCAAACACTTTAGTAAAGTGAGCCAAATTTGCAATGGGCATTGTGTCAGAAGGCGATTTGAGTTCAACCCCCTTTTTTAATGGGATAATCAATGCCTTCTTCCAAATGTTAGGATAAACACCAGTACGCAGTGAGGTATTGTAGATGTAGTTCATATATTTAGAGATGTTACAGAGTGAATCATTGAAATAATTTATAGCAAGGTTGTCCACGCTACGTCCTTTACATTTAGCAAGAGCCTGTGTAGCAGCTTGCAATACGTGGACATAAGATAACTCGGACACATCAATATAGGTGCATTCTCTTTGAGAGGCATATCAAGGATGCTCGCAAGTTCACTATTAGAGCAAAGCGGATGAGCTGTAGCGACTAAGGCATAAAAGGAGTTTAATTCCTTAGAAGAAAAAGATTCAAGCGGTGAGCTAGAACACTTTCCCGTAGATTCTAACTTGTTTCATAACGCCCATTTTTTTGCAGAGTCATTGACATTTTGAAGCTTGCTAATGAAGTATTTGTCGCCAGCTATCCTAATATCGTATTTCAATTGTTTACGTAGACTTCTGTACCGGAATAGTAACGATGAGCAGCCTAATTGCTTAGCCTTATTGTATAATTTGTCTCGTTCTTTACAGCGGTCTCGTAAGGATTTGTCGAACCAAGGTGCTGAAGTTTTTTTGACTAAACGCTCGGTAAGGGGAGTCTGTTCATCTAACAAACTTAATGCAGTCGTTTGGAATTGAGTAAGCAATACATTGGGATCCTTGTTGATATATTCAGGAAACGTAGATGAATCTAGTTAAGATATCAACTTGCGCGCAAGAAGGTCAGCGTCGAAATTATGGAAATCTCAAGTGCTAATAATCTTGATAATGCACTCGCGAACCTGAAGTTTGTAATCAATTATAAGGGAATCGTGGCAACAAATAAAAGGAGTAGCGGACTTCTCGAAAGTCAACAATTTGTCGGACGCATCAATGAGTGCAACGTCGAGCCAAGTACCAGCCTGGGTGGCGTGATGTGTTGCTCCGAAAGGGACATTAAAGAACCCATAATCACAAATAAGATTCCTCAGCGACTCAGCGTAAAAATCAGAACATAGAAGGTCGGAATTTAAATCGCCAAGTATAACAATATTAGAATAAAGATGCAAATACTTATGAAATAAGTAAAAAAACGAATTTAAGACATGACCTTTAGGTCTGCGATACACTGAAGCAAATAGCACACGTTGATCATTTTGAAAAATAAGCTGGAGAATAATAAACTCAGTTTCATCAATGTTATTAATTTTCGATTTAGCTAATACTTTGAATTGAATATCCGTTCTGATATGTACCAAAATACCTCCGCCTTGAACGTACTTACGACGACGTTTCTTATTCGCAACGTTTACATTACAGTGGGTCAAGTTTCTGTCGTTACGAGCAAAACTGAAAGAATCTATATTAATGTCATTATCAAGAACATTCGACGTAAGCCAAGACTCATTTATAGCAAGAACGTCAATGTTTTTATTAATTAACAAGTTATTAATCTCGAGAAAATGATCGCGAACAGAAATTTACGTTAGCATGAGCAAATCGGGACTATTTCGTATCTCATTGCGCATCTGGGTACTTGACTCGGTAGAATGTCAAACCATATTATTTAGGTCATGTTCGGTATTGATAATAATCGGTACAGAATTATCAGTTTTTTTAACATAAATACAGCCGTTTGACGACCAAACCTGCTTGTAACCTTTTTCACGAGCTTTATCTTTAGCAATCATACGCAAGTCATTAAGCAACGGAGGTAACATTTCAAACACAGTAACAGGATTTGCACAGCCATTATCAACTAGATCACTATACTTAATAATACCATGTTTACGCTTAGTAGCTAAAACGTGTTGACTAACGTAGTTTGACTTAAATTTGATAATGAAAGAAAGATGGTTTTTTGCCTCAGTACTGTTGCCATTATCTGTTAGTGTTGCCTCTCTGACCCTGGGATTTTTTGGCTTCATTTCACGAATGTCAAGAATATCATTACACAATGTATGGAGTTTTAAGATTTCTAAAAGTTTTTTGCTAATAAATCAAATGTGACTGCATTATTAGATCGAATGCCATTTACTTTTAATTCAACAGTAGGAGAATCACGTCTACGCAACTCTTTAAGTTGATCGATTTCAGATGAAAATTTCGCATCGGACATCACACGATCGTTTTCAAGCGCGGATATACGCCAAGTATTATCAGCAAGAATATTACGAAACTCGCGCTGTTCATTTAAAAGTGACTGCATCATCTGAAAAAGCATGCCTGAACGATCAACAGATGAGAGCTGCGCCCAATTTGTAGGTAGTTGCGAATTAGAGGCAACCGATTAGTTAAAAGTATTTTGAGTTTGCTGAGTGTTATTAACAAATGAAGGGTAACCAGGCGACTGATTTATATTACCATTATTAAACTGCAATGCATGTTCTGAGAGAGTTGTTCGCCATTTGCTGGTAAAGTAAAATTATATGATTGATTCATGATCGTAGAGTTAACAGAAGCAGTGGAGACGAAAGTGCGATCGTGTAAAGGAGAGTTAGTAGAAGAACTAGAGTGGTTCGGATCAAATTGTCTCGTCGCATCAAAGTTGGATGTGCGCGCTGCTGCTTGGTTAATGGAACGCGAAAATACAGGGCCAGGGTTAACTATTACACTATGATTAGGAGAAAAACTTCTCAAACAGCAATCTTGCGCTTTGACAGTAGTCAAGTATCTGGGCACACAACGTTCGTGAAAAACTTTTTTGCAACCGTTACAAGTCAGCCGATTGTAACTGAGACGATGCTTACAATGTACACAACTTGGCATGATAATGAAGTGCACGAAGGTATCGACCGCGGTACAAGAATTGAACACATAGTTATAATAATGAACACTGAATTCGAAAAGTCGCTAAAATCTTAATTATCGGCGACAATAAACTAACCTAATTAAACATAACGTAAACTCAATATATGGCTACATACAAACGCACAAAGGTAAATAACTAAGCTATTAGAAGCTAATATAAGCAAATTAAAATGATATCGCACTAGATTAACCAAAGTAAATAAAGTCAATTTGTGTGATCAACCGGTCGATGAGACAAATAAGTTCGTTCGATGATGTTGAAAATGTCATATGTTGGCCATGAGAATATCATAAGACGCAAGCAGGAGCGAACAAATCTTGACCGTACGCTGATGTTGGAATGGCGCAAATCGCTGGAGTTTGTAGCCCAATGCGTAGGAAGTCGTTACAAGACCGGTCAGCATACGCAGCACTAAGATCCACACATGGCAGCTAGCCAGCAAGCAGGTTAGAGTAATCAAGACGACAGGCAAAAATCAAGACTCCCTGGCCCAGAACAGATAAGCCTTGCCGTGTAATGCTCAAAAAGCGAGACTCAGCGGGAATCCGTCTTGCCTGAAAATAAAACTCGACTGAGAGAAACCTAATAAGAGCATATTGATACTGTTGCGCGCGGGGTAATTCGGGACGCGCGGGTTTTATGTTTTTCGCGCGAAAATACCGTGTCGCAAATGGCGGCCCAACGTGGGGCAACGTTCTGAAGAGTGAATAGAGTGGAAAGCGTGTGCATGCATATTAATTACTAACAATAAGTGAGAGTGCGAGGGAATCGAAAACGATTTTCCTTCCCCCGTTTCTGTGCAGTGCGAAGCGCGACGTGTTTGCGCGCGTCGAGCAGCGGCCGGCCGGCTTCGCTGAGCCGGGCGCGTTTCTCGGAATCGCGGCGCAGCTCGCTTGCCTTCGTGCAGCAGCGAGATCGTAAACAATCACGGAAATAGGCCAAGTGCGCGCAATATTTATGCGAAGGGATTAGCGAGGTTTCGTTTTTGATCGCGCGAGCGTGGACCTCGAAATTAGACTACGATGGTTAAACCGAAAGGCGAAATGGAACGGCATGAAGCGACAATGCGGGGATTGATGCGTTCACGTGTGAGGCGAGAGAAGAAGCGCAATATAGGTAGATTATCTATTGAGGATGTGCGCGCCGAATTAAATTTTAATGGGTGTTCATGTGTAGGGCCGGAAGCGACTTTGTGCGAGCCGCTTTTAAGGACGGCATTGAGGACCGCGAAGCCAGAGAATTCGAAAATTCCCTGGTATCCTTGGGATGACGTGGAGGATATCACGCTCGGGGATGCGGACCTCGAAGTACCACCGCATGAGGAGATTAAGCGCGAGCAGGTGATAGCTCGTGATAGTGGCCACGGAGGGAGGCAGCAGCGCGCAACTGCGGCGACGTCGAGTGGCGAGGATGACGCGTCGCGAGTTAATGAGGTGCTCAGCGAGTACGTGTAAATACATTCGCTCCCCACCTCCACGATAACCGTCAGTGCGCCGATAACGACGGTAGCGAGCACCGCGATGACGACAGCGACGATGGTTACACCATCCTGCAGCACGAGGCCGACGGCCGGAGTAACTCGCGCGCTTTTCGCGATGCAACACGTACCGAACGTAGTTCATTCACCGGAAATACGCGCGTACATCAACGGACAGGGTCGCTCGGAGTATTACTCTGAGCGCTACGTGCGAGGCGTGGGTGGCGAGAGAGGCGGTTTAGTTTTGCCGAGGCAGGCGGTAAAATTTGAACCAAGGTCGGTTCAGCAAGCGCCGCGGAGAGATGCGCGTTAGCGCTGGTATATGCCCGCGTAGAATTACGACGAGATTCGCGAAGCGAGTGCGAAGGCGTCAAGTGAGGATGAGGGAGATAGCAGTGAGGCCGATGACAGCGAAGTTCTTGAAGAATTGAAGAGACATGGTCGTCAATGGCGTGCGGAGGAGAAGGCGCGCGCAAGCGAGGGTGAGCGGAGGGCCAGAGAGCAGGCTGACGCGGCCGCGGAACGCGTAGAGATAGCAAGGAAGAAGAGCGCGCGCAGAGCATCGAAGAGAGTGTGCGTAGCTCCTACCCTCCGTGGTAACGTGCGTGTGGAGAGAGAGAGGTTAATTGAGCGAAAACGATGTGATAGTGATTCGGAATGGGAATTAGTGCGTAAAAGCAAGTGTAGGGAGTGGACGGATAAAGCGCGAGCGCGCGGATCTAGTGATACGGAGGGAGCTACTTCATCAAGTTCGAGCGATGACTCCGTGCGTGTACGTAAGCGCAGACACAACTCACGCCGTGGAGTCGATAGGAAGACGAAGACGCGTGGGTGGGATAGACTGCAGGCAACATCGTCGGAGAGCGGGCCAGAGCGCAGCGCGCGGGGGTCGCGCAGGCATGGCATGGACGATGACGGAATTCGCGCGGAAAACGCTGCGTAGTTGGAATTTGAAATTTAATGGTAGAATGACGAAAAGAGCGGCCGAAGAACTTCTGCATCAACTGAGTGATTGCAAGGCAGGTAATCATCTTAGTGATGCCGGTATGTTAGGTGTTCTACCGTGCATTTTTACGGGTGAAGCAGCGACGTGGTTTAGTTCAGAGAAAGCGCGCATTAGTTCGTGGAAGTTGTTTGAGAAGGCGTTCAAGCGAAGATTTATCGGAGAATATGACAGGCAGGATCCCCTTGATGATTTGCGCCGGCGAACGCAAGGAAAAGGAGAATCGGTAGAGAGTTATATCGAGAATTTCCGTTTAATAGTGTCACATTTTAAGCGGCTGCCGAGCAAGGATAGTCAGATCGATCGTGCGTATAGAAAGCTTTTGCCGGAATATCGCCGCGCGATGATTGATGAAGTAGTCGGCGGTTTGAGCGGCGTAAGGAGATTGACGGTCGTTATGCGCCTCCACTGCCCGCGGAGAAGATGCATATACAGAGCGCTGCATTTACAGCACCACGGAGCAGAACAAAGGCGCGAATGGCAGTCGTGGTCGAAGGAAGCGCGCCGGTAGAGTTAAGTAATTCGAAGAGCAAGGGTAGAAAGCGAGATGAGCAGGGAAGCGCAAGCGAAGCTAGTGTAAGCGCAGCGGGAGTGATGGACGTGCAGCAGGGACCCGAAAAAGCGAACGCGATTCGTGGCAGGCCAAGGCCCGACGTACGCGCAGGTAACGCGGAGAAATGAGCAAAGCGGAAACAACGCGTATGCATCGGGAAATACGCAGCCTGCTCGTCAGTCTGGGCCGAGGTGAAATAACCAAGCGTATGAGCAGCGTACTCAGGTTAACCAAGCAGGTGGGCAACAGAGTAAACAGGAGGGTAGATCGAAAATGCCGTTTGTGGGTCCGTGCTTTACATGTCAGGGAGTAGGGCACCGCGCCTCTGAGTGTCCGTTTGTTGTGTGTTATTGGTGTAGACAGCGAGGGCACGTAGCGCGCGATTGTCCGCAGCGAGCGAACTTGTCGTGCAACAAGTGCGGAGCGCCAGGAGTGACGGTGTTAACCTGCGCGCGCTGTGCGCCCTTGATGCCGCCGTCGGAAGACGCGCAAGGCGGGGGTCAAAGTAAACCTCGCTCCCCGCGCTGGTAAGAACTCGTTAGCGAGGGGCGACAGTTTAGAGATCAACTTATCGGATCTATTGAACACCTTAGAGGAGAGTAAGGCCGCGATACCTGTAGTTAAGGGAGCAGAGCATGCTAGTAAGAGCGATAGTGCTAGTAATGCTGGTAGCGCGCGTGAGAATAAGCAAGCGACGTCGAGAGTTGAATTGCGTGAAGATCAGCAGCGAAGCGAGGATGCTGATCAGTTAGCAACGAGAGACGTGAGTGCGGAGAATAAAATGCGGATAGGTGACGAGTCGATGATAGCGAACGTGAGTCAGTCTGAAAGCGTGGCGAGAACGCGAAGCAGTACCGCCGAAGTCGAGCGGCGTGAGCGAAGCGGAGCCGGCAGCACTGTGCTTAGATTACGACAATTTCGATCCCGAGTTAGATAATCAACTCAAACTTGCCGCGGAGGAAATGATGCAGGAGCTGCGTAAAGAGTGCGAGATAAGACCGCGAGAAATAGCCGAGTAGCGAAATCGCGGCGAGAACATCGAAAACGGGTAGGTGGACGATAGTGGTGTCGCGGGTATGAGAGTAGATAATAGGTACTATTTAAAGATCGTGTTAGGCAGGGAAGAGTATAGAGCGTTGTTCGATCCGGAAGCTACGTTATCACTTGCAGGGTCGCGCATGGCTGAGATAGTTAAAGGTCGATTAAAAGCATATGATTCAGTGATAAGATCGGTTAACGGAAAGGTAACGCCGATAGTGGGCGTGCTCGACTTGATGCTCGAAGTCAACGGCGAGCCGAAAAAGATTAGTGTGAAAACCGTATCGGAATTAGACCACGACCTGATTCTCGGTATGGATTTTTGCAAGGAGTTTGATATCGACGTGTGCTTAGCGAGAGGCGTCTGGCGATCAAATGACGGGGAATGGAAGGCTTTTGCGGGAAAAGAAGCGAGCGGAGAAGCGCCGATATTTGCAGAGTGCGCGGGTATTAGCGAAGTTGCAACTAGCGAGCGTGTTGTAGGTAGACTTCTTCCTCCCGAGACCGATGTGCCTGGTGTGACGCACTTAGTCTAGCACCATATAGACATGCAGGGCGCAGCGCCGGTAAGACAGAAGCCTCGGAGAATGTCGCCGAAGATGTTTGAGTTTGCGAGAGGTGAGGTCGATAAATTACTCAAGGCAAGAATTATAGAGCCATCAGCGAGCGACTGGCGAAGCGCGCCGGTGATTTCGTGGAGGGACGATAAAGGCTGCATGTGCTTTGATTATCGCGACGTTAACAAAGCCATGAAGAAAGACGCGTATTTGATTCCGAATATGGACGCGATTCTGGATCGTCTGCGAAATGCGAGGTATATTTCAAAAGTAGATTTGCGGTAGGCGTACTATCAAGTACCGCTGGAGCACTCAAGTAGGAAATATACTGCGTTTGCATTACCAGGATCAGGCCTCTGGTAGTTTACGAGAATGCCATTCGGTTTAGCAAACGCGCCAGCGACCTTCCAGTGATTAATTGATGCGCTTTTCGGGACAGAGTGTGAGCCGTACGTGTTCTGCTATTTAGATGATATAATAGTAGTAACTGAGACGTTCGAGGAACATTTAAAATGGCTGGAGGTAGTATTGCGTAGAATTACGGATGCGGGTTTAGTGGCGTAGCGGAAGAAGTGCGAGTTCTGTTGCGCTATGTGCTTCTGTTGCGATCGTGACGGATTGAGGCCAGATCCGGATAGAATAGCGCCAGTGTTAAATTATCCTACGACGCGGAATGTTAGCGACGTTAGGACATTTATAGGTATGTCCGGATGGTATGCGCGTAAAAACATTAAAGATGCTCTGACGCGAGCCCCTGTTCTTGCGCGGCCGGATTTTACAAAACCGTTTATTATTCAGTGCGATGCGAACAATTCCGCGTTAGGTGCGCTACTCGCGACATTTTTCAAAGCCGGAGAGCACCCAATTATTTACGCGAGCCGAGCATTGACGCCAGCAGAAAGGAATTATTCGACGACAGAGAAGGAATGTCTCGCGTTGCTGTGGGCGGTTAAGAAATTTAGACCATACGTGGAAGGTTATAAATTTACGGCGATTACGGATCACAGCGCGCTGAAATGGTTGAGGCTAAAGGAGCCGTCGGGACGACTGTCGCGATGGGCATTGGAAATGCAACAAAGGGACTTTGAAGTCAAGCATCGCAAAGGCTCATTGCATCAGTTTCCCGATGCGCTCTCGCGAATGTACGGGCAGGTCGAAGTAGAGGCAGCCGCGTTTGAGGAAGTTCGCGATCCGTGGTATCTGCGCATGTTGAATGAGGTTCAAGCGACGCCGTTGAAATACAAAAATTGGATAGTGGACGACGGAAAAATGTATAGGTATCGCGAGGATCCACTCCTAGATCCGATCGTAAGCCACGAGGAGAAATTAAAATTAGTGTTGCCTATCGAATTAAGAGAGCGAGTTATGTCAGACGCGCACTGTGCACCGTCGTCGAGGCACTTCAGTGTAGAAAAAACCTACGAGCGTATAGCGCGCGAATACTATTGGAAGGGTATGTACTACGATGTCAGAAATTTTGTGCGAGCGTGCGAGCAGTGTCAGAGGTATAAGGTAATACAGATGGGAGCGCAGGGCTTGATGGGTAGCAGAATCGTAGAGCGGCCGTGGGTAGTGGTAGCCGCGGATTTAATGGAGTTTTCGCCGCGTAAAAGTCAAATGAAGCACTTAATCGTGTTTCAGGATTTATTTACAAGATGGGTAGAATTAAAACCGATTAGAAAGGCGGATGGAAAATCAGTAGCGCACGCGTTAGAAGAATTGATTTTATTCCGATGGGAGGCACCGGAATATTTATTGACTGATAACGGGCGCGAATTTGATAATCAAACGCTGCGGAGAGTGTTGGAGGAATACGGGGTAAAACACGTAATGACGCCGCCTTATCATCCTCAAGCGAATCCCGTAGAGAGAAGCAACAGGACTTTAAAACCTATGATCGCTGCGTTTGTGGGGGTTAACCACCGTAACTGGGACGCGCACTTACATGAATTGCGACATGCAATTAACACCGCGATTCAAGCGATGACGCGCGTATCGCCGGCATTTTTGAATTTCGTCAGGAATCCGCGTACAGTAAAAGAGAAAAGCAGACGCGAGAGTACAATAAAAACAAGCGTGACGTTCAGTTGTTCAGTTTAGCGAGGAAGACTTGGTGATGCGGTGAACTCACCCGTTGTCTAGCGGCATAAATAAGTTTTCTACGAAATTAGCACCAAAGTATGAGGGACCGCTTAAAGTCGTGAAAATTAGATCGCCAACAGTTTATGTTCTCGAGAGTGTAGGTGGGGACACGCGGCGCAACGCGAAAGGGCATGTATCGCAACTTAAGCGATATATTCCCCCTAGGGCCGCGAAAATTATATCTTGAGCGAATTCTAATTCAATTGTGTTTCTAGGAATCATGGAAAATGAACAACACGCTACTGCGGAACGAGCTGAGGCGAGGGCGCCTTGCCCGTTAGGAGAGGAGAGACCACCAACTCCCCGCAGGGTGCCGGTATTGTGGCCGAGAGCGGAAGGAAGTCGCCCACAGTCTGATCTCAGCTGGTACGAGCAGGACCAGCTAAAGAGAGAGGCTGAGAGAGCCACGAACGGCTTCGTGCATGAAGTATTCTTCCGGGCAGCAGAGAGGATTGCGGCCATGGGATCAGAGCGCGAGCTCGTCATAATGCGGGAGCGAGCAGCCGAAGCTGCATTGCGCCGCCTCCATGACCCTATAATCATTATCGACGACGACGCACCGCCAGGAAGTAACGCCGAGAGAGCGGACGCAGAGCAGGCCAGGGCTTTCGACTGTGCGAGCGTTGAGGAGAGCAGATGCGCCGAGGACGAGCTGGAGCGTTATTTGTTCGATGGCAGCGACGCGGAGCCCATGGAGCTCGAGCCATAAGCCACAGCCAGCAGCTCGACGCCGCCCGAGGCGTGCGTTGCGAGTGGCAGCCCCTGCTGCCCGTGGAAGCAGCCGCCGGTCCAGCACCAGCGAACGACCAAGCCCCAGAGAGCGAAGCGAAGCGCTACAACCCACCAGTTCCCGACCGAGTTTGGCCATACGTGGACGAGAACTGGGACTCGGACGCGAAGATGGACAAGCCCCCTGCGAGGCAGCAGGAGCGCATGAGCCGCACCCAGCGGCGTGACGCACGTAGATATAATCCCAACCGTGAGCCAACGATTGAGGATTATGTCTCGCGGCGCCCCTCCACGCCGGTGGACGAGCACCCTCTCAGCGAAGGGAGAGGCCACGCCGATGCTTGGCCATCGATGCGCGACTCTTATCGCCAGCTAGCGAGCAACGGAGAAGGCGGGCGCAAGAAGCCGAAGCAAGGAGGGAGGACGTCCGAGCATAGAGGAGCGAGGCACCAGCCGTCCTGAGCGGCATGATGTTTGGTGGGCTGAGCGGGTTTATGTTTTTCGCGCGAAAATACCGTGTCGCAACAAGAGCAAGTGGATGCAAAAAAGGATTTTGGGATTTGAATTGTAATTATGAAAACTGGGCTGTCGTAAAAGCATTATTTGTCATGTCTAATCAGCCATCAATAAAACAAGCGGCAATGCTTCTTGATAAAGGATTTGCAGCTGGGACTTACTCTGACTACATACCTGCATTAAGAGCCTTCCCAATGGCAAAAAAACAAGAGCAAATGGATTCAGGAGTATTTGTGCAAAAACTTATTATGTGCTACTGCTATGGAAATGGTAGGTGACATGAGAACTCAAGTTCTAGAACGCCTTTGAGCTTCTAGTTTTATAATTCCTTGCGAGCTCTATCTAATCTATTTATAAAAATCAAAATTTTTATCACAATATGGAGACGGTTACAAAGATATATTATTCCCAAATGTGTAAATATACATTAGGAACTTTTCAAATTTGGTATCTTAATACTTTTTTCACGTAACAGCTGATCCCTCGTGACCTTAATTTTCACGCCTCTGCCAAATCAATTATTATAAGTCTTTCGATGATTATGATAATTATATACGCAGTCATCTAGAAATTTGCATGTCCTAATTGAAAATTATTTTTTAATATACATATACTTTCGCCAGAGACAATTAAGTATATTGTCACGTTAAGGCGTTTCACTTTACTTGAACTTTAAAGGCACCTGAATCTCTCTCTCTCTCTCTCTCTCTCTCTCTCTCTCTCTCTCTCTCTCTCTCTCTCTCTCTCTCTCTCTCTCTCTCTCTCTCTCTCTCTCTCTCTCTCTCTCTCTCTCTCTCTCTCTCTCTCTCTCTCTCTCTCTCTCTCTCTCTCTCTCTCTCTCTCTCTCTCTCTCTCTCTCTCTCTCTCTCTCTCTCTCTCTCTCTCTCTCTCTCTCTCTGTCCCGTCTTTTCTTACTCAGTAACTGTATAAGGACTCCACGAAAAACTTTGAGAAGAGCCTAAATATTTTTTTAAATCGGCCAACAAGACGTTCTGTACAAGAATAATATACTAACAAACTTCATATTGAAAGAACTACAAAATCTTTGAAAAATGTCTTCTCTAAAAAGAAAGCATTAACATTTTTTTACGAAAATATTTTTTGATTTATACATTTATCTAAAATAAAGTAGAAATAAATTCTCTCCCTCCCCTCTCTGTCTCTCCCTCCCTCTCTCAACATCCGTCAAACTGAGTACCAAAAACTTTAATGAGAGCTTAAATATTTTTTTAAAACAATCAACACGTTTTTTAAAAGATAATTTTTTAAGTACATTCTAACAACATAATTTGTCTAGTCCTTTTAATTCTTCTAGTCTCATCTATTCAATAAGCACTCTCTATAAATGGTAATAATTTTTTTCATGACTGTACAAATCATAATATTGTTAATATAAAACGTTCTACGAAAGTATAAAATAAGGCGAGTATAGAAGTTTTTTCTTTATAACCTACTTTCCCTCCCTCTCTCTCGCCCTCTATTTCTCCCCCTCTCTCTTCCTCTCTCTCAATCTTTCTCTCTCTCTCTCTCTCTCTCTCTCTCTGTCTCTCTCTCTCTCTCTCTCTCTCTCTCTCTCTCTCTCTCTCTCTCTCTCTCTCTCTCTCTCTCTCTCTCTCTCTTGGTAAGTGCGCGCACACTAGTCTCGTGCTCCGCTGTTTTTTTTTCTTTACTCACCGAATTTCACTCCGAGGAGTGTTTCTTTTCAGGAAAGTGGTCTCGCCGGCTCTTAAGCTCTCTGCCTAGGAATTGCACACACTAATTTGATGCAATCTCATGAGCTTGGGACTATTTTCCTCCAACACTACACCAACATAACCTCAAGCAGCAACACTTGGGGCTGTAGGAGAGCATTTTGTCGGTCGCTTCGCATCTGCTTGCTACTCCATTAATGACTTCTTCAGTGTAACCCCTACTTGCAGTACGGTAACCCCACTTCATCGGCAGTGCAAAAACTTTTTTACAAGTGCCTGCCAGCCGTCAATATGAGTCAGCATTTTTATTTTTATCTCAACCATGTGGCTCAAGCAACTTACCACCGTGTTGTATTACATTCTGACGACCGACCTTCCAATTTCTCCGTGAGATGGCAGCAGCCACGAAGATCTGACGTCATACAGCCCGCGGAATTCAAATCACCGATCGTAACTCCTAGTGTTGCTCGCAACTATTTATATAGTTTTATTCATAGGTTAAGCGCACCTCTTTAATATAAAAAATTATTATCAATTTTATTAGAGTTAATATTCCAAAATGAGTGACACTCAAGTGTGTACTGTATGTAATTTAACAACAAGAGCGCGCAAACAATTATTTCAATGCACGCGCTGTAAAAATCTATTTCACGAAAAATGTGCAGGCATAAAAAATCATTTAACTAGTCAACAATTCGTGTGTGATAAATGCACAGGATCGATTGGCAATAAACTTAACAAGCCTAAAGATTCTTCAACGCCTCTTTCAATTCGGAAAGATAAGAGTAATTCCTCTAAGCTTAATTCTACTGGTCTCGATAGTTTTAATAAATCACCAAATATAGGTGCCAATACAGTCGCGCTACCCAGCTCTCCACTTTTAATAACACAGTCTCTCTTCTTTCATTTACCTTCACTGCGAGTATAAAGTCGCTTTCACGCAAACTTGACGAGCTCTCAGAATCTGTAAAAGCATTACCAGCTATACAGACCCAAATAAAAGAAGTTCATGATAGTTTTCGCGAACTTGATTCTCTGGCACACACTCAAAACTCTCAGCTGGTAGAGTTGCAAGCCAAGCAGTGTGATTTGATGAAGGAAAATAAAAGCTTGAGTGAAAGATTAACTAATTTCGAAAATCATATTCCCGTGATAATCTCCGAAAGCATTACTAAATTAGAAGAGAAAATCATTAGCAAAATTAACTCATTTGAGAAAAATATACAGCAAGAATTTAATGCTATTGATAATAATTTCGGTAACCTTACGACTGGTGTAGCGTCTGTGATGGAAACCATCTCTGAACTCCCTCTCGCAGATGAAGCTGCTACATTTGTTGCATCTAACCAAAATGTATCGCCAGAAAATATTTCTGTTTCTAATGAATCTGTTGATTGTTCTAATGCTGTTGATTGTAAAGATATTGGATTACAGAAGACCGATTTTGCCCTCGCCATGCTAAACAGAGTGCAGCCTTCTATAGGTTGTTCGGATATTATCAATGTTCAGCAGCTGTTTAACAACAACGACAAGTCGAAAAGCATTTCAGCCAGTGATTTCAGAGACGGTTCAGGTGGTGCTTCTTCTCTGCTAGTCAAGCTGACGAGTCGTAACCTGGCTAGTCAAATTATGAGAAACAAGCATACTCTTACGGGCTTTAATACTAGTCATATCGACACTACGCATCTTGATAGGAACACCCCATTGCCTGCCGCCTCTATTTTTATTAATGAGTATTTGGATAGCCAAATTTATAAGGAATTTAAAAAATTGAAGTCCCTAGCCAAGAAGCTAGTGTTTAAATATGTATGGCACAAACAGGGTCGATTCCTTGTCAAGATGCGAGATGGCGAACAAGCCTTCACGTTCAGCTCGCCTACCGACCTCTATGTAATTGCGGCGACTTATAAGACCGACGATGTTGAGACAGCAAAAGATCAGGCAGTCGTGTCAAGCGACGTCAATGTTGTTCCTAGTACTAGTAATTTGGCCACACCTGCAAAAAACAATAATAATGAGGATAAAACCACCAAAAAAAGTAGCACGACCAAATCTAAAAAAGGTTCCAGAAAGAAAGAGGTTAAGTGACTAGACCAGGTTCCGACCGGAAGGTATGAAGGGAGAAAGGGTGGACTGCAAGCGGGTTTCATCAATGTGAACTCTCTTCGGGCTTACATTGACCAAGTCCGCCAATTTCTTCTTGATAATCCTTCCTATGACCTATTCGGTTTTGCTAAGACTTGGTTGAACTCAGCTGTTTCTGATGACGTCATTCAAATCCCCGGCTTTAAAGTAATCCAACAAGACCGTAACGCGAATGACGAAGGCGTAGCTTTATTTGTAAAAGAACACCTTCGCTGCGAGATTCTAGCGAGGTCCAACACGGAAGGAATTGGAAAACCGGGTCTTCCCGAGTTCATTTTCTGTTCTATCAGTGACACCAAGAACCCGCCTGTACTTGTCGGGGTAATATATCGACCTTCAAAAATTGCCTTTTTAAAAAATGCAGATCTAATTACCAATTTAAGAACCTTGTCAGGCAATTATAGTCATAAAATTGTAATGGGGGATTTGAATGCCGATCTTCTCAGTGGCGGTCATGACGCCACGTTTGTTCGTAACCTTGCAGCTGAACTGTCGTGCAGCTGGTTCAACACGGCCCCACCCACATAAACCCTGCATCTCGCACCTGGATTGACGTGATTCTCGTTGATGAAAATGACAATTTCATCAACGATCGAAACATCCCATCTAACTTTCACAGCAGCCGCAACATTATTGACGTTACCATCGGTTTCAACTCTGAGGTGCCAAGAACACAAACTTTTCTGTACAGAGATTATAGAAATATCAATGCCGAAGATCTTGTAGCGCTATTGGCCTGCTGTGATTGGACACCTTTCGATGCTGATGTTCTTGATATAAGCTCTGTACTGCCTCTGCACCAATCTATTGGCAGCCACAGATTCCTTGGCACCGCAAAAAACTTTTGTCCCGAAAAAGGACAGGCTGTCGTGGATCGATGTCGAGCTAGCCCAGCTGCTCCGCAGACGTGACACCCTCTACAAACGCTACAAACGTACTGGACAGCAAGACCTTTACGTAGATTTTGTCACGCTACGTAAACAAATCGACGAGAAGACTGACCTAGTGAAGACGTTTTATCTACATGCCAGACTAACGGATGCTCTGACAGATGGCAGTGTCTGGAAAGAGTTACGTGGCCTGGGACTCTTACCCAAACACACCGAGGACTTAAATGGGTTTACTCCAGATGAGCTTAACCGTCACTTTGCTGGAGTGTCCGTCTCTCCACGTGATGACAGTGAGAAACGTTGCAGAATAATATTGGAGAGTAGTGATGAAGGATTCTCCTTTAAACCCATAACTTTTAATGATGTTGTTATCGCGATATCTCATTTTTCATCGCAGGCACGTGGAGTGGACGGGATTCCTCAATGTGTCATTGTCAAAGCATTGCCTGTCATCGGCAACCTACTGGTTAAACTCTTTAACTCCTCCCTGACGACTAATATTTTCCCATCCCTCTGGAAGAGAGCAAACATCATTTCTCTAAAGAAAACAAAGGCACCTAGCTCTCCCTCAGAATTTCGACCGATTGCCTTGCTTTGCTTTCTTTCGAAGGTGTTTGAGAAAATTGCACATGCGCAACTGATGAAGCATCTCGAGACCATGAAAATTCTCGACTCAAATCAGACAGGTTTTCGACGTTTTAATTCCACACAAACAGCACTTATTAGACTGACAGATGACATCAGATCTGGCATGGACAGAAAACTCGTGACCATTCTTCTGCTATTTGATTTTAGTAAGGCATTCGACACTATCCTACCTTCTCGACTTCTCGAAAAGCTAGGATTGCTGGGGTTTTCTAGGGCTGCCCTCTCGTGGATCAACTCCTACTTCGATGGAAGGATGCAAAAGGTATACTCTAACCTCTCTGGCGAGTCTTCGTGGCTCGGTACAAACTTAGGAGTCCCACAGGGGTCAGTTCTGGGGCCTCTGTTGTTCTCCCTCTATATCAATGACCTGCGAGAGGTTCTCGACCCTTTGGGTGTCCAACATATATTATATGCAGATGATCTGCAAGTTTATTATCAGGTATCGCGTGATAGGTTCGGTGAGGGGGTGGCATTGACTCAACAAGCTGCAAAAGCAGTCTCGGAATGGGCAACCGGCGCCGCGCTCAAGCTCAATGCAGGTAAGACGAAAGCGATTGTTTTCGGTAGTAATAGTTTTGTCAATAGTTTAAAGGATGGTTCCTCGCTTTGCATTGTTTTGGGTGATGGTGTAAGCGTGCCCTTCTCCGATTCTGTCGAGAGTTTCGGAGTAGTTCTTGATTCTAAAATGACTTGGAAGAATCACGTAGACATCCTAACTAAAAAATTCAATAGAAAGTTGTACCATCTTAGATTCTTCAGGAATCACACCTCCGAGTCTCTCCGAAAACGGCTGGCCGAGGCACTGCTTTTCCCTCATCTAGACTATTGTTCAGTTGTGATGTTGGACGCATCTCAGGAGTTGCGTAACCGCCTGCAGGTCCTGCAGAATTGCTGTGTGCGATATGTGGTGGGTCTTAGGAGGGACGATCACATCACGCCTCACAGAACCTCTTTGGGTTGGCTACGCATAGATTCGAGCAGACACTACTTCATGGCTGTACTAATGTACAAAATCGTGCGTATGAATGTCCGGGACTGTCTACTAGGTCTCTACTTGACATGTACCCAGAGGTGCTGTTAGGGGGGTGATAAAAGAACTTGCAGTCCCCCTGATGCGCAAAACGTACGGGGTTAGGTCTTTCAAAATACAGGGAGTGCATTTATGGAACTCCCTACCCTCTGAGATTCGGAATTTACAATCTCTCAGTAGGTTCAAGACGGCAGTGAAGAGACACCTATCTGACCTCGATTAAGCGTCTTTTATTTATATGTGTCCTTTTCCGTCCCATATACATGATTTTAAAGTATGAATGTATTTAAGGGATGAATGGGAGAGAGTGCCTGTGCATTCAGAGATTATGTATTACTGTGTCATTTTTTAATCGTTTATTGTATTATGTGCGTTTTCTTGTATTTTTAAACTGTATTTGATAGATGTTACAAGTATTTTATGTATGATATTATTCGTATTATTTTTCAGTATTCTCATCTGTGATATCACTCTGAGTGACTTGACTTACTGTGATATATAGTATTACCTAGTTTTTAAGTTTGACTGTGATATCACGTGCAATATTTTTCCTTTTTATTTTAATTTCTTTTTAATGTTAATTTAAGCGCAATTTTGTGTTGTTTTTAAAAATTATTTTGTATAATTTATACGAATAAACATCTATCTATCTATCAATATTCGTCAAATTCTGTACCAAAAACTTTAATGAGAGCTTAAATATTTTTTTAATAAAATCAACGCGTTTTCTAAAAAAAATAATTTTTTAAGTACGTTTTAACAACACAATTTTTGTCTAGTCCTTTTATTTCTTCGAATCTCATCTATTCAATAAGCACTCTCTGCAAATGGTAATAATTTTTTTCATGACTATATTAATAATAATATTGTTAATATAAAACTTTTTACGAAAGTATAAAATAAGTCAAGTATAGACGTTTTTTCTGTATAATCTATAAAATAAAAATATTTAAGACTGTTTAAAAGAAATAAAATAAATACCAGTGAAAAAGTCTTTTACTTCTTTGAATCATTGTATGATTGACAAATTATATGTAAGTAAGTACATTCAAATTATTTACTGCAAATCAAACAAACAAAAGTTGTGAAATCAATTATCAATAGTCAAGTAATGCAAACAACTCTCGGAAACAAATGTATGACTGTTCTCAGGAATGTATTAAAAGGCTATAGTGGGATAAGAGGGTCAAAATGGCACTCACCTGGATTTTTATTTGGGATTGACCATTCAGAAGTACATTATTAAAAACCTCTTTAGCCCAATTTTCAGCTCTCTAGGTGATGATTTAAGTCTCCTAACCTAAGAAACGTGTTTTTTCGAAAATTTTTTTTTCCGCTCGATCTTTTCTTTCAAAAAATCTGAAAAAATTCGCGGACGTGTGTTTTTGAGTGAGATAACAGCCTGATTTTTTTCAGATTTTTTAAATAAAAATTGAGCTCAGGAAAAATTTTTTAATTTTTCAATGATTTTTTAGGTTATGTAGGTAATTTTTGGCTAACTTGTAAATCATGATTTTTTAGGTATTTTTTCCCGTTCTTTCAAATGTCGGTGTCCAAATTTGCGTTTGCGAGCCGGAATATACTCAAAATTCGAGAAAACCGATTTTTTTAAGCATTTTTCCCATGTTTTTGGCACATAACCTCAAAACCTATAGCTAAATAAGTGTTTATAAACAATTTTTTTTCAATTTCTTTCTATATCTTTATATCCTACTGTCAGAACTACCATTTTGCATCAGATAATGCCCTAAAATTAAATTACAAACATTTTTTGCTTCCTCCTAGAGGAAGCTTTGTGATAGTAAAAAAAAAAGTTTATGAGATAATGTGTTAGAAATGTTATTTAGCAAATTTGGAATCGAAATACACTATTTTTAGAAAATGTCCGTATGGATGTGTGTGTGTGTGTGTGTGTGTGTGTGTGTGTGTGTGTGTGTGTGTGTGTGTGTGTGTGTGTGTGTGTGTGTGTGTGTGTGTGTGTGTGTGTGTGTGTGTGTGTATGTATATCCGTATACGCTGAAATCTCATGATCTACTCGACCGATTTTAAAGGGAGAGTGATCATTTGTTTAGATTTTGCTTCCACAATTGGGGCCAATATTCAATTTTTGTAAAATTTAATTTTTTTTTTTTATAGCCATTTTTTAATTTTCAAAATTTTTATTTTCGATTTTTTTAATATTTAGAACAAATATTATTTATATATCATGAATTCTCTGTATGTAGGATAAAATTATCTACAATTTAACCCATTAACGCGCAAATGCACATTTTTGTGCACACATTTTCAAGTACAGAATTCTATTGGAAAAACAAAGTCATTTTTATCCAAAATCCTATGTAGGGGGTTTTCGAGGGTGCTCTTTCAGATACTGCAACTTATTTTGTAAAAAAAAGTCAGTAAGTGTATTATTTTTGAGTTTCTTTAAAAAAAAAGTCAAAAAATTTAATAAAATTTTTTTTTCAAATCAATTTTTGTTACTGTTTCTGTTTTTGGATAATCATATTACCGCCAGAAATCGCGTCCGAATGTCTGGCGTTTCCAAAACACTGGTTGTGAATCTTTTTTCCCCTTTTAGCTTTTCTAAAATGGCGGATTTTGTGAAACAGCGTAATGTTAAACTTCATGATTTTTTTTCTCGAAATGTATGAACTTACCGAAAAAATGTTATAGAACAAAAAATGCTTAGAATCACTCAAAAAATACGTATGAATTTGCTTAGAAGTTTTTGAACCAATTTTGAATTCGTTAATTTTTAACATTTTTAACATTCAAAAAATGTCTCAAAAACTTCTGAAAAAAATCATACGTATTCTTTGAATGATTCTTAGCACTTTTTATTCTATAAAATTTTTTCGTAAAGTGTATTTTTTTCGAGAACAAAAATTTTGAAATTATGCGTTACATAAACACACAAAACGTTGAATGGATTGAAGACTGTATAATCGTCATTCTGCCACTATAAATATGTAGTAAAATATAGCGTTGCCCAGTTCTCACCACGGGGAGGTAGACGATGCAAGAGAACCTTCTTCTTTTTTTTTATATATTTTTTTATGTTTTATATTTTTTATATTTTTTATATTTTATTCTATTCTTTTGAATGTATAGAGAGAAAACAGTTTTTACAAACATGTAAACCGCACCTTGGAGAGTTTTCTAGTTCTTAGAGAACATTGTTTGTTAGAACAGTTTCTTTGACTTGCGGACTGAACGGCATTACTGAATTTGTCATTACATGTTTTTTTTTTCCAAATAGCATTTAGCAATAGCCATACAATCATCTTTAGTACCTATTTTTTTGCTCTTACCTGCTATAATAACCCAAGTGACCCACTGTCTTGTACAATGTTGCAACAGCAGGTAAGAGCAAAAAAATAGGTACTAAAGATGTTTGTATGGCTATTGCTAAAAGCTATTTGGAAAAAGAAAAACGTGTAAAGCCAAAATTCAGTAATGCAGTTCAATCCGCAAGTCAAAGAAACTGTTCTAACAAACTAATGTTCTCTAAGAACTAGAAAGCTCTGCAAGGTGTGTGGTTTACATTTTTGTAAAAACTGTTTTCTCTCTATACATTCAAAAGAATAGAATAAAATATAAAAAATATAAAAAATATAAAAAATAAAAAAAATATATAAAAAAAAAGAAAAGGTTCTCTTGCATCGTCTACCTCCCCATAGTTAGAACTGGGCAACGCTATATTTTACTACATATTTATAGTGGCAGAGTGATGATTATACAGTCTTCAATCCATTCAACGTTTTGTAAGTTTATGTAACGCATAATTTAAAAATTTTTTTTCTCGAAAAAAATACACTTTACGAAAAAACTTTATAGAATAAAAAGTGCTTAGAATCATTCAAAGAACACGTATGATTTCTTTTTCAGAAGTTTTTGAGACATTTTTTGATTTTTCAAAAATGTTAAAAATTAAAAAATTCAAAATTGGTTCAAAAACTTCTGAAAAAATTCTTACGTATTTTTTGAGTGATTCTAACCATTTTTTGATCTATAACATTTTTTCGTTAAGTTCATACATTTCGAGAAAAAAAATCATGAAGTTTAACATTACGCTGTTTCACAAAATCCGCCATTTTGGAAAAGCTAAAAGGGAAAAAAAGATTCACAACCAGTGTTTTGGAAACGCCAGACATTTGGACCGCGATTTCTGGCGGTAATATGATTATCCAAAAACAGAAACAGTAACAAAAATTGATTTGAAAAAAAAATGTTATTAAATTTTTTGACTTTTTCTTAATAAAACTAAAAAATAATAGACTTACTGACTTTTTTTTACAAAATAAGTTGCAGATTCTGAAAGAGCACCCTCGAAAACCCCCTACATAGGATTTTGGATAAAAATGACTTTGTTTTTCCAATAGATTATTTCAGGAATAAATAAAGATACCTGAATAAAACCAACGCTAAAAATTTTAAAATAGGAAAGGCTTCAAAACAGCATTACATTCAATTTTAAGGGTAACAACCCCTATTTTTTTTTCAAGAAAACTAAGCTTTTTTTATCAATTTTCAGCTATAAAAATTACAATAAATTATATATCGCCTCAAAACTGATTCCATTTAAAAGAAAATTAAAAAATAAAGTTGACCTGTCTCGTGGTTTTGGCCAAAATTATTTTTTAGGGGGTAACTACCCCTTATTTATTTTTTGTTCATTATTTCCGAAATAAATAAAGATACCTTGATAAAACCAACGCTAAAAATTTTAAATAAGAAAGGCTTCAAAACAGCATTATTTTCAATTTTAAGGGTAGCAACCCCTTCTTTTTCAAGAAAACTAAGCTTTTTTCATCAATTTTCAGCTATAAAAATTATAATAAATTATATATCGCCTTAAAACTGATTCCATTTAAAAGAAAATTAAAAAAATAAAGTTGACCTGTCCCGTGGTTTTAACCAAAATTATTTTTTAGGGGGTAACTACCTTCATAAAACTAACGCTAAAAATCTTAAAATTAAAAAGGCCACAAATCTGTATCACTTTCAATTTTAAGGGTAGCAACCCCTATTTTTCTCTTTTTAAGGAAATTAAGAGACTTTATTGACTTCAATGGTGAAACTTATCGATTTTTATCGACTTCTACTAACTTTTTCTAGCAGGGAGGGTAAATGTGTTTATTATTTTTTTCTGAAAAAATTGCGTAAATAATCAAAATTTAGTGAGATTAATTTTTTTTTCAAAAAAATAATAAAAATTAAAGTTACGTGTTGCAGAAAAATACAAAATGAAATGATAACGAATGTAAATATGGTTTTTGTTTTATCAACACAAGTTTTATTATTACTATTACTACAAAAAATTTAAAGTATTCTCAAAAAAGTAATTGTTTGTCGAATAGCTCGAGGCATTATGGATTGTAAGTTGTACAATAATGATATTCTTCAAAAAAGTGTTTTAAGCATAAAGATTTTTTACACCACGAACATCTAACAATTGCAACATTATTACAACCATTGATCTCACAATGCGTTGCACAGGAATCTCCGAAACTGAAACTTACGGGGTCATCGAAATCTCTTGGTCGATTCACAAGATACCCACTTTTATACCACGAATATTTAAACAGATTTTCATATCGTGGAGATGAAAATTGGTTATGAACCAAAGACTGTAATTTAATTATATTATTTCTCAAATGTAAATTTAAGTCTTCGTCTATGAGCAAAACATGGTCTGAAAAATGTTTAACATAGTTCTTCCATGTGCGGAATCCATATACATCTAACGGCTGTATGTTTCCAGTCGTTCCTGTAGGTATCATTTTGAGATGTAGTGTTTTATCGTGTGGCCTAACTTCCTGTACAATCGTTGGACAATGACCACTCCACGAATCAATTAGCAGCATGCTTCTAGGTCCAACTTGAGGAAAATATACCTCTTTTAACCACGCCTTAAAGAGGTCTACAAATTTTGATTTTATTTAAATGTGTCTTCCGAAATAATTAACGTTTTATTTTTAGAAATTAATAGAACGTGATTTTACCTGAATTAAGTTTTCCAGATGTCGAGGATGTAACATATACGTTTGTAGCCACAAACAAATTTTGTGAGACAATTGGTCCAAATTCTCCGCTTCGTTTCTTTAATACTAAAAATAATGGTAATAGTAACTTTCCTGTGGCTGAAATTGTCGGCTGTACAGTATAGCTATGAGCCAAGAGATCGACCAGAATGCATTTCCAACTGAAAACCAGACTGGTCTGAATTATATGTATTGTCAGCGCCTATTTGATTAATCAATTGTTTGACTTCTGTTACGAATTCTACTTCTTTTTTATGCAAATCATTTCTATTTTCTATACTTTTTTTTGTGATAAATTTATTAATTTTTCGAGAAACAATTCTATGGGTGTTTTTAAATTTTGAAAGCCAATGTTTTGAAGCTGTAAATCTTACGTCCTCATTTCCGATTAATTATCGTGCTTGTAGAGCCCATCTTCTTAAATCGTTGTCATGAATTATTAATCCAGCTTCAGTAGCAGCTTTAAAATTTTCTAGTGTGAAATCGCAAATTCTTGCAATTTTTTCTCGGTAAGTTCCACCTTGATTGATTTGGTGAGCCCAGCGATGTAACTGTGTTTCAGAACTGACTTTCCTGAATCTATTTTAACTGTTTTAAGCGATAAATTCTTTTTTTGTTTTTCCACTTCTCCAATATTCTACAGCCCTTTTTTGTATTCAAAACTCAATGGTTCTTCATGTCGCGTACATTGACCCGTGGGTAATTCAGGATAGTAAAGAAGTGTATCTAAATCAACATCTTCCACAATACGTGCATCTGTTTCTTTATATTCTTCTTGAAAATCCAACGATTTTTCCATTATAACATCTATGCTATTAGACGATTCCATTAAATCTAACAGTATCATTTGGAAATGGTCTTTTATTTCTATTTCTTTAATATTATAAGGGCTATCTTCAATATCAAGTGTTTGGAAATAGGCAAGCAGCAAATTAATAACATTCAGAGGATTAATTTTCATTTTGATTGCTAAAATAATCAAACATTTATAAGAATAATTGCATACAGAAATAGTATCTTTACAACACACATATATAGAATGCTGAAAATGAAAACATTTTTTTAATTTGTATGCGTCACCCCTCTCAACGTTACATTACTATGTTGCGAGAACATAGTTATTTCTCAATGAGGAAGCTTTGTACGTTGTACGTTGTACGCTTTTACTGATGTACGCCATCATGCGACCAATGTCTTTTTACCGGGAAATATTTGTTTAAATATTAAAAAAATACCATATTTTCACAAGATAATAATGTTGCATTTAAAAAGGCGACACATACAAATAAAACAAATATTTATACTTTGGGCCATCCTGTTAAGAATCTATTAAGAATATCGTATCTGTATATTTCTTTACTAAAGCGCTTGATTAAAATGAAAAGAAGGTAATCTCGAGTTTTTTTTTTAATTTGTAAACAGTAATCAATAAGATGTATTGCACAATGCCTGTTAATTTAGATTTATTAAAATTAAAATTTAGTTATTTAAAATTATTATTTGTATGTAAAATTTATTATTTGTAAGCATCTAATAGTAAAGGAACCGTATACAATTTTGGCTAAAAATTGAATCAGGAGTCTATAAGTTTGTTAATAACAGAAAGTAAACAATACAGTATACACAATAAAGTATATTTTGATACATTTTTTAATTTTCGTAAAAATATTAAAAATACTTTATGCACTTATAAATCAGGATTTTTTAAATCTTTAAAATTAAAGAAAAATCAATTTAAACTATTTGTGCTCTATAACGTCAAATGTATCTCCAAAAAATGTAACAATGTACGAAATTGCATACTTTCTAATATGTTCATTAAAAATAACGCAAAATATAATTTTGAAAAGCTGTTATAATTTTATTAAAGCCTATAGACAGATACGAAATTCTTACAATTAATGCATTAGATCTGATATATAAATAGACATTTACCTGTAGTTTTGTAGTGCTGCTGACATTAAAAAAAATGAATTGATGCAATATTACAGCCACAATATTGTAGAAATGACCACTTTCACAAAACAACACTGCACGACTGGAACTCTACCGATTTATAAATACAATGTTTGCCAGCAATATATGAAACTACGAGTTAAATTACCAATCTATAAATATCCGCCTCATAATAACATAAAAATAACATATTATTTTCTCATTCACAATCAGCGATTACTCTTATTTACTGCATAAAAATCACTTACATCCACGTACACACACGCACACACACATTAATTTTTTTTTAATGCTTTATTTATCACGTATCAAAACGGTACGATTGCCTTTGACGAAGTATTTATAATAATACATAAAATATAATAAAGGGAAGTAAGAACATAATGAACTTCCGGGGATGATTTTCACCCCTTTAAAATGTATTATTCACAGATAAAAAATATAAATATTTTTCGTTTTTTGGTTCACTACAACACATAAAAGTTTAAATAAACATGTTACTTTTCTTGTGGAATTCAAGTCAAAATTAGTTTTTCGAAAAAGCTGTACAATAATCCGTTTAAACAAGTAGTTTAACCAAACTAATTTTGCAAAATTAATGATAAATTAGTATTTCGTATTGCCCGAAAGCGCTAAAATTACATAGCGTTTGTCTGTGTTATTGGCCAAAATTTTATGGTCAATCTTTTCAATGGAATGGTTTTTAAAGAGATATATTTATTGTAATTTTTATAGCTGAAAATTGATAAAAAACTTAATTTCCTTTAAAAAATACGGGTTGCTACCCTTAAAATTGAAAGTTATGCAGATTTATGGCCTTTTTAATTTTAAGATTTTTAGCGTTAGTTTTATTAAGGTATCTTTATTTATTTCTAAAATAATGAACAAAATAAAAATAAGGGGTAGTTACCTCTAAAAAATAATTTTGGTTAAAACCACGGGACAGGTGAACTTTATTTTTTAATTTTCTTTTAAATGGAATCAGTTTTAAGGCGATATATAATTTATTACAATTTTTATAGCTGAAAAATGATGAAAAAAGCTTAGTTGTCTTGAAAAAAAATAGGGGTTGCTACCCTTAAAATTGAAAGTAATGCTGTTTTGAAGGCTTTTTTATTCTACAACTTTTGGCGTCGGTTTCATTAAACTAGCTTAATTCGTTTTTGAAATATTTGAAAAAAACTGTTTTTGAGGGTGAACTTTAGGGGTTGATTTCACCCCCTTAAAGTGTCTATCAGCACGTCAAAAAAATACGTGTCTCTTATATTTTAATGTACTACAACATATTGCAATATCGTCCAAATCGGCGACTTATAATTGGGGTACCTTCCTTGTCAGTGGTAGTGGTGCAGAATGGGTACATTTCTACCACTGACTAAGAATTCGATAGAATCGGACAGCAAAATATTAAATAAAATGAATATATTGAACTAGCATATGAATAATATTTATATAGAAACATTTATTTATAAAATCCGAATCAAAAATTTTCTATGAGAAGTCGATCGAATCGTCAAACCATAGTTATTAAAAAACGATGATGTTGTACGAGATGTAGAATCATTCTCTGGATATTAAAAGAAACAAGCTTACTCTCTAGCACGACACTAGACGAATCCACAACCTTCGATGTTATTTATTTTATAGTTTAAAAATATGAATTTTTCTTATGAAATTTTTTGTAATAATCTCAAAATGTAATAATAGCAAAATATTAAATAAAATGAATATATTGAACTAACATGTGAATAATATTTATATAAAAAAATTTATTTATAAAATCCGAATACAAAATTTTTTATGGAATAATATATAATTATATTATAATTTTTACAGAAATATAATAGAAATTAAAATTGATTTACTGTATTGCATGATGTGCCGCATGTGCGTTATGTCTCCAATACAATAATTTTTCTTGTAAACACAATCAAAGAAGTACTTTAGAATATTTTTTTTGTTTCGAACCAATGTACGACGAGAAGCCGTTGACAGTGGACTTGAAGAAGAAAAATTTGATGAAGAATAGAACTTGAAGAAGATTGTTTTCCATTCATATAAGAATTAAAATCACAAACAAATAAATTACAAATGGAACCTCAATGAATAGCCATGAAAAAATTACAAGTTAATATTTTCCTTAAAATTTTTCCAATTGTTTTCGTTAAAAATTTATTTTTCGAATTTTAATTTAATAAAAGGAATCAAAAAGTTATTTTGAGGAAGCGACGTGCCAATGAATTGGCAGCGGGTTTTCGTGTTTTTACCATGTTTTTGGAACATAACAAGAAAGATCGTTCAATACGTGTTAGAACATACAAAAATATTCTAAAAATTTTTTTTCATGAAAAAATTTTTTAGAATCGAGTATTATTTCGTCGGTAGCTACAAAAGGTCTGATATAGCCTTTTCCAGGCGCAGGGAAACTGCATATTAGTTGAGTTAATATGCTGATAGTCAAGTGCCGCATAGAAGTATATACTCATCTGTACTTCAACTACCGATCTGTATAATTATAATGATAAAAATATGCTTTAAAGTAAGAAAAGATTGGAATAGTTCAGTAATTAAATATCAAAATGTGGGGTGCGTTTTTTATTGGTCGTTTCGCTAGTGAACCGACTATTCCGGTCGATTCTGCTATCTAATTATAAAAAAAAGAGTTGAAATAGACAAATTGTGTTAGAATATAGTAAAATAAAATTAAAAAATGTTACTTTTCTTCATTCTATTTAACTCAAATTGTCTATTTTAACTCATTTATTTTGTTAATTAAACAGGAGAAACGACCGAAATGGTCTGATTACTAGTGAAACTACCAATGAAAAACGTACCCATAGAGCAGCGCTATTTCTCTCTAAAACACTAGACTGGGGCCTTAACTGCATTCCGTGTGAACGTGTAAAACTGCATATTACAGAATTATTCGTGAAACATATGAACATATGTATGTATTTGTAACTATGCATCAATATTAATTGTTATGAGTTGATATGCAGATAGTCAAGTGCCGCATAAAAAAAAAATCAGCATTAAACAATATAAAGCTTACTATACGTAAGAGTATGGCCCGTTAGGCCCGTTACACTAAAAACAATATAAGGAACAGATACAGAAATAATATGGGTTAGTATATCTATATATACGTGGAACAGCGAGAAATAAGCGCTGTTCCTCATATATATAGATATACTAACCCATGGTATTTCTGCATCTGTTGTATATTGTTTATCTAAAATGAAGAACGATACTTTCTTAAATACTTACTAAAAAAGTACATCACAATTTCTTGCTAGTTGTAAGTCTATTTAAAAGGATAATCGAAAACTTATTAATATTTTCTCAAATATTTAAGTACAACTTTTGTTGCAAAGCCAGCTAGTTTTTGCCTCTGTTTTGTATGTTGTAGTTATTTCCAGATATATGTATGAAGAATATTATTATTCTTTTTTTTCTTATTTAATTTTATCAAAGGAAAGTATCGGTTATTTTGCACCATAACGTAAACTAAATATTTAATTAGCCAGGTTATACATTTTTAAAGTATGTTTTGGAAAACCATTCTGTAAACCTCTGTTTATTGCAAAATTGAATTTGATAAATACACGAACATACTATTGATAGAAATTGATGATTCTCAAAATATATGAAATCTACTAGCATCGAGTTTATTAAATATTTCATTTCTGTAAACTTTTAATGCTTTCTAAGTGAAGCGATCAAAATTGTTTTTTTAATTTTATCTCGTTTACCATGTTGTATAACCTAAACAAATCTTGAACCGTTTACTAATTTTTTTTAATACGTTGTGAAATAACATTGTGTAATGCAGTCATAAATCCAGCTTTTTTTGTCTGGAAAGTTTTTGAAAATATTAGATGTGGGATTTAAGAATTCGTATCACTATACTTAATATCATCTTCTCATAAATAAAATGCGCTTTTCCAATGAGTAGAGGTTTTTATTAAATTGAGAAATTCACCCATTATGCAACATATTTAGTAACTTAATTGATTATTAAGTACAATATTGTATAGATTTAATTAACTTTTAGTTGCTTGGAATATGTTGTAAATCCAATGAATTTTTTATTAACTAATAAAAAAAGATAAAATCTTTTCATTGAAAACATATATTATATTTATAAGAACTTGCTATCAAGCATTGTCATGCACATTTTTAAACCTACATGTTTGGGAATGCAACAAGTTTGAATTCCCGCGGTTACTCTCAGATAGGTTCGACTCACTGCGCCGCCACTGCGAGGCAGCACCTCGCGGCGTCTCGGGGGAACAGCTGAGACGCTATACTGATTCGGCAGTATAGCGCAATATTTCTGTCTCGCTCGCTCTCCCATATGCAAATGAGAGAGGTGCGAATTTGATTCGCGCCCCTGTGATAGGAAAAAGGAAGATGACGGAAGTCGACAGCTGGTCGCTCTCTCTGCAATTAGCCCGCCACGAGGTAACATCTCACCACATCTGCTTGTGCTAAAATTCATCGGCTCTACTCTCTAAAAAAAAATCAGTGAAATTTCACTGCAAAGCAGTGCACATTCACTTTTCCGATAACTGAAAATCAGGTAACTGCGAAATAGTGAATATTCACTTTTCAAAACAGTGAATATATATCCTGTGATGAAGCAGTGAAAAATCACTGATAAATTAGTGTAAAATCGTTGATAAATTAGTGAAAAATTACTGATAAATTAGTGAAATATCACTTATAGATCAATGAAAATAGCTAGAAAATCAGTGAAAAATAGCTAAAAAATCAGTGAAAAATAGCTAGAAAATCAGTGAAAAATAGCTAGAAAAGTAGTGGAAAATTATTGATATAAAATCTAAAAATCACTGTAAAAATAGATTTTAATCACTGCCCGATCAGCATCAGGAAATTTAATAAAGATTTTGATGAATTCTTAATGAATGCTTTTTTCCAGTAGGTTTTTTAATAGAATTCTTAATGATAGCTTCATGTTATAACGAATGTCCGCCTTTAAAGCATTCATAAAGAATTCTCAATTTTAAAATTTGATTTTGTACTTGCGCAAAAAAAAATTGAGAAAGAAATCATAAACAATTCTTTATGTGCGCTTTCTAAAGTTTAGAGAAATTATTTTTAAGATCTGTAAAGTGTATTCATATAAATTTTCGCACAACATTAGAGAACTTGTTTATAAATTAATCGCATTTTAATTATCGCAGAAAAAAACTTACATAAAAATTTTCGCCCTGACCGAGAATCGAACGCACGACCCTTGGGTTACTACGCACGCACGCTATCCATTACGCTATCGCTCGCATGAAAGAATTTGGACATTTTCATCTACTTAAGCTGCATTATCCGTATTTATTCATTATTAATATTTCATTTTAATTATTCATCTAATATATTAATGGTTTTTAATAATTATTTATATTTACACAATATTTTAAGAAAATAAGTAAATTATGATAAGACGTTAATTAATTAAATTCGATTTACTCAAAACATTTAGTGCCGGTAAAGTAGAAATCTTTGGTATGAAAACGTCTATATTTTTTATTGAAATGAAATATTAGCTTTATTCTAAAGTGCCATCTAAAAGAAAGTTTAGATTTTTCAAATTTTCATTCTGTAAATATTTTCTTTCTTTGAGAAAATGTTTTTTTTATTCCTGCTATGTCATCATTTTAATTAAACAATTTCGTAGTAAATTCTGAGATCCCTATACGTTATCAGCCCATGATTTTATTTTTTTCATCACATCTAAACGAAAATTTTAGGAAAAAGCGTTCGCTCACGATCCAAAACACAATAAAAAAAATTAATTTTTTTTTTTAATTAAATTTTTCAAATTAAAAAACAATAATTATTTTTACAATTATATATTGGCTAAAAAATTGAATTGATATATTTTGACTTAAATCCAGTATATTAAAAAAATCTTTAAAAAAATAAAATAATATAGAAAATTTTTTAAAACTTTTTAATGATTACTTTTTTATAATTTAGTAACACATGCCTTGGTAGAAATGGTAACCAACCGTTCGCCATCTGTTCACCAACTCGCAAAGGTTTGGCCAACCGTTTAACCAATGGGTGGTAATAATTATCGCTTATTTCGTCACGGAATAAGCCTTACGGTTGGCCAATGTATGCTATAATAAGAAAAGTGACTTCTTGATACAAATAAATGGCTCATTAGCTTCGTAAATGGTGGCCGATGACGGAGTCTAGGTGGTGCGTGCCGTAGGTTTGTGGCTCTAGGTGTTAGAACTCATCGAATGCGTCGCCTAGGTGTTCAGGGTGACCGATTATGGAGTCTACGTAGTGCGCTCCGTAGTTTTTTGCATCTGTGTGTCAGAATGCATCCCACGCGTGGTCTAGGTGATCGGGGTAGCAGATTACGGAGTCTAGGTGGTGCGCACCGTAGGTTGTTGGCTGTAGGTGTTGGATCTCATCGAATGCGTCGTCTAGGTGTTCAGGCTGATCGATTACGAAATCTAGGTGGTGCGCTCCGTAGGTTTTTGGCTGTAGGTGTTGGATCTCATCGAATGCGTCGTCTAGGTGTTTAGGCTGATCGATTACGAAGTCTAGGTGGTGCGCTCCGTAGGTTTTTGGCTGTAGGTGTTGGATCTCATCGAATGCGTCGTCTAGGTGTTCAGGGTGACCGATTACGGAGTCTAGGTGGTGCGCTCCGTAGTTTCTTGCACCTAGGTGTAGGAATTCATTCCATGCGTCGTTTAGGTGTTCGGGGTAGCCGATGACGATGTCTAGGTGGTGCGCTTCGTAGTTTTTTGCATCTAGGTATTGGAACACATCGAATGCGTGGTCTAGGTCTTTGGGGTAGCCGATTACGGAGTCTAGGTGGTGCGCATCGTAGGTTCTTGGCTGTATGTGTTGGATCTCATCGAATACGTGGTGCAGGTGTTCGTGGTAGCCAATGTCAATGTCTAGGTGGTGCGCTCCATAGTTTTTTGCGTCTGCGTATCGGAATGCATTCCATGCGTGGTCTAGGTGGTCGGGGTAGTCGATGACGGTGTCTAGGTAATGCGCTTCGTAGTTTTCCTCGTCCACCACGTTTGCGATGCGTTCCAACACCTGGAGCCAAGAAACTATGGAGCGCACTACCTAAACATCATGATCAGCTCTCCCAAAGACCTAGACCACGCATTCGATGTGTTTCAACACCTAGATGCAAAAAACTACGGAGCGCACCACCTAGACATCGTTTTCGGCTACCCCGAACACCTGGGCCAAGTATTCGATAAGATCCAACACCGACAGCAAAGAACCTACGGTCCGCACCACCTAGACTCCGTAATCAGCTACCCCAAAGACCTAGACCACGCATTCGATGTGTTCTAACACCTAGATGCAAGAAACTACGGAGCGCACCACCTAGACATCGTCATCGGCTACCTCGGACACCTAAACGACGCATTCGATAAGTTCCAACACCTAGAGCCACAAACCTACGGTGCGCACCACCTAGACTCCGTCATCGGCTACCCAGACCATTTAGACCACACATGGAATGCATTCCGACACCTAGATGCAAAAGAACTGCGGCGTGCACCACCTAGACATCGTCATCGGCTACCCCGAACACCTGGGTCACGTATTAGATTCACCCTGAGATCTTAATGCATAAAACTACGGAGCGCACCACCTAGATTCTATCCAAAATAAACGTAATTAAATTATTTTATTCATTACGAATAATTATGTTACTATATATCAATATAATAAGTTATTTTTTTATTAAATTAACTATCAATTATGATTCCTAGTGTATACCACTCTAACCTCAAAATCACAACTTTGATATGATTTTTCGGCATAGTGGCATAAAATACGGTTTGAGATTAGTATTTAAGAAAAACGTCACCCGAGGAAAATAGTGTTCTAATCCTGCACCTGTGTCGAAAAGTACTATTTCACTTCACTCTACCCTTAGATAGTTGTCTGAGCTGGTCTCCTCGTGCACGAGGTGAGAACAACAGAGTGCTTTTCACTGGCCGAGCAGCGAAATACGATGGGAAGACTAATCACTGCGCTGATCAGTTTATTGCAAAATTGACTAAAAAAGCAGCGAAAAGTCGCTGCTTTTTCAGTTGCATCATAAAATCAACGAAAAGTCACTCCTTTTTTAGCGAATCTTCAAGTCGCTGATAAAAGCAGTGATTTTTCACTGATTTTTTAGTGGAACGAACATTCACTGACCAAAACGGTGATTTTTTCACTGATTTTTTAGTGGAACGAACATTCACTGACCAAAACAGTGATTTTTTCACTGATTTTTTTTAGAGAGTACTCAACGTATTCACTGGCTCTACTCATCTAACCTTCGGAAACTCTCATCTGCACTTCTCACCATCGCTCACACACCAACTCAAGTGCATCAACGATTAATTCAATCGCATCTGCTGCAAGGTAACAACACTCATTTCACACGAGGTTATGTTACTAACCACGTGTTGGCACCGGTGCTACATGAGCATTTAAATATTGGTTACACTCATATGCAGCAGATCATTTGCTTGCTATTTTATCTCACATCAGCCTCATTGTACGTGAGCCAAGGGGAAAGTGTTTGGTGAAACTCAATTCAACTACGGACAACTAAGTTACACTACACTTCAGGCAAAACTCAACAGGTTCGTCATCTCTAGTGAGAGATTACTGCAGCACTCAATGTACTAATTAAACATTGGATTTTACACATGCAATTACACTCTGATTTTAATACACAATAGTTAACGCAAATAGAAATTTATAATATGTAAACTCAGATGCGAGTTGTCAGTGCAGACTCGCTTCTGCTTTTTTATATTCAGTCAAACTCAAACAGATTCCATTAGTTAATTTCTTTTATACAATACTGTTATGATATAACTTCAACTTTAAATTGTTATTCATTTTCAAACTTTATATATCAATGTAAATACTATGTAAATATTGTGCGAACTTTACTTTTACAATATACTTTTAATTTAAATGTACAATTGTGTTCGACTGAAAACTTATTTAATCACACACAGCATGTATCTCATATAATTTATTGCATTCTCAAACATTGCATATAATGAAATATTGCACTATATAATTTCACAACATGTTATTAGTATTGTAATAGTATTTTAATAGTAGTTAATATTAAAGAAAATTGATAATAATGATGGTCCAGGTTTTAAACAATGTTATAAATAATTAAGAACACAGCTTATTTAATTTTACACATCTAATGAAAACTATTTTATTTCTTTTCTTATATACGATACCTTCGCACTGGTCAGGTTAATAATGAAAATACATGCCAACGCTTAAGGACGATGGCTACAACAACTCGCGCGGGGCAGAGGGAAGGAGTCTCTTCGCACCGCGCACCCCCTCTCGCAGCCACGAACTCGATCGTTTGTTTACATTTTGCCGCAGTACTCAGAATCGGTGTTGTACGTCGTTTTCAGATTTCGGATATGGGAGCGTCCAGCAGTCTGTTGGATATAGATAACCGTTATATGAACAGCCCCGAATAATTTTTCTCCATTCAGCGGGCGATGATTCTCATGTACATCGACGAGCACTCGCGGTTATTATTTACGATACTCGAACGCGCGCGCAGTTTGGCATTGTCACCGCGAAAACTCATTCATAAGGCAAACACCAATAAAAAGGTATATACAACACAGCGCACGCGTGTACACGCGTATATACGTGCGCGCGAAATGGAAAAACAAACTCGATCGCCTGCCGAGTATATATAGAGGAGGGCTGCGGATGCACGATGGGACAAAGGCGCATGAAACTTGAACGCGCGCGTCAGTCCATCGAACTCAGCGGGGAGGCGAATTTATACCGGCAAAATAACCGACGACGAGTGGTTCACGCCGGTCGGCCGTGGATATGCATTTTTTATTCATGCTTGTAATTCCGATGGGATTTTCATCGCGCCAAGCCGTTTTCATCCTCTCTACGCGTGTGTATATACGCACGGAATGCAGCTTTTTCCGGACGACGGGGTCGCCGTGATGCGGGAAAGCGCGAAATGTACGCGTGTACGTATATACGGGGAAGAATTACGGCGTGAGCGGCACTCGGGCTGCTGCGCATAATGCGACACTGTCGAAATGCCCGAGTACGACACTCGATCACCGCGGGCGATAATGCGTTTCGGCCGTATGTAAATTACGCGAGCGCGTGTGAATTCGCGAAATATTTAATTGATTGGGAGATTTTCATTAGTGGTTTAAATCAACGCGCGGGATCGTTGTGTAAATTATTTTCTTACTTTTTGGGAAAACGAAAAACTAATGGGTATATTTTGTAATGATTCAGGTTCAAAACAATAATTAAATGAAAATAATTATAATGAAAAATAATACTTTGCTACTGTATATGTTTGTATTTTATTTTTATACTATCGATACTTGGATTTTTCAACGTATTTTATAGTTTTGAAAACTAGAAAACTGACGAAATAAATAGATTATTACGCTGAATGTTTTCAAATGGAAATCAACACTTTGACGTTTCTTCATTGAAAATGACAAACTTTGAATGAAAATATTAGTTATTTTTTATCAAGTTAAATGGGCTTCCATACGTTATTTCCTACCAGAAAAATATTCGCTGCACCTGAGACACTTTTATTGCTATAAGAGAAAAGAAAATTATCAATTACAATATAAGAAAACAAAGGTAAACATAAAATTTTGTATAATAAGTATCAACCACTAAGAGTTTCGCGTCACTAAGGGTACGGATTGACAAAATTACGTAAGAATTTATAATAGTAACAATAATTACAAAATAAAATCTTTATTACATTAAAACTCTCTAACATGATAATGAAATACGAAATATATACATTTATAATTTTATTTGACAATGTCATATCTTTCGGATGTATTAGATATTTTGCTATAGTAAACATAAAAAAAATTATAATATACTGCAAAATTCTTTTCATAATTCACATCGAATTTTTCTAATAAGGCTTTTAAATTGCAAGCAATAATTTGCCATTCGATAATTTCCAGCGCTCTGAAAATTACGATATAAAAATTGCTTTTTTACTTCTGTTTTACGAAAATATAGCCACCACAAACTGTTCATTTCAAAACAAAGTAAACTGTTACCATTCTACGTTCCGTAGACGAATAACAAATGAGTGGTGTATAGTGAGCGGCATTCGAGAATAATGCCTATATACAACTTGTTCGGAAAATGTATGCGTCTGTAAACATAATCCTGTAGAGCGCAAAATTCTAAGAAAAAAGTTCCTTTACTATTTTTTCATATGACTAGTATTTTTTTAGTAACTGATGTGTTTAAATTCTTTGTTTTTAATAGAAAATGTATACCTATGTTTATAAGATGATATCTATAGATATACAATTCCTATTAAAAACAAACAATTTAAACACATCAGTTACTAGAAAAGTACTAGTCATATGAAAAAATGGTAAAGGAACTTTTTTCTTAGAATTTTGCGCTCTACAGGATTATGTTTACAGACGCATACATTTTCCGAACAAGTTGTATACAAACAAGTTCTCGCACATAGAAACGCAAACCTCGAGAGCAATCCTATACACGTTGCTGCTGCGCCCATCGCATTTCGTTTTGCGCGCTTAATTTCAACAGTTTTCAACGCGCGTACCATGAGCTGCGTCGACTAACAAGCGCTCGCGTATGGCCTCCACCCCTCTGTTCATGTAATTAACAGCGCTAATTTTAATTGCGCCGCGAAACAAAGGCCGGATGAGCGAGGGTGCAGATTCTCCCACGGGAGGACACATGTACGTTGATGAACGGTCATTTAGACAGATTTCCTTTTATTTCCCTTGGTATATGCGCGGCTCGTGTTTTTTTTTGCCATTTTGGCCGCACCCCGCACGTACGGAAAATATTTTTCCCTACCAGCCTTTTTTTCGCCCGGACGTTTATGTTAACTCGTCTAATGAAAGTCGCCATACTCGCGCGCGCGCTCTCACTCTCGGGGAGTTATGGATGGGGGCAGAGTGCGCGGCAAGTGGCCGTCCGCGCGCTACGTGACGTTTACCCGCGTTTAGAAATTAAGATGAAGGGGTTCTCGTAAAAATGTAACAGTTGTGCTGAAAATAAAGGCAATAGTCAACTGGTGGAATTATTTCTGCTTGATAAGAGTTTTAAAATTTTATTCAATGAAAAAGAGGAAAAGTTTTTTAAAAGTAATCAAATAATTTTACAAAAGCAGTTATGGTTTTTTGTTGTATTTATTTAAAATTGAAATGTGGAAATGGAAAATGGAAAATGAAAAAGTGTGTGTGTGTGTGTGTGTGTGTGTGTGTGTGTGTGTGTGTGTGTGTGTGTGTGTGTGTGTGTGTGTGTGTGTGTGTGTGTGTGTGTGTGTGTGTGTGTGTGTGTGTGTGTGTGTGTGTGTGTGTGTGTGTGTGTGTGTGTGTGTGTGTGTGTGTGTGTGTGTGTGTGTGTGTGTGTGTGTGTGTGTGTGTGTGTGTGTGTGTGTGTGTGTGTGTGTGTGTGTGTGTGTGTGTGTGTGTGTGTGTGTGTGTGTGTGTGCGCGCGCGCGCAAAAAAAAAATGTGCAAAAATATAAGAAAAAAATACCTCTAATCCATTTGTATGTGCCGGTGTCTTTAAAAACTTTATTAATCAGTCCTAAAATCGATTTGGTAAAATTTGTTATACTAGATTATATGCACTTATCTAGCGGTGTAATGAAAAAACTAATTTTAACTTGACTGTGTGGTTCGAATAAAGTTAGATTATTAAATTGTCGAAGCAAAAATGAAATTACACGTAGAATGCTAATGCTAAGATTATGTGTTCCTATAGAATTTCAACGAAGGCCACGACCTATAACTGATGTGAAACAATGGAAAAGTATCGAGTTTAGATTTTTTTTTATTGTACTGTGGGCCAATAGTCTTGAAAACTATTTTATCAAAAACATATTATAATCATTTTTTATTGCTACACGTAGCTTTTTGTATTTTATGCAGCGATTTATATGCGAAGTACAATGATATAGTAGAGACGTGTTTGAAAACGTTTTTCATGCTTCTTCCGAAATTGTATCGTTCTGAGTTCCAAATTATAAATATGCATAATTTAATCCACATTGCAAGTGATGCGAAGGATATGGAATGTAACTTAACTTCGATAAGTTGTTATGACTTTGAGTCATTTAGGAGCTTTGAGAAATTCCATTCGAACGCCCTACAGACCTGTGGCTCAAGTTTGTAGAAAATTACAAGAAAGAAAAACGTTTGATATTAAAAGGCCCGTTATACCACTGCCTTTTAATGTTATAAAGTCCGAACCAACTAATTTAAATACAAACTGCATTTTAGTATTTAAGTTGAAAGTTAAAGGCATTTTCAGTGTTACAACGATTGAACCGAATAACATAGTTTTACTCGTGGACAAAACTGTAGTACGCATTAATAATATATTTTATTCTCAAAATGAACCTCAAAAAATTAAAATACGAGGTAATACTTTACGAAAAATGAATAATGTATATAATTACTCAACAGGATCTTCAAAATTAAGTATTTGGGAGGCAAGACAATTTTCTTCGACTGAACAAATTTTTAATTTAGAATCTATTAAGCACAAATGTATTCTATTGAATTTAAATTTCAAGAAACCCTGGTAGAAATTGTAACCAACCGTACGCCATCCGTTCGCCAAATCGCAAGGATTTGGCCAACCGTTTAACCAACAGTTAGCGATAAATACCGCTTATTTCGTCACGGAATCACCCTTGCGCTTGGTCAATGAATGCTTAATATTAAAAATCTTAAATAAAAATCATTTACACAACTTATTATTTAAATAAAACTCTCAAAATTTGTATTATTCATAGAATAATCAAAACCCACATATTAATAGTATTTTTCTTCAGATAAATATGGTTAAATCGGTAACGGGTATAGTTTTGTTTGTTCAAATTGAGGTTAGGGCGTGTTAATGTGTAGTGTGCGTGTCTTTTTGACGTAAGTCAGGACATGTACAGGTGGATACTTACATTTTTTAAAATTTAAAAGTATCCTATATTTAAAATTTGAAAGAATCCTACATAAAAGGTATTCTACATTTAAAATTTGAAAGTATCCTACATAAATTCTTCGTACTCGTATTGCTCCGTTTTCTACACGGTGCTCCGTACCATCTGACCTTTACAGTGAAGCAAAATCACGCGATCCCGGCAATCCCGTCGCGTGACTCGTATGAGTCTGCGCAGTTAAATACTTTTACCTATACATAACACATGAACCTGCGATCGCACTCGTGTGTATGTAATATGTGTGTATTTATGTGCATGTGTGCTTGTCTTGCGGAAAGCGAGATGCGGACAGTAATTTCGGAGCATAGCCCACGTGCTACGCTGTCTACTTAACCTTCAAATAAACTTACTCCCAACTTCATTCAAATATTTTTTTAATGCATTACAATAATTTTTATTATTGTTTATGTATCAAAATCTTTTTACATATCTATATTTCTTATTAATTTCTGTTATTGTTTTATGAGTTACTCAATGTTTTATTATTGATTGATAGTCCACCAACCGTTGGTTAACCGTTGGTCAATATTTTTCTTATTCGTTGGCCTAAATTATTGGCCAACAGTTAGTAGATAAGCCATCTGAGTTGGTTTATTTTCTACCAGGGAAGGAGGTGAAAAAAAGTATATATAATGTCAAATTGTTGCACTGAAGTAAATAAATTCTATCTATAATATATTTCCAATAAAAATGTTATTATGCAGTGTTTTACTTGTATTTTGAAAATAATAAATATATATATTCTAATTTTATAGAATTTTCTTTATTAGAATCCTCCAGGAATTTGTCTGGATTTCCCAAACTTATGATTTAGTATGGATCTCTGATTGGGATCCAGTTTCGGTGTCCCAATTCGGAACAGAATTTCTTTCCCTATTAGAATCTAATGGGAATCCATCTGGGTATCCCAATTTGGGACGTAATAGGGATATTCACGCGGAATCGGACTGGTAATCGGGACACTTTGGATAATTTCCACACGGGTATCGCTGATGCGCGACACGCATCGTCCAAAAACATTACAACTTAACTGCGTATTTAAATTATATTATCAATAATTCCATTTGGTACTACGCGCATTCTTTCATTAAATCTCACTTCACGAAAATATTACCAGCAAGACATAATCAAGCGGTACGAATATAATTGTATCATTATAAGACCGCGTGCCACCGTACTCTTCGTGATCCATGTTTATCCAACTGCAGCGCAAAAAAAAAAACACATAATAACACACACACGCACTCCTCTTCCCTGCCGTCCAACCTCTCGTATATTTAGAAGAAAAAAAAGCGAGAAGAAGTCCATTCTCGTCTCTCTCACTCGGCGACGACGGCTCTCGAGAGGATCCGCGCTGCACGCGTCTATACATGCCGCCGGCGACGGCTCCTTCGTCGCGCCGCACCGGACGCGCGCGATATCCGACGACGGCGCCACTCGGACACTTCAACCTAATATCTCGCGCCCGCGCTATATGCGCGTACCGCGTTCACTGTTAGTCCCCCGCCTCTCTACGCGCATTATCCCCTGGACGAGCGGCGCGCGCCTGTCGTGAATTACGCCGGGGGGCCGACGAGCACGCAGCTCGACTGCTACGACCTCATAATCGTTTCGGAACGTGCTTTTCTGATATTTGTGGCTACGGCTGTTGGGAAACTCAAAATTCGGTGCGGGACGAACGCCATAGAGAGGCGAAGTAGCATACAGTACAAGTGTGTGTGTGTGTGTGTGTATGTGGAGTTGTATGAGTGCAATGGGTGCTTAGTGGGCCGAGGCATCGCGTGTCGCGCAAGGATTTCGCTCGGGGATAATACTGGTATGTTTGCACTACGTGATGATGGATTATTTTGAATGGAGATTATAGTTCGGCTATAATGTTATTTTGCTTTATTTTAATTTTATTTATTTGATTTTATTTTTCCTTTTTTCTTTTCTTTTCTTTTTTTTAGATCTGATCATGTTTTAGTAAAATAATAATCGATATCTGAAAAAAAAAAAACAAGAGGACGTTATTTTTGACAACCAATTATTTTCTTCATTAGACTAGTTATTATCTGTCAAAAAAAAAAAAAAAAAAAAATTGTGTGCAAACTAGTAACTACGAAACTGTAGATAAATATACTTATATGCGAATTGAAAAAGCTTATTAATTATTAATAAACGAGGTTACAAAACAAATTATTACCTGGGGATGTTTTCGATTCAGCTTAGAGCACAAAATATGTCTTATTTTTTATGCAGACTAATTGGCAGTACTATAATTGATCCTAAACATGACGAGTCTAATAGAAGCTTAGGTAATTTGGCGGTTAAAAAAAATAATTTTATTTTCATACGGTAACGAAAGTTTTGGTCACAGTTGGAGAGGGAAAAAAACGTTTGTAGTGCTTTCGCTCTATTAACGAGATACACTATTCTAAAATATTAATCGCACGTTAGAATAGAATAAAAAAAAAGCAAAAAATTATATACGGAAAAACTCCTATACAATTATGGCATTAAAAATGGCACTGAGATCAATTAGGTAAACTGAAAAATATCCAACATTATATAATTTATGCGAACACTCTATTTCTGTATTATTGAAATGACAAGTCCAGCTATATAGATTATTGCTAACAATATATTGTGTAAGAATAATCGTGATAAAACTCGTCGGAAAATTTGCAACAATCTCGTCTCCACCAACCCTAAATCAATCTCATTGGAACAACAAGTCCTAATCGAAAACCACTGTCTCGTGACAAGCGGTTCTTGGAAGGAAACTCAAGTTTCTCCGCGAGCCTTAAGACTCTTAGCCCGCAAGCAAATTGAACGTTCGCTGCGCGCGCGTAAGGAAATTGGAGGAATTGAATATTCATATACGCCACCCCTCGATTCCACGTGTTTTCCCGTATACACACAGACACGTACACAAAGATGAATTCAATTATGCATGATTGCCCAGCTCGCGCGCGCGCGTACACACGAGGCAGTTAGGCCAATTTTACGCTTATTGGTACGTAAATACGGATCGGCGACGGGGCTGCCGAATATATATATATATATATATATATATATATATATATATATATATATATATATATATATATATACCTCCGTTCGCAAACTCCGCGAGTATATACAGCGAAGGCTGCTTGTGTTTCCTCGAAGGAGACACATAGGGGAAGGCGGGGCATGGCGTGTCAGATAGGTAAGTTTGGCACCCTCATATTTTTAATATTAATGAATGCAAAAAATGTAATTTTTACATAAACCTAATTAGATATGTTTTTAGAATTTTCCTCTATACTTTTGAGATTATAGATAATGTTTAACATTTAATTTAATAAGATTGAAAATCGGTGCTTAGAAACAAGGTTGACTTCATTTTTAAGTCGCTTGGAGCAACGAGAAAATGATTTTTTTTCTAAATGAGACCAAACCTATTTGATAGTTTCAACTTTTATCTTTCAAGCCCTGTTTTTGTTTTTTTTTCAGAAAATCTTTATAAATAATATAATTAAAAAATGAAAATGGTATTAAAATGGGGCATGACGTGGCACCCTGGCGGGGCACGCGTGGCACACTCGGGCGTATCAGTGCGCCGCGGCGGCCGCCGAGCGAAGTGATGTAACCTACAAACCAAAAATGGAGCAAGATGGGTTAACAACTACGCAGTGCAATAATTTAGTTTTAAGTAGTTTTTAGTTTCAATTATTACATTAATAAGTAAATAACGATTATTTCGACTGCGTATTAAGTTATAGAGTAGAAAAAACAATGGTAAGGAAGGAATCAATTGTAGATGCTCAAACTGCCTTTTTCAATGGTCAGGTAGTTCAAATATGCTACATAGATGAAAATGATGCGAAATCTTTAAATTTAAACTTATTGTAATAATAATGATAATTTGTTAATCAAACAAAAGTATTATGTTGTGATCATATTTTATAAGAAGGAATTTATAATATAAAATCATTTATTAAAATGTAATAATTTATTTTAAAATAAAAATTGTTATGTTCCTTAATAAAAATAAAATTTTAAATTTTCAATAGACTGATTAATTATTTGATTTTTGAAAATTTTATTATGGCATAATTATTAAAGTATTAATTACTGGAAAAAAGAATTTAAAAATACCTATAGTAAAATATTAAATTTGACCGTGCCATGCGTGCCCCGTCGGGTGCCACAATCCACCCGCCGGTGGGGCACGTAGAGCATTTTTTTCAGAATTTCTTTTCTGTATTTTATCAATAATTAAAAGAAAATGAAAAAAAAGTTAATAGTTTATTTTATTTTATTTTTTTCTGATCTAATTATTCCGTTTTTGTACATTTTGAAATAATACACGGTTTAGTTGTTATTTTTAATCAAAGTTAGGATGTCACACGTGCCCCGCCCTCCCCTACACACACACCCGAGCAGGAGGAGCAGGAAGACACGATGACTAATCCTGGAGCGCCTCGCGCGGCAAAGTCTGCAGCGTGTCTCTCTATAATATGTATATAGTCCGCTCTCGAGATCAAGATGTTTGTGTGTGAAATTGAATTTCCGTTAGCGGCGGCTTCCTGCACGCTCGAGAGAACATTCAATAATCGCGGGCTATAGAAGGAACGGGGGGCGGTGTGTTAATGTTATAGAGGGTGGGTTGGAAGGGGTGGCGGTGGCTGCGGCTCTCGTCGGAGCGATTGTGCGGCGGCACGTGCAGGCTCGCGAAAGTATAATATAGTCACGAGTATTATTGTTGTCGCGACAAGACGCGTGGAAATTCGATTGTTATCGTTCTTCCGTGCGTGCACTTAGATGCGGCGTTTCACTCAATTAATATATGTATATTCGAATCTAACGATATTTTATATGACTAACTTAAACTAGTATTTTCTATAGGATAAGTTTGTGAACGTTGGGTAGTTTGGACTTAAACTTCAATATGAGGTGTGTATTATGAGCTAGTGGTACATTAAATTCCTATAATGAAGTATGAAAATTTAATTTATTTATAATGTGGTAGAATATAATAATGTTTGAATCGTGTTTTACGTGATTTTAATGTACTTTATGAAACGTATACCTTAATATATATGTATAACATACATTAAAGTGGAGTGCGTTATAACCCTCTATAAGCAGCTTATCTCGCGCGTGCACATACACACACCCCTATATTATATAATTAAATTAAAACTATATAAAACTAACCCCATAGAAGAATATTTTAGCGGGCTTATCAGCGCGCTTCAAGTGGGTCCGAGTGAGATTAAACCCGACTTTTTCGCAGGCGCGCGCGCGCTCGCTCGCGAGATAAAATTTCCTCTCGCTTTTCCAAAGCGACTTTTACGATCTTTGAAACGGCAATCTTGATAATCCGCCGTAAAACCTCTCTCTCTCTCCTGCATCCCCTTCTCTCGTCCAGCGCGGCTACGCGCCCCCCTGTTCGTACGCGAGAGAGAGCTGCGTGGCATTAAACCGCTATCTCGAGCGCGTAGCGCCGCGCCGCTGCCGAATAAAATATTTTCGGCCGCGCGTCTGCAGTTTTTGCGCAACGTGTATACACATACACGCTGCATTTGTGTATACGTATAAACGGCGGCCATTCTCCAATGATTAGCAGTGCGAAGCTCGAGCTGCCGCGTTCATATTTTGATATCTCGCACCTGTGATCTTGCGCGTGCTCTCGCCGCGCCGTCGTAAATCCGCATACGGCGAGTTATTCGCTTAGCCGCATTCAACGAGGTCGTATAATCTCTCTCTCTCTCTCAACTCTCTGCGCGCTCGTTTATCGATGCTCTTCCGCCGCGTGTGGAGAGATGAACGCTTTTAATGCGGTCATTCAGGTCCACTTTTCACGCTTCTTTAATTTCGTGAGCGCGCGCGCGCGCGCGTGTGTCCGGGCGCGGAGGATGAAAACGCTTGCATACGCGATTATTCCGTTGTTTTACTGCCGTATGGAGAGGCGGACTCGATGGTTTCGGCCGAGGGAAAGAGCGTGCTTTGCGTGTATACACACATCACTTTGAGATTTAACGGCGGAGATTTGCTTGATTCCGCATTGGCTTGAGCATGTCGTGTGCATGGCGGTTATTGTAAGGGAGAATGAGGTGGAGATGATGAGGCCATTTTTTATGGATGAGACTTTTGATGACGGATTATCGGGGAATAATTTAAGCATGCCAGCTTTGGTTCAACAAATTTTTATACGATAATATGTAGACGTAGCTTTAAAGTTCGTGAAGAGCCCAGCCGCTCTGATCCAGAAGTAAATATTCAAATCATGGCATCTCGTCAAAAGAAACAAAATTATAAAAAGAATTCAAATTTTGCAAAATGTTTAACCAATTATGTCGAATCTGTAGAGTATACACTACAAATCCTATACCGCTTATGCACACACACAAGATCCTGGTATTTGAACAAGTCCTGCATTGATAGAAGCCTAAATCTACGCATGAGCGGTACAAAATTATGGTGAATTAACTTTAGAAGAGAGAGGATTGTTGTGTGTAATGAGACGAGATGACAACAGTAAGTGATGGATGGGACTATTAGATATTATTGACGATATAACTATAAGCAAGACATGCCCAGATGAGGTAGAAGTGAATAACCTTACATTTAGATATATTGAAGGGCAGGCCATTTTCTGTGGACCATCCATATTCCGTGGCCATATTCCGTGAATACTGTACTTGCAAATATTAAGCTAAGCTAGGAGGTCATTTATGAAGAGAATGAAAAGAAGCGGCCCTATGTGGAAACCCTGGGGAATCCCAGAGAAGATGGTGACTACCGTTTCGGATCCTTATACGCATTGTTTCCGTTGGGATAGGTAGGACTCAAGCCAGCTTAACAACCTACCTTGGTACCAAAGCTACTGTTTTTTTGAAGGAGATGAACATGGTTTATAGAGTCAAATGCTTTAGAGAAATGTAGATATAATTCGGTATCCACCAGTGATTGTTCTGTAAAAGCAGACAAAATGTAATCAGTAAACAAAAATAAATTAGTAACCGTTGATTTACCTCTACAAAAACCGTGTCCTCTTTTACAATAAATTTCGCTCTAGATTACCGGATAAATATTTACATATAAACTTATCGAGTAATTTTGGTATCGTGCTAATAATGGATATAGGTCTGTAATTGCTAACATAGTTTCTATCTCCATTTTTGAATATCAAAAAAATAAAGTCTTCCAGTTCGATGGAACGGAACTATGCAAAATTGATAAATTGAACAAAGTGGAGGGAGTGCGCTTAAAAAGCAAAAAAAAATAATACATAAATAAAATAAACTTCATCACTAAAAAATGAATTGATGAAAAGTTTGGGAAAAGTTTGCTAAACGTTTCAAAAATGTTCTATCATTGGGAAGTTTGGCACTGTCTCATTGCATACGTTTTCTCAAACTTAAGCCAAACAAAACTTTTCACGAAAGTCTTCCAAATGCAAGTTTTTTTACGTGGAATCAAAATTATACTAATGAATGTTACTGGTTATACGCTAACATCGAGTAGTTAACACCCACGCACAAACTGCAATACACTTCAAAAATTATCTCACAGATCCCGCAAGTCAAACCGGTAATACTCCTTCCCAAACTCTCTCAGCGCGTGCTAACCCAACATCAATCATTATACGCGCATCACTACCTCCACCCGCTATATAACAGTCGAAAAAAGAAAAAGCGCAGAAACCAAGAACAATACCCCACTGCACAGTTCACAACACTTCCTCGTTGCTCCATAACACCGCTGTGGAAAAAAGGCCAACTTCCCCTACCCTCCTTAAATTCGAATCGAATGCATCCCAAAACTCAGGCGTGTTATTAATTCGCGGTAACACGCGCGCAGGGGGGCGCCTTGATTTTCACACGTGTAATATATAGAGCACTCGCGCACCACCTTCTGCTCGTTGTATGTAATCGTCGGAGACGGATGGTAATACATAGATATAGGTATAAATAACACACCGCGATGATTACGGCGCGGCCGGACTGACCGTGGCCAAATTTGATTGCGTTCCCACAGTGCTGGCTGGCGGCTGTAAAAAGAAAGCCGACGCTTAACGTTTCCATTATTTTTGGGGCGGGCGCAGCGTTCGATGAGCACGCGAGGACGTAAAATTTTAAGGACGCTTGCTCATTGCAATCGTAACCAAAAGTACGCAGAGTCGAACGTCGTACGCCTAGCGCTCTCTCGGGTCTCCCCACTCTCAAAATTTCACGCGAGACTGTACACGTACACATGGCGCCGCTTCATCGGTGTGTACATTCACATCGAAGCGCTCCGTCTGTGTAGACACACGCGTAGCGCGCGGGCACGCCATTGGTTTCTTTACACGCACACAAGGACACGCGCGGCCGAAGTTAGCTACTTTAAACAACTGTATCTCGAAAACGGTGCTGCTAGGCTTTCTGGATTTTGGAGAGCTTATTTAAAATATCATCATTAGTAAAATATCTCTTTTTCGTTCAATTCTATAGAAAACTTTTGGCGTTATTAATGAAAACGTTAATTTTTTCACGACGTTTTCATAAGACACCGTATTAAATTGTCTAACTTTGATAGCTTATATCTCATGAACGGTGTTGCTAGGCTTTCTGAAGTTTGCAGATGTTGCACATAATAACAATAAGAATCTACCCTGCAAGTTTCATAAGATTCTATAGAAACTCATTTTGTGAGCAAGCGTCCTTAACGCGACGTGCGAGCGTATATAAAACGGAAGGTATATGAGCGCGCGCATCTGGATGGTAATGCGACGCGCGCGTGTGTGTGTATATATTCGTGCCATTTGAGGAATTGGAGAATAAAATGCAGGGTTAAGTTGGTTTTATGATATTGAATTCGTGGTGGCAATTTTAGTGTTGCGAGTGGAGCATTAATTGTAGGAAATAGGTACTATATAAAAGCGTTATTATAATGATTTTTGTTATTTAATCATTATGTGTGCCTTTTTTAAAAAATTGTTATAGAACTGATAATGTGATCTGGTAATAATGCAAATTATGAATATTCTTCAGGACAGTATTTTGGTTTCAAAGAGGTAAACAAAGTATCGCGAGAAACATATATTATCAAAGATTTTTTTGTTACAACATTTATTGTTTCACCCCCAATAACCGTATTTTTCCTTTATCGTCTAACAATAAAACCGAACGACATATATATAAAGACAGTGAAAAAAGCAGCGCGCAGAAGGCGCACGGAAAAATTAAGAGTCTCGCACGGACTCGAAGAACGCCGGGCATTTCCGCATTCCGAGGGATTTCCATTACCGTCGCGCCGCCACCGCGTCCCTCCGCGTACGAGCAGTGTTTTGTTTCGCGCTCGTGTACGAGAGAAAGAGAAGGCACATAAACGGGCACGAAGGGCTAGCCCTCCCGGGGGGATCGCGCACATAAAATCCAGTCTCGCGCTCCCTTCGGCGCCGAGATGTCGCCGGGCTTCCCTCTACAGGGATGCGTGTAATACAAGCTCGCCCGCAAAATCCAAAAGAGTGCGCGTGCTTTCGCGCCCCGACAACGACGACGACGGTAGCCTTTGATTGCGGGAGGGAGAGAGAGAGAGAGAGAAAACGGCAGATTGCTCGGGGCTCGTCTTTCTACGCGCAGGGCTGACGGACGGCGCGCGGGGCTTATTTTTATTATTATCGAGGCCAAGTGACACCCTCCTCGCCACGGTGCGATACGGCGATTGCGTATTGTGTGGATGAGGGGATGAGAGGAAGCGATGAAGTGATCCGTCGTCGGTCAGCGGACAATTTGCCGTTCGTATTTCTTGCGCTCGAATTCGCCATTAGTACAGGTCTCGCTCCTGTTACGACTTTTGAGGGCGCGTTTAATTGAATGTTTTTAGCCGACGGTGACAAATGTACTTTTATTCTTATACATTTAAACAAAAGTTATTAAAGATTTTTTTTTAAGAATTATAATAGAGAAAATAAACCCCCTTTGCTTTACCCCTATAACATATTCCAAGTAAATATAAGTAACTAATAACTCAATAGATAATCGGGATAAATATTTAACAAGCGCCTTATATTCCAAAAGAATTACGGGTGCTTGAGCCTCAACAAAAGTATCTCTAATGCCATCATCCGAATTATCAAATTTTACGACTTTCGCCGCGCTTAAGCACAGCTAATAAAAAACACACTCCTCGCCTCTCCACCTCAATTTTTACCCGTCGATATATCCCCTCACGCACTTGCAGCATTAGAGCCCACCACCACCACCCATACACACAACTGTTGGGTGGCGGTGCGCTAGATGATCGGCCGGCACGTTAGCGCGCGCCGCTTATGACGTTATGACAGAAATCGCCCCCCTCCACCCTCGCTCGTATAATCCGCTCAGATTTTTCTGACTCAGTGCCCGCGTCTCGCGGGCCCGCCTTATGCTCTTCTCTCTCCCTCGCCCCGCGTAATGATTTTGTTTATGACGCGAGTCAAAATTGCGTATACATGTACATATATACGTAGACCAGGTGATTGTTTCATCTACATGCATGTATGTGTGTGTGTGCAGTGTACGGGCTTAGGAGCGTTTTGTTTGTTGCGTGCTCACGCGCGCGCGCACGTAAGCGACGTTTGATTGCGCCCGGCCGATAATTGCCCGGGCAATCAATTACCGAGTCAATATGTGACACTCCACTTACTGGTAATTCGTCATAATTATATCTGTTGGTTGAAAACAGAAAATCTGGACTGCTTTGATGACGAAATGTCGTAATTAGAGTGTCGAGGTAACAAGAAAAATGTGACTACTCATTTAAGAGTGATATCGGGGGATTTTAAGTATTTTTGTTCTAGTACCCCATAGTAATGTGGTCATTCTACAAAATATACAATAACTTTTTATCAATCGAAAAAATTACTTTTTCTAATTTGTATCTTTACATTCACTTGCACAGAACAAAGAAACTCAACTTTAAAAACAAACTTTGTCTTTGGCTTTTATTACATTACACCGCCGCTTCCCCTTAACTTATCTTGTAAAAAGCAACTTATCACCGAGTCGACGTTATACTCAGCAAAACGGGTACAATTTCGCTATCAGTTGTTCACCTAAATTTCCGTCCATACCTCGTTCCCCCTATAACACTTATATACCTATACGTGTCGCAAAAACACATCCTTCGCGAATGGGGTCACGCTTGCACGCAACGAGAAAGAGAACAATCGAACACAACACAACGCGACAAAAACGCGCGCTCGCGCTCACATATGTACATCTCGCAATGGCTTTACAGCGCGCGCGCGCATTCGCCCGAAAAACTATAACGAATCCGACGCTGTAATAAACTTCCCGCGCGCTGAAAACAAAATCCGCGGGTGCTCATGGATGTACACAAATCGACCCCGCGAGTAGTCCGCGCCGTTTCGCAATATCGCCGAGCGAATTGACGCAGGTGTGTCGTTGATGCTGCGTGTTCATCTGCACGAAAATTTCATGTACCTATACTGCACACACATACGAACGTCATGAGTCACGTCGTCCCGTTAGCTGCTGCGCGCATCCGGAAAGCGCCGGTGTGACTTTAAAAAGCGCATCGCACGAATGATTCATAAACGGCCGCGAGCGCATTAAATGCGCTCGATAATTCGAGGAAACGCAGACGTATAGAGGATTTATTCGTGCGTGCGATGCAACAGGCATCGCTTGCGAAAGGAGCCAAAATCCGCTTGTTCTTCTCGGCGCGCATCTCTCTCTTTGTTCGCGTGGGCGCGCGCGGCCAAGGAAACTATAATTAAGCATTCATTGACCAAGCGCAAGGGTGATTCCGTGATGAAATAAGCGGTATTTATCGCTATCTGTTGGTTAAACGGTTGGCTAAATCCTTGCGATTTGGCGAACGGATGGCGTACGTGGGGGAGAAATTAATGAAATTAAAAACTCACGATTTTTTTGCTAAGAAACAATCACTTTTTGTAAATAACGTAAAAAGCAATCTTCAAGAAGGAGAATTTCTCGTGTGTTGCGATTTTGCAAAAAATTATGCTTTCGTTATACAAAATTCTACACAATCCTTCCACTGGAATAACAACCAAGCAACAGTTTTTACAGTTGTATTGTACTATAAACAAAACGATGAACTCAAACATGTTAACATTGCTGTGATTTCCGACAACTTAAATACCATAGCCGTTTATGAATATCAAAAAATAGTAATATCTTATCTTAAAACTAATTTTGCAGTCAAGAAAGTTTATTATTTGACTGATGAAGCAGGTCAGCATTTTAAAAATAAATTCAATTTTCAAAATCTTCTTTTTCACGAGAAAGATTTTGGAGTTACAGCTGAGTGGCATTTTCATGCCACAGCACATGGCAAAGGTGCGTGCGATGGTATAGGCGCGAACCTAAAAAGAGGTGCAAAACGAGCGAGTTTACAAGTTTCTTCTAGTAATTATATTTTAACGCCAGAAGAGCTGTATAACTGGGCTAAAGATTACTGCAAAGAAACGAAAGTTTTTTATAGCAGTAAAGAATCGTATGAAGAAATGGTTTTGAAAATAAAACCAAGACTGAAGAAGGCTAAATCTATACCAGGCACGTTACTGTATCATGCTATTATTCCAATAGATGAAAGTACATTGAAGCTCAAAAAAACCTCTCTTAGTTCTGAGTATAAAATCTTCCCTAAGAAAGCTGTGAAACCAAAACAAAAAAATTATCTACACTGAAAAAAATACGTTAATTTAAAAATTTTATTTTTTTATGAAATAATTAATAAAATATTATTCCATGCGTTATTCAAGAATAAAAAAAAAAAAAAAACAGGTAAAGAATTAAAGATTATAAAAGATTATTATTAGGCAACGAGGCAAGCGCAGCCCGCGCGCTGTACCGCGTAGTCCCGCGCGCTGGAAAGGCGATGCGTCTACTCTTTCGCATTCTATTTCTCGCAGAAAACCTTTCGGCCACTCTTTGGAAACTATCCTTTCCTACGTAAAAAATGCTCAGCTTTCGATCTAGAGGGTAAAAAAATATTAAAAATACACTTTTTAAGATATAACACGTTTTGTACTTTTTGAAGGCGAAAATGGAAAATTTCGGGAAAACTGCCTAAACCATTGGAAAGCTGAGGAAAAAATACGTCGGAAATGGTTATCATAAAATTTTTTTAAGTACGTTTTAGTATCGTAAACATGAGCTAGATATAGCACGATTTGGCGCTCGCGCGCCGCGCTGGGACAGTTGACGTGAAACGCCTCATATATGAATGGGTAGTTGCTTTGATATACTACATGTAGAAAAAATTTCGTGATACACGTGAGAAAGAGAGAGAGAGAGAGAGAGAGAGAGAGAGAGAGAAGAGAGAGAGAGAGAGAGAGAGAGAGAGAGAGAGAGAGAGAGAGAGAGAGAGAGAGAGAGAGAGAGAGAGAGAGAGAGAGAGAGAGAGAGAGATCACCTTTATTTCGCCACTCAGGCAAAAAATTAAATACAAATTTATACAAACTTGGTACATAAATAACTATAAAAATTCTATACAATAATTGATAGCATAATAGATCGCTTCAGTCTTGTTTGTGTAAGGTGATGACTAGAATAATGCGTGACTAGTAATTACAAGTGAAAATACTTAAATTACTAAAGCATAAATATCGCAGGTTTTAGTGAGTATCACAGTCGTCACAACGAGAAAGGCCATAGGCCAAGGTCGAAATATTTAGAATTCTTAATTAATTACTAGGCATAATATAATACATTAAAACGAAGTTATGCCGATACCTCCCACCCATTGGTAGAAGGACTAAGGGTCAAGATCGAGCAGGTATTGGCGCACCTCCCCTTTAAAGGAACTGATTGATGGGAGGTGGCGTAGGGAAGCTGGAAGGGAATTCCAGAAGCGAGCACCTTGAACTTGGAAATCCTTGGCTCCAGTTTCAGTGCTCACTCTAGGGATGTTGAGTTCTGGCGGGATACCCCTTCTCGAAGGCCTGGGCTTGTGCAGAGAGAAAAGTGAGTGAAGGTATGCAGGCTCACGTAACCGTAAAATTTTATATAAAAGAATGGCTTTAAAGTATAGCCGGCGCAAGTCTGCCCGTAGCCAGCCCAGTCGCCTTCTGTAGGGGGAGATATGTTCATCCCTCCTTACCCCGAAAATATATCTCACACAGGAGTTACTCAATCTCTGTAGACGTATGCGTTGTTTGCCTGTCGCGTCCAAGCAAACCACCGTGCAATAGTCGAGATGTGGTTGGACTAGTGATTCAACCAGTCGTCTGCGTAGCGTCTCGGTGGTACATGCCCTGATGAAACGTAGACTGTACAACGTCCATTTCCCCCGCTCCCCCAAATCACTAATCCTAAAATAAGCAATTGGATAATTTTGTACACTTTTTTTACAATTAATTACAACCACAATCGATTTTTTTACAAGTGTATAAACAAAGTTATAAATAAACAAAGCGGGGGTGGGAGAAATATTTCACCAGCCCCCACATAAAAAAAACCATAATTTCCAGAACGGTAACGTAATCTACGATTTATTTACAATTATTTACAACCATAAAAACTGGTAAAAGTCGATTATTTATAACAATTTTAAGCAATAATTTAGCCAGTCCCCATTTTTTTTTTTTTCCGAGGTACTAGGTGAATCTTCCGAGGCCCCCGTCCTTGCTTACAGCATGGAGGGGGGCCCACTAAGACCATCACGAAGCGTCGGGCTCCGCGGTGTGAGGGATTTTTACCCCCTAAACACCCAAAACCTTCCCCGCGGCGTTCACCGGAATACACATTACTTCGGACCGGTCGGCGTTTCTATGCCCTACGGCAATCTTATATATCTTGTCTGGTCTGTCTATTTTTCGTTTTCTGTATCAGTTTTCAAGGCAATCGTCAGTCTTTTTGCCTTGTAGTACGTGAGTCACGTAGCGTGCTATGTCGTCCCAGTTTTGTTTGCTTGACAGCATCAGTGTCACGACGTTATCCGGTGTGATGTCACCTGTCTTCGTCTGTAGTCTGTGTCTCGCGACTATCCAGCGGGGGCACACGAAAAATGTGTGCTCCACATCGTCTCTATTATGTCCGCAGTACCTGCAGGACGGAGTCGTTACCTTCTCCATCCGATGCAGATACTGGCGGAAGTATCCGTGTCCGGATAGCAACTGGGTCAGGTAAAAGTTCACCTCCCCAGATCCTCTCTTATGCCAGAGTCGCACGTCCGTTATGAGGCGTCTCGTCCACTTGGCTTTGCCGCTGTCTGTCCATCGCGTTTGCCAGGATGTCAGCGTCGTCGTCCGTGCGTCTATGGAGGCCCTCGCTCTTCCGAACCAGCCCTCCAATACGTCAAAATTAATTTTTCAAAGTGCTAACGTAATCTACAATTAATTTACAATTATTTACAACCATAAAAACTGGTAAAAGACGATTATTTATAACAGTATTAAGCAATAATTTCGCCAGCCCCCCCATACGCCAAAATCAATTTTTCAAAGAGCTAACGTAATCTACGATTTATTTACAATTATTTACAACCATAAAAACTGGTAAAAGACGATTATTTATAACAATTTTGAGCAATAATTTCGCCAGCCCCCCCCCCCATACGCCAAAATCAATTTTTCAAAGTGCTAACGTAATCTACGATTTATTTACAATTATTTACAATTATAAAAACTGGTAAAAGTCGATTATTAATAACAATTTTAAGCAATAATTTCGCCAGCCCCCCCATACGCTAAAATCAATTGTTCAAAGTGCTAATGTAATCTACGATTTATTTACAATTATTTGCAACCATGAAAACTGGTAAAAGTCGATTATTTATAACAATTTTAAGCAATAATTTCGCCAGCCCCCCATATGCCAAAATCAATTACTCAAAGTGCTAACGTAATCTACGATTTATTTACAATTATTTACAACCATAAAAACTGGTAAAAGTCGATTATTTATAACAATTTAAGCAATAATTTCGCCAGACCCCCCCCCCCCCATACGCCAAAATCAATTTTTCAAAGTCCTAACGTAATCTACGATTTATTTACAATTATTTACAACCATAAAAACTGTTAAAAGTAGATTATTTATAACAATTTTAAGCAATAATTTCGCCAGCCTCCCCAAACGCCAAAATCAAACGTAATCTACGATTTATTTACAATTATTTACAACCATAAAAACTGGTAAAGGACGATTATTTATAACAATTTTGAGCAATAATTTCGTCAACCCCCCATATGCCAAAATCAATTTTTCAAAGTGCTAACGTAATCTACAATTTATTTACAATTATTTACAACCATCAAAACTGGTAAGAGTCGATTATTTATAACAATTTTAAGCAATAATTTCGCCAGCCCCCCCCCCCTCCCCCATTCGCCAAAATCAATTTTTCAAAGTGCTAACGTAATTACGATTTATTTACAATTATTTACAACCATAAAAACTGTTAAAAGTAGATTATTTATAACAATTTTAAGCAATAATTTCGCCAGCCTTCCCATACGCCAAAATCAATTTTTCAAAGTGCTAACTTAATCTACGATTTATTTACAATTATTTACAACCATAAAAACTGGTAAAAGTAGATTATTTATAACAATTTTAAGTAATAATTTCGCCAGCCTCCCCATACGCCAAAATAAATTTTTCAAAGTGCTAACGTAATCTACGATTTATTTACAATTATTTACAACCATAAAAACAGGTAAAAGACGATTATTTATAACAATTTTGAGCAATAATTTCGCCAACCCCCCATATGCCAAAATCAATTTTTCAAAGTGCTAACGTAATCTACGATTTATTTACAATTATTTACAACCATAAAAACTGTTAAAAGTAGATTATTTATAACAATTTTAAGCAATAATTTCGCCAGCCTCCCCATACGCCAAAATCAATTTTCAAAGTGCTAACGTAATCTACGATTTATTTACAATTATTTACAATCATAAAAACTGGTAAAAGTCGATTATTTATAATAATTTTAAGCAATAATTTCGCCAGCCTCCCCATACGCCAAAATCAATTTTTCAAAGTGCTAACGTAATCTACGATTTATTTACAATTATTTACAACCATAAATATTGATAAAAGTCGATTATTAATAACAATTTTAAGCAACAATTCCGCCAGCTCCCCATACGCCAAAATCAATTTTCAAAGTGCTAACGTAATCTACGATTTATTTACAATTATTTACAATCATGAAAAATGGTAAAATTCGATTATTTATAAAAATTTTAAGCAATAATTTCGCCAGCCACCCCATACGCCAAAATCTATTTCTCAAAATGTAAAAAGACTATACTTCTATGTTGTTTAATATATTTTTAGATCATAATTTTATTATCGATTGTTTGACTTCGTTTACCAAATAATACTGCCCATCAGGCTAGGTGTGGTTGTGATTCTGTATGACTATTGTTAGTCGGAAAAAATGTATGTGGAAAATGGAAATTTTTACCCTCGCAAATGTTTAAATGTCTAGTAGCGGCTTAGGGTTACAGATGACAAACTCAGATGAATCGGAACTTGGAGCGAGTACGCCGATTTGCGAGTATGATACTCTATATAATATAATTGTTATTATAACTGTTAGAGGCCTGCGTTTATTACAGGGATGCAACTGTCTCCTCTATTTCCTCTTTTTTTCAATCCTCTATTTTACCCTTTTTTCCAAGTTACTCCTCTATTTGCTCTATAATCAGCGATCGTCTCCATTTTACCGATGAATTGCAATGAAAAAGACGCGCGGACTACAATTTGAAAAGACTTGGTCGTCTTCCATAGGTAGGGTTGCCACCTTTTACATTTGAAGTTTCCGGCTGACAGATGACTGCGCGGCGGGGGGGGGGGGGCAAGTAGGTGGGGGATATGGGGTCCATGCATATTAGGGAATTACGTAGCCCTGCAACAATAAGCAAGACAATTATTTAAACAATTTTTAAACCAAAGTAGGGTGAGGATATGTGGCCCACGTCTATTAAGGAATTACGTAGATATGCAACAATAAGCAAGAGAATTATTTAAACTATTGTTATACCCAAGTAGGCGGGGGATATGAGTTTCACGCATATAAGGGAGTCATGTAGACATGAAAAAATAAGCAAAAAGATTACTTAAATAATTTTTAAACCCAAGTAGACGGGGGATGTGAGGTCCAGGAATATAAGGGAGTCATATAGACATGAAGAAATAAGCAAAATGATAATTTAAATAATTTTTAAACCCAAGTAGGCGGGGAATTTGAGGTCCATGCATATAAGAGAGTCATGTAGACATAAAAAAATAAGTCCAACGATAACACAACCCCACAAAAAAAAGAAAAGGTTCTGTACTTTAGATCGGGCTATCATATCTCGGTGAATTTTGGCCCCCTAAGTATGATTCCAAGTTCAGAATTCGTCCATCACGTCTGAATTTGGAGTTATGATTAGGTATAAGATTTTTGAGATATCTTAAAAAACAAAATAAAAACAATTTTTTTGTTAATCTTTTCTACAAAACAATGTAGCATTGTTTGCGCCCTTCAAGACCAACTTTACACCATCCCTCTACAATTTTTTATCTCAGAGATCTGAATATATAAATTTCGAGATAGAAATGAAGAATTTGGTTTTAAGAGATATGTGCAAGTTTACAAAATTCAGGTATTTAGATCTCGGAGAAAAAAATTTTAGAGGGATGGTGTAAAGTTGGCCTTTAAGGGTGCAAACAATGCTACATTGTTTTGTAGAGAAGATTAACAAAAAAATTGTTTTTAATTTGTTTTTTAAGATATCTCAAAAATCTTATACGTAATGATATCTCCAAATTCAGAAGTGGTGGACGAATTCTGACCTTGGAATCGCACTTAGGGGCCCAAAATACACCAAGATATGATAGCCCGATCTAAAGTACAGAACCTTTTCTTCTTTCTTGTGGGGCTGTGTAATTGAAATAATTTTTAAACCCAAATAGACAGGGAGTATGAGGTCCACGCATATAAGGGAGTCATGTAGACATGAAAAAATAAGCCATACGATAATTTAAATAATTTTTAAACTCAAGTAAGCAGGTGATATAAGGTCCACGCATATAAGGGAGTCATGTAGACATGATAAAATAAGCTAAATAATAATTTAAATATTTTTAAACCCAAGTAGGCAGGGGATATGAGGTCCATGCATATAAGGGAGTCATGTAGACATGAAAAAATAAGCAAAAAGATTATTTAAAAAATTTTTAAACTCAAGTAGGCGGTGGATATGAGTTCCACGCATATAAGGGAGTCACGTAGACATGCAACAATAAGCAAGACTATTATTTAATGAATTATTATATTCATGTAGCCCGGCCACGAGGTCCGTGCATAGAAGGGAGTCTAGTTATAAAGGTTAAGAATTTTTTAAATAAAAGTCTTGCTTACGTCGCACGTCTAAGTAACTCCGTTATACGTAGTGTGTTCAAAAAGTAAGGTGACTTTATTTTTTTATCAAAAAATATTTATTTGTTCATCAATATTCATGTTGTCCCCTTGAAAGTAATCCCCTTAAGATATAATACACTTGTGCCAACGCTTTTTCCAATCCACGAAGCACTTCTGATAAGAACTTTCTGGTATAGCCTTGAGCTCTTCCAGCGATTCAGTCTTTATCTCCTCAATCGTTGAAAATCTTCGTCCTTTCATGGATCTTTTCAGTTTTGGGAACAGGAAAAGGTCGCAGGGGCCCAAATCTGGGCTTTGGTTTCGACGTCATAATCATATACCCATAATTCATCACCAGTTATAACCCTTTTCAGCCAATCAGGATCATCATTGACGTTATCCAACAGCTTCTTGACGATGTTCATGCGACGATTCTTCTGATCAAAATTAAGCAGTTTCGGAACAAACTTCGCTTACACACGTCTCATGCCCAAAACATCCGAAAAAATTGCATGGCACGAGCCAATGGAGATGCCGATGTCATCAGCAACTTCTTTAATGGTGATTCGATGATTCTCCAACACCATTTTTTCACTTCTTCAACATTTTCATCAGTTATTGACGTGTTGGGGCGCCCAGAACGAGGTTCGGCATTGGCATTTTCTCGGCCTTCTTGGAAGAGCTTGTACCACTTATAAACATTTTTTTTTGCTCAGAGTAGACTCACCGTATGCCACTGTCAACATTTCAACTGCTTTGGAGCACTTAATTCCATTTTTTACACAAAATTTGATGCAAATTCTTTGATCCATTTTTTTTAACAGCAGAACATCGCCGAGCACACAAAAACACTTCTAACCTTTATGCTTCTCACAAACAAACAAAGAATGCTATAAACTTGAAACTGTGAACATATATTCGGGACGTGTGTGCCAATATAAAAAAAAAAAACAAAAATTGACTGCAGGTATCCCGCGAAGTTCAAAAAGTCACCTTACTTTTTGAACACACCACGTATGCGTGGAACTCGCGTCACCCGGTTACTTGGGTTTAAAAATTATTTGAATAATCGTTTTGCTTATTAGGTACGACCGCTTCTCGGGAGAGCCTTATATTTTCATCAGGGCGAAAATTGTAACACTTCAAATTATGAAAATTTACAACATAAAAACTATTTCCCACCCAAAAGGAGTACATTTTAAGCGTTTTCAGAGATGTATGTATGATTGTACGTATGTATGTGATCAAGTAACCCGATTATCTCAGCGAAATTTCGATGAATCCAAACGGGTTTTGGGGAATATACTCGTCTAATTATAAGTCACTGACAGTTCTCTACCGAGCCAAATCGATCGACAAATAAAAAAACGCCAGGGCAAATAAAAATTTGAAAAAATCGATTTTTGAGCATACGGTGAACAAAATTAAATTTAAGTCAAAAGCAACAAATGCATCTGCTAAAACTAATTAAAAGACGTCTTTTTTACATTGAACATTTTTTTCTATGAACAATATTTAACAATGTAATAGCGAAAAAATCGCTAAAATCATCAAAAATAGTCGTTTTTTGCTATTACTTTACAGGATTTGAATTTACACAAAAATGTTAAATGCAAAAGTTATAGATAATATTGAAACAAAACTTTTTGCTATTCGACATTTTTTTGTACAATCAATTCCTGACGAATTAAATCCAAAAAAACGGTTTTTAACGCCTAAATGTACATAAAATGGCCGATTTTCGTTTATAACTGAGCAGAATTTGACTTTACACAAAAATTTTAAATGTAAAAGTTATAGATAATATTAAAACAAAACTTTTTTCTATTGAACATTTTTTGCTACGACCAATTCCTGACGAGTTAAATCCAAAGAAACGATTTTTAACGCCTAAATATACCTAAAATCGCCGATTTTCGTTTATAACGTAGCAGGATTTGATTTTATACAAACAAAAGTTATAGATAATATTTGTTTCATTTAACATTTTCATGTACAATCAGATCCAGACGAACTAAACTTATAAAAACGATTTTTTAATGCCTAAATACACCTAAAATAGCTGATTTTCGCTTATTATTCAACAGTATTTGACTTGACACAGAAATATTAGGTATAAAAGATATAAATAATAATAACAAACGTTTTTCTTTCAACATTTCTATGTATAATCAATCTCTGACGATCTAAACCTATAAAAACGATTTTTAACGCGTAAATACACCTCATATAGTCGATTTTCGCTTATTATTTAACAGAATTCGATTTGACACAAATATTTAATACAATAGCTATAAATAAGATCAGAAAAATCAGTAGAACATTCCAAATATTACATAATTATAAAAATATAATGAAAATATAAAATATAAATTGATATTGAACTAAAAGAATCAAAATTACATAAATACATATTGAAGTAATATTATATTTACCAAACAAAACTTGTGTAATGTATGGGCTGTGAAAGGGATGCTTTTACTCACATACCTTATACACAATAAATTACTGATGTTCACTGATTTTTCAAATTTATTTTTTTCAACAGGTTCAGTACGGCATGAGTCAAATATGACTTGTGAAATCTGGCATATTCTTTGAATTGTTGTAAAAGAAAAAAACTTTTGCCCATAACGCTTTTTATATCAGAAATAATAATATAATAATCTGAAAATTTCTTTGATTCTCTTTTTACTTTAACTTAACTTATTAACTTAATGTACTTTTTCTTATACATTATCCGTACTGAACCTGTTTAAATACATAATTTCTCTAATATTCGAGCAGAGGTACATTCATTGAAGTAAATAGGTTACGCCTGGACTTTACTAATTATTAAAATGCAAAAATTGATGAAGAAGTACAAAAATCAAATACAACAATCCAATATAGAAGTAAAATAGATATAGAAATAAAATTTAATATAGATTTTTTTAGATGACAAATTGCCATATACAAAGAAGTATACCTACCCGACTACCCCAACTACAAACAACTACCTACCCGAACTGCATTTAACCACACACTTAGCACTTTTATGATATCCCCCAGTTCCTAATTACCTATCCCCTCACATTCTAAACCACTGACACTCGAAGATCACTGATGGAGCTGCAGAAGCAGCAAAGTGGGGCTGACGGCTCAAGCTAGCACTACTCCATGGATGCCAGTCTGCTCAGGATCATCTATTCACAACTAGCAACCATCCGATAGGACAGTAGCTACACCATCTGGAATGGAAGGACTGGCAGAGACCTGCACTCGTGTCTTATTTTTAAGGACAGTCTCAGCCTAGGGATTGACGAAGCACAAGCAGCAGATCACCCACTACCCTGGCAGCCAAGTGAGGAGAGATGAGCATCTAAAAACAACATATAACTAATAAATAGATGACACAAAAAAAACATTACCATACGAAAGAAGAGTCTGCAGCAGTGGTCGTTGTTCACTCTCCTCGCTGCACCAGCTACCTGCAAAAAAAAGAAGTATCTTCAGCCGAGCTATCAAAGAGGTTAGGAACATAAAAGAGCTTACCAAAACTGCTCTCGTCGTCGACCCCGCTGCATTGCTGTCTCCGACGAGTCACCGCCAGCAGACAGTCACGGCGAGAGAGACATCCATCAGGAAGCCGTACTACAGCAGTCTGCTGTCATCGCTGGGAACGCCGGGCGTTGGAATTGTATCACATACGCTGATACGCATGCAGCAACGCAAGACGGCAGACGGTGAGACGGGCCGTGCGCCCGTGCTGCGACAATAGTACTTCGTGTAGCCGCTCATGCACGCAGCGCTAACGGTTAAGGCGCGGAGGTCGAAAGAATATAGCCAGATAATAGCCAGATGCCAGATTCTGGAGTGCCTTAGTGCTGACTGCTGAGCCTATTCCTTCGTTTCCTCAATCCTTTCCCTTTCGCCGCATTAGAGCGTGTGTGTACTTATGTATGTGATGTGTGCGCGCCGGCCGCCGCGAGTAACTTTTCGAAATTGAGATTGTACTGCGCGTGGTATAAATTCGTCGGGATACGAGTCAATTTTTGTACTTTTTTTTTTAATTAGGAACCCGCAAACATCGCTTTTATTTCCCCTATAGTTAACATTTCATGCAAAGCGTCGTGTGAGCAGCTGACGTCCATCTTTCGTTAAAACTAAAGACTGTTGGAGTTTTCATTTCTTCAGCCTAGTTTCTTCTGTTTTTCTCCTTTTCGCGGTATTAGTGTATGTGTGCATGATGTGCCGCGAGTATTTTTTCGTAATTGAGATTGTAAAGGTATATGCAGTTAGGAACACCCGTGAGCAGCTATAAGAGTCCCCACCTTTCGTTAGAACTGTATGAAATTCAACTTTAATGTTTTTTTATTAATCGAGAGCAATGAAACAATAGTTTTCCTCATATATTTCAACAGGATTTGACTATACACAAAAATTTCAAATACGTAAGTTGGGGATAACATTGAAAAAAACTTTTTTTCTATTTAACGTTTTCATAAATAAAAATAAAAAAAAATTTATAATTTCGATATATATTATGAAAACAATGTTTTTTAATTTTAAATATACCTGCAATCATGATACTTATATTCAATATTTCTATGTACACTTTAATCATATCAATTAGTACATATTAAATTTATATACATCACAGACTATATTTAAAAATTTATCTAAATATACTTATACATGCAAAATTAAAACGCAAACCTTCTACAAAATAGAAGAAATAAATGTGTAAAAGTAAATGGAGAATTTTTATTTAAACTTTACTGTAGATGTATTTATGTTTATTTTAATGATGAAAATTATAAATAAAGTATTACACTTTTGCAATAATGAAAGTATAAGGTTCTTCTGAGCACTGCGGTCGTGTCTATTATGTAAAAACGAAGTTTTTACATAGGAAGGGGGCGGGCGACGAGCGAAGCGAGGAGCAGGTGTGTGTGGGGGCGGGGGGGATGGCGTGCTGGGGGCGCAGCCCCCCAAGTTTTTTCATGTCTACATGACTCCCTTATATGCGTGGGCTTCATATCCCCCGCCTATTTAGGTTTAAAAATTATTTAAATTATCGTTTGGCTTATTTTTTCATGTCTACAAGGCTCTCTTATATGCGTGGAACTGAGGTCCCCCTGCTACTTGGGCTTAAAAATTATTTAAATAAACGTTTTGCTAATTTTTTTCATGTCTACATGACTCGTATATGAGGCGTTTCACGTCAACTGCCCCAGCGCGGTTTTTGAGATATAAGATGTTTTGTAGTTTTTGAAGGTGAAAATGGAAAATTTCGAAAAAACTGCCTATATCATTGGAAAGCTGAGGAAAAAAACACGATGAAAACGCTTATCAAACAATTTTTTTAAGTACATTTTAGTATCATAAACATGAGTTGGAAATAGCACGATTTGGCACTCGCGCGCCGATCTGGGGCAGTTGACGTGAAACGCCTCATATGCGTGGACCTCATATGCCCCGCCTACTTGGGTTTAAAAATTGTTTAAATAATTATCTTGCTTATTGTTGCACGTCTACGTAATTCCCTAATATGCGTGGACTTCGCGTCCCCGGCTACTTGGGTTTAAAAATTATTTAAATAATTGTGTGTTTATTCATAATAAATAAGGAATGAGTAAAAATGTTATCTGTGTTCCTAAAAATGCTATTTATTGCATAAAATTAATACATACTTCTCATTTTTCATGATAATTCTCCTCTTTTATCACGATAATTTTCTTCTTTTCCTCTATTTTTTTTTAACAATAGGGAGTTGCATTCCTGTTATTATTTCACATAGTTCTTAAAAATTTCCAAATTTTATTTTCTGTACTGTGTATTAAATATTCATAGTTATTGTGACTGTTCGGGACCGATTCATCAGCTTGTTAACTGTCTTAAGGGTTCATGTGAAGGATTCTTCAACTCCACCAGGGGGCTTAATTTTTTTACACTTTGGTAAGCCGGGTACCTAAAAGTCTAAAGTATTTGATTAATGAATAAAAACCGAGAATTGGTTGAATGAGCTGTCTATTTGCTCCTAGACAAGGTATGTTGGACTGTTTGGTTTGATGAGTGTGGCCATGTGTGCTCCGGCTCGAGCCAGAGCGTGCTATCAACCCGCGTAAAACCAACAAGGGGGTGCCGACTGAGCCGTCTGTCGAAAATACATCGTTATGTTCACAATAAAGGGGTTTGACATGTATTTAAAGAACTAAATTAAATAAACTCAGCGTAGAAGCAGTGCCCTAGTTCTTGGTCTTTGATGAGTACCTCCAAGAAAGTTATAAAGTACTATTGGTGATGTCTGTTTTTAAATTCAGAAAAGAGACTGGACAACTGCCATATGAACGCCAGTTTATTTAAGAAGGAAAAGAGCAGCGTAAGAAAGAAATAAGCGGAAGTCGAGCAATCACTGGTATGAAAGCTTTATTAGAGAGCGTTACATGGTACTTCAATAACTTGACCTGACGCGCGCTAAAAATTTCGAATCGGTTAAGAGAGAGTAGATCTAAGTCTACCTAATGATAGACTACGACTTACTAACTGCTGGTGAACTTATTATTGCAGGACTTGCTCAAAATGAATCGTCATTTCGCTATGACAACAATAGGAGAGAGAGAGAGAGAGAGAGAGTGTAAACAAACAAAACAAGCCGAGAACAGCACACTACTACTCGTTGTCTGTCTCTCTATTTAAATAAAAGATTTAAATTTAATATATTCCCTTTTGTCAGATATGAATATTAAATTCGCACGCAAAACGGCCTAAACATACCGCCCGCCACGAAACAGCTCACAGAACTTTCGTTATGCGTCTCGCAACTTAGACGGTAGATAAGGTGGTTAAACAACATTTAAAAAATTGGTCATATAAATGAACACTTCTTTATCGACTTAAATGCAAATAACCCCCTTAGAAACCAGTGAGAGTATATATAAATAAATAAATCATAAAACAATTTTAGACGAAATTAAAAATAACTACCAATTTACAATAATAATTAAATGAAAGCGCTACTAGACTTTACTTTAAGTGTAATTTGAGTTTATAATAAACTAAAAGATCGATTAACAATAAAATTAGGCTCTAGTAAACTCCGTTATACTTAATAATACGGATTATTCATGAACGTGACATAACTAAGATATAAAAAATTCAATATACATAAAATAACCGCGACAATACTAGTTGAATTTCTCTTCTCTCTTCGCTCTTCACTCTTCTCTCATCTCCCTTCTCTCATTTATTCGAAAACGATACCGTTCGTAGACTTCGACATGATACCGCCCGCCGTGACTGACCTGATAAACGCCAAATGAGCTGTAGCTTTCTCATTTATCGGAAGAAAGGTTAACTTACTGATTGGGCGCTTATATTCCGTTGCAACTGTTTTTACTAAAGCTACTCGGCTTAGGCCATCAACACCAGGGTATAGTTGAACAATCAGTCCAAGAGGCCACTTCTGAGCTGGAGATAATTCGTCTCTAATAAGAACGACGTCATCGACCTCGAATGAATGGTTAGGATATAACCACTTTGCCCGCTGCTGCAGTTGCCCCAAGAACTCACGTTGTCAACGCTTCCATAAGTGATTTCTCATCAAAGTTAAAAGGTGCCATCTAGAAGAAGGAGAATGCATCTCATTAGTATAAATAAATGGCTCAGCTGGAGCGGTCAAAGGCGCGCCAATCAAAAAATGTCCAGGCGTCAAGGCTGCTACATCGTCCTCAATTTGACTTACAGAACGCAGAGGGCGCGAGTTGAAACAAGCTTCAATCGCAGTAGACACGGTATAGAACTCTTCGAACGTTAGTTTTGATTCGCCAACGACTCGTGTAAGTTGTTGTTTGAAGGATTTGATGTTTGCCTCCCAAAGGCCTCCAAAATTAGGGGCACGCGGAGGAATATACGTCCACTTGACACCGTCGCGAGCTATCTGTGCCACGATTTCATGACTTATTGCTGACGTTTCGGAGAATAAACGGCGCAATTCAGTATCTGCCCCACAAAAATCTGTGCCGTTGTCACTATAGATTACTTTGTAGAGACCACATCGAGCAACAAATCTGCGAAAGGCGGCAAGAAATGCAGCTGAAGTGAAGTCTGACACTACCTCCAGATGAACTGCCCGGACCACCATGCATATGAAAAGAGCTATGTACCCTTTATATGTATTTTGACCTCTTCCTGGTGAACACATTATATAAAAGGGTCCTGCAAAATCAACCCTCGTGTAGGTAAAGGGTCGCACTGGTCGAGTTCGTACAGCTGGAAGCGGTCCCATTTGCTGTTGAGGTGTAATTGCGTTGTGCCGCGCACAACTAACTTAACTGCGTACTATATTGCGAATCGAATTTCTGCATCGAACTAACCAACTCGTGTGATAGTGACTTTGCACTAATGAGGAGCCGCCGTGAAGAGTGACAAAATGCGCTTGAAGAATTAGTAAGCGACTTATGTGGTGCCGACTCGGCAATATTATAGGCTGCTTCTCGTTCTCGCTCAAAAACGAGCTTTGTAGACGACCACCGACTCTCAATAGATCCTCCCGATCCAAAAAGGGCAATAAACGAAAAATAGGGCTAATTTTGCCAACGAATTTTTGTGACTGTAACGCTTTTATTTCCGAGCTGAAAACTTCCTATTGTACGAGTTTCAGCAATAAAGTACGCCCTGCAGCAAGTTCAGACGCAGAAAGCCAACAAAGTCGACGCGCCGAAGCTGCTAGTTTAGCATTACCTTGCCAGCGTTTGATGTATGCGAGAATGCGAACGAGTTTCTCGAACGATGAAAATTTACACAGCCACTTCGAAAACTCAGATGCTACCTGGGCCGAACAAACAACGGCGTTTTCTGTCTTGCGGGCCTCAAGATCTGTGGAAAAGCTCTGTTCGGTTAAAATTGGCCAATGCCCACCGCAAGCAATCTGGTCTTTGCCACCACAGAGAAGAATTCTGCAATACTTTAGGTGAAATACCTCGAGTAGCTAAATCGGCCGGATTATCCCCCGAACTAATGAATTTACTTTCCCGCTCACTCTATTGGCAATGAAAGGCCGCCAGCGAGAAGGATGAGACTGTAACCAAGCCAATACTACTCTGGAATCAGACCACCAGAAAATTCGTAAATGCTGTTTATCTAACTTAGATAGAATGTATAAAGCTAGCTTCACTACAAGAAGCGCGCCGCAAAGCTGAAGCTTAGGTAAGCTTATGACCTTGATAGGCGCGACCTTAGAGTTTGCAGGCATTAAACGAACAGAAATATTATTTTGTTCTCTAAGAACTACGTACAGGGGCGCACCGTGAGCTCTTTCAGACGCATCAGAAAAACAATGCAGCTCCCACTCGGACGATTTGTTCGTGCCTACCCACCTTGGAATTTTTAATTGTTCTAAATCGGGAAGTCCCTGCCTGAAGCTAAGCCACGAATTTTCTAGATTTTCAGATACGAGATCATCCCAGCTTTTTCCTTGCATCCAGAGGTTCTGCAATATTATTTTCGCAGCTATTATGACCGGCGACAACCAACCTACAGGGTCGTACAACCGTGCAATCTCCGACAAAATAGAACGTTTTGTGATATTTGAGGGGGCTTGGGCTTGGGAAATTTTAAAACAAAACGCATCCTCGGAAACTGGCCATCGGAGTCCTAACGACGAAACGGTTTCCTCGTCTTCGAATAAAGAGCCCTTTAACTCCGAATTATGAATGCCTAAATCGCTTAATAAATTACAATTATTAGCCTACCGACATTCCAGCCGAGCCTAACATATCAAGAAGTTGACCACGAACAGAAAAGGCCTCTTCCCACGAGTCCCCCCCCCCCAGAGAAAAGATTGTCTACCTATCTGCCTGTTTTGAGTACTTCAGCACCTAACGGAAATTTTTCTCGCTCATCGTTGGCGAGCTGCAACATGCAGGCATTAGTTAGAAATGGTGCAGAAGCTGTACCGTACGTAACAGTAATCAGACGATACGCATCGATGGATAGGTTTGGGGAATTGCGCCACACGATCCTTTGATAATCGACATCATCAGGATGCACCAAGAATTGTCTGAACATTTTGATGATGTCGCAAGTGAAAACTATCGGAAAAAACGACCAGCGAATTAGAATAATTAGAACATCTTCCTGCAATTTGGGTCCTGTATAATGAAAAGAATTCAATGAAAGCCCAGCGGCATTCTTCTGCGAAGCGTTAAATACAATCCGAAGTTTTTTATTGCCGTCTTTTTTTTCACAGGATGATGTGGAAGATAAATTAAAGAGAATTTTACCTGCTCGTTGGGAATGATTTCCATGTGGTGCATATCAATGTATTCTTTCATGGACCCACCATACGCTTGAGCCAAGTCGGGCTGCGTCGACAAGCGGCGTTTGAAGCAGGCTTCGGCGATAGACCTTGTGTCAAAAGTAGACGGTTGCTGTAGAAATGGCAGCCGTACTATAAAACGGTCTATCATCTACTGCTATCTATCATATGTACTGCTGCACCCTTCGTTTTCTTGTAGAAATGCGGTCTTCTGATTTCTCTTCCCGATTGCGACGAAAACCCGCTCGATTGAGCTTTCCCTTCTTCGTGTTTCGCATTTTTGAAAGAATTTGCTTCCACGAGGTCGAGCGTGCGAATACGATCTTCCGAGAAAGTCTATAGATCTGAATATTTTGGAAAATCGAGCTTCTTCCTCTCAACCTCTTTAACCCAATCTAAACGCGTAGGAATCGCTAGCTTTCGATAAAATAGACGAGAATATCGTCCCATTTTGTGACTGGCCGCTCAAGACTCGTGAACGTGTTAACGCTCTCATTCACCGTATTTAAAAGTTGGCTGAGATGTTTTACAGATTCCGTGGTCGACGTCGATAGTTGCACAAGCGCCTGCATCTGAAGCGAAAATCTTAAGTATTTATTATCGTAGCGCTTGCAGAGAGTATCTCATGCCGTATCGAAGTTAGCGCCTATGAGCTTGATACCTCGCAATTTTTCTGCGGCTTCACCTTCTAAGCAATTCGTGAGATGTTGGAACTTGATGAATGGATCCATATTGACCTCATTGATAATTAAGGAAGTAAATTTTTCTTTGAAAGCTTCCCAGTTGCGTTGCGCTCCGTCGAATCGAGGCAAACGGAGTTTTTCCAGCGCAGCTTACGCCGACGGCACGGTGGGCGGCGTACTTCGACCGGGAGGTACCGCCGCCGGAGTACTTAGAGCCATAATTCGCCGACTAAACCAGGCTTTAGCTTTGTGTTGAAGGTATCGAGCTTCAAATAGGAGCGCTCTTTTAATGTGTCTGCCGAACGTTGTAGAATAAAATCTCGTTGCACATGTTCCGCCCAATAGCCTTCTAACATTTCCATACGAGCTTCCAGATCTTCGAGATTGAAGGTTGCAACAGCTGGCTCCCGTGTAATGGTGTTCATAGTCGAAATCATGGACTCTGTATGTTTTTGATCGAGCAAGAGAGAATTGAGCTCAGTCGTCATGGTTTACAGAGATAACAGAAATCTGCCTGCGCTAGAAAAATCGAGTCGAGTTTTAGTGTACTAAAGGTGTAAACCCAGTGGAGGTTTCTTCGTAGAAGTGATGAATTAGATCTTCTTCCTTTAATTCAGAATGGCTGCCACTGTCCCCTTGCGATGACGGGGCAATATCTTAGTCTGTACTCTCTCAAAGTGTAAGGTGGAACTTTCTGTGGAACTTGTTTTACTTCACTTGCACTTGCACTTGAAAGTCACTCAGTAACTGCCTTTCGTCCACGCATCTTACGCTTGAATAGCCCTTTTAGAAAATCCGGCTCGAAGGACCAGAAAATATGGTGATATCTGTTTTTAAATTCAGAAAAGAGAATGGACAACTACCATATGAACGCCAGTAGTTATTGCAACACTATGGCGAGACCCCAAACAATGACTCATCGGCGCCAGCCGAGGTCAATGCTTGTCGGGGCCTCGTCATAGTGCTGTGTTATCAAAAGTGTGTGCATATGCGCGGCGCACACACATACGCGTGTGTGTGTGCGCGCGCGCGCGTGTTTGTGCATATGCGCGACGCACACGTGTTGTTTGTATGCGGTGTGTGTATGTGCGCACGTGTGTGACGTATACCACTTAATATAATTAAAAATATAAATAATAAAATTAAATTTTAATTTTTAATTGAGAAGCATAAAGCAGAATATAATTTTTATACGTTTGATTATAATTTTATTAATGTAAATTAAAACTCAATCTCTTTGAAAATATAATAACTCATGTATAAGAGGACCAAGGAAAGGTAAAGGGAAAATAAGAGCATGGTAAGAACAATTAAACTTTCTATTTATTGTCAGATAATTTAACATTTAATACATTAACAATTCTTGGCATATACAACGATACAAACAGATACAATACATCGGTAACATCGGACTTAGATAGAGACGCTAATTTTTTCTCTTTACACTGGTTTTCTACGTTAGTGGTTATATCGTTTATTACATCATTGTCAACTAAATTTACAATATCTCTAACAATATTAGGTGTATAAAGTTGTATTTGTGCTTCGTGCGTGAGGCTACTTTTATTTGTGAGGAATTCCATAATCTCGCAGGTAATACGTCTCACACTACTCGCAATAGAACTTAAATATTTGAGACGCGTGTCGATACACTTTACAATAAATTCTTGAAAACAGTCAAAAGTTACTTTTTTAATTATTAAGCCATGACGAAATCGGTTGATTCGACCAACGCCGGGCCTTCTGTCTTCTTCAATATCGATTGTTTTATCCTGATGACTTGTGGTGAATTTCAAGATCCAACGATTGCCGTAAATTTTCTGGTTCTTTAAACCATTATCTAGTCCCCGAAAATATTTATCAATATCATTGAAACTAGTTTTAAATTCATCCCAATCGTCGCATGAAAACGCAACATCTTCAAAATCATTTGACACTAGTCGAACCACAGGTTTGTAGCACTCGTCGTCGAACTTGTCGACAATCTCGTCGTATTCCAAACCGACAATTATCTTCTTGGTAAACGATTTATTCAAAGCATATAACGTACAGAAGAATTGATATGAGCGATGTGCAGCTCGTGGTATGTCTGCCATGACGATTCGCGTACCTCTACGAGCAGAAAGCGACTGATGCGAAAGGCTCTGGAGCGATCCTTTAAATACAACTCTTCAACTGACGAGTGAGGTTAAAAAGTGCAAGCATTTAAGAAGTAAAGCATGTGCCGATCAAGACTAAACAATTACTCATCTGTAGATAAAGCGGTTAAATTACAACTACGATTTTATAAAACTCGATGACACGTGTTATATCGTTTTACAACAAAACATTTTTTGCGCGATAATAAAAGTGCTGACAAACTATATTATAATAAAGAGATTTTAGAGCGGCAGTTTTGTAAACATCTGACAAAGCATCCGCCGTTACCAGTGAAACTTCCGTCAGTATTTTTATTCCGTACATGGCGTTTAACTGCGTTATCATTTTTCTCCAAGTTGACAGAAAAATTATCGAGAGAAACTTCTTGAAACCTAAACAATGACTCATATAATATAAAAACATAATACAATACTGACCACATACATCTGACTCGTCATTTTGAAGCTGAATTGTGTTCCAACGAAATGTTTTACAATTCTTTCGCAAGCGGTTTATGTGATCGGGTATAATGGGCGGTAATCCAAAACTATCAAAGTATAGACCGTTAGAAGATCTATTGACGTAGAACGCAACTCGATACATACCAGGCTTGGTATGGTCGTCAGTGTTAACGATGAACGCCGTCGGTTTGGTCCATAACTGCGGGATTTGATCGGCTGGAAATACACCTACAGTATGTGTCTGGATTGGAGAAAGGATCTTAAATATTTGAAGGCTGTCCATTGTGAAGATCGATTAAATTTTTATTTAGATAACCAAGGTGTGAAGATAAGTAGCCTTTCAAACGATAAGCGTGATTTAACGCACATCGATATTTATGACCCGAAAATTTTAAAGCTTGATGCATACAATATACATTAGATGCTAACTTATCGAACGGAGGACAATCTACGTCATACTCCAAATTGATGATTTCGTTTGCTATAATTTTATGAAGCTCCTCTAACGTTTTCGCTGCCTCTAACGTAAATTTTTCGAGCACTTTTTGATAAATCTTGCAGAGTTTTATGAAACACTTTCAAATCAACTTCACCTTCCAAGTAATTAATACCGTGACAATGCTGAGTTAACCAATTATTTTGTCTTCTAATTTCAGCGCTCAAATCATCTACACAAGCCGTCGCAGCTACTAACCAATGACAGTGAAAATCACCATTAAGAGCAACAACAGCGATTTCCTTTGGTGCATTGTTATTGTCAGTATCTTTGAGACACTGAATATCTATAACTAAATCCATCGTTTTTATGTAGCTTGCAATGACGATCACGACTCGAAACGTACTGGCTACCAAGAAACAAATCTTCCACGTATATATAGTACAACAGCGCCATCTGCACTTCGTTATTCTAACCACTAAAGTTTACAATAGCTTGACGCGATGCATCTACTTCCAAAATATTATCGTACTCAGCATAGATAATACAATCTATAGTATTGGCTAATGCTTCAGCGAATTGTACATCTAATCTGACGCTACCGTGCTTAATCAAATTCCAATGAGTGCATTCGTTAGCCAATAGATCGGGAGTTAAATCAAACGCGAAAAGACAATAGCCATTAGGATATGATTCACGCGAGATTTGGTTATCCTCGTTAAGAAAATGTACGCCTGTTCCAGAAAATAACGTATGATAAGCATCAATGTATAATTTGCTAGCTCCGAAATTAGGTTCTAGTGGTTTAGAAGGTATTTGTACGCCGTCAACGTATAAGCATAGAAAATTTATATTAAAATGTTCAAAGTTAAACGGATTTAGAGCTCGATCGCCATTGAAAGCCTTATTGTCAACAAACCCGATTATAATTCGTTTTGGCAGTTGACCTAATATTATAAATATTATCCAAAGTTTCACCGTGAATACTTCTATGCATTGTTACAGCTTTAACCTCAACCCTCGTGAGAGGATATTTCGTAGTTGTCTTTGAAAGTGATTGGGCGTGTACTAGTAATATACCCGGACTAATTTTGACTCGCCTAACTAAAAAAATTGGCTTCGTCGATATGTACAGAGTAACAGCCCGTAGGATCTATGAGACAAAAACTATCGCGAGACCTTACTAATGGCACTCTTACCTCGACACCGTTTATTAGTAATTTTTCTTGATTGAACACGTCGCAGTGAAGATGGCCAATCATGTCAACTGATTTTGTTGCCGACGGTAATTTGTGACGTTGCACAAGACCTGCATTTGCATCTTGACCGTCGTCCATTTTTCCAGCAGTATCGTTGTACCACAGCACACTCGTCAAATGCGAATTTTTTGCAGCAAGCCCATAATTTAATAAAGTTTCGAGGTACGCTCTGTAAGCGTACGCATTTGTAGGCAGTGATACAGGTTTTTGATTAAATAAAGAATGCATAAAATTATTGACAGGACCGACTTTGGGTACCTGGTCTGTAGCGGCTTGTGGTACCTCAACCGTAGTTTGTAGACTTACTCGCAGACTAAGCATCGTGTGAGCAAGATCAATATATTCTTCACCATTGCCCGGTAACACAAATTCTATAGATGAGTCATCAGTTAAAGACGATATTGGTTTATATTGTATCCAGTGTGAATTTTCTATCGTTGTTTGAGTAGGAGGAATTTCAAACAGAAACAACTCCGACTTGAGACACTCGCACGAATGGGTGTGTAAAAATGCCATCTTATCTATCCAAAAATATCTCTCGTGGTTCTCTTCTTCTTTTGTTTTGTGTGTTTTCTCTTAGCCTTGCCTCTTTTCGAACTATTAAACTTGCGTTTTCCTGTTTTCCTTTTTCTAGAACTGTTTTTCTTCTTTTTACCTCTGTGATTTGTATCAGAGCCAGCGCCCATTCGCAACTGAAGTGGTAAGCCGTAGCGTGGTAATTTATATCCAGATCCCTCCATTAGCTTATCCAATTTCTCCTCTGCTTTTCATTTGAGAACTTCGCCAGATTCTTTAAAGCGTTTGCGAATCGACTCTTTAAACGGAGTGTTTCGCTCGTTAACATCAGACATAATGTTCATACCAGTACGCACAGCCTCCTTCCCAATAGCCTTGACTCCACGAGTGAAAAGTGGGAGAATGCGACGGAAAATTTCAGCCAAAAATGAACCAATACCGCCGTGCCCCCTTTGGTATGGGGATCCAACGTAAATACGTCCGACCCCACCATTAATCCGTGGACCCCCACCAAACACCTCCCCTCCGCTATATCCACCGCCAACTTGCATGTTGAAGTATTCTTGGCAACGCTCCATCACTGTATTAAAAATGAGTTCTAGTCAAGTTTCTTGAAATAAAGTATCACCGTCAGAGTACCGTAATCGAATGGGATCGCACGGCTACTTTGGTCCCTTATATCGATTTCGATTGTCTGAAATGAGTTAAATAATAAAGGTATATACGTGGGTGGGGAGAAACTCTTGATTCTCGTACTACCATACGTGTAATCGTCGTCGATATTTAACGATACTGCTCGCAACAATCGCGTAAGGTTCGCAAATATCGCTATAAATTATAAGCATAGTCGCAAGCCCATTAGAGAGATGAGTAGGTCTATCACGTACTACTGATTCATCATCTCTTATAAAAATACTATTCGTGCTTTCGAATCCCAAAATTTCTCGCAACTTCTTGGATAAATAAAGCTGGTGACTGAATTCAGAGCAAGTTATCTTTCTACAAACTCTGTAGACTGTCACATAGCCACTGGCATCGACACCGAATTCCAAATGGTTCTCTATACAGTTTAAATTATTTAGCTCTTGTACTATAGTGTTTACATCTCTATAAATTCCTGGACGAACCAGCGACACTGTAGTACTAACATTTTTTGCTGTTGTCTCTAGATTGGAGTGTGGAATGAGATTAAGCGAAACTGTTCTATCCGGTTGCTCGAAAGACAAGTGTTGAAACGTCAGCGGAATTTGAACCTCCGTAAGCGCGACTGACCGTAAACCTTGAAGACGTATCTGCTGAGGGAGCTGCGTGATGAAATGTGTCGTCGTATTTGCCGCAAAATAATTCATGCTGCTGTTACTCGGCAACACAATATAAAACTGATCTTTCATTTTAAAAATTGTTTATATATTCGTCAATTTATTCGCTCTAATCCAGGAATTGAACTTATCGCCTTATCCTTTTCACTTTACAAAATATTCTTTAGACGAACCTTTGCCTCTAGTTTTCAAAATTTCATCAATTTCAAAAACGTCTGTAATTAAATTTTTACGTACTCTGCACAATTTTTCGGCGTAGAAAAACCGTCAATTTCCTCACCTGCTAATTCTTCTAAATAATAAACTGCAGGCGGACGCGTCGTTGAGATTCGTGTAATTTTGAAAATCTCTAGTGTCGAGCCACTGTCATATCCTGTAGCATAAACGTTCTTTGCACGATTGACGCGCACCAAGTCACCGACGCTGTATTTAAGGGTTTTAAAAACACGATTGCCATATTGACGTTGTAAATTTTCACGAGCTTTGGCTGCATTGTACAGTGTTACGACTGTTGGCACCATTTTTGTGGCCGAATATTTGGTATGATTGTACGCCTCTACGATATTCTGCAAAACATCAACATACCTTCTAGTATTTTTATGAGTAAAATACCGCCATGTTCTTTCTTTTATAGTTCTTGTGAATCTTTCCACAATGGCAGCTTTTACATCTGGTCTGCGTACCACTCTAAACCCTATACCGTGCTTTGAGAGATCCCTCTGCAGCGCCCCGCTGATAAATTCTTTTCCTTTATCAGTTTGAAGACATACTGGTTTCCGTCCGTTAATTCTCGACAAAATACGCACAAAAGCATCAGCGACGTTTCTCGAAGTTTTGTCCTTCACAGGTTCAGCCCATGCGTATTTGCTGAGAACATCGATAACAGTTAAAACGTAGCTGTAGCCATCGTTGTAAGATTTTATAGATCTCATATCCATCAAATCAGCTTCCCAGACGTCGTCGAAATTGCGCACATTATACAATAATTACGTCTAGGAAAGCGATGTCGAACAGGTCTATGCAAATTATAAGCGTCTTGACTCTCAAGCCATTGAATAACACTTTGACGATCGTACTTTTTACGCGTAGCTCGCAAAAGTTTATCAGCACCAGTGTACGCCGAAGGTCGATGTGCTTCGAAATAAAGTTTTTCAAACGTTTTATTCATTGTTCGAGATTATTATTTCGTCTATTTTCTTCTTATCCTTTGGTTTCTGTTCCTTCTTCTTATCCTTTTTTATTTGTCCACGCTTTAGTTTTTTATCTTTCTTGTCTTGTTTCCTGATAACATTCTTGATACGTGAAAAAATTTTTTCAAAAGTTATCTTCCTAACCATGCAGCAAGCTGTCATCATCGCGACTGTTCTTTCGTCAGACGTCGCATAGTGGGACAAAACAGCCGAAAAGTCTATTAAATTCGGCTTCACGCGAATTTTGCATAAAAAATGTTCTGGTAAAGAGGATTCTCTTCGTTTTGAAATTGTCTAGGAATCAGCGCTTCCCTCAGAATCGCATCATCATTTTTTAACCTGATTGTGAGTGGGTTTTTCTGATCTGTCGGGAAAATAAATATAATTAAATAATGTAAAGTGCGATCGCGTTAGGAAAATAGCAAAAAAAATTGTATATGTATATACAATTGGATTTATATATTATTTTTTACAATTGTGTGTGTGTGTGTGGCTATCTGGGTGTATGTGTGTGTCATATAGGTTCTATGCACTCATAATTAATCATAAAATGTTAAAGAAATAAATATTATATATATATATATAATCTTATATATTGCAGTATATATGCTTGTAAATGCATGAAATGCATATAGCTATCAGAGAAATTGTAAAAAATAATATATAAATGCAATTGTATATACATATACAATGTTTTTGCTATTTTTCTAACGCGATCGCACTTTACATTATTTAATTATATTTATTTTCCCGACAGATCAGAAAAACCCACTCACAATCATGTTAAAAAATGATAATGCGATTCCGAGGGAAACGGTGATTCCTAGACAATTTCAAAACGAAGAGAATCCTCTTTACCAGAACATTTTTTATGCAAAATTCGCGTGAAGCCGAATTTAATAGACTTTTCGGCTGTTTTGTCCCACTGTGCGGCGTATCCTCGGCGGGCATGCGGGAGAAGGCATATCGCGCTAAAACTCGGTCGGCTTGATGACGTTCACTGTTCGAGTCAGCATAAGCTAGATCATGCTGTCTCATCCAACGGGCAGGCCACATCCAACGGATTGATTCCAACGTCGCCACGTTCGATACGCTCTGCTAGCTTAGTTCCAGGTTCGCAAAATTTGTTATGCGGTACATGCATTTCAAACGGTAATAAATCAACGAGTGCATCTAGAACGCTGTTTTTCTCCTGTTCTTCTTCTTGAGAATTTATTAGCGCAGCCCGAATGTCTTGCTCATTCCGCGCCATGACAGTATTTCAGAGTGTGGTGGTGAGACCTTTTTTTTCAGCTGATTTCTTTTTTCTTCTTTTTCGGGTTGCGTTGAATTGTTTCATCAGCGGTACTGTCGCCGCTACTCTGAACTCTCAAAATAGGAATGGAAGGTGGTGTAGTAAAAGCACTGTTTTCTAAATGCTCACTGGTCGACGAGTGTCTGGTAACGTCGTTCTAAACACGCTTGTTACCTATAAACTCTCGGGGCACAGTTGTTTGACGAAGAGCAACAGCGAACTGAAGATGACCAGGTGGAGAACTCCTTTTTCTATCTCTCATGGCGTCGTTCACCAAGTCGACAATGTTGGCTCCGGGCACAATCGTGCCATCTATCGTTACAGCCCCGTTGGCATCCCAAACTTTACCACCAGCTCGCAAACATCGCACGAGCTGTTTGGCTTTCGTTTTGTACTTTTTCGGGACGGTATAGATAATGTTTGCGTCAATGAGCTCATCGGTTTCCTCCTCCTCCTCCTCCTCCTCCTCCTTCTCCTCCTCCTCCTCCTCCTCCACCTCCTCCTCCTTCTCCTCCTCCTCCTCCTCCTCCTCCTCCTCCTCCTCCTCCTCCTGCTCATTATCGTCCACCGTATTAGATTCGCTGACACTGTCATTCTTTTGTTCTTTTTTTTATACTTATCTCCTCCTTCGGTTTCTTTAAAGTGAAGATATCGCTCTAAAACTTGACAATAGAGAGTCCAATTTTCACGCTCGTCTTTGTATGTTGGCGAGTTTAATATTTCATTCATTTCAGCATCGAGTCTACTCGTCACCGATCCCGGTATTTGCACAGACTTTATCTTATCTTTTCCGAGCGTGGTCTGCAAACGTTCGAGGCTCTCTTGCGGTGAGAGAATCATATTTCTCACGTGTTCCATCATTATTTATTCACGAGATTAGCAAGAAGCGTGCCAATCAGAGGTGCTAGCAGAGCAGGCAAAAAACCGCCACGTTGCACTATAATGTTTTTTCTTCGTTGTAAAGTGATATCCGGTGATGCTAGCTTTCGCAGAAATTTTGCGTGCTTACGCAGGCGACCCTTGTGACCTTTACTTAACGGAACGTTACCTATCAATACGTTTAAAGCGACAGCCCGTCAGTTGTCAGCGAGCAAGCAGAGCGCTAACACGGCAAGACATTCAGTTCCTGAGAAGTCTCGATCTAAGAGTCGTCGCTGGTGAAAATAACTTGTATTTTTTTCTGTTGCTTACAAAAAGATGGAAGAAATTCGAAACATTCAGTCACCTGTAACATTTGATGAGTCAGTGGCTCACTACGAACTTCATGCACATCAGCCCTACATCACGTCATCGTTTGAAAACAGCGATGAAATTCGCATCGCCATTCAACATCAGGATTTATGTCTTCTACCATCACGAAGTTCACTACATGTATGTGCTAAACTAGTTAAAACGGATGGTACGCTACTCGAATGTTCTATGTTAGTCAATAACGCCATCTGTCATATGTTTGAAGAAATGAGATACGAGATCAATGCTATTGAAATTGATAAATGTAAAAATGTAGGGTTAACTACTCTCATGAAAGGTTGGGTTTCTCTTAATCCTAGTAAAATATTAATCATTGAGAACGCTGGCTGGCTCGATGTAGAAGAATCGTAGAAACTCACTAACGATGATGGTTACTTCGACCTGTCTATACCTCTCGGCATGATTCTTGGATTTTCCGAAGATTATAAAAAAATTTTAGTAAATGTTAAACATGAACTCATTCTCACGAGATCAAGAAATGATATCAATGCCATCATACAGACAGCAGGACCAAATAATATTTATGAAGAATTTAAAATTGAGATAATGAAGATAGAGTGGTTGATGCCATACGTATTCCTGTCCGATAAGCGTAAGATTCCTCTCTTCAATTACATCGAAAAAAACAGACCTGTGGTTATGAGTTACCGCAGCTGGGAATTCTACGAATATCCACTTCTTCCATCTTCTCCGAAACACGTTTGGACTGTCAAAACATCCAATCAGTTGGAAAAACCACGCTTCATTATTCTTGCTTTTCAAACGAGTAGAAAATCTCAGAGGCAAGTAAACGCAAGTCAGTTCGACCATTGTCATTTGAGTAATGTTAAACTGTTTTTAAATTCGCAATGTTACCCGTATGGAAATTTAAATTTAAATATAGATCGTAAACAGTACGCCGTACTGTATATGTATGCAAATTTTCAGAGTGCTTATTATGAAAAAAATTCTGAATCCCTTTTGAATAAAGTAGATTTTATAAAATACTTACCTTTGATAGTGATCGATTGTTCCAAACAAAACGAGTTTTTGAAAAACGCTCCTGTGGACGTGCGTTTAGAATTTGAATCGAGAGATAATTTTTCAGCTGGAACATCCGCATATCGTCTCATTCTACACGACCGTATCGTTCAGTATAGTCCCGTCAATGGTGACGTGAAGAAGCTTGTGTAAAAGTGAAGTACATCGTCGATATGCAAGGCTTCAAACAGCCTGGTAATGATTTCGTTTTGAAAGAACTGGCAATAGTTCCGTTGGTTGATAACGACTAACCTCTAATACTTTTATTCAAGGAACCTTTTTCTTGGAAACGGCTCACCGATAAGTATAAGGGAGAAAATAGTTGGCTGAAGAAGTTCTATCATGGTATTTCTTGGAAATCAGGCGATCATCCCTACACCGATATCGGAAGTGTTCTTCGAGAATGCCTGCATGATGCTAGTCAGATACTCGTTACGGGCTCCATCAAGAAAAAATGGCTCGAACGTTTCAAATTCAACGTTCACGATGTGACGGAGATGGGTTTTCCACCGTTGGACAAGATCAAGCTTGTGACAGTTTATGCAAACCACGAGGGCGCCTACAAAACCAGCTGTGCATTAATTCATAACGTTAAACTTCTGAAAAAATTCTACGAAAATTGTGAAACGTCTATGGATTGGGAGTAAATGCTTCATTCGTGTCTCTGACGTCGTACAAGATGGGTCAAAGCTCAAGTTCAATCCCGTATACTCTTCTTCCTGATTCCAAAAAGGAAGATTCAAAATGGAAAAAATATTCTCAAAACAGCAAGTTAACATTGAATGTTCTACGGCTTATGACTTCCAAGCTGATTGGTTCAGCTTTACCAGTGAACCAATCAGCGGATGAGTCTACGAGTACTAAAGTCATAGCTCACAGCCCATAGTCATAAGGCATAATGGCATGCGATGTGGATTGGATGTGACAGGTAGGGCGCGTACGGGATGCGGGCCGCTCGAGCGCATGGATGTGGTGCCTAAGGTTGAATGCAAGCTCCTCGGAGACTGCATCTATAATCACACGACGGGCCCATGATTGCACATAACATATGACCGCGTGCGTACGGGCAAGTTATTTTCTAACAGTTCTTTAGAACATCATAAAGCATCTTCGTAGTTTGTCACAGGCACAATTTCCTTAATAAACGCTTGTGCTCAGTGTACTGTGATGGCGCTCATAGCAATTTTTATTATTTTTCAGCAGTCATAAAAAGTACTATTTCAAATAGTAAAAATCTCATATGCCGAGTGTGTCCCAGCGCTATTATAAAAAATAATAGATTTTTCTCCATGTCTGTAATAAATATTATATCGTTTTAAATTGACTGCTAAGTTTCCTCTTTCACTGTAAGTTATATAACAATAATTTGTACTTGTACTCTAGTATGTTGAACACTGACATTTCATAACTTTACACCTCTGCCAATGTGGAGAAAGGAGAAACGATTATCAACGAGTCTCGTGCTCGCGCTACTCGATGCCGACCTGCGATAGCAAAATCACACGAGGCCGGCGCCAAGCGTGCCCACGCGTACTCGATATTAGCAGCTATCAAGAACAGTCATGATAGCGACGGCAACGACGAGAGGAGACGACGTTTTGGCGATGATGTTCACGTTGACAGAACTCAGCTAAAATTTTACGCCAAGTCTCATATAACAAAATAAAGTAAAAAGTATCTTACAAAATTTGAGTCCCGACTAGTCTTGGTGAATTCACATAGGTCGATCCATTACACATTAATGAATTCACATATACTTACAAAAGCACTTTACATATAAAAAAGTATTTAAATGTGGGTGGCTTTACTAGTTTATTAATTTTAATCGATTTTTAAATAAATTGTTTGTACATTCATTATTATTCATTATAATTGAAGTTTTTTCTCCACCACTCACTGTTGTACTGTAAGGTATATTTAAAATTTTTTTAAATATTTATTAATTTTCTTATTTAGTAAATATTGTATACTTATAGGTAGTCTTTAGGCTGTAATTATAGGCACATCTTCTTTGAGATCCACAATTTATAGTTGCTCGTAGATAGATTTAAGATTTGGGTGGCCTTAGCGTAGGAAATATATTTGGACCTAATGAACTAAATAATATTGTAGATAACTTATACGCGAGGACCAAAATTAACCTTGATTGTCTGTAAATTGTAGCTAAAGATACTAAGCACCTATAAGCATACAAAATTTTCTAATTACTTACAAGGAAGGTACCCCAAGTGTAAGTCGCCGATTTGGACGATATTGCAATATGTTGTAGTACATTAAAAAATAAGAGACACGTATTTTTTTTTACGTGCTGATAGACACTTTAAGGGGGTGAAATCTACCCCTAAAGTTCACCCTCAAAAACAGTTTTTTTCAAATATTTCAAAAACGAATAAAGCTAGTTTAATGAAACCGACGCCAAAAGTTGTAGAATAAAAAAGCCTTCAAAACAGCATTACTTTCAATTTTAAGGGTAGCAACCCCTATTTTTCTTTTCAAGAAAACTAAACTTTTCTCATCAATTTTCAGCTATAAAATTACAATAAATTATATATCGCCTCAAAACAGGTTTCATTTAAAAGAAAATTAAAAAATAAAGTTGACCTGTGTCGTGGTTTTGGCCAAAATTATTTTTTAGGGGGTAACTACCCCTTATTTATATTTTGTTCATTATTTCAGAAATAAATAAAGACATCTTAATAAAACCAACGCTAAAAATTTTAAAATAAGAAAGGCTTCAAAACAGCATTATTTTCAATTTTAAGGGTAGCAACCCCTATTCTTTTTTCAAGACAACTAAGCTTTTTTTATCATTTTTCAGCTATAAAAATTATAATAAATTATATATCGCCTTAAAACTGATTCCATTTAAAAGAAAATTAAAAAATAAAGTTCACCTGTCGCGTGGTTTTAACCAAAATTATTTTTTAGTGGTAACTACCCCTTATTTTTATTTTGTTCATTATTTCAGAATTAAATAAAGATACCTTAATATAACTAACGCTAAAAATCTTAAAATTAAAAAGGCCATAAATCTGCATAACTTACAATTTAAAGGGTAGCAACCCCTATTTTTTTAAAGGAAATTAAGTTTTTTATCAATTTTCAGCTATAAAAATTACAATAAATATATCTCTTTAAAAACCATTCCATTGAAAAGATTGACCATAAAATTTTGACCAATAACACAGACAAACGCTATGTAATTTTAGCGCTTTCGGGCAATACGAAATACTAATTTATCATTAATTTTGCAAAATTAGTTTGGTTAAACTACTTGTTTAAACGGATTATTATAAAGCTTTTTCGAAAAACTAATTTTGACTTGAATTCCACAAGAAAAGTAACATGTTTATTTAAACTTTTATATGTTGTAGTGAACCAAAAAACGAAAAATATTTATATTTTTTATCTGTGAATAATACATTTTAAAGGCGTACAAATCATCCCCGGAAGTTCATTATGTTCTTACTTCCCTTTATTATATTTTATGTATTATTATAAATACTTCGTCAAAGGCAATCGTACGGTTTTGGTACGCGATAAATAAAACATTAAAAAAAATTAATGTGTGTGTGCGTGTGTGTACGTGAATGTAAGTGACTTTTATGCAGTAAATAAGAGTAATCGCTGATTGTGAATGAGAAAATAATATGTTATTTTTATGTCATTATGAGGCGGATATTTATAGATTGGTGATTTAACTCGTAGTTTCATATATTGCTGGCAAACATTGTATTTATAAATCGGTAGAGTTCCAGTCGTACAGTGTTGTTTTGTGAAAGTGGTTATTTCTACAATATTGTGGCTGAAATATTGCATCAATTCATTTTTTTTAATGTCAGCAGCACTACAAAACTACAGGTAAATGTCTATTTATATATCAGATCTAATGCATTAATTGTAAGAATTTCGTATCTGTCTATAGGCTTTAATAAAATTATAACAGCTTTTCAAAATTATATTTTGTGTTATTTTTAATGAATATATTAGAAAGTATGCAATTTCGTACATTGTTACATTTTTTGGAGATACATTTGACGTTATAGAGCACAAATAGTTTAAATTGATTTTTCTTTAATTTTAAAGATTTAAAAAATCCTGTTTTATAAGTGCATAAAGTATTTTTAATATTTTTACGAAAATTAAAAATTGTATCAAAATATACTTTATTGTGTATATATACTGTTTGTTTACTTTCTGTTATTAACAAAATTATAGACTCCTGATTCAATTTTTAGCCAAAATTGTACACGGTTCCTTTACTATTAGATGTTTTACAAATAATAAATTTTACATACAAATAACAATTTTAAATAACTAAATCTTAATTTTAATAAATCTAAATTAACAGGCGTTGTGCAATACATCTTATCGATTAGTGTTTACAAATTTAAAAAAAACTCGAGGTTACCTTCTTTTCATTTTAATCAAGCGCTTTAGTAAAGAAATATACAGATACGATATTCTTAATAGATTCTTAACAGGATGGCCCAAAGTATAAATATTTCTTTTATTTGTATGTGTCGCCTTTTTAAATGCAACATTATTATCTAGTGAAAATATGGTATTTTTTTAATATTTAAACAAATATTTCCCGGTAAAAAGACATTGGTGGCATGATGGCGTACATCAGTAAAAGCGTACGACGTAGAACGTACAAAGCTTCCTCATTGAGAAATAGCTATGTTCTCGCAACATAGTAATGTAACGTTTAGAGGGGTGACGCATACAAACTAAAAAAATGTTTTTATTTTCAGCATTCTATATATGTGTTTTGTAAAGATACTATTTCTGTATGCAATTATTCTTATAAATGTTTGATTATTTTAGCACTCAAAATTAAAATGAATCCTCTGAATGTTATTAATTTGCTGCTTGCCTATTTCCAAACACTTGATATTGAAGATAGCCCTTATAATATTAAAGAAATAGAAATAAAAGATCATTTCCAAATGATACTGTTAGATTTAATGGAATCGTCTAATAGCATAGATGTTATAATGGAAAAATCGTTGGATTTTCAAGAAGAATATAAAGAAACAGATGCACGTATTGTGGAAGATGTTGATTTACACACACTTCCTTACTATCCTGAATTACCTACGGATCAATGTACGGTACATGAAGAACCATTGAGTTTTGAATACAAAAAAAGGCTGTAGAATATTGGAGAAGTGGAAAAACAAAAAAGAATGTATCGCTTAAAACAGTTCAAAATAGATTCAGGAAAGTCAGTTCTGAAACACAGTTACATCGCTGTGCTCACCAAATCAATCAAGGTGGAGCTTACCGAGAAAAAATTGCAAGAATTTGCGATTTCACACTAGAAAATTTTAAAGCTGCTACTGAAGCTGGATTAATAATTCATGACAACGATTTAAGAAGATTGGCTCTACAAGCACGAAAATTAATCGGAAATGAGGACGTAAGATTTACAGCTTCAAAACATTGGCTTTCAAAATTTAAAAACGCCTATAGAATTGTTTCTCGAAAAATTAATAAATTTATCACAAAAAAAAGTATAGAAAATAGAAATGATTTGTATAAAAAAGAAGTAGAATTCGTAACAGACAATACATATAATTCAGACCAGTCTGGTTTTCAGTTGAAAATGCATTCTGGTCGATCTCTTGCTTTTGAAGGAGAAAAGAAATTACAGTGCCTTGTACAGTCGGTCACATCAACAACTCATAGCTATACTGTACAGCCGACAATTTCAGCCACAAGAAAGTTACTATCACCATTATTTTTAGTATTAAAGGAACGAAGCGGAGAATTTGGACCAATTGTCTCACAAAATTTGTTTGTGCCTACAAACGTATATGTTACATCCTCGACATCTGGAAAGCTTAATTCAGGTAAAATCACGTTCTATTAATTTCTAAAAATAAAACGTTAATTATTTCGGAAGGCACATTTAAATAAAATCAAAATTTGTAGAACTCTTTAAGGCGTGGATAAAAGATGTATATTTTCCTCAAGTTGGACCTAGAAGCATGCTCCTAATTGATTCGTGGAGTGGTCATTGTCCAACGATTGTACAGGAAGTTACGCCACACGATAAAATACTACATCTCAAAATGATACCTACAGGAACGACTGGAAACATACAGCCGTTAGATGTATATGGATTCCGCACATGGAAGAACTATGTTAAACATTTTTCAGACTATGTTTTGCTCATAGACGAAGACTTAAATTTACATTTGAGAAATAATATAATTAAATTACAGTCTTTGGTTCATTACCAATTTTCATCTCCACGATATGAAAATCTATTTAAATATTCGTGGTATAAAAGTGGCTATCTTGTGAATCGACCAGGAGATTTCGATGACCCCGTAAGTTTCAGTTTCGGAGATTCCTGTGCAACGCATTGTGAGATCAATGTTTGTAATAATGTTGCAATTGTTAGACGTTCGTGGTGTAAAAAATCTTTATGCTTAAAACACTTTTTTGAAGAATATCATTATTGTACAACTTACAATCCATAATGCCTCGAGCTATTCGACAAACAATTACTTTTTTGAGAATCCTTTAAATTTTTTGTAGTAATAGTAACAATAAAACTTGTGTTGTTAAAACAAAAACCATATTTACATTCGTTATCATTTCATTTTGTATTTTTCTGCAACACGTAACTTTAATTTTTATTATTTTTTTGAAAAAAAAATTAATCTTACTAAATTTTGAAATAGGGGTTGCTACCCTTAAAATTGAAAATAATGCTGTTTTGAAGCCTTTCTTATTTAAAATTTTTAGCGTTGGTTTTATTAAGGTATCTTTATTTATTCCTGAAATAATGAACAAAAAATAAATAAGAGGTTACCCCTAGACAATAATATTGGCCAAAACCACGAGACAGGTCAACTTTATTTTTTAATTTTCTTTTAAATGGAATCAGTTTTGAGGCGATATATAATTTATTTTAATTTTTATAGCTGAAAATTGATGAAAAAAGCTTAGTTTTCTTGAAAAAAAAAATAAGGGTTGCTACCCTTAAAATTGAAAGTAATGCTGTTTTGAAGCCTTTCCTATTTTAAAATTTTTAGCGTTGGCTTTATTAAGGTATCTTTATTTATTTCTGAAATAATGAACAAAATATAAATACGGGGTAGTTACCCCCTAAATAATAATTTTGGCCAAAACCACGAGACAGGTCAACTTTATTTTTTAATTTTCTTTTAAATGGAATCAGTTTTTAGGCGATATATAATTTATTGTAATTTTTATAGCTGAAAATTGATGAAAAAAGCTTAGTGTTCTTGGAAAAAAAAATAGGGGTTGCTACCCTTAAAATTGAAAGTAATGCTATTTTGAAGGCTTTTTTATTCTACAACTTTTGGCGTCGGTTTCATTAAGCTATCTTTATTCGTTTTTTAAATATTTGAAGAAAACTGTTTTTGATGGTGAACTTTAGGGGTAGATTTCACCCCCTTAAAGTGTCTATCAGCACGTAAAAAAAATACGTGTCTCTTATTTTTTAATGTACTACAACATATTGCAATATCGTCCCAATCGGCGACTTACACTTGGGGTACCTTCCTTGTTAGAATATTTTGTATACTCATCGGTTGTACCTATAGTTACAACTTTTATTACTCGTAAGTCACTTAAGGGCTTGGCTGACTTTATCGCAGGAAATATTGGGACCGCATGGACAAAATGACTTGATTCATTTTTGACTATAATAGTGGTGGCATGTACATATTATTTTTTCAAATAAAATTTATATTTAACATGATATTTTTACCAAATCATACATTTTCTTTACTTTAAAGCAATGTTTTCAAAAACATACTTAACCATTACGGTCACAAAGTATAATATCAAATATGATGCCATTTGGTCCACTGAGTTCAAATATGTCCAGCGGTAAAGTCATCCAGCCTATATAAATCTAGATTTTTTATAATAAATTATGATATTAAATTATTTATATTATGACCAGTTCTATTTATAAATTAATAACGTGAAAGAGTTAAAAATATGATAACTCATATTAAAGAGTATTGACATGTGCGTAGCTTGGGCTTAATGATATATTTATACTTTGCAAGTATTTTATATATAACACTATACAAGTTATTGTTAAATTTATAATGAAAGAAGAAACCCATGCATTATTGCTAAATGCTACTTGAGCATTCAAATATAGCTTACAGCTTGTTTGCTAAATGCAGCAGTAAATTTAGAACAATTATATTATATTTATAACATAACCTTTCACAAACTGTAAGCTATATTTTAATGATTAAATAAAATTTAGCAATACTGTATGAGACAGGACAGAAGCAAAAATACACAAAAGTGTAAGGGCTTACCCAGATATAAATCTGGGGAACATAACCTCAACGATGACAGCATAAGTACGGACAGTAGCAGGTCTCTCTTAACGTAGAAGCCACAATGACCACTTACTCACGTTCGAACTTTCGTCGTCGTTAGTCGTAATTCGTAATACATGAAGTGCGGAAGCGCCGGTTATGCAACACGTTGTTCCTTGTTCGATGACTTATACCACGCACACGTACAGTGTTGGGCAAACGATTGTGCAAAAGTGCCACAAGATATCGAACGACGGAAGCGCGCCGTGGAAAACAGCGAAGAAACCACGAAACTCGCTGCCACAGCACCCGCCGCGCAAGTTGAGTTGCAGGTTAAGTTCGATTACTCCAATTTAAAGAAATTGCAGTGAACGAGTAAAGTGATGTTGATATTATGAACAATATGCAGAAACACGTCTTGAAACGATGGAGAAAATATCAGCTACGTAACCTGTGCTATTATTTAAATTATTTTGTGTATTTGGATAATCATTCAAATACTCAAAATATTCTTCGATAAATCTGAATTATTTTTCGAATAGATAGTTTGTGAATTTTTGCTTCCTCCTAGAGGAAGCTTTGTGATAGTAAATTTTTGGGTTGTTGTAAAAACATGTTATAATTGTGTTTCGAGGTGTTAGGAATCAAAATACATGGTTTTTGAAATGTCTGTATGGATTTATGTGTGTGTGTGTGTGTGTGTGTGTGTGTGTGTGCGTGTGTTTTTTTTTTTTTTTTTTTGAAGAGGAGGTTAGGAAAAATGCATTTACGCATACGAGATGTTATGTAGGACTCGACCATTTCTGGCAATACCTACTAAAACCCCCTGCTGTTGTTCTATAGCAGGGCCTCCCCCCGACTGTAATTCCCACCGCGGAAACCGCCGTTAGGCATTACTTCGCGGAGGGCAGTCGCAGCCTCTACGGCCCTCTACCCCGCCTGGTCCTCTGTGAGACGGTTTTCTCTTCTTTCTTCTTCTCGCCTTATGGAGTTCAATCTGTCCACCACCTCGGTGACGAGACCAATCACAGCATCCCATCCTCTCTGTGAAGAGAGTAAGCATCTCCCGATGCCCTCGGGAGTTAGGGGGCCTTCCCATAAGGCCTGAAACCTTTCTCTCTCTTCCCGAAACCTTGGGTATACGAACAAAGCGTGTCCAACGTCCTTATCACTTTCAGGACATGTTGGGCACTCCGCGCTTTCGTACACTCCAATTCTCTTCAGGTAGCTGCGAAAGCAGCCATGCCCAGTTAGTACCTGGGTGAGATGAAAGGTCACGAGTCCGTGTCTCCTCTCCGTCCACTCCACGACACATGGAATAATACGATGGGTCCACCGACCTTTATCTGCTATATCCCATCGGCGCTGCCACTCTTCCACAGTCTTCCTGGACCATCGGTTTTGACGTGGTCCCTGATCAAGTTCGCCCTCCTCTCTTATCACTCCTCCACGATACACCTCAGCTCTCTCACATGCCATTAGGTCCAAGGGTGGCAGTCCGGTGACTACCGAGAGAGCGATGTCTGACACGGTACGGTAGGTGCAGGCCACTCTCAGCACGATTGTACTGCAGGCCCTTCGGCAAGCTGCACCATAGCTTGGGTTACTACGTATATCATTAGCCCAGATGGGGGCTCCGTATAGAATCACGGAATAAACCACCGATGAAAGAAGCAACCGTCGTGGCTGCTTTGGCCCTCCTATGTTTGGCATGATGCTTGCGAGTGCTCGAGCCACTTTTGATGCCTTTAATCCTGCGTTCCTAAGGTGGTTTTTGAACGACATCCGCGCATCTATTGTAACTCCTAGGTACTTCATGGTGTCCCCTGTCTTGATCTTCTCGACGTTGACCGTGAAAGTGGCGTAGACTCTCTTTTTTGTTCTGGCAATGAGCACTGCCTCGGTCTTTTCGGCAGCAAGACTGAGTCCATGGTCGCTCAGCCAATCTCCTACTACCTCGATTGCCGTATCTCCGAGGTATTGCACATCTTCGATGGTTTTCCCAACGATAATGAGAGCAATATCATCTGCGTAAGCTACTATCGACACCCCATGTGGGAGCAGTTGCCTAAGCAATCCGTCGTACATGATGTTCCAGATTGGGGATCCTAGTACAGAGCCCTGTGGCACGCCTCGTGTGATCTTATAAGAATGCATACCGTCGTCGGTATCATAGAGAAGCGTGCGGTCATTCGTGCGGTTCCTCGCAGAAGTCCTGCCAACACTTTCTTTTGGCTGTCTTGATAGCAATTTTCAGCTCTTTCCTCTTTTGCTCATATCTAGTTGTTAATTGATCATACAGCGGTCCACGGACTGCTCTTTGGTGCAGCCTCCTAGCACGAAGACACTCTTTACGTATTACCGCAATCTCCTTGTTCCACCAGTAGACTGGTAAGCGTCCCCGGTGGTTCGTCCTTGTGGACATCGAGGCATCGCATGCCGCTGTGATGGTCTCCGAGAGGCTTTGAGCCCTAACCTCAGCTGTTCCTTTGACAGATACTCCTTCCAAAAAGCAGAGAAAAGCTTCCCTGTCGAAAGTAGCTGGTGCCCATTTCTCTCTCTTCGGCATCCGGGTCATATTCGCTCTTTTACCTGTCGGGTGGAGCTGGTATGTGGGAGCTCGGTGATCGCTGCCAGTGTACCGATCACTGACTTGCCAGTATGAGCCTTCCCGACTTAATCTGGGGTCGACAAAGGTCAGATCTACTATGGAAGACTTTCGTCCTTTAGTGTAGGTCGGCTTTGTCCCTATGTTAGCAATCTCTAGCTCTAGTATCGCGAAGATCTCAAGCAGTGCGTGGCCGCGGTTGTTCGTTTTCTTGCTTCCCCACTCAATTGCCCAAGCGTTAAAATCCCCCCCGATTACGACTGGCAGCGTGGAGGTTCTAACACTAGTGACGATAGCATCTAGGGATCTTTCGAACTCTTCTATTGAGTCGCTGGGTGGTAGGTAGCAGCTGTATAATCTTATACCGGATACTTCAACCCAGGTGAATTTGGGCTGAAGGACGTCCATTTTTTTGGATATGTGGAGTTCTCCGCATACTCAGATGGCCGCCGTGCTGGCACGATCCCTTACCCAGTTTGGTTCATTTTTGTCCCTGTACTGCTCACTGATGATTACTATGTCCGCCTTCTCCTCTCGGATCAATTGGGGCAGCAAGTCATGGGCTACTGCACAGTGGTTCATGTTGATTTGAAGCACTTTAGCCATCGTTGTTTGTTGTTACGACCTCCATCGTTACCTGCTCGTTGTTGGTCAGGCAGTTCACTCCCTTGTGACCCTCGGTTTTACACTTGAAGCACAGGGACGACCGGTCAATTACACTCTTACAATTCCGTGCCAGGTGTCCGATTTCATGGCACTTGAAGCAACGCGTCACTGTTTCACGTAACCGGACCCGTCAATTGACCCATTCTATTCTGAGTTTTCTAGTTTCCAGCAGCTTTTCTGTCATTGCTACAGGTAGCATAACGCTGGCTGCTTGAGTGCCACTGTAAGACGCCCGGAGTCTAACATCCCCAGCGGTCATCACTTCGGGGCCGATAATTGAAGTGATCGCCTGTGTTACCCCTTCTGCTGTTGTTGTCTCGTCCAAATCTTTGATTTCGATTGTCTCCTTATGGGACAACGTTTGTACTATCGCTGACCCTGCAAGGGTAGACGAGACCAATGTCTGCAGTTCATGCGACACGATGTTTGGTTTGTCTAGCTCCAAAAGCAACTCTCCTGCCTTGGTGCGCCTGATGCGCGTGACCCTTTCTTGCAGTGCCTTCAACTCAGGTGCCCCTTCGAGAGTTCCTAGGATGTCGGCGTAGGTGGTCTCACCGCACCTTCTTATTTTGAAGGCATCAGATCGAGCTGGCCTCCGCCTAACCGTGGTATGTGCCTGCACTACTTTCTCCTTGCCGTCAGTCTTGAGTATCTCATATCTTCTGCGTGTTCCTTTACTTACGACGGTTGCCTAGTTGGTCTGTCCTATCTGAGCTTCCGATTTTTTTGCAGGTATCTGTGAGGAAGCACGTATCTTCGCCTTCTTTTCGTTTGGCTCTGGTGGCGGTGAGGGGCGGTTACGTTCGGTGTGTACTACCGACGCCTTCCCTTTCCGAAAGAGCGGTGATGTTTGGCTTGTTCCATCCTTGGTAGGTCTGGTAGCTTGTCCAGACTCATGACTTTTTCGACTTTTGACGAATTCTTTTAAGGCTCTTTGAGTAGTCTTCGCCATTGACTTGAGCTCATTGTGAATGTTCTTTTTATCTAGAATAAAGTCCACCAGAGCCTCTATCTTTGTTTTTAGGGTTCGGAAGGCAGCTGCATCTGCGCTATCCTGGCTTACTTCGTCTTCTTCTTCCATCTTATTCCTGGTATAGTGTATGTGGCTCCCCCCAAAATCCGTGGAGCCTGCACCGACCACCGGGGCTTTCACCCGATCAGAATCGGTGGTGGGATTAACCCCTCCATTGAGGGCACCCACTTGGGGTAATGCGTATCTCTCATTCACTACGTCCATGGTTGGTTTGTTATTTGGGGTGCCTTCCCCTAGCCAGTTTTGGTCCACCCCGGGTATTTTATTTCCCCTGTGCCCTTCATATCTGACGAGCTTTCCCCTATCCGCCACCTGGAGAGGTGCCTGATGCGAGACTAGCAACTCGACACGGGTGTGTGTGTGTGTGTGTGTGTGTGTGTGTGTGTGTGTGTGTGTGTGTTGTGTATACGCCTGGATCTCAGCTTCTACTCGGTCGATTTTGACCGGACAGGTCTCGTTTTTTTTGTTTTTTTTGCGTGATGGCGGGTCAAAAATCCGTTTTTTGATTGGGGCATTGCGTTTTTGTTTTTTTCAAATTTTCGATTTTCTCAAAACTGTTTTTTGATTTTTTTTAATGATAGGATCGAGTTATTCGAATCTGATGGGTAGCGTTCGAAAGGGAATTAAAATACCTATATTTTCTAAAAAAAACAAAAAGTTTCTAGCTATCACGGTTCTTTTGTTATTAACAAAAACGTATTTTTTTTTTTTAGAAGCGTATAACTCCTAAACTTAACCGTCAATTTTTTTGAGAAAAATCATGATAATACAGAATATAAATAGCTATAATCTGTTAAAATTTGAATACATTCTTTAGGCTAGATTTTGAGTAAAAAATTGAAAAATGTAAAAAATCAGTTTTGTATGTCCAACGATTACAAGAGTAAAATTGACTTAATGGCTTCAAAATTCCTTTTAGAGGTAGATTTTTTATAGTTCTCGGTCGAGTTCTTTGGGCAAATTGATTGGTCCATAAATTTCAGAGATATTTGAGGTTAAAAATTTTTTTACATTTTTTTAAAATCGTAATTTCTCGAGAACGGCTCTATGTATCTGAATGGGGTGGGTGGCATTCGAAAGAGAATTAAAATACCTATATTTTCTAAAAAAATTAATTTTCTATCTATCACGGTTCTTTAGTTATCATCAAAAAAAGAAACGTGTTTTTTTTTAAAAACTCATAACTCCAATGATGTTATCACCAGTACATTATAAAAGTATATAGTATTGGCGTCGAAATGTAATTGGCGTCTAAGTGTAAATGGAAAAACAAAAAAAAAGAAAATTAAATATTATATTATACAAATGGGGATAACATTAAATTCAAGGTTTTATTTATTTTTTTTCTATTGATTTTATGCGTTTCTGAACCTAAAAAGCAAGGCTAAATTCATTTTCGCTATTTTACATAATTTTAGAACAGGGGAGAGAATGAATTTCTTTACACGATAGGTAAAAAAAGTTTCTTTTTAGAACATATTTTTATGTAGGAAAACGCCGAAAATCATTCATGTGTCATAAAAATTAATTTAATCCCTAAATTAAAAAAGATTTATATTTTATTTTTAAAAAACGCGAAGTGATATCTACCGCTAGGTGGTGTGGAATGAGAAAACGTCATTGAGTAGGCATCCGATATTTTTTTTTTTAATTTTTAAAAAACCAACCAACAAAATGAATTAAAATGTTTAAAAATTATATCTATTATAATCTATTGTAATTATGAATTATGCATTATGAATGCATTATATTCTGCATTATTATAATTTATTTGTGAGTTATGAACTTTTTTAAAAAAACACGTTTTTGTTAATAACAAAAGAACAATGGTAGCTATAAATTTTTTTTTCTTAAAAAATATGAATTATGAAATATAAAAAAAACACGTTTTTGTTAATAACAAAACAACCGCGATAACTATTTGTATTATTATAAAATATAGATATTTTACTTCTATTTCAAATGATAACTTTATTTATCAGCTCAAAATTTATATAAATTTGATATAAATAAATAATAAATAAATAAATAAATTTAAAAATTAACAATTTTTAATATTCATAAATGAATTTAATTATAATTATGCAATAAATTTTTTTAAAAATTATAAATTTTGTTATTAAAAATTAATTAAAGGAATCAAAAAATTACGGTTGAGGAAGCTATGGGCCAATGAATTGGCAGCGGTTTTTTATTTCAGAGAAGACGGTACATTCAGAATGCGAATATGCATTGACAAAAGACGTATAAATTGAAGATTACTCATTCGGACAATCAGACATCAGACATTAAGAGGACAATAAGAATGTGCATTAAGTTTACAGTTCTCAACCTTCAGATTATTAAATAATTATAAAATAGTTTTGCGGCTAGTGAAGAAGAAAATATTAGAAGCAAGAAGAACTAGACCTAGTAAAAAAAAAGCAATCGCCAAGTGCAGTTGCGATCTCAGCTGCATTTTTATTTGAGGAGACGGTACATTCAGAATGCACATTGGACGAAGAACTATACTGAAGATTATTCATGAAGACAACCAGACATAAAGAGGACAATACGGATGTGCATTAAGTTTTCAGTTCTGAACCATCAGATTATTAAATAATTATTGAATAGTTTTGTGGCTAGTGCAGATAAAAATATGAGAAACAAGAAGAACAACATGTAAAAAAGAACAGTTACATAGTGCAGTTGCGATGACTATTGCACTTTTTGTTTTAGAAGACGGTATGTTAAGAATGCAAATTGACTAAAGAAGTATAAACCGAAAACTATTCATTCAGACAATCAGACATGAAGAGGACAATAAGGATGTGCATTAAGTTTACGGCTTTTCACCATCAGATTATTAAATGATTATAAAATAGTTTTATGGCTAGTGCAGAAGAAAATATTAGAAACAAGAAAAACGTCGTGTAAAAACAAAAACCCCAAGCGCCATTGCACTGTCTATTAATTACAGTGAAAAGTAATTTCATACTCTGTGCTGTGTTACAGTAGACTCGTTTACAACTTCTGGCTGGGATCAAGCTTTAATATGTAAGAACTTTTCTTTTAAAATTTTCTTTAAAATAGGTGAACGTAAATCACATGTATAATATGTACTGTGTGCACTTCATATTATGGTTTGGTACAAATACCAATATTGTTATATATAGTGACTGATTAGAGTTTTATAATATGTTAATATTTCATGTATTATGATATAAAGTAACTTTTTAGGAAACTTAATTTTAAATTACAAAAACAGCATTGAAAATGTGTAGCAAATATAATACAATGTTGTGCAAATAGATGATGGATCTCTCGCCAAGTATTTCTAAAGTGAGTTTAAAAAATACATTGAATAAAATCTATCGATCATAATTATACAAACAATAAGAGATGAACTCTAAAATAAAATACCAAAAGGAGAAATCACTTAAATAAAAAAATATGCTTATTTGGTTACTTTTTATTTATTCAAGTCGCAACTGGCCACATAGTTGATTTAAACTTATTGCTGATAAAAGACATTCGTTTGCAACTACTGGCTTGAGTTACAAGAGTATTCTACATTTTGTCGAAGAAGTAAGACTATAAATCAGCTTAATTGAGATTGAAATTATAAATTTTATTATCACTAGCACTAATACCAATACCAAAGTGAGATCATCAATATATGTATGGTTGTGAGTCTCGAATTGCAGTTTGGCATAAATACCATTATTGTTTTAGCGACTAAGTTATGGTGATTGATAAATTAAAAGTATTTGCAACAAACAAAATAAAATATCTCATTTATGTTGAATTACAAAACAAGCGTAAGAGTACATGTAGTAAATATAATACCATAATGTCTAAACCGATAATGAATTTCTTGCATTGTATTTCTGAAGTACGTTTAAAACATAGAATTTCATAAAATGTAATAAATGTTGTATGTCATTTCATAAATGTTGTTCTAATTTTCTCTCACACCTTTTTCTAACCATATATTTAAAAATAATGACAGACTAAAAACATAAAATACCAGAAAAAGTTAATTTAATTGTCATTAAAAATATTAGATCCGTGAAACTTGTTGAAGTGTATTTACTCTTTGAATTAAGAAATATACTTATATTCAATCAATTTGTATTTATTCGAGTCCAACTTGCTTAGTTAGTTGTTCAAACAATATTTCCACGAAATATTCTACAATTAATAGAAATTATCTCGATAATAATTTGTAATTAATTATGTGTAGAATTAGCAATAAAAATTTTGTATTTTTATATCGTCCAAAATCATACATTTTATAACATTTTTTCAGTTCATAATTCTTCCTAATTACATAGTGTTTAATCTTTTGAAAACAAAATCTTTCGTCTATGGGTCAAAGTTAACATCTTTTTACATCATTTTTTTACCAGCATAAAAACTGAAAAAAATTATTTATATGTAAATTCTACGCAGGATAGTAATGGGAGCAGGTGACAGGCTACAGGTAAAGTTATCCATCAAATAATTTCTAAATCTAAGTAAGGTAAATGTACCACCTAGAAACACTTCGTCAAATATAGACCCTCGGTAGGAATACTTATATTATTTCAATATAAAAAAAAATGCTTTACACTTTTAACATAGAAGAAAAATGTTATTAGTTTTAATCGGTATTTATATATTCATAACTAAAATTTCAAAGATTTCTCTTTAACATAACTAGAAGAAATAATTTATTTTATTGAGAGTGTTCATAGAAAATTAAAAACACGCTTCTACTTAGTCAGGAAAAGCAAGTTATACGCACAAGAGGGAAGGCACCCAGGCAGGCTGACAATAAATTTAATATTCAAAAAATTCCTAAATCTAAGTAGGCATGAGAGGCGAGTTTGCGCATAAAATGGAGGTGCGCCCGCAGGCTGATACCAATTATCGAATAATATTAATACTGAATCGAATAATTTTTAAACCACAATAGCTGGCGGGGAAGCAAATCCAACGCACGATAGTTATGGTGTGCAAACAGGCTACCTAAATGAAGTTAGTAATCGAATTATTTCTAAATCAAAATAGGAACTGCATAATTAATTTATTATTAATAAAATTATGAATTAAATAATTCTCAAACCAAAATAAGCGGGGGAAGGTAGTTCCGTGCTTGAAAGTGAAGCCACGCTGACAATTAGCTACCTATAAAATTCATAAGCAAGTAATTTTGAAACGTAAGTTATAAATAGGGGAAGCGAGTTTGATGCAGAAAGTGGAGCAGCATAGACGGGCTACTAATAGAAAAAATCATAATTAGATAATTCCTATACTGAAAAAGGCGGGAGAGGAATATTTACATATTAAACTGAAAACGCGCAGACAGGCAACCTATCCAATCAAGAAGCAAGTAGTGATTTTTAAACATAAGTAGGCAGGAAAACCGAGTTCGACGCCGTAAACTGGTACCGCGTAGACGGGCTATTATTAATAATATTAATAATTTAATAATACTTAAAGCAAAACAGGCGGCGGATGCCAGTTCCGTACCTGAAACTGGAGGCACGCAGTTTGACGCAGAAAATTGGAGGCGCGCAGTCGGGTGAATAATAAGATTATCAGTCAAATATAACTAGTTCTTAGCCAAAAAGGGCGGGGCACCGAGATTTACACACAAAAGGACGCAATGACGAACTACCTATAAAATTCATGAGTAAATAATATTTAAACGTAAGTCGGTAGTGGTAACGAGTTTGACGCAGAAAGTGGAGCATCCCATCGGGATATTAATGCTAAAATTAATAATTAAATAATTACTAAACCAAAATAGGCTGGGAAAGGAATTTCCACATTGTAAACTGGAAACACGTAGATGGATAACCCATGTAATTGAGAGCCAAGTAGTTTTAAATCTAGGTAGGCAGTGGCAGCCAGTTCGACGTAGTACAGTAGAGCAGTGCAAATGAGCTATGAATAATGAAATTAATAATTAAATAAATTTTAAATCAAAGAAGGCAGGGATGCCAGTTCCGTGCTTAAACGTAAAAGCAGGCGGATCGACTACCTATAAAATGAATAAGCAAATAATTATTAAACATATATACGTAGAGGAATCGAGTTTGACGCAGAAATTGGAGCAGCGCAGACGGGCTAATAAAAAATGAATAATGCAATAATTCCTAAACTCAAATAGGAGGGGGTAGCGATTTCCGTGCTTGTAAGCGAAGGCACGCAGACAGGCTACCTATAACATTAATGCGCGAAATAATTTTTAAACGTATATATAGGCAGAGGAAGCAAGTTTGACGCAGAAAGTGCAGCAGCGCAACCGGGCTAGTAAAAAAATTAATAATTAAATAATTACTAAACCAAAATAGGCTGGAGAAGGAATTCTCACATTGTAAACTGAAAATGCGTAGATGGGCAACCTATGCAATTGAGGAGGAATATAGTTATAAATCTAAGTAGGCAGTGGCAGCCAATTCAACGCAATGAAGTGGAGCAGTGTAGACGAGCCACGGATAATAAAATTGATAATTTGAGAATTCTTAAACCTAACCAGGCGGGGAATGCGAGTTCCGTGCTTGAAAGTGAAGACACGCAGACAGGCTGCCTATGAAATTAATGCACGAAATAATTTTCAAATTTACGTAGGTAGAGGAAACGAGTTTTACGCAGAAAGTTGAACAGCGCAGACGGGCTAATAAAAAATTGATAATTAAAGAATTACTAAATCAAAATAGGCTGGAGAAGGAATTTCTACATTGTAAACCCAAAACACGTAGATGGGCAACCTATGCAATTGAGAAACAAGATAGTTTAAAGTGTGAGTTTACAGTAGCAGCCACTTCGACGGAGTGAATTGACGGCACGCAGACAGGCTACCTACAAAATGAATGCAGGAAGCAATTTCTAAACGTATGTAGGATGGGGAGCGATCGAGTTTGATGCGAAAAGTGAAGCAGTGCAGACGGACTAATAAAAAAATTAATAAATATATAATTCCTAAACCAAAAAAGGCGAAGAATGGAAGTTCCATACATTTTTAAATGCAAATGCGGCGTCGTGTAACCTATCCAATTGAGAGGCAAGTAGTTTTAAATCAAAGTAGGCAGTGGCAGCCAATTTAAGGCAATGAAGTGGACGAGCAGCGTAGACGAGCTTTGAATAATAAAATTAATAATTTGAGAATTTTTAAAACAAACCATGCGGAGAATACGAGTTCCGAGCTTGAAAGTGAAGGCACGCAGACAGGCTGCTTATTAAATTAATGCGCTAAATAATTTTTAAATGTAGGTAGGTAGAGGAAACGAGTTTTTAGCAAAAAGTGGAGCAGCGTAGACGGACTAGTTAAAAATTGATGATTAAATAATTACCAAAACAAAATAGGCTAGGGAAGGAATTTCTTCTTTGTTGCAATCTCACGGTACAACAAAGGACAACTGAGAACACAGATAGGCGTGACAGCGGGCTTAGGTAGGCAGTGCTACAAAATTCTATACGATACCTGTGACCTAAGTATCACTCTGGCACAGCGTAAACTTACGCACTGTAACAAAGTACTACCTAGGTCACATGTATCGTAATGTACTATTTTATTAGCCCGTCTGCGCTGCTCCACTTTCTGCGTAAAACTCATTTCCTCTACCTACGTACATTTAAAAATTATTTCGCACATTAATTTAATAGGCAGCCTGTCTGCGTGCCTTCACTTTCAAGCACGGAACTCGCATCCCCCGCCTGGTTTGGTTTAAAAATTCTCAAATTATTAATTTTATTACTCATAGCTCGTTTAAGACGCTGCGAAATTGCATTGAATTGGCTGCCACTGCCTACTTAGATTTATAACTATCTTCCTCCTCAATTGCATATGTTGCCCATCTACGCATTTTCAGTTTACAATGTGAGAATTCCTTCTTCAGCCTATTTTGGTTTAGTAATTATTTAATTATTAATTTTTTTACTAGCCCGGTTGCGCTGCTGTACTTTCTGCGTCAAACTTGCTTCCTCTACCTATATATACGTTTAAAAATTTTTTCGCGCATTAATGTTATAGGTAGCCTGTCTGCGTGCCTTCGCTTACAAGCACGGAAATCGCTTCTCCCTCCTATTTGAGTTTAGGAATTATTGAATTATTCATTTTTTATTAACCCGTCTGCGCTGCTCCAATTTCTGCGTCAAACTCGATTCCTCTACGTACATATGTTTAATAATTATTTGCTTATTCATTTTATAGGTAGCCGATCTGCGTTCTTTTACGTTTAAGCACGGAACTGGCATCCTTGCCTTCTTTGATTTAAAATTTATTTAATTATTAATTTCATTATTTATAGCTCATTTGCACTGCTCCACTGTACTACGTCGAACTGGCTGCCACTGCCTACCTAGATTTAAAACTACTTGCCTCTCAATTACATGGGTTGTCCGTCTACGTGTTTCCAGTTTACAATGTGGAAATTCCTTTCCCAGCCCATTTTGGTTTAGTAATTATTTAATTCTTAATTTTAGCATTAATATCCCGATGGGATTCTCCACTTTCGTTTCCTTCAATTGATAAAATAATATTGTCCGCTTCGGCTGAAAATAATGCAGACGGGGGGGATTTGGGAAATAAAAATTGAGAACGATTAAGTAGCGGTTAGGGTCTGGAAAGGATTGTCAACCCAGTGGCACAAATGGTAGCATAGCTGCCCGGTCAGCAGAAGGTTGTCGGTTCGGCTCCGGCCTGGGCCGTTATCTTTTCGTTCTCATTTTTTATCTTATACGTTTACCTTCCCTTTCCATATTCTTTAAAAATTCTTGACTGCACTTTAATTATTATAATATTTTACATAATTCTTTGACTGCTATTTATTGTGTCAAATAGCTTCTAAAAATTTAGATATGTATTTAAACACATATATAGAAAAAAGTGATTGAGAAGTTAGTTACCTTCCTTATCTATTATCTTTCGCCCTGAATAGCCGTTAGATTCACTTATTAAATTAACATAAATCGTCGGGCGTTTCCTTCAATTGATAAAATATTATTGTCTACTTCGGCTGAAAATAATGCAGACGGGGGGGGGGGATTTGGGAAATAAAAATTGAGAACGATTAAGTAGCGGTTAGGGTCTGGAAAGGATTGTCAGCCCAGTGGCGCAAATGGTAGCGTAACTACCCGGTAAGCAGAAGGTTGTCGGTTCAACCCCGGCCTGCGCCACTATTTTTTCGTTCTCATTTTTTATCTTATACGTTTACCTTCCCTTTCCATATTCTTTAAAAATTCTTAACTGCACTTTAATTATTATAATATTGTGCATAATTCTTTGACTGCTATTTATTGGGTCAAATAGCTTCTAAAAATTTAGATATGTATTTAAACACATATATAGAAAAAAGTGATTGATAAGTTAGTTACCTTCCTTATCTATTATCTTTCGCCCTGAATAGCCGTTAGATTCACTTATTAAATTAACGTAAATCGTCGGGCGTTTCCTTCAATTGATAAAATAATATTGTCTGCTTCGGCTGAAAATAATGCAGACGGGGGTATTTGGGAAATAAAAATTGAGAACGATTAAGTAGCGGTTAGGGTCTGGAAAGGATTGTCAGCCCAGTGGCGCAAATGGTAGTGTAGCTGCCCGGTAAGCAGAAGGTTTTCGGTTCGACCCCGGCCTGGGCCGTTATTTTTTCGTTCTCATTTTTTTATCTTATACGTTTACCTTCCCTTTCCATATTCTTTAAAAATTCTTGACTGCACTTTAATTATTATAATATTGTGCATAATTCTTTGACTGCTTTTTATTGTGTCAAATAGCTTCTAAAAATTTAGATATGCATTTAAACACATATATAGAAAAAAGTGATTGATAAGTTAGTTACCTTCCTTATCTATTATCTTTCGCCCTTTCCTTCAATTGATAAAATATTAAATTTATTGTCAGCCTCCCTGGGCGCCTTCCCTCTTGTGCGTATAACTTGCTTTTCCTGCCTAAGTAGAAGCGTGTTTTTAATTTTCTATGAATACTCTCAATAAAATAAATTATTTCTTCTAGTTATGTTAAAGAGAAATGTTTGCAATTTTAGTTATGAATATATAAATGCCAATTAAAACTAATAACATTTTCTTCTATATTAGAAGTGTAAAGCATTTTTTTACATTGAAATAGTATAAGTGTTCCTATCGTGGGTCTACATTTGACGAAGTGTTTTTAGGTGGTACATTTACCTTACTTAGATTTAGAAATTATTTGATGGATAACTTTACCTGTACCCTGTCACCTGCTCCCATTACTATTCTGCGTTGAACTTACATATAAATAATTTTTTCAGTTTTTATGCTGTTAAAAAAATGATGTAAAAAGATGTTAACTTTGACCCATAGCCGAAAGATTTTGTTTTAAAAAGATTAAACACTATGTAATTAGGAAGAATTATGAACTGTTAAAAAATGTTATAAAATGTATGATTTTGGACGATATAAAAATAAAAAATTTTTATTGCTAATTCTACACATAATTAATTACAAATTATTATCGAGATAATTTCTATTAATTGTAGAGTATTTCGTGGAAATATTGTTTGAACAACTAACTAAGCAAGTTGGACTCGAATAAATAAAAATTGATTGAATATAAGTATATTTTTTAATTCAAATAGTTTAAGAGCAACATTCAAAGTAAATACACTTCAACAAGTTTCACGGATCTAATATTTTTAATGACAATTAACTTAACTTTTTCTGGTATTTTATGTTTTTAGTCTGTCATTGTTTGTAAATATATGGTTGGAAAAAGGTGTGAGAGAAAATTAGAACAACATTTATGAAATGACATACAACATTTATTACATTTTATGAAATTCCATGTTTTAAACGTACTTCAGAAATACAATGCAAGAAATTCATTATCGGATTAGACATTATGGTATTATATTTACTACATGTACTCTTACGCTTGTTTTGTAATTCAACATAAATGAGATATTTTATTTTGTTTGTTGCAAATACTTTTAATTTATCAATCACCATAACTCAGTCGCCAAAACAGTAATGGTATTTATGCCAAACTGCAATTCGAGACTCACAACCATACATATATTGATGATCTCACTTTGGTATTAGTATTAGTGCTAGTGATAATAAAATTTATAATTGCAATCTCAATTAAACTGATTTATAGTCCTACTTCTTCGACTAAATGTAGAATACTCTTGTAACTCAAGCCAGTAGTTGCAAACGAATGTCTTTTATCAGCAATAAGTTTAAATCAACTATGTCGCCAGTTGCGACTTGAATAAATAAAAAGTAACCAAATAAGCATATTTTTTTTATTTAAATGATTTCTCCTTTTGGTATTTTATTTTAGAGTTTATCTCTTATTGTTTGTATAATAATATCGATATATTTTATTCAATGTATTTTTTAAACTCACTTTAGAAATACTTGGCGAGAAATCCATCATCTATTTGCACAACATTGTATTCTATTTGCTACACATTTTCAATGCTGTTTTTGTAATTTAAAATTAAGTTACGTAAAAAGTTACTTTATATCATAATACATGAAATATTAACATATTATAAAACTCTAATCAGTCACTATATATAACTATATTGGTATTTGTACCAAACCATAATATGAAGTGCACACAGTACATATTGTACATGTGATTTACGTTCACCTATTTTAAAGAAAATTTTAAGAGAAACGTTCTTACAGATTAGAGCTTGATCTCAGCCAGAAGTTGTAGACGAGTCTGCTGTAACACAGCACAGAGTATGAAATTACTTTTCACTATAATTAGTAGACATTGCAATGGCACTTGGGGATTGTTTTTTTTACACGATGTTTTTCTTGTTTCTAATATTTTCTTCTGCACTGAGAAGTCCCTCGGTCCCTGAGGAGGAGCTGGAGTGGGCTCGAAACGTTGGGTAATTGGGCATTTTGGTGGTTGGGGGGCAGTCAGATAGTTCTTTGCTAATAAAGATTTTTTCCAGATTTTAATTAAGTTTTTATTTCAGATTCTGCGGGGGTGATTATAAACAAGAGCAATCTGTCTGCCATAAATATTAATTATTTTTATTTAATTTAGAAGACTGTAAGACCGATGGAAAAATTCTCATCAGTTGATAGTAAATTGCAGTCGACATAAGTAATATTTTTAATGAGAAGATATGGTCAGTGTTGGGCAAACGATTGTGCAAAAGTACCACAAGCTATCGAACGACGGAAGCGCACCGTGGCAAACAGCGGCGAAGCCACGAAACTCGCTGCCACAGCAGCCGCCGCGGCGGCCGCGGCGTCTGGCCGCTGGGGCAAGTTGAGTTGCAGGTTAAGTTCGATTACTCCAATTTAAAGAAATTGCAGTGAACGAGTAAAGTGATGTTGATATTATGAACAATATGCAGAAACACGTGTTGAAACGATGGAGAAAATATCATATAAGTAACCTATGCTATTATTTAAATTATTTTGTGTATTTGGATAATCATTCAAATACTCAAAATATAAGCCGCCTTAAACGACATTTACACGTTTGTCTGCGCCCAGAAACTATCAAAGATTATTTGATCCCGTACACTGTTTCAGCACCCATACTTATAAAAATTGGTTTGAGTGATCGTAGAAATACACTTCATCATTCAGACATACTACCACTCTTTCTTAAATCGTTAATATTGTAACAAGGTAAATTTTAAAATGCAAATAACTTGTTAGATGATATCTGATTTCAACATGGTCTTCAATGAAACTCGTACACATATGACAATTTTAAACGTCATTCAACGAGTCGAAACATTGGAAGCATATGATAAAGATCATTGAACCAATGAAAATTCATGTACTACAGCATATCAAAATTTGAAGAAAATCGGTGAGGTACACCTGGGGCCCTTTCCTTGTAAGTGGTGAAAATATTGCGGGTATTCCACTTACACATACCGAGTGCATCTGCTTTGAAGACAGTTTTTCCAGGATTGACGATTTCTTTGAATCAGAAGGAAACGAAATGGTTGATCAAAAAATATCTTGTGGTACCAGCTTTAGCATAAGGTTTATGATAAGTCTTTATGGTAAAGCTTTTGAGCTTATAGTCGAAACACAAGAGAAAAATCATACAGGTGATCCGCCAACGAAAAAACGCTTTCAATCAAGATTGGTGTATAATAAAACATTCTATGATCAGCTGAAACACTTTTCTAGAAACGTAGGCAATAGGATTAAATATCTGTTAAATGCGTGCAAAGATATAAAATATGTATTTAATGAAATTTGTAACTATACGGAAGAGAAATTTCAAGAAAAAAAAACAATTATCACAATACACACAGTTTACATTTTATGATGTGCATTCTATATCTATTCAAGCATATTTTATACCCATAATGTTAATAAGTTACATAAAATCTTGAAAAAAAAAAAATTTAAGTATGCTAATAAATGATGCCTATATTTTGATATATGAAATTGCATCTTTATACTTGAAGGATATTGATCATGTTATGAACAAAAATATTAATCAATAAATGTATTAAAATATCAATCTTGTTTTTCCTTACCTTTGACACGTAAGGTATATGACCTTAAAAAATTAATTATATTTCAATTAAAAAATCTGCTTGTTTCTTAATTATCTCTATTTTAAAGTAATAAACTTAGCATAAATAAATCTGTCGAAAGTGGTAGCGGTAGTGGCGAAAGGCTCAACAAGTACATTAAATAGTTTGATATAACACATCAGGCTTTTCTATTCACATTAGGCTTATTGATTCACATTAAGCTTTTTGGTACACGTTGAGCGCTTTTATCACAAGTTTTGTAGCTACAAAATAGCTTGTCATTTAAATTAGCTTATCACTTCAAATTAGCTTACCACTTCAAATTAGCTTGTCACTTCAAATTAGCTTGTCAGTTCATCAGCAATCTGATTTTTCGAGCAACTTGTGACACGCGCGCACCGCCGCCACTGCAAACCTCGAGATTTATAAAAAATATTATCTGCTTTAATGAAACAGCCTTTGTCATGGATCCACGGTGGAAACATACTTGGACATCTATGGTTTGCGGTCCCACATCATGTGAGAAACCCGTGTTTGTTAAAAACTTTTAAAAACATATAGGTAGTATGACTAACGTACACTTTGATCGAATAATAGTTTACTATTCCGAATGGCAATCAACGTATAAAGAACTGGGTGATGATATCGAATTTCATGAGGGTTTACCCAAAAATTCAGACTTTGTCGACGACCCCAGACCAAAATTGATAATTATAGACGACTTGATGCGGGAGTCTTTGGGTGGTAGTAGTGTTATTGCCAATCTTTTTACCAAGGGTAGTCATAATAATAATTTAAGCGTCATATTCATCACGAAAAATCTTTTCCACAAGGGCCAACATGAAATCTCGTTAAATTCTAATTATATAGTTATTTTCAAAAACCCCAGAGATAAATCTCAGATACAGTATCTAGCTCGCCAAGTGTGTCCTGAAAATCCACAATTTCTATAAGAGACTTATCTTGATGCAACTAAACATGCACACTCCTATTTATTACTTGACTTATGTCAAGATACACCTGATAATTGTCGTTTTCGTAGTAATATGTTTCCGTATGATAAACACTACTAAGTTTATGTTCCCAAAAAAATTTATAAAAGATAGTGAACTTGGGAATAATATACCAGTCATACGTTTGTAATGGATTCGAGTAGACGCAAGCGCCTTGGACAAAAAAATTTAAATACTTTAGAAGCTCTGTTTCATTTCGATAACAATCAACGACGTCCTTTATTACATGAAGCAGATAAAAAACTTGTCATTCTCATTTGCAAATGTCGTTTACATATTTTACGTGGTAACGTGCCTTTGAACAAAAACTATAAAAATAAATTGAAAAAGTACGTTTTATTCTTAAGAAAATTAACTGATTCTACTCAAAGTTTGAAAAATAAAAAGAAGTTGATTATCAAATATCAGACTTGTTTACCACTCATCGTGGTACCTGTAATAAAACTATGCAGCATGCAAGAAAAATGATTTCGATCCCTGAAGAAAGTATAAACAACTTTCACCATCGCTTATCAAGTGAAAAATTGGCTACCATGCAAACACCGGGTACACCTACGTCGCGACTAGACAAAGAAATGAGCGAAATTATAAATTCGACCTCAATTGAAGATGGTCGTGAAAAATATGTAATCTACCAACAAGAATTGGAGCATTTTATGTATTATACAAATAAGTTTCAAGTGAGTAGTGTAAATGTCCCTGGTGATACCGATGAAGTAGGCAGAGTAAATGTCGACGAAGATACCAATGAAGAAAACAGCAATGAGAGCATAATAAACTGTGTACCACCAAAGTTTCAATTTAAAGCATGATTTTGATGATGTCATATGGGATGCTCGTGGTAAGATTACCATAGATGGTAGTGTCGTCAAAGGCGGAAATATAGTAGACTTGATTAACGATATTGTGAGAAATAGAAAACAGCCGTTGTTGAATGGTTATGGTCAGTTTGCCCAAGCACTTCGTAAAGCAAATATACCACAAGAATTTATTGTTAGCAATAAAATTTGGGAGCTTCTTTTTTCACCACAATCTGACAGCGGCAATGAAGAAACTCAACAGTCTGATAGCGAAGAAACAAACGGAAAACCATCTGATAAAACAACTTCAAGAAAGTTGAGAAAAAGATTACGTCCCGAAGAAACACCTAGACACGTTACAAAAGTTCGTATTCTTCCATGGGATCGCCTGGGGTAAACATTGAGGAAGATTTGATCACACATCCATAATCAAGTCATGTAGATAATTTAATCAATCTTTTACCTTTTTAAATACATGTACTATTTTTGTGGACCTGGTACGCGTCTAACCGAAAGATTAGCGAAAGGTGAGAAAGGTGTCAATCCACTTGACGATTATTGTCGTGAACATGATATAGCATATGTAAACAGTGGTGGTGACCGTAGCTAAGCTGATTGTTTGCTGGCCAAGCGTGTCTTTGCGCGTTTGTTGTTTGAAACAGCTACAACTAATGAGAGAAGTGTGGCTTTGGTCACAACTTGCTGTATGATTAATAAAATGACTTTTAACAAGTTTTCTTTGTACATTAAAAAAATAATTAAAAAAAACGTAAAAAAAGAAACTAAAAAATTTTAAGATTAACATAAATGGAAAAAACGTTAAATAATTTTTTTTATCGGCCACCGAAATCACCAGCCTATGCCGGTGCATACAACCTTTTAAAAACAGTTGGTAAAAAACATGGTCGTAAAAAAGTTATCAAATGGTTTGAAAGTCAGGATGCTTATACTCTACATAAGCCTGTACGTCGTCATTTTCCACATAGAACTTATGACGTTCGTAACCCTTTTGATGTGTGGGAAAGAGATCTCTCTGATTTACTATCATTAAAAACCTATAAGGATGACAACACGTATCTACTTGTGGTTATAGATGTTTTATCAAAATTTGCATGGTTTCAACCAATTTGTAACGAAACATCGAAAAGTGTCGCTACAGCTTTTGAACGTATTTTAGCACAGTGTAAAGGATCCTATGCTCTTTCAAACTGATAAAGGTAAAGAATTTCTCGGTAAGGAGATGCAACAAGTTTTGAAAAAGAATAGTATAAATTACCGTGTGGTTAGAAATCCTGATATTAAAGCGGCTGTGGTGGAAAGGTTTAATAGAATACTGAAAGGTCGATTATGGCGATATTTTACTCATACAAACACGTACAGATATATTGATATTTTACAAAAAATTATTGATGCTTACAATAGTTCTTGGCATTCTGGTACTAAAATGGTTCCTGCTAAAGTTAATTTGTACAATGCCGCAAAAGCATACCAAAACCTAGCCCAACAATACAATACGACTCGTATCCGATATCCTAAATACAAAGTGGGTGACTTGATGCATGTCAGTCATGCCAAACTAGTGTTCAAGAAAGCATATGAATGTGGTTGGACTTTCGAATTGTTCCGAATTATACGCATATCTACTGACAAGGAAGGTACCCCAATTGTAAGTCGCCGATTTGGACGATATTGCAATATGTTGTAGTACATTAAAAAATAAGAGACACGTATTTTTTTTACGTGCTGATAGACACTTTAAGGGGGTGAAATCTACCCCTAAAGTTCACCCTTAAAACAGTTTTTTTCAAATATTTCAAAAACGAATAAAGCTAGCTTAATGAAACCAACGCCAAAAGTTGTAGAATAAAAAAGCCTTCAAAATAGCATTACTTTCAATTTTAAGGGTAGCAACCCCTATTTTTTTTTTCAAGAAAACTAAGCTTTTTTCATCAATTTTCAGCTATAAAAATTACAATAAATTATATATCGCCTCAAAGCTGATTCCATTTAAAAGAAAATTAAAAAATAAAGTTGACCTGTCTCGTGGTTTTGGCCAAAATTATTTTTTAGGGGGTAACTACCCCTTATTTATATTTTGTTCATTATTTCAGAAATAAATAAAGATACCCTAATAAAACCGACGCTAAAAATTTTAAAATAGGAAAGGCTTCAAAACAGCATTACTTTCAATTTTAAGGGTAGCAACCCCTATTTTTTTTTCAAGAAAACTAAGCTTTTTTCATCAATTTTCAGCTATAAAAATTATAATAAATTATATATCGCCTTAAAACTGATTCCATTTAAAAGAAAATTTAAAAAATAAAGTTGACCTGTCCCGCGGTTTTAACCAAAATTATTTTTTAGGGGGTAACTACCTTAATAAAACTAACGCTAAAAATCTTAAAATTAAAAAGGCCACAAATCTGTATCACTTTCAATTTTAAGGGTATGAACCCCTATTTTTCTCTTTTTAAGGAAATTAAGAGACTTTATTGACTTCAATGGTGAAACTTATCGATTTTTATCGACTTCTACTAACTTTTTCTAGCAAGGAGGGTAAATGTGTTTATTATTTTTTTCTGAAAAAATTGGTTAAATAATCAAAATTTGGTGAGATTAATTTTTTTTCAAAAAAATAATAAAAATTAAAGTTACGTGTTGCAGAAAAATACAAAATGAAATGATAACTAATGTAAATATGGTTTTTGTTTTAACAACACAAGTTTTATTGTTACTATTACTACAAAAAATTTAAAGTATTCTCAAAAAACTAATTGTTTTTCGAATAGCTCGAGGCATTATGGATTGTAAGTTGTACAATAATGATATTCTTCAAAAAAGTGTTTTAAGCATAAAGATTTTTTACACCGCGAACATCTAAAAATTGCAACATTATTACAAACATTGATCTCACAATGCGTTGCACAGGAATCTCCGAAACTGAAACTTACGGGGTCATCGAAATCTCCTGGTCGATTCACAAGATACCCACTTTTATACCACGAATATTTAAATAGATTTTCATATCGTGGAGATGAAAATTGGTTATGAACCAAAGACTGTAATTTAATTATATTATTTCTCAAATGTAAATTTAAGTCTTCGTCTATGAGCCAAACATGGTCTGAAAAATGTTTAACATAGTTCTTCCATGTGCGGAATCCATATACATCTAGCGGCTGTATGTTTCCAGTCGTTCCTGTAGGTATCATTTTGAGATGTAGTGTTTTATCGTGTGGCGTAACTTCCTGTACAATCGTTGGACAATGACCACTCCACGAATCAATTAGCAGCATGCTTCTAGATCCAACTTGAGGAAAATATACCTCTTTTATCCACGCCTTAAAGAGTTCTACAAATTTTGATTTTATTTAAATGTGCCTTCCGAAATAATTAACGATTTATTTTTAGAAATTAATAGAACGTAATTTTACCTGAATTAAGTTTTCCAGATGTCGAGGATGTAACATATACGTTTGTAGGCACAAACAAATTTTGTGAGACAATTGGTCCAAATTCTCCGCTTCGTTCCTTTAATACTAAAAATAATGGTGATAGTAACTTTCCTGTGGCTGAAATTGTCGACTGTACAGTATAGCTATGAGTTGTTGATGTGACCGACTGTACAAGGCACTGTAATTTCTTTTCTCCTTCAAAAGCAAGAGATCGACCAGAATGCATTTCCAACTGAAAACCAGACTGGTCTGAATTATATGTATTGTCAGCGCCTATTTGATTAATCAATTGTTTGACTTCTGTTACGAATTCTACTTCTTTTTTATACAAATCATTTCTATTTTCTATACTTTTTTTTGTGCTAAATTTATTAATTTTTCGAGAAACAATTCTATTGGTGTTTTTAAATTTTGAAAGCCTATGTTTTGAAGCTGTAAATCTTACGTTCTCATTTCCGATTAATTTTCGTGCTTGTAGAGCCCATCTTCTTAAATCGTTGTCATGAATTATTAATCCAGCTTCAGTAGCAGCTTTAAAATTTTCTAATGTGAAATCGCAAATACTTGCAATTTTTTCTCGGTAAGTTCCACCTTGATTGATTTGGTGAGCACAGCGATGTAACTGTGTTTCGGAACTGACTTTCCTGAATGTATTTTGAACTGTTTTAAGCGATAAATTCTTTTTTGTTTTTCCACTTCTCCAATATTCTACAGCCCTTTTTTTGTATTCAAAACTCAATGGTTCTTCATGTCCCGTACATTGATCCGTATGTAATTCAGGATAGTAAGGAAGTGTGTGTAAATCAACATCTTCCACAATACGTGCATCTGTTTCTTTATATTCTTCTTGAAAATCCAACGATTTTTCCATTATAACATCTATGCTATTAGACGATTCCATTAAATATAACAGTATCATTTGGAAATGATCTTCTATTTCTATTTCTTTAATATTATAAGGGCTATCTTCAATATCAAGTGTGTGGAAATAGGCAAGCAGCAAATTAATAACGTTCAGAGAATTAATTTTCATTTAGAGTGCTAAAATAATCAAACATTTATAAGAATAATTGCATACAGAAATAGTATCTTTACACACACATATATAGAATGCTGAAAATAAAAACATTTTTTTAATTTGTATGCGTCACCCCTCTAAACGTTACATTACTATGTTGCGAGAACATAGCTATTTCTCAATGAGGAAGCTTTGTACGTTGTATGTTGTACGCTTTTACTGATGTACGCCATCATGCGACCAATGTCTTTTTACCGGGAAATATTTGTTTAAATATTAAAAAAATACCATATTTTCACAAGATAATAATGTTGCATTTAAAAAGGCGACACATACAAATAAAAGAAATATTTATACTTTGGTCCATCCTGTTAAGAATCTATTAAGAATATCGTATCTGTATATTTCTTTACTAAAGCGCTTGATTAAAATGCAAAGAAGGTAATCTCGAGTTTTTTGTTAAATTTGTAAACTAATCGATAAGATGTATTGCACAATGCCTGTTAATTTAGATTTATTAAAATTAAGATTTAGTTATTTAAAATTATTATTTGTATGTAAAATTTATTATTTGTAAAACATCTAATAGTAAAGGAACCGTATACAATTTTGGCTAAAAATTGAATCAGGAGTCTATAATTTTGTTAATAACAGAAAGTAAACAATACAGTATACACAATAAAGTATATTTTGATACATTTTTTAATTTTCGTAAAAATATTAAAAATACTTTATGCACTTATAAATCAGGATTTTTTAAATCTTTAAAATTAAAGAAAAATCAATTGAAACTATTTGTGCTATATAACGTCAAATTATCTCCAAAAAATGTAACAATGTACGAAATTGCATACTTTCTAATATGTTCATTAAAAATAACGCAAAATATAATTTTGAAAAGCTGTTATAATTTTATTAAAGCCTATAGACAGATACGAAATTCTTACAATTAATGCATTAGATCTGATATATAAATAGACATTTACCTGTAGTTTTGTAGTGCTGCTGACATTAAAAAAAATGAATTTATGTAATATTACAGCCACAATTTTGTAGAAATAACCACTTTCACAAAACAACACTGCACGACTGGAACTCTACCGATTTATAAATACAATGTTTGCCAGCAATATATGAAACTACGAGTTAAATCACCAATCTATAAATATCCGCCTCATAATAACATAAAAATAACATATTATTTTCTCATTCACAATCAGCGATTACTCTTATTTACTGCATAAAAATCACTTACATCCACGTACACACACGCACACACACATTAATTTTTTTTAATGCTTTATTTATCACGTATCAAAACGGTACGATTGCCTTTGACGAAGTATTTATAATAATACATAAAATATAATAAAGGGAAGTAAGAACATAATGAACTTCCGGGGATGATTTGCACCCCTTTAAAATGTATTATTCACAGATAAAAAATATAAATATTTTTCGTTTTTTGGTTCACTACAACATATAAATTTTAAATAAACATATTACTTTTCTTGTGGAATTCAAGTCAAAATTAGTTTTTCGAAAAAGCTTTACAATAATCCGTTTAAACAAGTAGTTTAACCAAACTAATTTTGCAAAATTAATGATAAATTAGTATTTCGTATTGCCCGAAAGCGCTAAAATTACATAGCCTTTATCTGTGTTATTGGTCAAAATTTTATGGTCAATCTTTTCAATGGAATGGTTTTTAAAGAGATATATTTATTGTAATTTTTATAGCTGAAAATTGATAAAAAACTTAATTTCCTTTAAAAAAATAGGGGTTGCTACCCTTAAAATTGTAAGTTATGCAGATTTATGGCCTTTTTAATTTTAAGATTTTTAGCGTTAGTTATATTAAGGTATCTTTATTTATTTCTGAAATAATGAACAAAATAAATATAAGGGGTAGTTACCCCCTAAAAAATAATTTTGGCCAAAACCACGAGACAGGTCAACTTTATTTTTTAATTTTCTTTTAAATGAAACCTGTTTTGAGGCGATATATAATTTATTGTAATTTTTATAGCTGAAAATTGATGAGAAAAGCTTAGTTTTCTTGAAAAAAAATAGGGGTTGCTACCCTTAAAATTGAAAGTAATGCTGTTTTGAAGGCTTTTTTATTCTACAACTTTTGGCGTCGGTTTCATTAAACTAGCTTTATTTGTTTTTGAAATATTTGAAAAAAACTGTTTTTGAGGGTGAACTTTAGGGGTAGATTTCACCCCCTTAAAGTGTCTATCAGCACGTAAAAAAAATACGTGTCTCTTATTTTTTAATGTACTACAACATATTGCAATATCGTCCAAATCGGCGACTTACACTTGGGGTACCTTCCTTGTGAGAGACAACCACCTGTTTATACTTTGGAAGATCTTGACGGTGAACCAATGGAAGGTTTTTTCTACAAAGAAAAACTTTCCAGAGTACAAAAATATTTGCATACCGAATCATTTCAAATAGATAAGACTCTAAAAACTAACGGTAAAGGGAAAAACAAAAAATATTTTGTAAGTTGGGAAGGCTATCCCGACAAATTTAATTCCTAGGTTCCGGCAAACAATTTGAAAAAAATATAATGAGAGAGCAGTTTTATATCGGATTATTTAGTAACAACAGTGTGTTTGTGTTTTCTGAAAACAAAACCACACATTTTACCACACAGTTTTACCTCAAAATATTTATTTACATGGTGAGTGATCTGTAGCTGTTTGTGAGATTCAGGTATCCCACACATTTCAGCATATTTCGATCGATAACTATGAGAGTATGGTTTGTGTAAAAACAATTGAGTCATTTTCATCAAATGATTTGAGCCACGAATCAACAGAAAAGGATGTTGTTGCACAACGAAAAGGTGTTGGAAGCTTTTCAAAAGGTGTCTATCGTAGCGTTTTACCGCTTGTAAAGAAGGTGGTAAGGCCTTAGCAAAAGCTTTTGGCAAAGAGGCTTTACGAGCATATGTAAATATTTTAGATGACATTATACATGAAAAGCCTTTTAAAGAATGTCTATCGTAGCGTTTTACCGCTTGTAAAGAAGGTGGTAAGGCCTTAGCAAAAGCTTTTCGCAAAGAGGCTTTACGAGCATATGTAAATATTTTTGATGACATTACACATGAAAAGCCTTTTAAATAATCTTTTCACAGTAATATACGAGAATCAGAAAAGAATCTTAAAAGAAAAGCCGAAGAAAATTTGGATAATCTGATAAGCGGTTCAGGATATAAAACTAAGCTTCGGGCACGGAAACAACAGTCGTCTACGAACTCTGATACAGTAAACACCAAAAGTAGAAACCAACGTTCCAAAGTTAAGGCAAAGAAAAAAATTTTGTAATAAAAAAAAACCTGTAAAAATAAAAGGAAAACCTTAAAAGAAAAACGTACTGCATGAGATATTTTTGAAGAATAATTGCTTTTCTACATAGTGGTTCGTGTGCATGTCTTAAATCTGAAGTGAATTTATTTAGTGTACCTCCTACTCAAACAACGATTGCAAATTCAAATTATGTTCAATACAAGCCAATATTTTCACTACCTGAAGGGTCGCCAATAGAGTTTTCTATACCGGGAACTAGTGAATATATCGACCTTGCACATACTCTGCTTTGTGTTCGTGTAACTATTGCACAAACAGTAACACCTCCTGAAACCATAGATAAAAATACCTTGAAAAATGTTGGTCCTGTAAATAATTTTATGCACTCGATATTTAATCAAGTTGATGTGTTTTTTAATCAAAAACCTGTTTTCCCACCCAATAACGCCTAGGCTTCCCGGATTTTTTAAACGTCATTATGACGTCAAGCTTGAAACCTCGTGACGTCAAAAACAAAAGTTGATCAAACGTCATAATGACGTCAGTAAACCGTTGAAAATGTCCGGAGAATTTTTTATCCAGTAATATTCATTATTTTAGACGTCATAAAACCTTCATAAAACCGTTATAAAAACGAAATAAATACGTCATAAAAGCGTTATACTCATATATTTTTCGAAATCTTTGGAATTAATCAATTTTTTTCCTCGCTAGGTGGCGTTGAATAATTTCAAAGTAGAAAAATGAGGTTCAGTCTATAAGAGCAAGTATTGAAAGAAAGGGTGGTGGATGGGCTTCTTCATACATAAGTATTATACGCCTACTTAGACATATGTATAAAGATGTAATGTATAAATATGACGTTTTTATGACGTTTTTATGACGTTTTTATCACGTTTTATATGACGTTTCTATGATGTTTCTATAACGTTTATTGTATGTTCTTCCGACATTTTTCTAACGTCCTTCTAACAGATTTTTAACCTTTTTATGACGTCGAAAAAATGAAAAGAAATATCGGTAGAAAAATACTGCTGACATTTTCAACGTCTTACTGACGTTGTTATGACGTTTGAACAACTTATATTTCTGACGTGGCGAGGTTTAAGATTTGACGTATGACGTCAAATGAAACCTTATGGGCGAAGAGAAAAACATAGATATGATTGGGTATTTGGATTGTGATGTTTTCACTTAAGACAAATTATTAATTAACGGCGTCGAAGTACGTGTGCGGCTCGTACAATAAAGAGATAGTTTTTTTCTTGTGGACCAGACAGAACTCTACACCGCTCAAATCACCGAAGCTGCTGTCTTTGTACGTCGTGTCATACTTAGGCCAAGTATTATATTGGCTCACAAAAAAGCACTTTCAAAAACAACAGCGAAATATACCCTCACATGTGTAGAAGTTGAAGCTATTACAATACATAGTGGTATTCATGGAGAAACACTAGATAATGTCATTTTAGGGCAATTACCAAAAAGAATTATTGTTGGCTTTGTAGAACATAAAGCTTTTAACGGCGATAAAAGTCTCAATCCGTTTAACTTTAATAATTTCAATATAAATTACTTGTGTCTTTACATTGATGGTGTATAAGTACCGTCTAAACTATTACAACCTGGTTTTAAAACGAATAATATGTATGTTGATGCATATCCTACTTTATTTTCTGGTACAGGTGTACATTATTTAAATGAGGGTAATTCAATTTCACGCGAAGCTTATGCCAATGGATACTGTCTTTTCGCTCTCGATTTAATACCTGATTTATCAGCAAATCAAGACACACATTGAAATTTAGTAAAACATGGTAGTGTAAGAATTGATATTCGTTTTGATGATTCGTTAAGCAGTACAGTAAATTGTATAATTTATGCTGAATATGAAAATATACTTGAGATTGATTCGTCACGTCAAGTTCTCGTGGACTATAGTGAGTGAGATGGTGGGGGAAAGTAGTAGTAGTGGGGAGTAAAGGATAATGGTTAGGAAATGTTTCTGATGTGTCAGTCGTTGATTGGACGTTGATGTGTTCAAAACTATGAAGGTGGATATCGTTGTAGATATACAGTATGTCAAAGATTATAAGAACCGTGTGGTACCAAAAAAAGTAGCAGTTCTTTCATTAAATCAAAATTTCACAAGACATTGGATTGTTTCTCAGAATGCACAAATAACTACACTATGTCAAGAGGTTAGAAAAGAAAACGATTGATTATCACGAAACCATTACGGCCTGGACTGGCTTGATCAAGGTGTTTCCGAAAAAGTCTTGTTCAGAATTCTAGAAAAAATTTGGAAGAGAACAAACAATATTTATGTTCGTGGTGGTATGAAATTTTACGAAAAATCGCTACACGACACATTATAAATTTAGAGTTTGAGGAAGATTGTCCACCATTTCACAAATTCACAGCATCTGGTAATTACTGCATGCAACATTCTTTAAAATTCGGTTTTTCAAAGTTTAGTTGCGCTTTGAATAACGTCTCTAAGTTAAAAACGTGGCTGAACACACGTGGTAAAAGTCAAGCTGCTGAACAGTTTCCTCTGCGATGAACAATATACAAATTCAACGGATTTTATCTCGAATTTCTACTCACGCTCTGGGGGTCTTTGTGGCAGATCAAATTCCCCTGGTCTGGACGAGATCGACAGTTTTTATTTTCAACACCCAAAATCACGATAAACCTGGCTTGCATTGGGTGACAATTTACGTCAATAAAAATGGTGATGCCTGGTAATTTGATAATTTTGGTGTACCTCCTTACGTACCCGACCATATAAACCGTATTCGAAGAAATGTTAGAAAATTTCGATGGAATTCACGACAACTGGAAAGTGAAACTTCAGATACATGTGGTTATTTTTGTCTCATTTTTTTACATTACATGTCTGTGGGTCTTGGAATTGAACATTTTCTCGAAAACTTTTCTTGTAACTTACACAAAAATGATCAAATTGTTAGAAATTATGTTTCAATATTGTATAGGGGCACATTTCTCCACTACCATTACCAGTCCTCCGCTACTAACACGCCCCCACTACTATCCTACCCCTTTCAATAGCAAACCCCCACCATCAGTATGAATAGTATAAAAAAGAGCGTCTAGGAAAGTCTATTCATTAGTTCACTCGATCACTCCTGCTGAAAAAATACATAAGAATGACTGGTCAAGGCAAGCGTGAATACAAGACAAGGCTGGTCAAGATAGTGTTTCCAAATATCATTGTTATCAGCTGCTGCCCATGGTGTACGGCTGCACATGGTCGACTAAACAAATCTTATACCAAGAAAATTACAATTGGTCTAGAAAATAAGAAAATTGGTGGGGAATTTCTACCTATCATCCATCTTAGTGCTGACGACTTTGTTGGTATACCACTTACTATGTGTGACTGGCGTTTATTTGAAGAAATTTTTCCAGTTATTGATAAGTTCTTTGAAACTGAAGATGGTGATATGCTGGATAAAAAGGTACCCTTTAGCCATTTTAGCATAAGGCTTATTATGAGTTATGGCGACAAGGCAATTGAACTTCTGGAAGAAGAAGATTCATAGACATCAGGTGACGGTACCGACGTAGTTTAATATTTAAAAAAGTTTCTTTTGATAGATTAAAAATATTAAAACATTGTATACGTGTGAGAGTGAGATTTTTATTAGATGTAACATGTGACATAGAATATATTATTAATACACTTACTTAGTCATTATTTCAAAGAAAAATGGCAAGAATCACAATCATCACAATATACGTATTTTTCTAAGGGCAATTTATTAGCTTATGCGGAAAAATTCGGCATACCTGATTCTGGTGAAGTTTATGATGAAATAATGAGTAAAAAAAATGATATACCAATATCAATACCAATTCATGATGTTATGTCTTTAATATATGAGCTTGTATCATTACATTTAGAAAATATTATATTTTTAATGAATAAAAAGATTTAAATATGTCAAACTTGTTTTCACTTACCTTTCACACTCCTATCCTAAAGTACCCCTTAGTCTTCTTACAAATAGAGTTCAATATTATATAGTTAAACATTATAAATTTTGAATTATAGATTTAAATTTTAAATCATAGTTAAATTTTAAATTATAAAGTTAAATTTTAAATTATAAAGTTAAATTTTAAATATTAAAGTTAAATTTTAAATTATAGAGTTAAATATTGTTAATTTTAAAATATTGTGGTATTGTGGAGTAGATGGCGTATCGCCACCTCTGATCGTAGTTGGAGTGGGGGTGTATTATAGTGTATCTATAATACATCCCCTCCCCTCCCTCCCTGTGGCGGAGCAACGGTCAGTGGTGGGGGTTTGTGGTGTCTGCCATATGGTGCCACAATAACTACTTTTTACTTCTTGAGTTACGCCTTTTTATTTAGCGTGCCTAACCTATGCATGGTTTCCCCGAATACAACCCTCTACCATTTTCGGTGCTGCTAGTCGCAGGCATTGCCTCTTAGAGAATCACCGGTAACGGGAGTAAGTAACTTCGAGCCGCTTGAGGTTAGGTCAGCGGCGTTGTACGGGAAAGACCGGCTGCGCAGGTGAGGCTAGTTCATAGCCAGCAGCCGGTAGTTCGCGGGCAGCAGTTGGCAGCAGTGACAGCGCGCAGCTCTGGCTCTGGTAGAAAGCGGCCTAAGCTTTCTACAATAGAAGGCGGGTGCGCCTGTCCGTCACCTGTGCCACTGCGCTTCTTGCCGATCAACAGGGGATTCTACAACGGCGAGTCGCCCGGGCGTATAGAACGCCCGTATATTACCCCACGAACCCCTGAGAGGGATTGTTATCCTCTCCATAACTGCACCCCGTTATAATACATACATCCACGAAACAAATCTTCTCAAAATCAACAAATATCGACATATATTGCCTTAGAACATCTTTTTGAACATTATTTATCTCGAAAATTTTGTTCACCCTTACAAAGCTTCCTCTCCCGGATAGCACAAGACGTTTTTTAAACGTCATTATGACGTCAAATTTTAAACCTCGCGACGTCAGAAATATAAGTTGCTCAAACGTCATAATAACGTCAGTAAGACGTTGAAAATGTCCGCAGTATTTTTCTACCGATATTTCTTTTCATTTTTTTGACGTCATAAAAAGGTTAGAACGTGATAAAAACGTCATAAAAATGTCATTTATACATTACATCTTTATACATATGTCTAAGCAGGCGTATAATACTTATGTGTGAAGAAGCCCACCCCCACCCTCTCTTTCAATACTTGCTTTTATAGATTGAACTGATAAGAATTTTTCCATCGGTCTTACAGTCTTCAAATTCAATTAAAATAATTCATATTTATGGCAGTCAGATTGCCCTTGTTTATAATCACCCCCGCAGAATCTGAAATAAAAACTTAATTAAAACCTGGAAAAAACTTTGTTAGCAAAGGACGATCTGACTGCCCCCACCACCAAATTGCCCAACGTTTTGAGCCCGCTCAGGCTCCTCCTCAGGGACTCTGAGGAGGAACTCTGAGTCCCTGAGGAGGAGCCGGAGCGGGCTCGAAACGTTGGGCAATTTGGTGGTGGGGGCGGTCAGATCGTCCTTTGCTAACAAAGTTTTTTCCAGGTTTTAATTAAGTTTTTATTTCAGATTCTGCGGAAGTGATTATAAACAAGTGCAATCTGACTGCCATAAATATTAATTATTTTAATTTAATTTGTTAGACTGTAAGACCGATGGAAAAATTCTTATCAGTTGATAGTAAATTGCAGTCGACATAAGTAATATTTTTAATTTATAGATTGAACTTCATTTTTCTACTTTGAGATTGTTCGACGCCACCTAGCGAGAAAAAAAGATCTATTAATTCCAAAGATTTCGAAAAATATATGAGTATAACGCCTTTATGACGTATTTATTCCGGTTTTATGACGTTTTTATGACTTTTTATGTCGTTTTATGACGTTTTTATGACGTCTAAAGTAATTAATATTACAGGACAAATAATTCTTCGGACATTTTCAATGCTTTACTGACGTCATTATGACGTTTGATCAACTTTTGTTTTTGACGTCACGAGGTTTCAAGCTTGACGTCATAATGGCGTTTAAAAAACGTCTTGTGCTATCCGGGCTATGAGGTAGCAATAGTGTGCATCAAGGGGTAAACGGGCTTTTTTTAGCTCGTGTGGTTGCAGTACTTGTCTTGGACTTGTAAAACGCACTCCCTTTCGACTCGTACAGCTAACTCCACACTCGGTCTAAAAAAGCCCACTTTACGCCCTTGGCACTCAATATACTATTAGAAATAAAATTTTCTAATTCGCTCATGAATTCTTGGTTTGTGAATTAAACGTATAAATCGTATAAATAGGTTAAGTTAGTAAATCGGATAAGGAACATCATTACATTATTTAAAATTACAAAGTAAAAAGTTATTGGACTTTATTTATTTCTTTTTTCAGATGACTGCTGCCTCTTACCTAATCAAATTATGATCCCTCAAGTATACCGAACAAACAGTATTACAGCTGTAGCTACGCCTATTTTATTTTACAAAAGTTTTCCCTTGCAGGTAAAAATCACAATTATTAAATAAGAACAACACAAAAGCATAGAACTTAAATATAAAATAAATTTTTCAAAATTTGTATATGAGGAATTACATTTTAACTCTCCCAGGCCGCATCGCGCGAGCGTAAACCTTACGTTTTGAGCGCGTGTTGACAGTAACAAAATGTATCCATGAAACAAAACCTTACATACGTTTTCGACGTATCTTTTCATCAACTTTCGGATGGTGACCTTTATTTTTGATAATTTTTACATTTTAACCTAAAAAAACGTAAAATGTGTTATATCTCAAAAAGTACCCCTTTAATATCTTTTTTGATGGTCTAGATCAAAAGCTGCGGTTCGAGGAATTAAACCGCGAAGACGTAACGCACCGTCAATGCTGCGTACGGACGCGAGCTTATGCGGCCGGGCGCGCTTCGGTACGTGTTTGCAGCTTAATACCTCGAAAATATAAAAAAAGGCTCTCTTGGAAAATTGCTATTCCGAAGTTAAAAAACCTGATCTTTCAATCTAGACTATTGAAAAAAAGATTAAAAAGATATTTTTCGAGTTATAACATATTTTATGTTTTTAAGTCAAAATAGGTTGTGTCTCCAAATTATATCTTTAATAATGTTTTTTAGTAATGTAAAAAAAGGCCTTTATTGGCATTTTTAGGTATTAGACTGTGAATACGATACGATAGTGACAATCCAGCGCGCGGGCCCGAACTTATGCGGCTGCGCGGTGATTCGATGTTATGCTATAACTTCTTATAGAAATACTCATATTTACGTTGATTTTTTTCTTTAAATTTCCTTTATCAATTTTTTGATTCCTATTCTTAATTTTCTTTACAGCTGAACTTTTTTCTCCAAAATCGGAAATTCTTTAGCCTTTCTTTTGGTACCTTTTACAATTGTCTTGGCTTTCATTATCATCGCAGCAAGACCTAAAGGAAAATCTATGAGATGGAGAATTCATAGTTTGTTTTGATTTTGTAGAAAATGATGGACTTGCTATAACCAAACAACTATATTCACAGTTGTAATCTACTTGAAAAAAAAAATTAATAAACTTGAACATAGGAGCTTAGCTATTATATCTAATAATCTCAATAACGATACTGTTACAGTTTACCAATATCAAAAAATAACTATAAATTATTTGAAAACGGAATCTGAATCTAAAAAATATATTACGTGTCTGATGAAGCAGGTCAACATTTCAAAAATAAAAGCAATTTTTTCAAATCTCCTTTTCCTCGAGAAAGATTTCGGAATTCCAGCAGAGTGGCATTTTTATGCTACCGCACATAGTAAAGGCGCATGTGACAGAATCGGCGCTAATTTGAAACGCATTGAAGGTACACATTATTACGGCAGAAGATCTTTATCATTGGGCAAAAGATTATTGTAAAGAGAATAGAGTATTCTTTAGCGAAAAAGCAGAGTATGAGAAATCGGTATTAGAATTAAAGCCAAGATTTGATAACGCTGTAGCAATACCCGGTACGCTAAACTATCACGCGTTTATTCCCACTGTAGAGAACGCGCTGAAACTAAAAAAAGTTTCACTTGCTTCCGAATATAAAATTTTTCCGAAAATAACAAAAGGAAAAAAAATGTGCTGCGATGAAAATAAAAGCCAAGGCAATTGTAAAAGGTATCAAAAGAGTAGCTAAAGAATTACCGATTTTGGAGAAAATAAGTTCAGCTATAATGAAAATTAAGAATAGGAATGAAAAAATTGATAAAGGAAATTTAAAGAAAAAATCAACGTAAATATGAGTGCTTTTATAGGAAGATATAGCATAACATCGAATCACCGCGCAGCCGCATAGGTTCGGGACCTCGCGCTGGATTGTCACTGCCGTATCGTATTCAGGGTTTAATATCTAAAAATGTCAAGAAAGGCTTTTTTATATTACTAAAAAACATTATTAAAGATATAATTTGGAGACCAACCTATTTTGACTTAAAAATATAAAATGTGTTATATCTCGAAAAATATCTTTTTAATCTTTTTTTTAATAGTCTAGATTGAAAGATCAGGATTTTTTACGTCGAAATAGCAATTTTTCAAAAGAGCCTTTTTTTATATTTTCAAGGTATTAAGCTGCAAATATGTATGGAAGCGCGCCCAGCCGCATAAGCTCGCGTCCGCGCGTAGCATTGACGGTGCATTATGTCTTCAAAAAAGGCCACATGGGAGAAAAGCTATTTCTATGTAAAAAAACCTCAGCTATCGATCTAGACCACCCGCGTAAAAAAATTTACGTTTGGCACAAGTTTGGGCAATGTTCATGTTTGACAAAACCTCTGCCAAACTTGCCCAACGAGACTGCCAAACTTCTAATTTTCTAGCTTTTTGTTTAGCTAAAGTTACGCGAAAGTTTCGCAGACGTTTGTCAAAAGTATTGCATTTTTTAATTTTTCAGCTTATTGTTTAGCTGAAGTTACGCGGAAGTTTCGCAAAAGTTTGTCTAAAGTTTGCATTTTTTAATTTTTCAGTTTATTGTTTAGCTGAAGTTACGCGGAAGTTTCGTAGAAGTTTGTCTAATGCATTGCTAAACGAGAAATAAAAATTGAGTTAATCCGTCAGTACTTGGTAAAATTTTATCAAAAGTTTTGCCAAACCTCTGCAAAACTTCTGTAAAATGTTTGCGACAGGCGACGAGAGAGAGAAAGAGAGAGAGAGAGAGAGAGAGAGAGAGAGAGAGAGAGAGTGAGAGAGAGAGAGAGAGAGAGAGGGAGTAGAGAGAGGGAGGGAGAGAGAGAGAGCCGAGACACCGAGCTTACCGAAGCGAAGGTTACTCGTCATCACTCAGGAAGCGACGAAAGTACTTCGTCGGCGACAGCGGGTTGACCGAGGCGACCTGGCAGTCGGCAAGCCTCCAATCGCCTTCACCAAGGACCGACACGGAAGCGGGCTCGTAATTCTCCGCTTCGGAGGACAGCGACCGGCAAGCGCGCTAGACCAGCGCGACCGAGTGGCGTTCCCGAGCGACACGAGCCGTCTTGCAGAGCGAACGAGCCCGGCAACCTCTGGGGCGCTCCAAGGTTTACGGCACCGAGGAACTGACATAGCCATGCAGCTCTCCAAGTCCTGCAGCAGACCCGTCCTCCTAAGCGCTCTGCTGACGGCGGCGCGTCGCCGTCGCAGAGAGATAAAAAATTCTACTCTAACACATTCTTTTCATAATCTCTTTCTGCATCAATACCGTGAAAGCAAGGTTAAAATTCCGGGTATCATTGCTTCGGGTTTCATATATACGCTGGGGAAAAGATTCCGTCGCCGTTGACCCCGTCGTTACCTCTAACCTCCACGTTGTATAATGGTGATCTGCAACAGCAAAATAGAAATTCTCACAAAGTATTTATTTTTTTTACACAAAATTCAAATCTTGTGTAATTAAAATACTTATTTGATGATCGCCTTGGATCTCAGTTTTCCGTCGATTGGATTTTTCACTCAAAATTACTCAGTATTTCCATGCTGCCGAGATGAAAATGTTTCTAAGTTCAGACGAAATGAACTTGCCGCAGTAGTATATGGACTGGTATAGTGAGACATATCATATTACAAGGGCGGGAGGGGGGGGGGGCACCCCGTGGCGGCGCCGCGGGTGGGGTCATTAAGTTAAGTGTTATGTAAACAGTAGCTGCACGGTAGCTAATGACTCATGTCAAGAGCCCATGTCAATGGGGCTATTGCTTTCAAAACCGCTACTGTTTTGTAAACAAGCCGCCCATTAACAATGGGTAATTAGCTACTGTTTACATAACAGTTATACCCTCTTGACACCTCCGTGTAATATGATACGCGCTATACCAGTCCATGTACTAGAGAGAGAGAGAGAGAGAGAGAGAGAGAGAGAGAGAGAGAGAGAGAGAGAGAGAGAGTTCCTTTGTGTGGTGCAGGTATGCGTCAGCATCCCTATTCCATCGTTGGTCCCTCGAAGTGCGCAGCGGGAGTCCCAAGTTGTCAAAGTATAAGAAATAGTCTGATGTCTACTTGCTAAATGGCGGACCCATGATGTGTGCTGTGTGAAGGTTGCAGTCCTTCTGCTCTCGTGCCGATGCTACTATTAGCTTATATGTAAGGCCAAGTGATTGGTGGTGAATGGGGATAGAGCGGAAGAGTAGGGGCTATGAAATAATGAAGAAGAAGGCAATTCAATTAAAATTTGTATTTATTGATTAATTATTAACAGCCTCGTACACATCTTTTTCTAGTGTCGGTAAATAAAGACATTTTATTTCTACAAATAGTCTATCCACATTCGAATTACCAAAGTTTGAATAAATCATCCGGTTTTTTACATTAGATATTAATTCGTCTTTGTGGTCGTTGAAAAGTTTAAGAAATGTGGACCCGTCGAAACATTTATCAAGTTCGCGACTGTTCTCGTGCATTTTCAAACTGTCTATCATTACATCATACATGACATTAACATACGTGGACATATCCTCTAACTCGCGAAGACGAAACTCTATACACTCGCGCATGCTTTTTAATATTAGAAAAGTACGTTGCATGATCACAACACTTGGAAGACTCTCAACTTTTCTCTTCTTTCGCGCCGGTGCACTCTCGTCATCGTCGTTGTCGTCTGCGTCGACGGCCGTGATGATTGACTCTGTATCGATGCGCAATCCGTCGTTGGTATCCCAATCTTGCGCTTCATGCTGATACCGGCGCCGGCTCCGTAATGACACAGGCTCCACTGTTTTCTTTTTCTGATTGATTCCCAGTACTCTCGAGTTATAAGCGGTAGTCAAATTAATCTCGTGCTCAGTTAGGTCTATTTTTGTAAACTCTTGCTTGTGCCCGTACAGATGATACATTACTGCAGGAAAATGCGTGGTGAATTCCTCCCACGCGGTGATTCCCATTGTTATGTATTTGCGTGGCGAAGTATCGCCACCGAATTGAATCACTGTACGGAAATGCCCACCGTAATATTGCAATCCAAGGTATGCAAATTTCGAGTGAGACTTATTGAGCGCGTAACTTGTGTTAAAAAGCAAGTTTTGCGGAAGATCGTCTTGATTGATTTTAAAATAGCTGTCATAAACTTGTTTTAAAAAAGAAATACTAATGCTCGTGGCTGAAGCAATGTCGTTGTACGAGTGCACTTTGTGTGTGTGTGTGTGTGTGTGTATGTGTGTGTGTGTGTGTAAAGAAATACTGAGGCGTGCTTTCTACAGCTGATTTGACTGCTGGTGCTGCTGGTGCTGCTGGTGCTGCGTGTTCTACTAGACTGACGTAACGTCGTCGGTTGTGTTATTCGTTTGAGTGTGCGCCTCGAGAGGTGGTAGGGGAGGCCGACAGTGGGGGATGGCGGCGCAGCCAATGAGTGCACGTGTATGATGCAACGTAGTGGGGAAAGGTGGCGAGAAAAATATTAGGTTTATGGTTGTACCCAATGACTGTGGAAAGCGTTTCCAATAATTGTCGTTATGAATGCGTCCATTATTTAGCGTTTTCAATCACGTACTCTTGACAAAGATTTTCGTGAGAAGAAAATGCGTGCTGTGACACGTACCCGATAACAGCGTTAAGTGGTTCTAAGCACAGTTCACCCTGGCCATGAATGCGTCAATTGTTCAACGAATTTAACGGACAGTTTCAAGAGTGTGCTCTCGATTTTACGATATGTGTGTATGTGTGTGTGTGTGTGTGTGTTTAACTGATTACGAGTCAAAGCGTATACATGATAAATTTTTCACATGAATGCATTCTTTGTTTTGTGAGAAGGAAATGTGTGCCGCGACATGTAACTATTTATGGTTGTACCCGATAACTGCGTTAAGTGGTTCTAAGAACACTTCACCCTCGCCATAAATGCGTTCTTTGTTCAACGGTTTTTAAGTTACGCGTGAAGAAAATGTGTATATGATGATAAAATTTTTCACGCGTAAGTATTTCGTAATAAAAGAAAACGTTTTGAATACTCTCTCGCGGGAGGAAAATGAATTTAACTGATTTTTTTTTTTTCAGGAGTGGGAAAATGAAAGGTCTGTAAATGAAAACATGATTTATATATTTTTTTGTTTATTCGATCAAACTTACAAGCTATGAATACATAAACTTACATACTATGAATACATAAACTTACAAACTATGAATATATAAATTTTGAAAAGAGACAAAAACTTACAAACTACGAATACATATGGTTTAACCGAGACAGACACAAGCGATGCTTAAAATTAATTACGAATACATAAAATCGCATTTGAACCAGGGGCTGATTCATTTCAGTATTAAGATATTACAAGTAATGAACAATCACGCATACATATATTAGCTTACAAATCTAGGCCCAACAATGCAAATCTTAAAGTTAGAGAGATTAATAATGAGTCATTGGCCTACATGCCTGAGTGCACAAGCCGCACCCTTGTGAAGTAGCGCGCGGGAAATTGTACGCACGTCCTTCTTTTTTTAATTTTTTGTTCTTTATAATGTTATAAAATTTAGCAGCTATTTTGTCGTTGGCGCGAGCATCCGTCGTAAAGATGTTACAAAATTTTCGTAAAGTAAACCCACTACACATAAAATGCAAAAACATGACGCAATATTCACCGCACACTTTAGAATCAAAACTTTGCAACTTCTTCTTGTTCCACCTGAACCACTTGCAATTTCTTCTGAGTCGATCGAGATGATGTCGCGACGATGGTGATAGTCCATAGCTATCGAAATAGGTACCTCTTGCATGACTGTCTATGTAGAAAGCTACCCAATGAGAGCCGGGCTTGTCCGCTGTGTCAAGATTTGCAATGACCGCCGATGGGCGGCTCAACCGGCTTGGTATGTGATTGGTTGCATAAACTCCGAGCGAATTAGCAGAGAGGTCGCAGATGGCTCGCGTTATTACATTCGTGTTCATTTTTTTTTTTTTTCAGTCAGAGGATGTGTCGCCCTCGATGGCTGAGTAGTATATGTCATTATTATCGCTGCTGTCACTATTTGTATCTCTTTGCTCGTAAACTCCTGCAAGGAACATTTCACTTTCCACTTTTTCTTTAGGAAGCGCTTTCCATTTCGCAGGAAGTATCGAGCACAGCCACTTTTTTAGCTGATGAACTTTGTAAAGAGCACAAAACTCTTTTTTGGCCAAAAAGATTTTGGTTGAATGCGTGGCGCACAGTGTATTGTCCGGGAACATTTTGTTAAGCCGTTTAAACGATGGTGAATTAAATTTTTCCAAGTTGATGACGCTGCGTCCGAAAAGCGCTTCGATGTATCGGGCCTTCTCCTCGCCGCGCACAAAAATTGTTCGCGATACTCTGGCAATGTTGTAAAGATGCCGATGTAGTTGACGAAGCGTTACTTCGCCGTCAAACCAATGAACACCGTGAATTTCGACGGCTAGAAAGGTGTTTGTCTCTTTGACATCGTCCGGCAAGTCGGCAAAACTATGCGGCGCTTGCACTATCCAATGATCACTAATTTTCTTTTGCAGGCACGTGATAGCTACTTCCTTGGGCAGAAACTTTTTTTCCGAATCACGAAAACCTTGAATATCGATTACGTAGTCCATTTTGTGTAGAGGCGCGCGTTCGCGTGTAAGAGAAAAAGCGAAGTGACGCGAAAGAGCGCCGCATGTGAGCGCCATGCTTCCCCCTCCACTTTTTATGACTGTGGCAATGTGACACATGGCGCCTCTGCAGGCCCATCGTCTTCTGCTCTTGCGCTTAGGCGCTGAAATCCGTTAAAATTTGTCGAGTGGAGTCGATTTCGAGAACGTTATCGTACTCTGCGTAGACAATGCAGTTTATTGTAACAGTCGGCGCCGTCGCGAAGCCCACTTCGATACGCATACTGCCCGAGCGTACGAGGTTCCAATGAGAGTGGCAATGCGCTGATAAATCGGGTATGAGATCGAATGCCGTAAGAAAATACCCCATTGAATAGTTGTAACGGTTTATGCCTAGGCCCTCATTGAGAAAATGTATCCCTGTGCCTGAGTAGAGTGTTTGGAATGCCTCGATAAACGTTGCCTGTCAAGTGCGGTTGTAACGGTTTGCTTGGTATTTGAACCCCGTCGATATATAGCGAGAGATAATTTATGTCAAAGTGTTGAAAGTTGAATGGGTTTAGCGCTCGATTTCCATTGAACGCTTTGTTATCGACGAAACCGATGATTATACGTTTCGGCAGTTGACCAAGAATCGCATTATCAATGCTATCGCCTAGTATACCAGTGTGAAGCGTAAATGTTTTCACCTCGATACGCGTGATGGGGTATTTGGCTGTTGCTTTGCCCAGTGTATTGGCGTGTGCGATCAAAATACCAGGATTTGTCTTGACACGACGAACAATAAGGATAGCTTCTTTTATTTTTATTCCGAATCGGCCGTCGTTTGTGGAATCCATCAGGCAAAATGCATCCTTATTACGCACCAGACGCACTCTCATTTCGATGCCATTGATGAACATTTTATCCTGATTAAACAAGTCGCAGTGCAGATGTCCAATCATATCGAAAAATATTGCTCTTTCGTAAAATATTGCCTCTGTACGAGGCCTTTGTTCGAACCGATTGCTTGATTTTCCGCCACGCCCTCCATACAGCCGGGTGTATCATCGTACCAGAGGCTCGCGGTGAGATGAGATTCTTTGGCAGCGGGGGAATAGCTCAGCAGTGACTCTATGTAAGCTCTGTACGCATACATGTTGTTGGGCGGTGAGGTGAGCTTTTGATTGAGAAAAATATCGATTTGATTGAACATTGAATGAAGAAGATTGTTTACAGGGTCAACTTTTAGATTTGTGTCGACATCGTCGTTGGGGAGTATTTGTGCCTTGACAAAGAGCATGGTGTGTGCGAGATCGATGTAATGCTCGCTGGCACTAGGTACGACGAATTCGATGGGCGCATCGCCCTCGTCGCTGATCGAAGAGACGGGCTTATAGTTCAAAAAACTGCTGCCCTCGATGGAGGTTTGAGTAGATGGGAGGGAGAAAAGATCGAGTTCGCTCGACATACACTCTGACGAGTGAGAGTGCAAGAAAGACATTTTCAAGATTTATTTTGTACTGAAAATATCGTTAATGTCCCAAAAAGCGGGGGTTTTCCGCGTTCTTCTGCTCGCTTTACGAGTCTTGCGCGGTGCGGCTGTCAATTTTTTCTTACGCTTGGTCCGCGAGGTACGGGCGCTTGCACGTGCCTTTGTCGACTGCCGTTGCCATTTGACGCGCCTGGTAGTTTTATACCCTGACCCCTTCATGATTTCGCTAATTTTCTCTGCTGCTTTTCATTTGAGATGGCGTCCCAATTCTCCGGCTCTCGATTTTATGGCCTCTTTGAAATTGACACCATTGTTTGTGACATCGTCTATGATTTTCATACCTGCGCGCAAGGTCTCTTTCCCGACGGCCTTACCGCCACTCCTGACGTATGGCAGAATGCGGCGAAAGAGGCCCCCCAACCAAGAGCCAACACCGCGCCCTCTCTGAAAGGCCGAGCGAGCGAAAACGCTTCTTACCCCACTCCCGCCACCTATCTGCTCATCGTAGTATCTAGGATAATGAGACATCTCAGTGACTTCGTCTGAAATGGAGTGTCACGGTCAGCGTACCGTACTCGAATGGAATGCACTGTACGAGCTGGTCTCTTATATCGATGATAATATTGTGAAAATTGTGATAGAGAAGCGGTATGTAGTGGGCGGGCGTGAAACGCTGCACAGCACTGCAGCCGTATCTGAATTTTCAGTTATCCAAGGAAACGATGCGCAAGAGCGAGGCCTGTGTGTCCCCCACTGTGTAGGGTTCACAAATATCTGTATAAACGTACAGTTGGTCGGAAATGGCACAAGAGAGCGAGGCTGGTCTCTCGGCTACAATTTCCCGCAGCGCGCCATGGTTAAAGGTCGTAAACAGAATTTTTTTCCCGGGCTCGTCATCGAACCCAAAAATGCGTAGAATTTTTTCGTTGAAATGAATCGCATGTGGCTCTTGACAGGCGCACTTGTGTCTGATGGCATAATAGCCATTGCTCTCCTTTACGGGTTCAAGCATGTGATGCTTATAAGTGTCATTCGACTTATTTATGGCGTCTGCCAGCTGTTGAAGAGAGTCGCAAATGCCGACTGGAAAATGGCAGAATGTTTTCTCACTCTGTTCGTCGTCGTCGTTCATGGCGAACAAACTAAAAGTGTAAAAGGCATCATTGTCTTGAAAATGCACGATGCTACATGGTACGTGAATTTCCACCAGTCCGACGTGCCACTCTCCGTGTAATTTGATCTCGCGTGGCAAGTGGGTGGTGAAACAGCTGGTTGTGTTATCGGGAAAGTAAGCCATACTGCTGTTGCTAGGCAGAACCATGTAAAAATCTTCGTTCGCGTCCATGTCTGCTCGTGGTTTTCTACGAAATGCTCTCGAGTTGACTCGCTTTTATCCAAGAATTAAATTTATCGGGATAGCCTAGCTACTTGACGAGCACTTGTTTGTTGGCGCCACGACCTTTCGTGCGCACAATACGCTCGATTTTGAAGCTCTTATCGCCAGTCAGTCCATCGTGCCCGACCAAAACGAGCTTTTCGTTGTAAAAGAATCCGTCAATTATTTATCCGTTTAAGTCCGCCAATACATATGTGTACAGCCCTTGCCGCGGAGATACGCGTATAATCTTGAAAATCTCCTCACTGAAATTTTTTTCGTATCCGCGCTCGAAGGTGTTCTTTGTTCGACTGACACGGACGAGGTTACTCACAGCAAATTTACGGTAGGGCACGGCGGGAAGGCGATAATTGGAGCGCGTGCGCTTGGCCAGATTTTCGCGCGCTCGCGCAGCGTTGTAAAGGTTGACCTCTGCTGGGCGCATTCGCGTATCGCTGTGCCGAGAATGATTGTACGCGTACACAATTTTTTTGCAGAACATCGATGTATCGCTTGGTGTTTCGATGTGAGAAATATCTCCATATGCGCTCGCGCAGCGTTCTGTTGAGCCGCTCGACCACCGCTGCCTTGACATCTGGATTTCTAGCGACACGAAAGCCGATCTCCATGCGCTTGAGAAGATTTTGAAAAGCGGCGCCAAGAAATTCCTTGCCACGATCGGACTGCACGACATGGGCAAGCGCGTCTTCGCTCTGTCGGTAATTCGCTCAAAAGCGTCGGCAACGTTGCGCGCAGTTTTATCCTTCAGTGGTTCAACCCAGGCAAACTTACCGAGTACATCGATGACCATGAGAATATAGCAGTACCCGTCGTTGTAATCCTTTATCGATGTCAGCTGAAGTAGATCGCACTCCCACACGTCATCGACGTTCGTTACATTGTACGACAGGCGCGGGAATCTTCTTTTTATCGGGTGATGAAGCGTGTAGGCATCTTGATTGCTCAGCCACGCATAAATTTTTTTCTTCTCCTTCTTGGCATTTACGCGAAGAAGGTTTCGTGCACTCGCGTAACCCGCCTCATGCTGGAGATCGTAGTATTGTTTTCCGTATGGCATCTTATCGCTTATATATCAAAGTGCATCCATTTTTTCTTGGTCTGCTTTTTACTGCGAGTTAGCATGGGCGAGGGTGCATTATTTTCTCCGGCCTCTATAGTCTGTTGCCGCGGCAAACGTCGTTTGGCCGTATTCGCTGTTGCAGTCAAAATCCGACCAATTTTCAAAACTTTGGGATTTTCGATGAGATTAACGGGCGTCTCGCTAGTTTTGAGAAATTTTGCAAACTCAAAGCGCCCGACAGGTGGTTCTTCCTCCTTCACACGCGGGCTCTTTTGCAGTGTGTCGAGAAGTAACTCGATTATGCTCGAGCGCGCCACTTGTCGGCCATCGATGCTCACAGTGCCTGCATTGTCCCACTTTAGACGCTCGGGAACCGTTGTCCTCCAGTGCCGAAGCAAGAGTCGCGCTTTTGGCGCGAGTACTTTGGGTATACCTCGGAGAATGGTCTCCTCGCTGAGCGGCACGAGACTCTCTTCGATTTCGTCTACCTCGTGATTCGTCTCGCGCCGCTCGGCGATACGCTCGTTGTCGCGGAAAAAAAGATAGCGACGTAAAATCTGCAAATAATTCAGACCTTTTTCGTAATCATCGCGCGCTGCCTTCGAGCGTAAAACGTCGTACATTTCGGTGTCCAAGCGAGGAAAATTATCGCCATGTGTTTGTAAACTTTTTTCCTCGACATCCGTGGTCGGGCTCGCGGCCATCGAACCTTCTGGCACAAGAATCATTTTACGCGCGTGTTCCATCTTATTGCGTGTCACGCGAGCCAAATATTTTCGAAATGAGAGTACTCACGATTGAAGCTAATAAGATAGGCAGGAATGATCCCCCGTTCTGAATAATCGCTCGTTTCTTTGTGCGCCAATCGGTGTTACCACTCGGGTGCGATAACTTGCGCAACGTGTGTTTATGCTTGCTCAATCGTCTCTTCTCGATATCCGATAATTTTATGACCCCGTGTAAGACGTTCAACACGCACTCGCATATGCACTTGACAAGGGGTTTGTCAGCTGCTCGGGCTATGGTTGTGCGATGTTTCTTATCGCCGTGGCAGAGCACGCCGAGTAGCGCGAGATTTTTCTTGGAAAAATGTTTACCGCGCGGTATCGTGCCGCGACAAGAGGTAGTTTGTCCGTACGGGGCCATAATTATTTCTCGACTGACGTTCGGCGGGCAAATCAGCGTGATTTAAAGTATTTGGGCACGTACGCGTAATGCGCACTGTCACCGGGGAATATGTTTGCGCGAAATCTAAACTCATCGAGACAGTCTTGCGAGAGATCTATAAAGAGATAAGAGTGTGGCACTCACGTAGCGTCTATGTAGGCTTCGCGGAGAAAACCCGAGTCTTCGGGATGGATTTGGCGCGCGAGATGTTGTGTTTGTGCCTTGTCACGCGGATTTTTGAACAGCACTAGGTACTTTGTATTTAAACTTATGTCACGTTGCGCCTTTCCCTTGTGGAAAACATTTTGCGTTATGAATATCACGCTGATATTTTTGTGATGACTACCTTTCGTAAACAAGTCTAAAATAACGTCGCTCGAGGATTCTCGCATAAGATCATCGATAATGAGTAATTTTTTCTTCTCGTTGTCCGAGGAATAGTCGCCTACCTGCGGGAGTCCCTCTCGAAACTCAATGATAGGTCCATTGAACTTAAAAGCTGTTCTGTAAGCCTCTTGCCATTCAGCGTAATAAAACAGTAAACGGTCGTAGCGTGCGGTACACATGACCGGTAAATGGGCGAGAAAGCGCTGAACAAAGCGTGTTTTCCCACAGCCTGTGGGTCCACACACACAGCAGGTAAACGGATGTTTCAAGCGTGTATCCATTTTTTACGACCTCTAGCCACCGAATGAGACTGTCCCACGCTTTCCCAATCATTTTATACCCTTTTTCCCATTCGCGCGAAACATTATCTTCTGCATGACGCGCGGACGGGGCGGCGGCGGCGGCGGCGGCGGCGCGCGCGCGGGGACTAGCTCTTTACCGCGGTGATGAGCTGACGTGGCGACAAGCTGGACGTGCGGGCGGATGGGCTGATCCGCGGTGACTAGCTGATTCACGCGCGCACGCGCGCGTTGACTAGACTGTCCCCCGCCGCGAGAATGAGCAGGACTACCGCGGCGACTAGCATGCACAAGCTGGCGATATAGTTAACTATGAAACATGACGCGACTTTGTAACTACAATACCTTCTTAGTATATTTAACATGAAAACGCTATAAAACATTCTGTATATTACTTTGTTAAGAAAATATAACGGCCTATTATCATAGCATGCTTTTTTTTTCAGCGTACTAATGCGAGGAAAGTGATGGATATAGGTAGAAATAATTTTGACTGGTAAATAATTTTTATTAAAAAGGACAATTTTATTTTACATAAATTCACGCAGTTACAAGTTTTTTATAAAATATACATACTATGCGTCGCTCTTATAACCAAAAGGTAGTGATACTGCATCGCGAAAGTATCTACGCTTCTTAAGTACTACGGAACACGACTTTTTTTCGTCGCGAGTGATGACTTCGTGCGTGCGAGTGCGTCTGATCGGTTTATATTTCAAAACGATGGGTTCTCTTTCGTTTTCAAAATACACTGCGATCAAACGCGCGATGCTCTCGAAATTTATTATACACGAATTGGCGCTATTGAGACTAATACCCTTAATCTTACAGCACTCGACAGTTTCCCCGGTAGAGGGTACGACAGCTTGGAAGCCATAAAATTTTGGACCCGCTGAGAGAAACTTTGTAATATAGGAACCCTCGCCGTAGGCCTTTAGCTCGTCTGTCATATTGCCGAGTAAAGCACCCAGAGACGGAGCATACTCAGTAGGGTCATTTTTCTTACATGTGAAAATACACGAGTCTGTGTCCATGTATAGAACACGCGCTGCGGTAAGTTTTTCAATATAAGAATACAACTCGAGACGCGCCTGCGCGGTTGTATACACAGCTATTGCCACATTTGTATTACCCGAAACATCGACGGCATCTTCGCGAAAGCGCCAATTCGTGTATAAAAGGTTCTCGTTGATCATAAGAACATCGAATACTTCTTTTTCCGCCTCTGTAAGAAGTTTTAATAGTCCCTCACGCGTTTTTATAGTAGTCGTTTGTTTCATATTTGAGCGTTGGCCAAATTTTCCCCACAGCAAATTCAAACACAATTTCGCGACAGAACGCAGCCCCGGATTTTTTTCTATTTTTTCCGAGTCTAACCTTATCCCCTCGTCACGCTCGTACTCGTCGACATACCGTTTTCTACTCTCTTCGTCTGTACACCAAGCAGGTCAACCGCTTGCCTGCTGCTTCAATCGGAGAAAGGTATTGACATACGGGGCAAACAGCCCACCCGCACCCGTGACAGGATCGAACTGCGTGGTCTCATACTGCCAAATAACAAATATTTCTGTGATGTAGTAGCCAAGTTCGATCGCCTTCTGTAACTCGCAGACAACCTATGTGCCTGTAAATTCACGCTCAGCGGCTTGGTCGTGATTACAGTCGCCCTCTCGCAATTCCTCACAGCACGAGCGACAGAGTCCGAAAATCAGCCGAGAGTGCATTTTTATGGGTATCACAGGCAGCATCAAACTACGAGGTGGTAAAACCTTGCACTTTATCAGCCCTTCCACGTGCGAGAGATCATTGTTTCGACCGCCAGTCAACTCCGTGCATTCTCCGCCGACGTAAATGCGCGGGTGCCCAATGGGATAACATCCCCTCTTGCAGATATATGGGTAAAGAGAGCAAATATCGGTATATTTGATCTCTTCGTCCGGCGCGGTACTGCGAGAAGTGACGATATTTTTCGTGCGGCCACCGAAAAAAGCGTCACGCGGGTTTAAGGATATTTTGCTCATGACCGGATGAGTCGCTTAATATTGCGTAATTTCCGGTTGCTGACTTTTCACGCGCGCGAAATCGCATTCCCACATCTCACACACGTCGTATCCGAACCGCCTCATTGCTGCGACTTTTGCCACCGTGCCCTTGTACGCCTGTGCGTATGTTTGGCCGTATTTATTTTTTCTCACAGTACGATTATCGCTGAAACAGCGCGGACAGCCATGCACGTAACAGCCTTGATATTCAAAAACAATTCCTTTGGCTGTTGAGGCAGGCTCTCCTCCCCCGATTGGCGGTAGATACCCGTCTACGAGAAATCTCTCGCGTAAACGAAACTCGCGCGATCGCCACGTGTGTATAATTTCACGCCCGAACTCGCGCTCGCAGTATAGCAGCCACTCTATAGATTGCTGCGAGTGCTTATCCCCGCGCCTATATCCGTTTGGCGGAATCAGGCCAATAGTTTTTGGCTGCAAAAAATTTTTTTTAAAAACATACATACATGTGGACGCAATTGTACACGCGGAGACGAACGGGTCTGTTTGAGCGACTTCTATGAAAATTTCACGAAACCGTATGCACGCGCGTCTCAATATTTCCACGTCCATTTTACAGTATTCGACAATCTCTTTTTGAAAGTCGAATACGTAGTTTGGGGCTGTATTCTCATACCACACGAGAAAAGCGGCACGTTCAGCCACAGACATAGTACCTGGGCAATAAAACTCGGGTGCGGGTAGAGGGCCCCTGTAGTGCTCATTCTCACTGGTATTGGAAACTCGTGTTTCCGCTGATACACGTTTACAATGTGCATGCAATTCTCACACAACCGCACAACGTCGCACACTTTTTTATTATTTTTTTTGTAAGAGCCTGCACGCTTGTGATTCGCGAAACACTCGTGACCGAAAAATTGTCGCCCACAATCCACGCACTCTATCATTTCGACTTGATCGCTTCTGCATGGCGGTGAAACGTAACAGCACGCGTATGTTCGTGTACATTTGTGCTGATTTACGCAGCGGAATGCCTTATTACAATAAAAACAGAAAAAACGCGATTCCGCCGCTCCGAATAAATTAGTAATTAAATTAAAATGTCGTGCACGCTCTTCAAACATCAAATAAATAATACCGGCTAGTGGGGCATTTAATTCCCGGAGAGTGTTTCGTCCATCAAGGAGCGGGGGTTCGCCGCTTCCAAAATTTTGTTTCTCGAAAACAACGAGTGCTACGCCACTTGTGAGAAAAAATTTTGAAAGCTCAGGAGCTCTTCAAAACCACATCCATCACCCGGAATATTTACCCCAGCGGTGTCCACGAGACTTTCCGCGCGCTCTTTTTGCAATTTTCGACGCCCGTCGCGAATCTCATGCCATTCTGCGCGCACCTCATCGCAAGGCTGCGACTTGAGAGCCATGTATACCCTTCCGACCGCAAGAGCACGCGGTAAACATAAATTATCGGCATTGTTAATAACAACGATTGAGCGCTTTCGCAAATCGCTCAACTTTAAGCCACCCGCACCTACGGGCATACATAGCACACCTGTAACTCGAGTCCCTCTCCGATACCCAAAATTTCGTTACTCTGACTTATGGAACTTATTAAATTCCATAAATCAGCGTAATTAAAGTTCATAACAGGCCTGAACGACAGCCCGCCCGTACCACGTGAAAATCGCTCATTACAAATTGTAATCCCGATTAATGTATGTCCTGGAACGCGTGTCGTTATATAATCGTGCATGTCCTCAATCGCGGCCTCTACCCATAATACGGGATTTATATCTGCGCGTGGCTCTATAATTGAAAATCTTACTCTATGGCCCTGCACTCCGAAGCGTCGCAGGTACTGCTGTCCCTCAACCACAGCAGTGAAGCGCACGCCGGGGGGCCGTATGTTGTCGTAGTCTTCGGCATCATAAACGTCCTCACTGCCACCACCGCCTACCTGCACGGGTGAGCAAACCTCAGCTGTAACAAAACAAATGATGCCTTTTATTAAAATATATTAAAATAGATTAATGGTTTTACGGTGAGGGATTTACTTTAAGGTTCTGCGATACCCGCAAAGCTTTCTAATACTCTATTCACCAAATCCCGCAGATTGCTTTCTGTATACAAAGGCAAGGATTCGTCTTCGGCTTGGTCGCGAAACCATCGCTGAAGCCGTGCTTGGCGATTGTCTGATACCCGCTCGTATACCTCCCGCAAACGAGCAAGCTCGGGGAGCGATGCCACAATCTGCGTTAAAGACCGATCGCGACTTCGCACAACTACGCACGGAAAAATATTTTTAAAAAGGGCACATATTTTAAAATATAAGAATAAATATTTACTTACATTCGTTGACCACACGGTCGAGGCGCTCGCGTGTGTTGTACCCTGGGGCCGATTGGTTGGCGGTGGCACACAGCACACCCAGTATGTGCCGTCTTTCTCTGCGCGCACTCTCAGCAGTGGTGGAATGGTCGTCAGCCTCTACACCAGGTGGTTGACTTTCCAGAAGCCAAAAGTCATCATCGATGAGAGGTAGACGATCGTACGCAGCAAGATACTCGCCTATGGCTTCTTCTTGAAGCTCGATCTCGTTTGCTACTTCTCGCGCTTCTCTTACAGCCTCTTCCTCCTCCTCCTCCTCCTCCTCCAACTCCTCCTCCTCCTCCTCCTCCAACTCCTCCTCCTCCTCCTCCATGCGATTAGGGATATCCCCTACAATTAGTGCAGGGCTTTCTACCTCTCGTGGAGGTTCTTCACTCTCCTCGGCGCCAGCCTTCACATCGGCTATAATAACAGCAGGCTCAGCGTCTTCATCATCATCATCATCATCATCACTGGTATCAAAACTCAGAGTGCGTGCGACTGGATTAAACGTCCCCGCGGCGCGCCGCGAGTGTGTAGGCGTGCTGTCTTCCGCGCCGGAAAAATATGTAGCATCGCTCGAATCATCGTCATTTAGTAGACTCTCCAGAGCTGAAAAATAGCATGTCAATGATTATAAATTTTATAAATATTTTGAAATATTTTGAAATATTTTAAACTTACCAAGCCGCTCCGACCTTTCTTCGATTGTCACTAAAAACTGGCAGACCACTTAATCCATGATTAAAAACAAACTCTTCGATTATCCGTAAAACCTCGCCGGAACGTCTAGAGCCCCGATATAAGCACGCGATTGCGCGATACCCCGTCGTCCTAAGGGTCCTCTGTAACAACTCGTCGCGAGTCATCCCGCGTAAGCGCTGCAACTACGCACTACCTCTACTATACCTCTCTCTACCAAAGAGCCGCAGTATGGCTTTTCGCAGCGAAATTTTTACGAACGTATCCATCTCAGAGTTTCGAACAGACTGATACTGCTGCAGCGTCGCTTAGAGCTCTTATATAAGCGCAGTCAAAAGCATGATCGATAAAAAAAATCAGCATCTCGTCACGTGAAGTTCGTCAAACTTATTTTTCCTCGGAGCGTCCAGTCGCATTTTCCTAGGACCCGAGATGCCCGTAGTATAAAAATGCCTCTCTGCGCGCACGAAAAACAATAACGGTGCCCGTGACGACTGTTTGATAAAAAATCGTCATGTGGCGCGAAACAGCGCTTTTCCAAAGGAGGTCTAAGATGAACGATAAAAAAACAATGAGCCTTCTATACTCGAACATCGACACTGAAAAGGGATAGAGTTTCATGGCTCTCGAAACCAAAACATTTGTGACGCATCTGTGGAAAAAGAACACATGCATGATGTTCAGCTAATGGTCATGAAATATTGTTCTACAAAAAACATAGTTTATTACTTTTGACAGCACGGGTCAAACCCCTGTGCCGCGTCGTAGCTGACGTTAAAAGCAGTGATGCCAAAATGGAAAGAGCTATGATAAAAAATTGAAGAGTGCAGGAGCGCAGTGTTGTAAATGCCACTGAAAAATGACCTGACAAACACCCGCTAGCCGGGTGTATAAAAAATTTCTCTCGGGTTAACTACCCTTGGGTGAAAATATTTCCAGCACGGACGCAGGCCACTTTCTTCCTAACCCGTTGATGTGGAATTCCCGGCAATAATATTGGCCGGCACGGTTGAGTCATAAAAATTCGACGACTGTACCGCAAAACGTCCACCACTCGTGCATCCCTACCATCACCGCTTCTTCCACGTGACCGAGGGGATGAGGTTGACCACGCACGCACGCCGGTTCAGTCTTCACCATGGAATCTAGCTGTGCGGGTTTCCAGATTATAGTAGCGGTTCTGTGTGAACTCTGCTATTACGCACAACGAGAGACCAAACAGATAGCAAGGGCTGAGAGCGACGCGGCCAACATAGAAACCCGCATACAGCGCGACTTTGACGGACCCGCTGACCGGCGGTTAATAAATAAGATATGCAAATATATTTGCATTCGTAGCAAAAGTTTGGCTAAATGTCACGAAGACATTATTTTACTTTTGAGCGTGTGGGCTAAGGAGCGCAGAGCGGGGGTAGAAGCGTGGGCCTGTGCGCTTCGGAGAGCCCAGCTAGCAGGCGCTAGCACTCCACAGTCGCACCCCACCACAGAGGCCTCCCCACCAACGCGGCCAAATCGCGAATCTACTCAGTGTTTAACAGAATCTGACAGCACGAGTATTCACCGAGCAATGGACCAAGAAGTAGTCAGTCTGCGAGCAAGGCTCGCAAGATATCATAAAAAGCTGGAACGTTATCGCGCCGGTGCGGTTCAGACCAAGGAGATGATTCGACGCTTAGAGTCGAAAATAAAGCGCCTCGATCAGCAGCAACGGACTCAAAGACCACCACCACCACCACCATCCAATATCGCCAGCGTCAAGTGCAACGTGTGCGGAATTATGTTCCGCATTCTCAAGAGTGAGCCGGAGGGCCGGTCATGGGAGCAGTGCTGGCACTGCAAAAACTTTAGATGCGGTGCCTGCCGCGAAAGCACGTGTAAGTGCCTTATAGGAATAGACACACCCGGATCGCCTAGCGTCGGATAGATTGAAGTATCGGTGAAGGCAAGCAGCGGATACACCATCAAAGGACGCACCAGCACCAGTAGCAGCAGTAGCAGCAGCAGCACCAGTGTAAAAACAATGTGCGCGTGTGGGAAGTGGACGCACATGAATGTACGCACCGTGACAACTGAAATACGGTGTCTACGAACACATGAAAATGTACGCGAGTGAGTGTGACGGCCATGGCGTCTGTGAACACACCTAAATGTATGTGTGCATATTCGTGTGTGTATGTGTGTGCGTGTGTGTGCGTGTGTGTGTGACAATCGCAGCGTCTGCGTACGCACGTAAATGTATGCGCACGTGTGTGTGTGTGTGTGTGTGTGTGACAATCGCAGCGTCTGCGTACGCACGTTAATGTATGCGCACGTGTGTGTGTGTATGTGTGCGTGCGCGTCAATAAATATTAATAAATAAATATATAAACGTTGTTTTTACTCTCTATCCGCCACCCCCTCTCTCTCTCTCTCTCTCTCTCTCTCTCTCTCTCTCTCTCTCTCTCTCTGGGTGGTTGTGGGTGGGTGGGTGGGTTGGGGTGGGCGGTGGGTGGTGGGTAGGTGGCCGGATGTGGGTGCGGGTGGGTGGCTGGGAGGGTGTGTGGGCGTGGGGTGGGTGTGTGTGTAGGTGCATCTCTCTCTCTCTCTCTCTCTCTCTCTCTGGGTGAGTGTGGATGGATGGGTGTGAGTGGGTGGGTGGGTGGGTGCGCCATCTCTCTCTGTGAGTGGATTGGTGGATGTGGGTGTGTGGGTGGGTGGGTGTGTGTGTGTGTGTGGGGGTGGATGTGGGTTTGTGGGTGTGGGTGGGGCGGGTGGGTATGCATGGGTGGATGTGTGCGTCCTCTCTCTCTCTCTCTCTCTAGTACATGGACTGGTATAGCGCGTATCATATTACATGGAGGTGTCAAGAGGGTTTAACTCTTATGTAAACAATAGCTAATTACCCATTGTTAATGGGTGGCTTGTTTACAAAACAGTAGCGGTTTCGAAAACAATAGCCCCATTGACATGGGCCCTTGACATGGGTCATTAGCTACCGTGCAGCTACTGTTTACATAACATTTAACTGAATGACCCCACCCGCGGCGCCGCCACGGGGCGCCCCCCTTCCCCCTTGTAATATGATATGTCTCGCTATACCAGTCCATATACTACTTGCCGCATAAAGTTTTTTGTCAATAACCTGAATGCGTTGTCAATATACTGTATATTAGCTAGTTTCGTGTAGTTTGAACTTTGTAAAAAATGTTCACTTAACGACAACATGAAAGTCAAGGTTTCTTTTGGTGTAAATACACGATAAATAATAAGGCGATCATCAGATAAGTATTTTAATTACACAAGATTCGTATTTTGTGTAAAAAAATAGATGCTTTGTGAGAATTTCTATTTTGCTGTTGCAGATCACCATTATACAACGTAGAGGTTAGAGGTAACGACGGGGACAACGGCGGCGGAATCTTTCCCCCAGCGTATATATGTACGGTATTGATGCAGAAAGAGCTGATGAAAAGAATGGGTTAGAGTAGAATTTTTGGTCTCTCTGCGACGGCGACGCGCCGCCGTGAGCAAAGTGCTTAGGACGACGGGTCTGCTGCAGGACTTGGAGAGCTGCACGGCTATGTCGGTTCCTCGGCGCCGTAAACCTTGGAGCGCCCCAGAGGTTGCCGGGCTCGTTCGCTCTGCAAGACGGCTCGTGTCGCTCGGGACCGCCGCCCGGTCGCGCTGGTCTGGCGCGCTTGCCGGTCGCTCTGCTCCGAGGCGGAGAATTACGAGCCCGCTTCCGTGTCGGTCCTTGGTGAAGGCGATTGGAGGCTTGCCGACTGCCAGGTCACCTCGGTCATCCCGCTGTCGCCGACGAAGTTTCGTCGCTTCCTGAGTGATGACGCATCACCTTCGCTTCGGTAAGCTCGGCACCTTGGCTCTCTCTCTCTCTCTCTCTCTCTCTCTCTCTCTCTCTCTCTCTCATCGTCTGTCGCAAACATTTTGCAGAAGTTTCGCAGAGGTTTGGCCAAATTTTTGACAAACTTTAACGAAGTACTGACCGATTAACTCAATTTTTTATTTCTCGTTTAATAATACATTAGACAAACTTCTGCGAAACTTCCGCGTAACTTCAGCTAAACAATAAACTGAAAAATTAAAAAATGCGAACTTTAGACAAACTTTTGCGAAACTTCCGCGTAACTCCAGATAAACAATAAACTGAAAAATTAAAAAAATGCAATACTTTCGACAAACGTCTGCGAAACTTCATCTAAACAATAAGCTGAAAATTTTAAAAAATGCAATACTTTCGACAAACGTCTGCGAAACTTCCGCGTAACTTCATCTAAACAATAAGCCGGAAAATTCGAAGTTTGGCAAAGTCTCGTTGGGCAAGTTTGGCAGAGGTTTTGCCAAACATGAACATTACCCAAACTTGTGCCAAACGTAAATTTTTTTACGCGGGCATCAAAAGAGATATTAAAGTGGCACTTTTTGAGATATAACACATTTTATGTTTGTTTAGGTTAAATGTAAAAATTATCAAAAATAAACCATCGGGAAGCTGACGAAAAAATACGTCGAAAACGTATGCAAGGTTTTTTTTTTTATAGATATATATTGTGACTGTACAGTAACAAAAGCGCGTGTTTACACACGCGCTCAAAACTTAAGGTTTACGATCGCACGACGCGGCACGGGAGAGTTGACATGAAACGCCCCATACATTAAATGCATAAATTTTGTTATAGAATTATAATATAATTCTAACGGTAATCTTTATAATTGAATCTGCTTTTAGTTTCATTGATAAATTTTATTCACTGATTTTAGTTGGAATACGGAAGTGTACCTGACTTAACTTTTGTACCAGAATTAAATCCAGTTGAGGGTTGTATGCAGAATAGTCAGACTGTAGATGCTGTTAGACATTTGTATCTTGGCAAAGAACCACTGTTTGTAAAACAATGTACACGGTAAAGAAACTTTTTATTGCATCGCATTATTGGGCTCTTTTTATTATACTTCCAAATGATTTCCATGAATTATTGTAGGTGTAGTGCCAAATCGCAAATGCAAAATACAACAAGAACAGCTGCAATAAGAGCTTGGGAGCAAAGATGGGTGAAAGGTTGTCCTTGCGGTGGTACATGGAGAATTCACAATATAATCCAACAGTAATGAATGATCCAAATTATAAGAATTTGTTTATACTATTCTTATATATACTGTGGGGCTTCACCCTCCTACTCGCTCCGCTCATCAACCCCCATTTATAACAAAATATCAAAATATATGAATGAAGCAATAGATAAGATGGAAACAAAAGCTTTACTATTATTTAGAAGTATCACAATAATTATTTTTTATACTGAATTTTTTGTTAATAACAGTATTTATCTTCAAAGGTCCGAGCCTAATAAGCATATGAAAAGCCCCTTCTGGACTTTTGTACAATAATTTACTTACTGATACATACACAAAACTTAGTCATTCCCCGTTCCCCGCCGCTTCCGCGGTCGTTACGTTAGCAAGAACATATCGTTATATCAGAGCAGCTGATACCATGGATCTGGTGAGGAGTTTGAGTCCCTGGCTAGAAATAAAGCGCGAGTCTATAACTCGCGTGTTGCACGGTAAGTTGCCAGATTAGATTAGCATTGCACGACGTTGTAGCGTCTGCGGCCTAATCTGGCTATCGGGTTTCCGAGAGTCGAACCGAAAGACCCGCAGTTGAACCGTGAAGACGTGCAGGTGATGCATGACTTCGCCTAAAAACCACCCCGTGACATAATATACATTAGTAAATAATATAACATTAATTAATATTAATATTAATGATATTTATGATATAATTTATGCTTTTCAGGTGTAAGCAAGTATATATCTAATAGGTATATACTTGAATGTGCTCCAACGTTTGAAAAAAGAGTTATTGATTATTGTCTATTGATTATGGACTATTGACTATTGCCTATTGATTATTCACTATTGAATACTGATCATTGACTATTGATTATTGACTATTGACTATTGACATTACTATTGAGTATTGACCGTTATTGATAAGCACTGATTGTTACTATTGAACAATTTGAAGAAAAAGATTTAATTATCACTATTATAAATTTACCATAAAAACATTGAATTATTACTATTGAAAATTTATTCTGACTATTGAATATTTATAATTGTGATTACATTTTTGATTAATTTATTATATTTAATGTTATTTATTATTTCATTTGAAAAGTCACTAGAGTCATTTAAATATTAGTAGAAAAATTGAGCCTGTAAATTTAGAGCATGTAATTTATGTAAAAAGCCGTCGTGGTAGAGCTAGAATTAGACGCACTTCTGAGGAGGAAAGGGATTATCAGGAACGGTAACGGATTTTAAGAAATGAAAGAAAAAGACGATACAGGGAACGTACATGTAATAATGTGAACAATAATTCAAATACATCCGCACCTCATAATATTGTCTTAAATTCAGCTAGAATGTAAGTCAATATAGGAAAAGCATAGTGATAGAGAGAATGATGACGTGAAAAGGGAATTCCAAAATCGTCGACGTGAAAGAAATGCAGAGAATTGAAGATGGCTGGAACAAAATAGTAATGAACACTATTTTGGTGAAATGGATGTTGTATGTAGTGTGATGATGCAGCCGCATCTTTTGATGCATGCTACATCGAGGATACCTGTTACGACACTCCCGCATCTAATTGAACCTAACATCATACCCGAGTGCTCGATGCGTGCTTGATGACGAAGCTGCTCACCACCCGCAGTAGAAGAGCCTGGGGCGTGCGCGCACCCGAGATGGCGGCGGATGACGCTGGTGCGGCTCCTGCAGGCGATATCCACGGGATGAGGCACCCGCGAGTACAGCCAACAGCGAGAGGGGGATAGATGATAGGAGAGCGGGAGCCGGGTGCGAACGTGCAGCCGACCGCAGACTTAAGGCGTCACCCCATATCTTAAGAGTAGAGTACAGTCGAAAATAATCAAAAATTCGATTTTTTTTTTTCTTTTATTGCAAAAATATAATTTATAACTCTTTAACTTTAAGAAAAAACTATGTCCATTCATGCATTTGATAATACAATATTTTATTTCATATTTTTTGAAAATTATATTTATTAATTTTTTCTTGATTTTACACCATTTTTAGCATAATCTTAAAATTCAAATTCAAAGATGCTTTATCTCTAATTTTTTAAAATTGTTTTATATTTTTACGGGTCCATTCATTTTTTTTTATTTATGTCCATTCATGCATTTGATAATACAATATTTTATTTCATATTTTTTGAAAATTGTATTTATTAATTTTTTCTTGATTTTACACCATTTTTAGCATAATCTTAAAATTCAAATTCAAAGATGCTTTATCTCTAATTTTTTTAAATTGTTTTATATTTTTACGGGTAGTACTCTATAAAGTGTACCCCAATAAATTTACGATTTATGAATACAGCGCAATACCAGTTTGTTTTAGAAAAAACAGTCAAATTTTCAAGATTCAAATTTTAATTAAATGGTTTTCATGTAAAATATTGTAGAAAAGCCTAAAAGTTTCGTACGGTATATTACATAGTCTTTTACGCGTAGAAGACTTGTTTTCAACAGTCAGATTTATACATACCCATCCCTAGTATACAGTAAACAATTAAACAGACGAAAGTCCATACATCTGTTTATTATGGACTGTTTTTATGGACTATTTATGGATGTTTATTATGATTATATATTATAAATATATATCTATTTATTTGGAGTATTTTTACTGTTTGCAAGAGTCAAAACTGCATGCTGTTAGTAGACGTTGGCGTCCAGAAAAAGGACGACCGACTAAGAGAAAGGCTCAGTTGAGTTTAAACAGAGAAAAGTCGAGAAGGAAAGTGCAGCACTCTAACCTGCCAAGTAAAGAACAATCCATGGAACAGCCACCTGTTGATTTCAGCACAGGAAAATTTCTTCTTGTGCATGATTCAGTGCGGTCAAAACTTTTCCAAAACATTAAGTGCAGTGAGTGTGGAAAGCAAAAGCTTTGTACAGAATTTTCTGATGCGATTGGGCTCTCTTCAAAAATAACATTAAAGTGTATGTCTTGTGGTTGGGTGGCTGGAGAGAGTCATTCAAGCCCTCGTACAGAAACGAAGCCCCGGTCTCCTCATTTAGTGATTCAAAGAATTGTGAATAGTGTTAATTCTGTTGGTTTAGGTTTTGCTGCCCTAGAGCGACTTTGTGCTAGCATGAACATGAACTGCTTGTCGAAGAATGCCTTTCATTTGCTGTTGGAAGCACAACATAAAGAAGCCAGTGCCCTCAAGAATATTTTTCTTGAAACTGCTCATAAGCAAGTTCTTGAACAATACTTTGTCAGGTAGTAGTATTTTTGATATAGCAGTATCTTATGATGGTACATGGCATAGAAGAGACTACCAGTCACTGCATGGCATTGGAATCGCAATCGAGATTTTGACAGGTCTTGTTGTGGACTTTGAAGTCTTGTCCAAGTTTTCTTTAAGCTGCTCTATTGCTGCTGCTTCATTTCAGCCAAACTCTGAAGAATTTATTGAATGACAAGCAAACTACAATTTTTCAGGAGAGTGTGAAATAAATTTCACAGGGTCTTCAGGGGCCATGAGAGTGAAAGCTGCAGAAATTATTTGGAAGCACTCCAAAGATTATAATTTGAGATATACCACCATGCTGTCTGATGGAGACTCAAAAACTTGGATGACTTTAAAGGATCTGGCGTTTTATGGAGATGATCTCGAGATAGAAAAAGAAGAGTGCATTAACCATGTGTCTAAACGCTTGGGAAAAGCACTAAGAGAAGTCGCCAAGGAGAAAAAGCTTGGAGGCAAAAAGCAAGGAGCCTTAACTGGCACTGTGACCACTCGACTCAATAGCTACTACAGGAAGGCTACTGTTAGTCACCCAAGTGACATTGGTGCAATGAAGAAGAAGATTTTTGCATCTTTATCTCATTGTGGATCAACAGATAGAGCACCTTATCATACAAAATGTCCTGTTGGAGTTCAGTCGTGGTGTTTCTACAACTGTGCTGTGGCTCAAGGTAATATACCTCCTAGTCACAGTACCATGTCAGTGAAACTCAGTGCCAATGTGATTAAATGTATACTGCCAGTGTACAAAAGGCTGACTGACGATAAGCTACTGCTGAGATGGAGCAGAATGAGGACTCAGAATGCAAATGAAACTTTGAATTCCTCAATTTGGAGATAATGTCCAAAGGAAGTATTTGTCTCCAGGAAAAGGATAGAGACGGCTATTGTCAATGCAGTATCTGAGTACAACAATGGCCTTGTAAATACTCAGTTGATGAAACATGCATTGACAATTGGTGAAGTTCATCCAAGTACTTCCAGATTTGCTGAGCAGCGGGACACTGTAAGGAAGCTGAGGCAGTCAGAAGCAGCAACATCGCAAAGGAAAGCAGTACGTAAAAAGAAAAAATATGGGCACCTTCAGAACAAAAAAAATGTTCCTTTTATGAGACAGGAGGTTTTTAAGTTAAGCAAAAGGCAGGAAACATAACCAAACCTATCACCAGGGGTAAGTGTTACTTTTAAATTATGTTTATCTTTAAATGCATTTTTCTAATAACTTAATTTTATGATATTTAAAGTGTTCCCAACGTCTCAAATTTGTTTGCACCTTACTGACTTTTGTTTGTAGATATTCTGCAACTAATTTAGAAACATTTTTTACAGCGGTAGAATTGATTTGATTTTTATATTTTTAGTTGAAATTCAAATGTTATTAAAATTTAATAAATTTTGATTGTTTTTATTTTAAATTTACTCAATTTGACCGTATAAAAAAAATATTAATTCGAAATCAATTGTATGGGTAAACTTTTGGAGTATTCCGTGCTACAAATATAAAATTGTGATCCCAGGAAGATGCAAAAAATTTGAGACGCTCGAAGTGTTTAACAGTGTTTAACAGTATTTTAACAGTAGTTTTAGGGATAAATCCAAATATAATCGATGAAAGTCTTTCAAAATTGGCAGAAAATTATTTTTTTGTGTAAAATATGTTAGTGTATTACAATTTATATTTTATTTAAAAGGAAAAAAAAAATTTTTTTTTAACTGTACTCTACCCTTTAGAGGACTAGACTTTTTATACATATTTACCTCACCTTAGACTTTGGTCTCGGCCCTTTATATGCTCCAGAACTATAGTTATCGATTAGACAAGTTTTTTCACTGTCCGTAAGCTTTCAAACTTTCCTGCGGATGAAATGATCCCAAGTTTGAAGTGTACACTTCTAAAGTGCATAATTCTCTTATCAATGTAGAGATTTTTGATCTGATAAAAAAAAGTTTTTGTGCTTACTTTTTGTGCATTTTGCATTAATGTTTTAATTTTCAAAATTTTTCTGATATAAAAATTTATCATGACATTCAATCCTAAATTCCTGCATTGATAAGGAAACTATACTTTTCAGAAGTGCTCACGTGAAATTTGAAGTCAATTCATCCGCAGGATCATCTAAAACCTTACGGACAGTGAGCCTATTTCATTAAAAACCATATTATGAGAAAATCAACTTTAAAGTTTGTATAACTCATAATGCATAAAAACATGCCTCTCTTGTTATTGATATTGATTCTTATTTTTATACTGGTTGAAGAAAAAAGTTTGGCATTGACTTCCTTGCGTAGAATTTTATTTGCCTTGGTATTTGTTGACCTAGAAAACAAAATCAAATTTTAATTATTTTATAATATTTTGGCTATACATGCATTAATTCATATATCTTAAATACTTATCGTTTTTTTTCGCTCTAGGTTAAAAGCTTTTATGTATGTCTTGTTGCCAGTGGTCTCCTTAGCCTCATCTGTCAAGGTCATGGTCCCATGATAGTCGTAGGATGTGGCTGTCAACCAGTGTTTTTGCCTATAAATCACTGAAACACATACGATATACTTTTTAATTGCTTACTCCTAGAGGAAGCTTTGTGATAGTAAATTTTTGAGTTGTTGTAAAAACATGGTTTCTGAAAAATGTCTGTACGGATGTATGTGTGTGTGTGTGTGTGTGTGTGTGTGTGTGTGTGTGTGTACGCCTTGATCTCAGCTTCTACTCGGTCAATTTTAACGGGACAGGTTTCATTTTTTTTGTTTTTTTTTGCGTGATGGCGGGTCAAAAATCCGTTTTTTGATTGGGGCGATGCGTTTTTGTTTTTTTTTCTTCAAATTTTCGATTTTCTCAAAACTGTTTTTTGATTTTTTTAATGATAGGATCGAGTTATTCGAATCTGATGGGTATCGTTCCAAAGAGAATTAAAATACCTATATTTTCTAAAAAAAAAAGTTTCTAGCTATCACGGTTCTTTTGTTATTAACAAAAACGTGTTTTTTTTAGAAGCTTATAACTCCTAAACTTAACGGTCAATTTTTTTGAGAAAAATCATGATAATACAGAATATAAATAGCTATAATCTGTTAAAATTTGAATACATTGTGTAGGCTAGATTTTGAGTAAAAAATTGAAAAATGAAAAAAATCAGTTTTGTATGTCCAACGATTACAAGAGTAAAATTTACTTAATGGCTTCAAAATTCCTTTTAGAGGTAGATTTTTTATAGTTCTCGGTCGAGTTCTTTGGGCAAAATGATTGGTCACATAAATTTCAGAGATATTTGAGGTTAAAAATTTGACATTTTTTAAAAATCGTAATTTCTCGAGAACGGCTCTATGTATCTGAATGGGGTGGGTGGCATTCGAAAGAGAATTAAAATACCTATATTTTCTAAAAAAATTAATTTTCTATCTATCACGGTTCTTTAGTTATCATCAAAAACAAAAACGTGTTTTTTTTTAAAAACTAATAACTCCAATGATGTTATCATCAGTATATTATAAAAGTATATAGTATATTGGCGTCAAAATGTAATATGTTTGAATTTTCAAGATTGAATTATGTATTTTTTTTGTATTGATTTTATGCGTTTTTGAACCTAAAAAGCAAGGCTAAATTCATTTTCGCGATTTTACATAATTTTAGAGCAGAGGGAGAGAATGAATTTCTTTACACGATAGGTAAAAAAGTGATCTCAAGATGGCGTCGGAAGGCGGGCTGCCTTCCGGAGAGCCTCCTGATAAAAATCTAGAATTAGTGTATAAATGCCACCCAAAAAGGAAAGTGTCACTTGTAGTTTGCATAGTGTGCGAAAACGTGTACCATAAAAGTGATTATGAAAAGTGTAAAGACAAAAAATATATAAGTAATCTATTAGTGATATGTCCAGATCACGTTGAGCTTAATATAACCTTAAAAAATCAAGAAACTAAACTCTGTGAAGCAGCTAAAATATTAATTGCGCAAATTAAAAGTGAAAAGGAGGAACAAATAAAACATAAAATATTAAATGAAATATCTATTATCTCTGATAGTGTACATAAATCAGTAGATAATGAAAAACTACTAAACGTTACGATGCTAACTGAAAATGCTGAACTGAAAAATCAACATCAAATTGAAATTCAACTACTAAGACAATTAAATCAATAACAAATGGAAAACGACATATTGAAGCAATTAATAAAGAAGGATAAAAATGACCAGCAGATGGAAATAAAGCAACATAACCAAAAAACATATGCAGAAGTAGCAACTAACAAACTAGCAATTAAAAACAAAAGAATACCGAAAATAATTGTAAAAAATCTTAAAAAGGACATTAAAAATCCACATGACTTTAAGAAAAAGGTATATGACGTTTTAATAAAAGAAAAAGATATACAGATGAAACAATTAAAAGTAGTGAACGACAATGAAATTGAGATTAAAAGTATGAATGACAAAAGTGCTAAAGTAACAATTGAATTACTCTAAAAAAAACTGTCTAACAATTATAAAACATTTATTGAAAAAATTGAATCCCCGAAGATGAAAATAGTTGGTGTAGACAACTATACTAATATGAATATACAAGAGCTGGAAGAGGACTTAAATGAAAGAAATTTTATTGGATATCAAGATAAGTGTAAGATACTAAATATAGACAAAAATAAGATTAGAAACAAGACAACCATAATAATTGAAGTTCCAAGAGAGCTATATAAACATATTAGTGACAATAAAAATAGAATCTTCATTGGATATCAAAGCTGTAAGGTATGGGATTTAATAAACATCAAGCCCTGCTTAAACTGTGGAAGATTTGGACATAACACATTGAAATGCAAAAACACTCTATGCTGCTTAAAGTATGCAGGTCCGCATAAGACTTTGCAATGTGATAATAACTCATCCAACATTACATGTGTCAATTGTTTTTACAGCAACTCGAAATATAATCTCGCAACAGACTTACCAAATATATTAAATTAGGCAAAGATAATATAGATAAGTTAGAAACAAGTGGTGTTGTTTATTATGTTAATTGTGCTGATTGTAAAATGTCATACATTGGACAGACGGGCAGACAATTACGAGTACGCATCAATGAATATAAGCGTAGCGTCAAGAATTGTGACACTACGTCGGCGTTAGCCGAACATGCAAAATTATATAAACACAAAATTAATTTTCATAACGTTAAAATTATGGATTGCTATATATTGATTTATAAGAATAAAAGATTGTTTTCCGAGATGGTTCACATTTATAGTACTCATGATAATATGAATAGACAGTTGGATACCATTAAACTAAAAAATTGTTATAAAACTACAATCGATATTGTAAGTAGATTAACCAACACTTGTAATAAACCGAATAATGCCACGAATTCGCGCCGGTTGCGGAATAGAGAATAGTTGCTCGTTGGTTGGCGCGGCTCTGATACGTTTCTCCTCCTATATGAATTTTCGATCGCCACTACCTTTTTCTTCCGTATAAATAACCCCTGAGGTGCCCAACATTCCTATTCTCCATCCTGATAGTGAGTACGCAACATCCAGGGGAAAGCTGCCTTTCATATCTTGCATATAAGATGACCATAGTACCTTTCTACAACATGTGACACATAGCATGAAAGCTTCCCAGTGAAAGATTCAAGAAATATTCCAATGGAAGCTTTCATCAACCTTTTTAAAAGATAATTGAAACTTTCAGATAGATTCCATTGTAAGGTTCCTTGTAAGCTTCCCGGAAGATTAAAGCAATATTACAATCAAGATTGCTAAATGTCCTTTCGACGAATATTACATGAAAGCTTCTAGAAAGCTTACGGGAATCTTACGTGAAATATTCCAAGAATCAATATAGGAATCATTCAAAGGAAACAGCAATATTACAGTAAGCTTTTAGAAAGATTACACTGTTATCTTTTTTGAAAGCTTACGCTAAGATTACCAAAGAGATTCCCAAATCCTTGCAGGGATCAATACAGGAATCTTTCACGAAAGGAAAATGCAATATTACAGTAAGCTTTTGGGAATATTACACTGTTATCTTTGTTGAAAGCTAACGCTAAGATTGAAAAAGAGCTTCCCAAATCCTTGCAGGGATCAATACAGGAATCTTTCAAAAAAGGAAACGGCAATATTACAGCAAGCTTTTGGGAAGATTATACTGTTATCTTAGTTGAAAGCTTACGCTAAGATTGCAGAAAATATTACCAAATCCTTGCAGGGATCAATACAGGGATCTTTCACGAAAGGAAACTACAATATTACAGTAAGCTTTCGGGAAGATTAGACTGTTACCTTTGTTGAAAGCTTACTGTAAGTTTGCAAAAGAGATTCCCAAATGCTTGCAGGGATCAATACAGGAATCGTTCACAAAAGGAAACAGCGATATTACGGTAAGTTTTTAGAAAGATTACACTGTTATCTTTTTTGAAAGCTTACGCTAAGATTACCAAAGAGATTCCCAAATCCTTGCAGGGATCAATACAGGAATCTTCACGAAAGGAAACAGCAATATTACGGTAAACTTTTAGAAAGATTACACTGTTATCTTTTTTGAAAGCTTACGCTAAGATTACCAAAGAGATTCCCAAATCCTTGCAGGGATCAATACAGGAATCTTTCACGAAAGGAAAATGCAATATTACAGTAAGCTTTTGGAAATATTACACTGTTATCTTTGTTGAAAGCTAACGCTAAGATTGAAAAAGAGCTTCTCAAATCCTTGTAGGGATCAATACAGGAATCTTTCAAAAAAGGAAACAGCAATATTACAGTAAGCTTTTGGGAAGATTATATGTTATCTTTGTTGAAAGCTTACGCTAAGATTGCAGAAATGATTACCAAATCCTTGCAGGGATTAATACAGGCATCTTTCACGAAAGGAAACTACAATATTACAGCAAGCTTTTCGGAAGATTAGACTGTTACCTTTGTTGAAAGCTTACTGTAAGATTGCAAAAGAGATTCCCAAATGCTTGCAAGGATCAATACAGGAATCGTTCACAAAGGGAAACAGCAATATTACGGTAAGCTTGTAGAAATATTACACTGTTATCTTTTTTGAAAGCTTACGCTAAGATTACCAAAGAGATTCCCAAATCCTTGCAGAGATCAATACAGGAATCTTTCACAAAAGGAAAAGGAAATATTACAGTATGCTTTTGGGAATATTACTCTGTCAGCTTTGTTGAAAGCTTACGCTAAGATTGAAAAAGAGCTTCCCAAATCCTTGCAGGGATCAATACAGGAATCTTTCAAAAAAGGAAACAGCAATATTACAGTAAGCTTTTGGGAAAATTATACTGTTATCTTTGTTGAAAGCTTACGCTAAGATTGCAGAAAAGATTACCAAATCCTTGCAGGGATTGATACAGGAATCTTTCACGAAATGAAACTACAATATTACAGTAAGCTTTTGGGAAGATTAGACTGTTACCTTTGTTGAAAGCTTACTGTAAGATTGCAAAAGAGATTCGCAAATCCTTGCAGGTATCAATACAGGAATCGTTCACAAAAGGAAACAACAATATTACGGTAAGCTTTCGGGAAGATTACGCTGTTATCTTTCTTGAAAGTTTAAGCTAAGATTACCAAAGAGATTCCCAAATACTTGCAGGAAAAATTCCACTAAACATAAATAGAACCTTTCATGAAAGATTGCAATAAGCATGAATGCAATATTATCGAAAAATAATGCGAAAAACTTAATGGAAGGTTCCCGTGAAACATTCCAGTAGCGTTAACTTCCAATGCTCCACAAAAGCTTCCCGTAAGTTTAAGCGAACCAACCGAAAAAATTCCAACTATGCGATTCCGTAACATTCCATGAAAGTTTTTGAAAGGTTGCCAACATCGACCATGAACCATTCTAAGAATCGATACTGGAATTTTTCATGAAAGATAACTAGAAAGGTTAAAGTAAGCTTACTGAAAGATTGAACTGGTACATTTCTTGCAAATCTTCCGAAAAACTTTTGAAAAAGATTTGTTGGAGTTGGTGGATAGGTGTAGTAAAAATACTCTGGGTTATACTTAAAGAAATGACTAGTTTATTAGGTAGTGTGAATATAAAGAGGCGCTTGCCTACGCCATGCGCGAGATGCTACATGCTGGGCATCCGAGACTAGAGAGAGTATATCGCGTCGCTCGCTGTCGCTCGACGCACCTTCATAGTCGCAGACACACTAGGGAGGGGAGACTTACATGTGTGTATACGTGTGTCGCGCTGTTTATGTCTCATAGCTACGCTCATATACAGAAGGCGAAATATTCACAATATTCAACACGCCTCCTTGAATTTTCGACTTTTATTTATAATCTTCTATAATAATTTCAGCGCGTTTCTATTTTTAATAAATTTATCCTTACATAGACTCTTAGTGAATATGTCCGCTATATTTTTTTCACTTTCTATCTTTACAATATCGATAACACCTTTTTCGTAATTCTCATTTACATAATGACATTGTACTTCAATGTGCTTAGAATTTTTTGTTAAGTTACCGAATTTACCTATTGCTACTGCGCCTGAGTTATCCTCGTATATTTTGACAGGACTTGTAAATGTCGTATTGAAGGCGTCTTTCAAGAGATTAATTATAAATAATATTTCTGTTGTCGCTTCAGACAATGCAATGTATTCAGCAAATGTTGAATTTTTAGTCACAGTTTTTTGTTTCTGTGCTTTCCAATATATTATATTTCCATACATTCTTATAACAAATCCGGTGGTTGATTTTCTATCAATGTTATCACCTGCAAAGTCTGAATCGACCATACAATCGAGTTTATCCTTATTTAAGTTACAACCATAAGTTAATTTTAAATTTTTTGTTTTGCATAGATATTTTAATATTCGCATCGCGTATTTAAAATGTGTTGAATCGTAGCAACTCTGAAATCTACTTAAGTAGTTCACGCTGTAAGTTATGTCAGGTCTTGTACCTGTGCTGATATATAATAATTCACCTATTAAATTTCGATATTTTATTGTTTCATCTGCTTTATTAGCCTGTTCGAGTTTTAAATTTGTCTCCATCGGAGTATCATAAAGTTTCGCATTTTCTAAGTTGTACTTCACAGCCAATGATTCTATATATCTTTGTTGACTTAAGGTCATTATACCTTTCTCGTTATTATAATCAATGTCGATTCCTATATATGATTTAATTTTTCCTAGATCTTTCATTACAAATCTTTTCATTAAAGCAGATTTAACTTCATTGATTCTATCTTTATTTTTACAGCATATTAAGAGATCGTCTACGAATACTAACATGTATATAGTATCATCGTCTGTGTTGTTTACATATAAACAGTAATCGTAATTGCTTCTTATGAACCCAAGTTCACTCACGCATTTATCAAATGTCTCATACCAAGCCTTTGGGCTTTCTCTCAATCCGTATAGTGCTTTTAATAATTTGCAAACTTTATTTTTGCCGGTTTCATAACCTTGTGGTTCATGAATATAAACTTCTGATTTTACTTTTCCATTAAGAAATGCTGTTTCTACATCCATTTGTTCTATGAACAGTTTATTTACGCAACAATAACTTAACAAAATTTTTAACGTTTCCATTTTCCCTACTGGCGAATAAACATTTTCCTGACATTCTCTTTGTTGGAAACCTCTAACAACTAACCTAGCCTTCAGAGAGTCATCGCTTTTTCTTTTATAGACCCACTTTACATCAATAATCTTTTTATTTTGAGGTTTATCAACTACAACCCATGTATTATTTTTCTTTAGACATTTAATTTCTGAATTCATAGCTTTTTGCCATTCTTTGAATTCACTGGAGTTTAACGCCTCCTCAAATGTATTCGGTACATTTACGTTTACATAATGTATATAAATATAATGTGTTACAGGGTTTCCGTATCTTTGTACCGGACTTTTCTTTCTGTTTGATGTTCTTTTAACTTTTAAATTTTCATTTGAATGATTGAAAGCATTATCGATGTTCTCATTCTCATTTTCAATATTTTCAATTTCATCGTTATTATTAATTAAATTTTCATTGTCATAATTATTTTCAATAATACTGCTTGTATCACTACTTGAATCGTTTGATTCGTCTATATTGAATTCAATAATATTTTCATCGTTAACCTTTTCCAAACAGATTATTTCAGTGCCGTCTTCGACAATGTGTACATGTCTGGCATTTATTACTTTGTTATTCAACAAGACTCTATAACCATTGTGCGTATATCCTACTAATATACCTAATTCAGCTTTATCATCCCATTTTCCTTTTCTCAAAGCTTCTGGTTTTCTAACGTAGACTTTACTTCCGTATATTTTTAAGTTTTTTACATTTGGTTTATTTCCAAAAAATATTCCAAAGGGGGTTTTATTTTCATTTGAGTTGGCTATTGTACGGTTTTTCAAATAAGAGACTGTTTTAATCATTTCTGGCCAATATCTTAATGGTATTTTGGCCTCTCTTAACAGACATCTGCCTATATCCATATCTGATCTGTTAAATCTTTCTGCTACTCCATTTAATTGATGGGCGTAAGGTGGGCAAGGTAATAATTCTATTCCTTTCTCATTTATAAATTGATAAATTTCCTTATTCAAGTACTCTTTGCCATTATCACAATTTAATTTTTTAACTCTTTTATTAAATTTGTTTTCAACTAAATTTACATATTCTTTAAAACAACTTGCAGTCTCTGATTTGCTTTTAATATAATAAACTTTACTACATTTACTGTAATCATCAATAAAACTTAGAAAAAATTTTTCTCCATCGGAACCTGTTGTTCTGTGTGGACCATTTAGATCAGTATGAATTAACTCTAAAATTTCTGAAGTTTTACTTCTCTCATTTTTAAACGGTACATTAGCCATTTTACTTTGAATACAATTTGCGCATTTCATTACATTATTTTCTAACTTATCTGGTAAACCATTTACCAATTTATCTTTTACTAACTTGTTTAGATACTGAAAGTATATTAGGATTACCAAATCCTTGCAGGGATCAATACAGGAATCGTTCACAAAAGGAAACAACAATATTACGGTAAGCTTTCGGGAAGATTACACTGTTATCTTTCTTGAAAGTTTAAGCTAAGATTACCAAAGAGATTCCCAAATACTTTCAGGAAAGATTGCACTAAACATAAATGGAACCTTTCATGAAAGATTGCAATAAGCATGAATGCAACATTACCGAAAAATAATGCGAAAAACTTAATGGAAGGTTCCCACGAAACATTCCAGTAGCATTACCTAGCAATGTTCTACGAAAGCTTCTGGTACATCTTCGGAAACCAACCAAAAAATTCCAACTATGAGATCCCGTAACATTCCATTAATGTTTTTGAAAGCTTGCTGACACCCACGATGAAAAATTCTAAGAATCGATACTGAAATCTTTCTGCACATAGCATGAAAGCTTCCCAGTGAAATATTCAAGAAATATTCCAATGGAAGCTTTCCTCAACCTTTCTAAAAGATAACTGAAACTTTCAGATAGATTTCATTGTAAGCTTTCTTGTAAGCTTCCCGGAATGTTAAAGCAATATTACAATCAAGATTGCCAAATGTCCTTTCGACGAATATTACACGTAAGCTTCTGGAAAGCCTACGGGAATCTTACGTGAAATATTTCAGGAATCAATTCAGGAATCTTTCACGAAAGGAAACAGCAATATTACAGTAAGTTTTTAGAAAAATTACACTGTTATCTTTGCTGAAAGCTTACGCTAATATTGCAAAAGAGATTCCCAAGACCTTGCAGGGATCAATCCAGGAATCCTTCACGAAAGGAAACAATATTACGGCAAGCTTTTGGGAAGATTACACCGTTATCTTTGTTGAAAGCTTACGCTAAGATTGCAAAGGAGATTCCCAAATCCTTGCAGTAAAGATTCCACTGAACATAAATAGAACCTTTCATGAAAGGTGTCAGTAAGCATGAATGAAAGATTACCGAAAAATAATGCAAAGAGCTTAAAGGAAGGTTCCGGCAAAACTTACCAGTAGCGTTACCTTGCAATGCTCCACGAAAGCTTCCCGTAAGTTTTCGGAAACCAACCAAAAAAATTCCAGCTATGCGATTCCGTAACATGCCATGAAAGTTTTTGAAAGGTTACCGACATACACCATGAAACATTCTAAGAATCGATACTGGAGTCTTCCATGAAAGATAACTAGAAAGATTACAGTAAGCTTACTGAAAGATTGAACAGGAACATTTCTTGCAAATCTTCCGAAAAACTTTTGAGAAAGATTGATGAATGCGTTCCGGGAACATTCGACTAAACAAAAATGGAACTTTTCATGAAAGATTGCAGTAAGCATGAACAAAAGATTACCGAAAAATAATGCGAAAAGATTAATGGAAGGCTCCAGCTGAAGCTCTCAGTAGCAATACCTGGAAATGTTTCACAAAAGCTTTCCGTAAGTTTGACGGAATCAACAAAAAAGATTCCAATTATAAGACTCGCGTAACATTCCATGAAAGGTTTTGAAAGGTTCCCGGATTCTTACATGTAACCTTCTCAGAATCGATACGGGCTCTTTCATGAAAAGTAATGAGAAAAGTTACAGTAAGCTTACTGAAAGATTAGAATGGAACATTTCTTGCAAATCTTCCGAAAAACTTTTGAAAAAGATTCATTAATACTTTCGGGGAAGATTCCACTATACATAAGTGGAACCTTTTATGGAAGATTACAGTAAGCATGAACAAAGTATTACCGAAAAATAATGCGTAAAGCCAGTAGCGTTACGTTGCAATGTTCCACGAAAGCTTCCCGTAAGATTCGCAAAAACAACCAAATGATTCTAACTATTCACCAGAGTAACATTACACGAAAGCTTTTGAAAAGCTGACAGAATCTTTCATGAAACATTCTAATAATTGATACTGGAATCTTTCATGAAAGAGAACTATAAAGGTTACAGTAAGCTATCTGAAAGATTAAACTGGAACATTGATTCAAATTTTCCAAAAACCTTTTGAAAAAGATTTATAAATACTTTCAGGGAAGATTCCATTATACCTAAATGAAATCTGCCATGAAAGATTGCAGTGAGCATGAATAAAAGATTATCGAAAAATAATGCGTAAAGCTTAATGGAAGGTTCCCACGGAACTTTCCAGTAGCGTTACCTTGCAATGTTACACGGAAGCTTCGCGTAAGTTTAACGGAATCAACAAAAAAGATTCGAACTATAAGACTCGACCATATACAATGAAAGCTTTTGAAAGGGTTCCGGAACCTTACATGAAACATTCTCAGAATTGATACTGGAATCTTTCATGAAAGATAAATAGAAAGGTTACAGTAAGCTTACTGAAAGATTCAACTGGAAAATTGATTAAAAATCTTCCAAAAGCCTTTTGAAAGAGATTACTGAATATTTTCAGGGAAGATTCTACTAAACATCAATAAAATCTTGCATGAAAGATTGCAGTTAGCATGATTACCGAAAAATAATGGAAAAGCCTAATGGAAGGTTCCAGCGAAACTCCCCAGTCGCGTTGCCTTGCAATGTTCATGAAAGCTTCCCGTAAGTTTTGTGGAACCAGACAAAAAAAATTCCAAATGTGCGATTCAGTAACATTCATGAAAGCTTTTGAAAGGTTTCCAGAATCTTCCATGAAACATTCTAATAACAGATACTTGAATTTTTCATGGAAGATAACTAGAAAGATAACAGTAAGCTTACTGAAAGATAAACTGGAACATAAATTGCAAATCTTCTGAAAAATTTTTGAGAAAGATTCATGAATACTGGACTCTATCATGAAAGGTAACCAGAAGGGTTACAGTAAGCTTAGTGAAAGATCGAACTATAACATTCATTGCAAATCTTCCGAAAAACTTTTAAAAAAGATTTATGAATACCCCCAGGGAAGATTCTACTCAACATAAATAGAACCTTTCATAAAAGATTGCAGTGACAATAAGTCAAAGATTACTGGAACCGTAACATATTCTGGTAAGGTTCCGCGAAAGCTTGCCGTAAGTTTAATGGAATAACAAAAAATTCCACCTATGCAACTGAGCAACATTTCGTGAAAGCTTTAGAAAGATTTCGGGAACCCTTAATAAAATATTCCAAAAATGAATGCTTTAAGGAGATGTTGGATACCGACATCAACGAGTATACTTTATCAAAATTATAATAGAATGGCTATAAAATAATTCTATGTATAGTATTTAAATATAAGGAGGGCGTTAAAATTGTGGTTTTTCAAAAAACTGTTTAAAAACTTTTTAATTAAAAATAATTTTAATGTTGATAAGTAGGAATCTGCATTTTTGTCATTTTGATCCAACAATTTTCAACAATTATCTCTCATAATAGTACTCTCATAAGAATTGCCAAATGAATTCTGAGTATTGTATTTGCATATAAGGAAGACGTGTTTTTCCAAATGAATGTTTAAAATTAATAATTAAAGTTAATATTTTCTTTGTATAGAAATAGTACAGTTTGATACTAACGCGTGCACCTTTTCGCTTGTGTATCGAACAGTATCTTTTGACACGATGTATACAAAGCTTGATTTAGCGTATGCTTTTTCATTCAAAAAACAAGCGTGCGCGAAATCGCGCTTTGCGCACGGAGAGTCAAAATAATACAGATAAATTTCGATGCTAGTGCGTCAAAGTGATTTTATCCTAGTGTGGACGTTTGCACCTGAGCGAAGCTAGGGTGAAAAGGTCACACAAGGTTAAAATCACCTTCTCGCTCGCGTATCGAACCGTAGTTTTGTATACGACGTGTACAAAGCTTGATTTAGCATATGCTTTTTTATTTGAGCGTGTGCGAAGTCGAGCTTTGCGCACGGAGTGTTAAAATATATTCAGTATATGAATTTTATTTCTCCCTATTGACACTATATTTATTTCTCAAAGAGAAAGCGTTGTAATAGTGAAAATTTTCAAAACAGAGATTTTGATGAATTTCAATGTTTTTGAGCTTTCTGAGTCAGAATAATAGGTTTTAAAAAAATGTATGTATGTATGAATTTATGAAACGAAATTTTGTCCCCGGCATAACTCTTGAACGGATAGACGTAATGAGCTGAACTTTTGCATGCATCTTACGTATGTCTTAACTCAGAACTGATTAAATTTTGGAGTCAAATGAATGACAATAAGGTCTTATTTTGATAAAATAACAATTTTGCCAAAATTTTTTGTTTCAGAAATAATTTTCTTTTTAATTGGTTCTTCAGGTATAGAAAATGGATACCGATATTCTTAAAGTACAGTTAATTTCATTATAAATTATGTATTTATAACTACTCACGAGTTATTTTGGTCTTAAAAATGTGATTTGAAAAAGTAACAACTTTTTCTAAATACATAATAGTTATATGAATTGTAAATAACTTTTTCGCCATTTCATCTTAAAGATGCATCTAATATAAACACATATTCTTGCAATATGTTTAATCCCCTCTCTTTTCATCTCTTTTGAGACTATTTTGAAGTTATTTTTGAGTTGAAAATATAGATTTGAAGATTTCATCAACTTAGAACAAAATTATGCTTTTTTAATGAATTGAAAAATTTCTTTATCCATTTATATTAAACATATAGAATATAAGCAAATATAAATAAAGTAAATTTGATAATATTTTAATACATTTATAATTGATTTTATAATATTTTAATTGAAACTTCATTTTATAATACCGTTTTAACTTTGAGGCCATGTTCAACTCAAACGTAGATCCCTAGCTTATCGGCACCAAAATTTTATTTTTTTTATTACATCTAAACACAAACTTTAGGAAAAAGCGTTGGATTTCCGTAAAAGAGCGCTTTTCTCTGAAATTTTTGTTTAAATACGATAAAAAAAATAAAACTTAGGTGCCGGTAAGGTAGGTATCGTTTCGGTATTTTACATGGTCATTTTAAAGCCATTAAGGGGATGCCTTACTCGTACTATTACCGACCGAGCAATTCACACAGTTTCAAGCTGATTAAAAATAAAATACGTCGAATCACAAAAAATCAAGAGAACACTCTTCTGTGTTTTTTAACGTTCTATCATCCAGTCAAAGTTTGGAGTCGAAATATCAAGCCGTTTTTTCAAAAACTTTGAACGAAATTAAATTTCTTTTGTTCAAAGTTTTTGCAGAAATGACTTGATATTTCGACTCCAAACTTTGACTGAATGATAGAACGTTAAAAAACACAGAAGAGTGTTCTCTTGATTTTTTGTGATTCGACGTATTTTATTTTTAATCAGCTTGAAACTGTGTGAATTGCTCGGTCGGTAATGGTAGGACTATGGCACCCCGTTAATATTTTAGATGAATATAATCGAAATAATAACATGTATGTTAGGTATGTATGTATGATATTATTTAATAACAATTGAATAATCGTAGATACCTTATTTGGATGAAAATGTTCCAACTCCTTCAAGCGAGCGATAGCGTAACGGATAGCATGCGTGCGTAGTAACCCAAGGGTTGTAGGTTCGATTCCCAGTTAGGTCAAAAAATTTTATGTAAAATTTTTTCTGCGATGAAAAAATTGCGATTAATATAGTAATAAATTCTAAATAATATGCGAGAATTGTAATAGTTATACTTTAGAGTATTGTATGTAATATGTATGGCTTTAAGTTCCAAAGTAATCTTTCAAGAACTTGAAAAAAGGTTCGTGAAAGGTTTCTTGAAAGATTTACTAGAATGTTTCGTAGAATCTTTCTGAAAGATTGACAAATCTTTCACAAAGCTTCCAGTTACTCTTTTAAAAACTTGATGAAAGGTCCTGGAAAGTTTTCCGGAAATATTAATAGATTTTTTTTTAAAGCTTTTGCCAGTAAATTGGGCAGAATTTTAAGCTTACAGGAATCTTTTATGTAAGCTTTCTGAAAGATTTCAATAAATCTATCAAAAACCTTACAAGGATCTTTACAGCTACCTTACTAAAGTCTTATTGGAAGATTTCCTGTAAACTTACCGTATCCTTTCGAGAAAGAATTGGGCGGAATTTTAAGCTTACAGGAATCTTTCATGTAAGCTTTCTGAAAGATTTCAATAAATCTATCAAAAACCTTACAAGGATCTTTACAGCTACCTTACTAAAGTCTTGCTGAAAGATTCTCTGTAAACTTACCGTATTCTTTCAAGAAAGCTTCCATAAAGATTGACAAATCTTTCACAAAGCTACCAGTTACTCTTTTAAAAGTTTGATGAAAGATCCCGGAAAGCTTTCTGGGAAGATTAATAGAATCTTTCCTGAAAGCTTTTTGTGAGAAAAAAAGGCGGACATTTTGAGCTTTCAGGAATCTTCCATGTAAGCTTCCTGTAAGATTCCGAATCTTTCTTGGAAGCTTTCATAAAACTTCCAGGAAGCTTTCATGCTATGTGGGGAGTTTGTTTTTTTCATTATCCGTACATAGGTATCTCTGTTCTTTATTGTTTTTTTTTCTCTTAAAAGTTTAATTATTCGTTCAGGTACTATATTACAAGTGGTGGTGATCTTCAAAAAAATATCGCCCCGTTTAGCGAAAATGTTTTTGACATGTAACGCCCGCGCAAGGACTATACTGTAAAAATTTTTATACTTTAGAATGGTAAGAAATATTTCGTTTTGTTATATTTGAAAATGTCTAAATTATAATTTCTGTTATGTTTCAATACTTTAAAACTTTTTTGTATGTTCTTACTTCTTAGCCTTGAGAAGGGGAGTAAATTACACTTCCGAAACGTCGGTATTTTATTAATAAAAGTGCTCAAAAGGATCTACTGTGTTTAAGGAAAAAATTTTTTCAACTGCACCTTCCAAGTAAACATAACACGTTTAGTTTAGTAAAATTGACTTAATCGCTTTGAAATTCCTTAGACAGGTAGATTTTGGACAGCTCTCGGCTAAGTTCTTTGGACTAAATGATTAGTGAATAAAATTCAGAGATGTAATCCAGTGTGTGGTTAATCGTATTCACGATTGTACTCCCCATTGCAGTAATTAAAGACATAATTTAGTCAATTCTGACGAGATTCGTTGGAAGCAAGCGTAAAAATTCAAACTATAAAGGTGTTGGTGTAGTCGAATGCGACGTTTCGTCGACGGGTTTGTCGACCTCTTCAAACTTTATTACAAAAATAATAACAATATCACATTACGGATAATCAAGGCACAAAAAGAATTACATTATTGAAATCGCACAATTTTGAACAGAGACACAAAATTACAATTTACCTTTATTATCGCGTAGCGATTATTCAAGTGATAGCGAAGGTACGTTAACAGCAGATATTCATGCTGTACTATAATCGAAAGAGAAAAGTAAACAACAACACATGAGGTTTAAGAGTGTATACATAATACACTATTTTTTACGCAGTATATTGAAAACAGATTTGTATTCTCTACTAAGGTTTTGCGTGTCTTCATATTTGTTAATAGCATTAGGCGTACTATTTATAAACAGCATTTCTGAAACTAATCTTGTTTGATAATTTTGTTCAACGTCTTTCATTTTTGCCGATTCAAAATCGAATTCATGATTATACATATTTTGATGTATATTGACAACCAATTCTTCGTTTTTGTTTCTGCTGTGTTCAGAAATTCGTTACTTTAATGCACGTTTGGTTTCACCTATGTAATGCGCATCACAGTCTTTACATGAGAACTCATACACCACATTAGTTTGGTGGAGTTTGTTCGTTTTATCTTTACCAAGAACTACCATTTTATCGAATTTGTTGACTATATGAGGAATAGTTTGGATATTATGTTTTTTCAAAAATTTTGAACATATATTGTAAAAATTTGGGTAAAATGGTACTGATACTTAAATGTTATTGTTATTAGTACACTGAAAAAAATTTGGCGCGCCACCTACTCTTCAGGTGTACGTGCAGCGCCAATTTTAGGGGGTAGTGGCTATACTTTCCATCGGAGTAATTGCTACTCCTAAAAGAGTAGCTGGTACTCTTGTAAGAGTAGGAGCTACTCTTATTCGGTATAGCCACAGCGCCAGCCTGTCGGCGCGCCACCTAACCTCGCAGAAAGCGTGTAAAAAGTACAACAGCTGCGCGTAGTCGGCGCGCACACTACACTGAATAGCGGCACTGCTGCTACTGCGTTTGAAGGTTAGGAGGCGCACCGAATTTTTTTCAGTGTATTTATTAAGTTATGAAAAATATTCTTGGGCATATTGATTTTAGCAAGTCTAGATTTTATATGTTTTTAATGAAATCCAGGGGATATGAGTTCTCTTGTAAAATTCTCTTAACACGTGTAATATTTTAGTTGTGAAAACGTTTATCAGACAACAGAATAGCTCTATCAATTAGATTATAAACTATATTCTTTTTTAGCGCTAAAAGGTGGCTGCTATGATAATTTAATGTTCTGTTGGAAGACATTGATTTGCAATACCAATCAGTGATAATATTACCGTCTTCTTTAACCAGAGAAACATCCAAAAAGTTAATGCTGTTATTATCTTCTATTTCACATGTAAAATTCAGATTGATGTCAAATTCATTAAAAACTTTGTTCAATATATAAATGTCATCTTTTTTTAATACAACAAATAGAATCATCCACGTATCGAAAATAAAAGATAGGTGTACAGTTAAAATCATTTTTCGATGATTTGATTTGAATTCGATAAAATGGTAGTTCTTGGTAAAGATAAAACGAACAAACTCGACCAAACTAATGTGGTGTATGAGTTCTCATGTAAAGACTGTGATGCGCATTACATAGGTGAAACTAAACGTGCATTAAAGAAACGAATTTCTGAACACAGCAGAAACAAAAACGAAGAATTGGTTGTCAATATACATCAAAATATGTATAATCATGAATTCGATTTTGAATCGGCAAAAATTAAAGACGTTGAACAAAATTATCAAAAAAGATTAGTTTCAGAAATGCTTTTTATAAACAGTACTCCTAATGCTATTAACAAATATGAAGACACGCAAAACTTTAGTAGAGAATACAAATCTATTTTCAATATACTGCGTAAAAAATATTGTATTATGTATACACTCTCAAACCTCATGTGTTGTTTACTTTTCTCTTTCGATTATAGTATAGCATTAATATCTGCTGTTAACGTACCTTCGCTATCACTTGACTAATCGCTACGCGATAATAAAGGTAAATTGTAATTTTGTGTCTCTGTTAAAAATTGTGCGATTACAATAATGTAATTTTTTTTTGTGCTTTGATTATCCGTAATGTGATATTGTTATTATTTTTGTAATAAAGCCTGAAGAGGTCGATAAACCCGTCGACGAAACGTCACATTCGACTACACCAACACCTTTGTAGTTTTGAATTTTTACGCTTGCTCCCAACGGATCTCGTCAGAATTGACTAAATTATTTCTCTAAAATTCAGAGATATTTGAGGTTAAAATTTACTTGACTTTTTTTTCAAATCCTAATTTCTCGAGAATGGTTCGATGAATTAGATCCAAATTTATAGACAATTTTCTTTGTGATATAGATAATATATGTGCGAATTTTCATCAAGATCGTTAGATTACTTTTTGAGATATTTGATATTTAATATTTTCGTATTTTGCAAAGTCATTTTCTTTGTCGCATGATAACCAGAGAAAAATAAATTTGTTTAATCATATTGAAATATTGTGGAGATGTAGAGTTTTTATGTTTATCGTATAAGTCCTTTAAGTAAAAGAATAGTCTCATAATTTTTAAAGATATTTAAGGTTAAAATTTTTTAACGTATTTTTCAAAATCGTAACTTCTCAATGACGACTTAATGTATGAGTTTGAAATTTATAGACTATTTTGTATGCGATATAGGCAATACCTATGTAAAATTTCGTCCAGATTATATGGTTAGTTTTTCAGATATTTGATATTTAAAATTTTGGTATTTCTGGAAATGACTTTCTATGTCGCACAATAACTAGAGTAAAATTTAATTATTTTGAAATTTAATTGAGATGTAGATTTGATGGAAGTGTAGAGTTTGTATATTATTTATGACATGAATTGTTAGGGTAAAAAAATTGGTTTATAAATTTTAGAGATATTTGAGGTTAAAACTATTAAAACTGCTTTAGCCCTCTTCTCAAATCGTAATTTTTCAGGAACGGTTTTATGTATATGTTACTAGAAAATGGAAATGACGCGCGATACGCGCGTATATTGGTTACTTCCTTTTGTTTTTTAGTGAGGTTAACTTACAACGAGCTCTGCAGAAACATGAAATTACTTTGAGTTTGAATTAATTTTTCGAATAATCGCGATTTAGGGTCAATATCGTAAGAATTACCCTCTCTCTATTTTGAGATAAAAATTTTAAGTTTAAACGTTTATGGTTCACGGGCATGTAATTATGTATACACTCATGTTGACTTTACAAAGTTATTTAAACGTTTTTATTATCTGCCATTGATATTTGTGTTTACATAATATTTTATTTGCTTTTTTTTATTAAGATGGCGTAAGAAATGATAAAATCAAAATCAACCATATTTTCTTCAAAATAAAACAAGAGGATGACGAAAATTTAACGGACCATTAAAAAAATCAAAAGTAGAAGTGTAATTTCAATTTTTATAATATGTTCACAATTATTTATAGTAAAGATACACAACTATTGAATAATAATATATTTATAATGTAAAAAATAGAGTTATTATATATGATTTTGAAAGTGTGAGTAAGTTGATCTCAGGGTAGATCGCAATTTTTAATTTTATATTTTAAAATATTACTTATAATAAGAAAAAATATGCAATTTTTAAATATTAATGAATTATTTAATCATTGAAAAAAAAGTATAATGAATAAACATATTTTATATTTAAAATATATACTATACATATAGGAACGATACATTAATTTGGAGGAAGCTACGTGCCAATGACTTCGCAGCGTTTTTTACATAGAAATAGTTTTTCTCCCATGCGGCCTTTTTTGATATTTTCGAGGAATTAAACCGTAAAGACGTAACGCACAGTCAATGCTGCGCGCGGACGCTTCTTTGCAGCTTAATACCTCGAAAATATAAAAAAGGCCCTTTTGAAAAATTGCTATTGCGGCGTAAAAAACACTGATCTTTCAATCTAGACTATTAAAGAAAAGATTAAAAAGATATTTTTCGAGATATAACACATTTTATGATTTTAAGTCAAAATAGGTTGTGTCACCAAATTATATCTTTAATAATATTTTTTAGTAATGCAAAAAAGGCCTTTCTTGACATTTTTAGGTATTAAACTGTGAATACGATACGGCAGTGACAATCCAGCGCGCGGGCCTGAACTTATGCGGCTGCGCGGTGATTCGATGTTATGCTATAGTTTCTTATAGAAGTACTCATATTTACGTTGATTTTTTCTTTAAATTTTCTTTATCAATTTTTTCATTCTTATTCTTCATTTTCTTTATAGCTAAACTTTTTTCTCCAAAATCGGTATTTCTTTAGCCTTTCTTTTGGTACCTTTTACAATTGCCTTGGCTTTCATTTTCATCGCAGCACATTTTTTTTCCTTTTGTTATTTTCGGAAAAATTTCATATTCGGAAAATTGATGAAATAGAAAACTCATGATTACTTTGCAAAAAAACTGTCTCTTTTCATCAAAGACCTAAAGGAAAATCTATCGACGGAGAATTCATAGTTTGTTTTGATTTTGCAGGAAATTACGGATTTTTAATTCAAAATTCAGCTCAATCATTTCACTTGAATAATAACCAAGCAACTATATTCACAGTTGTAATCTACTTGAAAAAAAATGATAAACTTGAACATAGGAGCTTAGCTATTATATCTAATAATCTCAATCACGACACTGTTGCAGTTTACCAATATCAAAATAATTATAAATTATTTGAAAATGGAATTTGAACTTAAAAAAAATATATTACGTGTCTGATGGAGCAGGTCAACATTTCAAAAATAAAAGCAATTTTTCAAATCTTCTTTTCCACGAGAAAGATTTTAGAATTCTAGCTGAGTGGCATTTTTATGCTACCGCACATGGTAAAGATACATGTAACGGAAACGGCGCTAATTTAAAACAAGGTACCAGGCGTCCAAGTTTACAGCGTCAAAGAATCACATTATTACGGCAGAAGATCTTTATCATTGGGCAAAAGATTATTGTAAAGAGAATAGAGTATTCTTTAACGAAAAAGCAGAGTAAGAGAAATCAGTATTAGAATTAAAACCAAGATTTAATAACGCTGTAGCAATACCCGGTATGCTCAACTATCACATTTATTTCCACTGCAGAGAACACGCTGAAACTAAAAAAAGTTTCACTTGCTTCCGAATATGAAATCTTTCCGAAAATAAAAAAAGAAAAGAAGTGCTGCGATGAAAATAAAAGCCAAGGCAATTGTAAAAGGTACCAAAAGAAAGGCTAAAGAATAACCGATTTTGGAGAAAAAAGTTAAGCTATAAAGAAAATGAAGAATAGGAATGAAAAAATTGATAGAGGAAATTTAAAGAAAAAATCAACGTAAATATGAGTACTTCTATAAGAAGCTATAGCATAACATCGAATCGCGGCAGCCGCATAAGTACGGGCCTGCGCGCTGGTTTGTCAATGCCGTATCGTATTCACAGTTTAATACCTAAAAATGTCAAGAAATGCCTTTTTTTAAATTACTAAAAAACATTATTAAAGATACAATTTGGAGACACAACCTATTTTGTCTTAAAAACATAAAATGTGTTATATCTCGAAAAATATCGTTTTAATCTTTTTTTTAATTGTCTAGATTGAAAGATCAGTGTTTCTCACGTCGAAATAGCAATTTTCCAAAAGAGCCTTTTTTATATTTGCAAGGTATTAAGCTGCAAACACGTAACGAAGCGCGCCCGGCCGCATAAACTCACGTCCGCGCGCAGCATTGACGGTGCGTTACATCTTCACGGTTTAATTCTTCGAAAATATCAAAAAAGCCACATGGTAGAAAAGTTATTTCTATGTAAAAAAAAATAGCTTTCGATCTAGGCCATCAAAAAATATATTAAAGGGGTACTTTTTGTGATATAACACATTTTATGTTTTTTTAGGTTAAAATGTAAAAATGATCAAAAATAAAGGTCACCATCGGAAATCTGAGGAAAAAATACGTCGATAATGTATGTAAGGTTTTTTTTCATACGATATAGTTTTTTTTTATACAATTTGTTACTGTAAGCACGCGCTCAAAACGTAAGGTTTACGCTCGCGCGACGCGGCCTGGGAGAGTTAACGTAAAAAGTCCCATACATATGCATGTACTATATAATAATAAGAATAACAATAATAATTGCTTTATTTAAACCTGTAGGTTAATCATAAGTTTATTATTAATTGTAGATTTTTTGGCTTTTCGTCTTTCCATACAAAAAATATGTATATTTATGTAGATTTTGTACGTGGTTTGCGTACAAAATGTTCATAAATATACATATTTTCCTTAATTATTTAATATATCGCGCACTACAGAATGTACAAATACAAAAGCGTATATATTATATAAATATACTTACACAATTTAAAATGCACCTGCTGCATATGAATGATCCTGAGGTGCTCTCAAGCTTGTCTTCTCATAATGCGAGCATTCTTGATGTTGGCTTCAGTCTTCTTCTCTGCAGATGCAAGTCTGAATTCATCGCTTGCTTCCACCCATTGAATTGCAGTGGATCCAGGATTGCATTCAAACTTCTCCATGATGTAAAGTACGCCTGTTTTTCCTTAGTTGAAACAGATCACAGCAATGTGAGTACCAATTTCGCAGCTTGTTACCATAAGGTTCCGCTTCTGACACAGATTTAAACACTTTGGAGTAACCATCACCGATCTCATACTCATACTCCACTGCATACTTTTCTTCAGATCTTGAAAACATTTCCTCCATACTGTCTACTTCCATTTTTCCAGCACAACCCTGATGGTTGACTGTGCAATCTGGTCCGCTCTTCATACCATTCTTCATATTCTGCTGTTCCTTTCTTTTTCTCCCAGACTGAGCAAGGTTTATAGAAGCTATTTTTAATAACAACATCCAAAACCTTGTCAGATCTGTTGCCAATAATATTGGTGACACGTTGTAACGATGAAAAGCCTCTCTTCCTCCAAGAGCCGTCACCAGAAACAGTAAGTCCAGTACTTGGTAGTGTTAACTTGACTTCTTCTTTCACTGCTGTGTCTATGGACTCTTGAGCCGTTTCTGCACAAACATTTCTAAGCTGTGCAAAATGAGTCACTGGTGGTGATAAATCTATGATTCCACAGAAAATTGATAGTCCAGTGTAACTGTGACCAAGTACACGCATGGCAAGCACACTCCTTCTATTTATTTCCTATGCATTATTCATGGGGCCAACTTTCTTGCACGAATTTATTGCTGCAATTTGGCCACATCTGTCACACGCTTAATCAATTTTAAATTCTTCATGTCTTTTTTTAAAACACTATTTTTATATTTTAGCAAGTACACAACTCTATAAACACATTGATTATGTTGTCAAATAAACACACGAACCGCAAATACAAAAAAAAATTTTTACGTTAAAAGCGACGTAAAACGAATCGTAATATTCGAAGCATTCGATTCAACTGTCAGCTGTATTTATACAAATTAAAGGACTAAAACTACGTTGCCATGTCAAATGCTCACAGCCCTTTCTACATATGGCCGAATCCATCTCAAATCAGGTGGTCCGCGTATGCCTATGTCACCTATCATTTTGAAATGAAAATATTTATGTTATTCTCAAAAAATAGTATTCTTAAAATTAAATTGACACTCACATTTCTCATTAATAATTTCCTGACATACAAACGACATGTATGCGAATTTTGACAACGTTGCATTCCAATGCAAGTGGCACACGACGAAACGAGCTACCGAAATTACGAAAGCATACGCACGTTTAACTCTTGTTTATACTCAGCACTTTTTAATTTGAAATCGAAAAGATTATGTCTAAATGTTTACCTAAATTGTTTAAAAAGATGATCTCGACTCATTGTCAAGATCATCTTTAACCCAAATTAACCAAGTAATAAATACAGCGAAATGCGCCACGCGTTTCAGTTATTCGCGCACAGATCGCGAGCTCCGTACCACTCCGATCGACAATAGGAGTAGCTATTATTTTTGTACAGGCCAATACGAGCCCATAACAGTAAGGCAATTATATCAATTAAATACGTTATCGGTATCAAGGAGCGCGGCAGCGCTCCGAAGGCAAGTTATAGAAGAGCCTTAGGACGACCGCGCGATGATATACATTCAAATGGGTGCCCGAGATTTTGAAATATTTACTGCAATTTTCAACGCTTTTATATTAATTCGAAAAAAATAACAACATGCTTTATATTGTTATACTATGTTGCAAAAAAGTTTCATGTAAAAAGATGTTCTCATATTAGAGATATTAAATAGAGAAAAATTTTATGTCTGGTTTCCGATTCTAAAATTTTCTCCATTTCTCCATTCGATTCTTCCGACTTCCGATTCTTCCGACCTCCGGTTATATATATATATATATATATATATATATATATATATATATATATATATATATATATATATATATATATATATATATGTAGACTATACATACACCTATATGGCCATATCTCTGGTCGACTTAACCTTACCTTATTTTATATATACACACACATATCATCTCACGGATAATATTTTGCTTATAATACATACATATATACATGCGTGGCGCCCGTGTATACTATATGTTTTTCATGATTTGAAAGTTTTTAATATTATAACATACCCTCTCTATATGTATATGTGAAAATATACATACACATATAACATAATATAAGTAGCAAACTTTTATTAGAAAATAAATATCGTGAGTTAGTTTAAAATTATTAGTTAATTAATATAAATTTCATAGATCTCAAGCAGTGAACTGGTGATAAGAAGAATTCATCTATTCATGTTTCAATCAACGGAGGAATAACTTGTATTAGATAAGTACTTACTGGCTAGTAGTAAGGGGACCCGTATAGCGAGACGGCCCCCCGCGATGCGGTGTGTAGGGGCCATGTGGCACCCCGCTGTGCGGTGTGTGCCCAAGTGTGACAAGGTCATTAACTCAAGTGTTTACAGTAGCAAGTGTGGCCACAAGCTAATTAGTGTAAACAATGGGGGTGATTTATTACCCCATAAATAATGGCCCGCTTATGGCGCCTGCCATGACGTCATGCCGCTATACATGCCCCACGTGTGTTGCCGTATATGCCTTGACTCGAGGTGGTGGGGGGCAAGTGCTTTGGCTGTCCGCGCTACACCATAAAGACCCGTAGGGTGCGAGGCCTCTCGCTGTATCGACCGTGTGCTGTGTGTATGAGCCCCAAGTGTGAACACAATTATTACGCCATAAATAATGTCCCGCTTATCGTCCCCGCCATGACGCTATGCCGCTATACCTACCCGGCGCGTGCCGGCGTATATGCCTCAAATCGGGGTGGTGGGGGGAGAGACCTTTGGCTATACGCGCTACGCCATAAAGACCTCCTGCTGTATAGACCGCGTGCTGTGTGTGGGTCCCAAGTGTGATAAGGTCATTAGCAGGTGTGAACACAAGCTAATAAGGATAAACAATGGGGCGGATTATTACCCATAAATAATGGCCCACTTACCGCGCCCGCCATGACGCCATGCCGCTATACCTACCCGGCGCGTGCCGCTGTATATGCCCTGACTCGTCGTGGTGGTGGTGGGAGAGACCTTTGGCTACAGGCTCCACGCCATAAAGTCCCATAGAGTGCTGGAGGGAGGCTCTCTCGCTGTATAGACCGCGCGCGCGCGCGCGCGTGTGTGTGTGTGTGTGTGTGTGTGTGTGTGTGTGTGTATGTGTGTGTGTGTATGTGTGTGTTCGCAATGAGAAGTTGGGGTGGGAATAGGGAGTTGGTGTAAAGGAGAGGTCTGCAAATAAAAAAGCTGTTGATGAAAAAAATAAATTTTTATTTATTTAATCGTAGAAGAAAGTTAGTCTTACGTTAACATAACTACCGACATCACGACGCACAATTTTTATTTTAACTTATACACGAATTACTATTTTACAGTTGGTCTTACGGTGATATAAATATCGACGTCACTAACGCATAATTTTTATTTTAACTTATAATACGAATTACTATTTTACAAGCACACCATACGCATTCAGTCAATCGCAAACATTTTATTTCGGTTTCACTTTTTAATCATTGTTTTTAAGCGCGAAATATAAAATTTGTATTAATAATAACGATGCTGCCACTTAGCACTACTTAGCACATCACACACCGCATTGATACAGGTTGCTCCCTGTCACTTTCGAGGCATGCAAACGCACCGTCGATGGCGACACGTGCTGCACGGTGCGTATCGTAGCTCGCAAATAGAGCACGGACGCAACGGTTTTTTGAGTACTTCTTGCGTATGTTGACACCATCGCCAACATACTGAAGGTAATTTTTCGGTATACGCCATGGCATGCCTGTGCGCCTTATCAAATTTTTCTAGGGCGATATTCGCCGCGGTATTTAACTTGCACAACACATCCGTCATCTCCTCCAGGAGCTCGCTGTAGTATTCGCGGGTATCTGGCGATGTTGCCGCGGCAAACCGACAACTAATCTCGCCTACAAATTCCGCCATAAAGGCTGAATCCCGCTGCTTCGTTAAACGCGCCAAAATTAACTTTGATATATTGTTGTATTTTGGCGCGTTTGTACGACAGCTTGTCGTAGTACACAAGTAGGCGCGCACTGATCGCCTTCATTGCGCTGGAATACTACACTACACACACTAATCACCGAACCGCTTAATCGGGAGTGCGGGCTGTCTAGGTCGCTCAAGCACAGACAGCTCGCACTGCTGCTACACTGAGAGCACCGTAGAATATCGCACCGCCAACAGCGCGCCCAATTCAGTGCTGTACGTTGATACAGCCCGCAGTCAAAACACCACTCCTGGATGGTTGGTACTGTAGGTGGTGATGGTTGTGCTGGTGGTGGTGGTGGTGGTGGTGGTATTGGTGTTGCTGCTCTCGCCTGGTGTTCCAACAGGTGGCGCCGCCACTGCCGGAGAGGTCTTTGGCGCAAGCGTTTTAGCACTTTCACGTGCCTTATCCGTTCTGTGTATACGGCCTCCTTCGAAGTTGAAATTGTCAGTGCTTGCCGATTTCTGAGTGAGATTCTTCGCCACTTGGCGAGACGCGCTTCGAATCTGGCTAGTTGCTGCTGGAGACTGGCCATAACTGACTGACTGACTGACTCGATGTTCGCTAACAGTGTTGGAGGTTCACGGAGATGCTGGTGCGGGGATAGTGGGGGTTAAACTGCTGTTAGTGAGGACAGCTAGAGTGGGGATGAGTAAAAAACGTAAAAAAGCAATGTGTCGTCGATACATCTTTCTTTCGGGGATGCCACGACAGACTGTATTTCGACGCTCTTCAAAAATGAAATTTACGACATGACGAGGTTTCCAAATGCTCTGATGAAGGCGCATATGTTTTGCCGCGGAGAACCTCGGCGAAAATTTTCCCGAATGAAAATTTTTTACTACTCTTCCATGGTTTAAGCACAGCGGCCTCGCAGAAGTTTCGGGCTCTACGAGCGCACGCGCGCGCGGCTCGAGTAGTTAAGTACCCGTACGTGAGAAAAATAGAAACGCGCATAGGCGTAGAAAACAGCCCTTGGAAGGACACTTTGGGTTTTTACAGGAAGACATTTTTTAACATCTGTAGAGTTTCTTTTCTTATCGAAAAAGCTGAACGACCGCCATAGTATTCGTACCCCGCTTCGCTGGGATTCTCAATTTTTCTTCAAGCCCGTCGGCACGCGTGACGAAAATCTTTCGAGCTAAACTATCGGTACGTGACAGGACCATGCAATAATTCCAAGGGGTTATCCTCGAAACTTGCATCCGCTGCGAAGAAAGTAAGACTCCGTTGTTTTTTCGAAACAATATATCACGGTAGCAGCCCCGCAACAGGATGTTTCGCGTGTAAAGCTTATGCACCGGGGTTTCTGTCGCGCGATCTCGCATAGCACACAGCTACACATTTTTAACGGAAAAAAGTTACCTCTTGCGCTTTGGTGAGATTTTCCAGAGACGGCTCGAGTACATAACGTAAACAGATGGTCAAAAACCCCGAGGGAAAGGTATTTTCTGATACCACGTGTATACTGTATTCAAAACACTCGACGCCGTTGACGCTATAAAAGAGGTGAGCGCCACTTATGGTCCTACCAGTCTTTCTTTCGAACGAGAAGCGTCACCATGGAGAATTTTGTCGCTTGTAAAAGTTTACGGGAAGCCGTATTGCGTCTCGCAGCGCAATCACGCTATAGTAGAGGCGACGCGTTGCGTACACGTCTGAGGACGTTGTCTTCCACGGAACTTGTCAATCAGTTACGACGCTTGTTACGGCTGACTAGCTATCGGGCGATAGCAAGATTATTCCGTACGTTCAGGCATTCGCGAGATGTACAGCGTACCATTGGGGAATTTGTGGTCGAGTACAACTTGAACAGATTGCCTGTTTTTAGAAAGCTCATGAGCGAGTACGAGGAGCTATTGGGTAAGTGAAAAAATTTTTAATATTTTTCCTAAACTTTTTTTAAAAATTTAGTTCTCTTAAAACATTTTTTTTCCAGCTTTAGAAGATTTATTGCACGCCAGCGATTCTGATAGCGAAAATATCGAAGCTGATGACGAGGAGAGCAGCGACGCCACTCACTTTGAGTGGAATGCAGATGATACACCGTCTCAACCAGGGCCGTCTGGGGTGGCAAGCGGTTCGGCCCGCACTGATGGACGACAAAATCCTGTAGCTCGCAGGCTATCGCTTGACACTGATAGCGACGAGGCTGATGACAGTAGCCCGCAGCAGCAGCAAATCTGGCTTGCTGACGTACACAACGCACCTCTTTCCGTCGATAATCAGCCTACAGAAGCGGTGTCTGACAGCGAAGAGGAGCTCCCCGTAATCCCGAACCTTATTAATGCGGAGGACCATGAAAGGGCGAATCTAGAAATGGAGGCGGCAGAAAATGAGCGCAACTAGAGGCGTTATCGCCATACGTGGAGCCGGGGGAAGCCGTTCACCGGGCGTTTTTAAGCGATCCATCTTGAGCAATTTTTACCTTGGAGATCCCGGAGCATACGATAATAACTTTAACCCGTGCGACGAAGTTCATCTGCGTATAAATGAGCGTACGTTAAATTAATTTTTCTTTTTTGTAATGTAAAAAAAAGAGCATGTTGTTGAAAAAAAATATTTTTCTTTTTTAGTCATAAGACATCAGGATAGTATATCGTACCACTATCTCTATGACATTCCCCATATACCCGGGGTTTACGAGCGGTTTTTGAATATACTCCATGCACCACGCGCACAGATATTTCGTTGGTTCCATGACCAGGCGGAAAATATATTTTCGCCGTTGTATACGGAAATAGATCTCGCGGATCTATTAGTACGTGTAAGCGAGAGTTTTCGCGGGCCACCGAAAGAATAGAAAATGACTAAAAAAGAGAAATATTTAAATAATATTAAAAGCTGACGACAATTCATTTTATTCATTTAGAGGCCCGTCAATCCCCTCTTCAGGTAGGCGCTGGTGAAGGTCGTAGCAGAAGCAACAGCCGACACAGCAGCAGTAGCAGCATCACGCGCGACGACGGGGCTGACGCTGGGCCCGAGCGGTTTATTATAGCTGCCGAGGGAGAACAGTACATGCGTAGGTTTGCTGTTCACGGCCGCACGGTTAGTTTTAATATACGTGACCCGCCTGCCGGGGAAAACCCTGTATTATAGCTCGAGGAAAGCATTAGAGACATTTACGAATATATTACATCTAACGTTCCACCTAACACATTAATCGGCGTGAGTATTCGTAGTGATCGGTTTGCGCGGGGGCCCGGAGGGTTGTCGTTCAGGCCTATTGAAAATTTCAGTTACTTAGATTTATGGAATTTGATAAATTATATAAGTCAAAGTAACGTAGTTTTAGGTATCGATGACACACTAGCCTCACAAATATATTACGTTGAAATGCCTATTGGCGCAGGGGGAACATGACCAAAACAAGCGCTAAGCATAGGTAGTCTTCGTAAACTCTCGATCGTAACAATAAAAAACGAGGACAATTTATGTTTGCCGCGCGCGCTCGTAGTAGCGAGAGCACACTTAGCTCTTAAAACATCCGAATGCGCTGCGACACACGACGAGTGGCGCGTAATCCGCGACGGTCGGCGAAAATTACAGAAAAAGCGCGCAGAGAAACTCGTGCACGATGCAGGAGTAATTTTACCGCTAGAGGGGTGTGGATTCCGCGAGTTGACGGCGCTTCAAGATTTTTTTGCTGCGGAGGGTATTGCTATGGTTATATTTGAAAAGTGTAACTTGGGTAGCGGCAAACCTCCGTTATTTGACGGTCGAAACAAGATTCAAGATTTAAATGCACCGCTTCACGGTGTCATTTATTTAATCTTTGAAGAGCAGTCTAGACACTTTAACGTGATCACTAATTTATTTGCTGCGGCCGGGTCAAAACTTTTTTGCTCTTATTCTAACAAGGGTTTTCGCCGTATTGGGCAACACAAGTGTAAACGAACTTGTGAATCTTGCTTTGTTACACCTCCATGTAGGAGTGACGGTGTAGAAATGATAGAGTGCGCAGAGTGCGGACGTAAATTTTTCGGGCATGGCTGTTTCGTTTATCACAAGCGCGCGGGTTCGTACAAAAAAAATAATCGCAAAGTGTGCGACGTCGTGCGGCTATGCGAAAATTGTTTAAAAATAGTAAATACGCAGCACAGTCAACACGAGTATAGTATTAGTTATTGTAAAAAATGTTCGAAGCGGCAGCCGTTCAATCATGCATGTTACATGCTGTAACGGGGTGAATTTAAAAGAGGGTATTAATCCCTCTCTGGGATGCGCCAGGCGATAAACGGGCGTCTACTACGCCCAGAGCAGCGCGCCGTTGTAGGCGGACCCGTCGGCCGGCCGGAGCGCGTTGGCGCAGGCTCAGAACAAGCGCGCCCGGCTTTCGCTGTAGAAAGCTTAGGCCGCCTTCTACTAGACCCGGCGCTGCGCTCTGCCGCTGCCGCTGACCTCGGCGCACAATTCACCGGCGGCTAGATATGCACTAGCCTAACCTACTCTCGCCGGTGTTCCCGTACAACGTCGCTCAGGTTAACCTGAGCGACTTTCACTTACAATTTCCCCGTTGACGTTGCTCCTCTAGGAGGTGAAGCCTCCGACTAGCTGCAGCTGCTGAAAAGGTAGAGGGCGGTATTCGGGGAGATAGGGAACGGTTACTCGCGAAATGACAGACTCGACACGAATAATGAAAAAGTAAAATAAAGAAAGTTTATTGGTCAAAAGGAATCGCGCTAAGGGGCGCGAAGCCCGAACATCTTCTACAAAACGAACGCGCAGGCCGAGACTTACGCGGAGCCGGCCGGTCGCACGGCCGGCGTCACCGCGCCGCGAGACGCCACAAAATGGCCGCCGCGCTCTCGCACACGAGGCCGCTTGCCTCTACGCAGGCGGCGTCGGATAGCCGCGCAACACTTCTTACGCGTGGCCGCTCGCACGCAAAACCTACGCGGCAAAAATACAAAGGAAGCGCACACTTACTTTGGCGCTGGCCAGCGCGTGCTCGAGGTCTGTCCCTCTCTCTCTCTCTCTCACGCTCCCGCGCTCTCGCCTCCTCGCTGCGAGGCGTCGGGCCTCGTGGCTCCTCGAGCCTCGGCTGCCGCCTCTTTCTCTCTCTCCTCCTCTCACTTTCTGGGTGGCGGAGTGGCCCGGCCGGCGAGGCAGCCGGTGATGCGTCGTTGCGGGGCTGGCGGCGGATCGGAGGCGCAAAGGGCTGTTCCGCAGGGCGGGATGCGGCACTGGCGGGGTACTCCGAAGCACGGCACTGGTATATGGCGGGAGAACACGTGCGCACCTGTTGCGCTACAGGACTAGACTGCCCATCAATGGCCGCGGCGTCCCCTCGGAGCGCCACGGCGGCGTCTTCTTCTTCTTGCTCTGCCTCCCGCGCGTCCCGCTTGGCGCGCGGCGAGCCGCTGTACGTGCAAGCGCGCGCGATTCAAACCTCGCGGCGCGGTACACGCGGCTCTTTCGCCTTTATTGCCTGCACCCGTTACAATGCAACCAATTGTTGGTGGTGGTGGTGGTGGGAACTTGAAAGCGGAAAAAAATTTTTATACATTTTTTACGATTTTGAGACCCGTCAGGATACGCCATATGGAGAAAACGCCCGAATTCACGTGCCGAATCTCTGTGTCGCGCATCAAGTTTGCACGGATTGCATAGACGTGGACGACCTTAAAATCATTTGTAACAAATGTGGCGTGCGCGAGTTCATTTTCACAGACGATCCGGTAAAACGGCTCTTGAGCTTGTGCATTCGGGAAAGCACTGAATTTTCCGAAATTGTATGCATCGCGCACAATGCCAAGGCTTTTGATGCTCAATTCATTTTAAAAGAATTGGCCGAAAACTCTGAGCGCACAGCCCTCAGCGTCATTTTGAACGGTCAAAATATTACAATGTTAAAGTACGGACGAACCAAGTTTATCGACAGCATCAACTATTTTCAAATGAAATTGAGTGCTCTACCTGCTACCTTCGGTTTGAAACAACAAGCGAGCGGGTGGCCATCTTGGTGTACGGACGATACTACCAAGAAGCGTTATATTGACAAGTACGAGCGCGAAGAAGGAATGAGGTTAGACCGGGAAAAGATTGAAACAAATTCGGGTTTACATTCGGTCGCAAAACTCTGCTTAAATTCATTTTGGGGAAAGTTTGGGCAACGGTCGAATTTAAAACAAACGGAAGTGGTCAAGACGCGCGAGGGGCTGCTGAAACTGCTCACGACGCCTGAAAAGGAAGTTTTCGACGTGCTACCGGTTAGCGAGGATCTTTTGTACGCAAATTGGCGCTATAAAGAGGACGCTGTAGAGTCGCGGCCGAACACAAATGTGGTACTAGCAGCCTACACCACCGAGCAGGCGCGTCTCGAGATTTACTCGTATATAGAAAAGGTTTCGGCCAACCACGTTCTCTACCTGGATACCGATTCGTGTATATTCAAGTGCTGCGAAAAAGACACTTCAGAGTATAGACCTCCTTTAGGCACTCTTCTGGGCAGCATGACGGACGAGCTCAAGGGCTATGGAGAGGGAGCTTATATTACCAGCTTTCTCTCCGGGGGTCCGAAATTTTATGCCTTTCGTGCGCTCGTCCCATTAACCGGCATCACTCACGAGTGCTGTAAAGTAAAGGGAATTTCTCTTAATAGCGCCAATACGAGCAAGATCAATTTCGCTAGTATCGAGCGCTTGATCGCAGAGTATTTCGATAACGACGACGAGAGCTCGTCTATCGTTTTGAAATACAATGCGATCAGACGCACTCGTACACACGAGGTCGTTACGCGCGGCGAAAAAAAATCCTGTTCCATAGTTCTGAGAAAGCGAAGATATTTCCAACACGACGTTTCGTTTCCTTTCGGCTATAAGCGCAATTGAATAATTGTATATTTTAATGCGATGAATGTTGTAACTTTTGTATATTTTTCATAATAATAAAAAATGTATTTTTTATATTATGACGCGGTGATATGGTGATCTCCGCGCGCGCGCGCCCGCCGTCCCGCCGCCGCGGGGATCGTAAATATCGTAACATTGCTTTATGAGGAGATGTTTTCCACGTACTTCATCGTCAGCTGAGCGTGTGAGCGAGTTAAGGGTTTAAAAAAGGCTACACGCGTGTAATTTTCTTTACTCGAGTCTTAAACATGAACAAGCGATAGAAGCATCCTTTTACTTGTTGCGTGTGCGGCCCCACAGGCTGCGGTAAAACTTTATTCGTTAAAAGCTTTCTCGCCTACCTGCCAGAGGTCTGCGACGCATGTTTCGACCGCGTCCTATTTTATTACGCAGAATGGCAAGACGCCTACAGACGAGATTTTAAACCCAACGGACCACCCATCGAGTTTCGAGAGGGCCTTCCACAGATGGCTGATTACTCGAGTGACAATGAGAAAAAAAAAGTTACTCATTCTTGACGACCTCATGCGTGAATCGTCGAGCGATGTTATTTTAGATTTATTTACAAAGGGTAGTCATCACAAAAATATTAGCGTAATATTCGTTACGCAAAACGTATTTCACAAAGGTAAGGCACAGCGCGACATTAGTTTGAATACCAAGTATCTGGTATTGTTCAAAAATCCTCGCGACAGAGCACAAATACAGCACCTCGCGAGACAAATTTTTCCAGAAGATTCGGCTTTTTTGCGCGAGGCCTATCTAGACGCCACGCGTGAACCTCACTCCTATCTTTTTATCGATCTCTCTCAAGCCTACTTAGACGAGTTTAGATTTCGAGCAAACATATTTCCCAATACCGGGACGCACGTTGCCTACGTGCCCAAGTACTTTAAATCGCGGTGAATGCGGCGTGCGTTAATCAGTCGGGAAAAAACTATGGCGCCGATAGGTCGTAAAGCGGTAGCCTGCGGTAAACATTTCTCGAAAAGAAACCTTGCTCTCCTGAACGCTCTTTGTCATGGGGACAAAAGACACCGCGTTGCTATAGCGCGCACAGCTGATAAACCTCTCGTCAGATGCATATGCGATTGTGTGTTGAACGTTTTGCAGGGCGTTGTAAAACTAAGCGATTCCGAAAATGGCCGATTGCGTAAACATAAGCAAACGCTGCGTAAGATGATCCGTACTGTTGATAGAGGCAGCGGTACTTGGAAACCGAAGAAACGTGTCATTATACAAAATGGCGGATCGTTTTTACCACTCTTACTCGCTCCGATCGTAGGAGCGCTTATCTCAAAAATATTTGGCTCGAAACATGGAGCGAGCTCATAAGATGATCCTTGTGCCGGAGCCGGAGACATCGCAATCTAAAGTCATGGAGGAGCAGGAGGGGGCGAGGAATACGAATGAAAAAACTCTGCAAACACCAGGTGATCATTTTTCTCGTCTGGATGGTGAAATGTACGATGTTTTACGCTCAAAAGCAGCTAGAGACGATTACGAGAAGTGCGTGAAATATCTACAGATTTTACGTCACTTCTTTTCTTCCGCGATAACGACCGTAGCGCTGCGCGTGAGGAGCACCCTGAAATAGACGAGGTCGAAGAGGCGCTTGCACCGCTGTCCGAGGACGACATACTCGTGGGTGTACCGAAAGTATACGCGCACAAAGCGCATCTCTTGCTTCGCCATTGGAAAGTCACTGTACCCGAGCGCCTCAAGTGGGATAACTCGGGCACCATTACTATAGATGGTCGTGTAATTGCTCGGTCCAATATAACAGAGTTAATCATCGACGCATTGAAAAAGAACAGTAAGGACGAGGAGGCGCCCGTTGGCCGCATTGAATTTGCAAAATTTCTCAAAACTTCCGAAACACCGGGAAATTTAATTAATAATCCAACAGTTTTAAAAATTGGCCAAATATTGACGGATCCTCAGCGCTCGGCCAAACGTCGCCTATCCACACCTATACAGCACGAATCACCCCAGCCGTCTATACAGACTCGCAGTAAAAAATAAGCGAAAAAAAGTGGCTCACGCTTGGTTTGTAAAATAAAAAAAAAAATGACGTACGAAAAGCAATACTACGACCTTGAGCATGAAGCTGGCTACGCTGGGGCGCGCAATCTTGTGCGCTAAAAAGGAAAAGAAAAAAATTTACACGTGGCTGAGCAATCAAGATGCCTACACGCTCCATCACCCGATACGAAGGCGACTTCCACGATTACGCTACAACGTGACGAACATTGACGATGTTTGGGAGGCCGATTTGCTACAGCTCACGACGATAAAAGATTACAACGACGGTTACAACTACATTCTAGTGGTGATTGACGTACTCGGTAAGTACGCATGGCTGGAACCGATAAAAAATAAGACCGCGCGCAACGTTGCCGACGCCTTCGCACGGATTATCGACCGAGCACATCCCCGACTGCCTGTATGCGTGCAAACCGATCGAGGCAAAGAGTTTATCAGTTTAGCATTTCAGGCGCTCCTCCGCCGAAAAGAGATAACATTCAGAGTCGGTCGCAACCCCAACATAAAGCAGCTGTGGTCGAAAGACTTAACAGAACGTTACGCGAGCGAATCTGGCGATACTTTTCTCATAGTAGCACAAAGAGATACATCGATATCGTGCAAAAGATTGTACACGCTTACAATCGCACGCTGCACAGTGGTACGCGCATGAGACCTATCGATGTCACTTTGTACAACGCGCCGACAGCGATCGAAAATTTAGCCAAACGTGCGAGCTACAATTATCGACGGCGAGCACGGAGGAGCTCGTGTTAGTCGGTCACGAACGCCTCGCGCCCGATAAGCGTTTCAAAGACGAGCATGTCATACGCACAGAAGGCCGGGGCACTAAAAAGAGAGCACTCGTTAAGTGGCTCCGTTACCCTGCTAAATTTAACTCGTGGGTAAAAGCAAGCGAGCTTGAAAACATCTGAAAAAAATGGAAACGTGCGACGATATTTATATGGCACTGCCTAGTAACAGCAGCATGACGTATTTTCCCGAAAACACATCATGCTGTTTTACGACCCAGCTGCAACGCGAGATCAAATTACACGGCGAGTGGCACGTCGGCCTCGTTGAAATTCACATACCACACAGTATCGTACCTTTTCAAGATGACGAAGCGAGTTACACTTTTTACACGGCTGAGGACAATGGGAGTTTCATCGACCAAAAACGGTGTCGTATACCCGTAGGTATTTACGATTCCCTCGAACAACTAGTAGACGCTATAAACGCGGCGAATGACACTTATAGGCATCAAATGCCACTTAAAACTCGTAAGGGGTCTTACATCATAAGATGCAAGTGTGACTGCCTGCAAATACACATTATGGATTTCAGCGAAAAAATCAGCCGTGTATTCGGCTTCGACGAAGCAGGTCAAAAAGGTTCGTTTACAACGCTTAATGAGGGTTACCGGGACATTGCAGCCAGTAGACCTGCCTCCCTTTCTCGAGCCTTGCCCGACCAGATGTACGTCTATACCGATATATGTGAACCTTATACAGTAGGTGACACCCAAGCTGCCCTACTGTGCATAGTTTCTATAGACAACTCCAGCTTTAAGTACGGATGCAGTACTGTACAGCGTTTTGCACTCGTTCACTATATACCTCTTCTCTATCACAATTTTCGTAGCATCGTTATCGATATAAGAGATCAACATGAGCGCCGTATACCATTCGAGTACGGCACGTTGACGGTCACGCTACACTTTAAGCGCAAACGTTAAGATGAGTCATTATGCGCGCTACTACGACGAGCAGCTAGGTGGGGGTGGCGTGAGAAATTTTTTTGCTGGTTCGACTTTTCAGAGAGGTCGTGGGGTAGGAGCTTGGTTAGGAGGCCGTTTTCGTCGCATCCTGCCATACATCACGAGCGGGGCCAAGGCTGTAGGTAAAGAGACACTACGCGCAGGTATAAAGGTTGTTGACGACGTTGCCAAGAGCGGTGTCAATTTCAAGGAGGCTCTAAAATCACGGGCCAAAGAATCTGGACGCAACCTCAAAAGAAAAGCTGCTGACAAAATATCGGAAATAATGAAAGGTTCGGGATATAAAACAGGCGTGAATGGCAAGCGGCGGCGCCAGTCGAGAAAGAATCACACTCGGACGCGCACGGCAGGCGGTAAGAAAAAACCCGGCAAAAGAAAGCCCGCTGTGAGAACGAGCAAGAAGAAGAAGAAGAAGAGGAAAGCCCTTCGCAACATAAACGATATTTTTGGTCCAACGTAAAAAATGGTCTTCTTGCACTCGCACTCTAACGAGTGCATGTCGAGCGAGCTCGACATTTTCACTCTCCCGGCGACTCAAACGTCGATTGAGAGTAGTAGTTTTTTACACTATAAACCTGTGTCCTCGCTCAGCGACGAAGGAGCCGCGCCCATAGAGTTCGTCATCCCGAGCGCAAGCGAACATTATATAGATCTCGCGCACACCATGCTCTATGTCAAAGCTAGAATACAGCCGAATGCCGAAACCTCTGCTGAAAACTTAAAAGTTGCCCCAGTAAATAATTTATTGCATTCAATGTTTAATCAAATCGACGTTTTTCTAAATCAAAAACTCGTTTCTCCACCCAATAATGCATATCCTTACAGAGCAAACATAGAGTCACTGCTCAACTACTCGCCAATCGCAAAAGAATCACACTTAACGGCCGGATTGTGGTACGATGATACGCCCGGTTTATTCGAAGCCCTGCCGCACATTCAAGGTGAAATACCTAACAAGGGTGCTCTCCATCGTCAGCATTTCACACTCAATGGAAAACCCTAATTAGCTTGTGTTCACACACACGTGCTACTGTAAACACTTGAATTAATGACCTTGTCACACTTGAGACACATACACACAGCACACGGTCTATACAGCGAGAGGTCTTTATGGCGTAGCGCGTATAGCCAAAGGGCTCTCCCCCCACCACCACGAGTCGTGGCATATACGACGGCACGTGCCAGGCAGGTATAGCGGCATAGCGTCATGGCGCAGGCTATAAGTGGGTCATTATTTATGGGGTAATAATTCACTCCATTGTTTGCCCTAATTAGCTCGTGTTCACACTTGGAGCCCATACACACCGCACACGGTCTATACAGCGAGAGGCCTCGCATCCTATGGTGTAGCGCGGACAGCCAAAGCCTTGCCCCCTACCACCTCGAGTCAAGGCATATACGGCAACACGCATGGGACATGTATAGCGGCATGACGTCATGGCGGGCGCCATAAGGGGGCCATTATTTATTGGGTAATAAATCACCCCCCATTGTTTACACTAATTAGCTTGTGGCCACACTTGCTACTGTAAACAGTTGAGTTAATGACCTTGTCACGCTTGGAGACCAATGCACACCGCACAGCGGGGTGCCACAAGGCTCCTACACACCGCACCGCGGGGGGCCGTCTCGCTATACCGGTCCCCTTACTACTCTGGCTAAATGTTAAATTGCTAAAATCATCTTTTAAAAATTGATACTTTGTGTGATTTTTTACTTTTACAGATACAAATATTACACAAGAAGAGTTATGAAGACATTTTGGAGATATAGCCAATAATTTTTTGGATATCTAATTTTTACAGATATTACATAAGAAGATTGTTTGGAGTTATTTTGGAGATATAGCCAATAATGTTAAGAGGACGTCGTAGATGGAAACAAAGATCCCTGTTTTATCGGCTATTTCAGTAGTTCAAACTTTTCTCCCAAACCAAAATACCAATCGACGTAAAACTTTAGAAAGTGAATTCAAATTAAAAAATGAAGGGGGGACAACTATTATTATATTGAAAACACCAAAAAATACTTTTTCTGTAATTTATTGCTTACCGGCCGCGTGCCAGCATAGCAGCTTGTTCGGTATGCCTTCCCTTTTGCAATATTTTTATAGGTAATTCTGAATATTTTGAAATAAACGCGCACTTGTCCCCGCTCACTTTCACAACAAAGAACGTTTACAAATTTGTAGCATACCTTTTAGAGAACTAGAAAGTACAAAAACCTTGAACTACTGACGAGGTGATTATGCCGCTTGATTGAAATCGTGGAGCAGACGACGTCTACACATATCTCCTAATTTCGCTTGGGATACAAAACACCGATAATGCTTGCGTAAAAGAATAGCTATCCCCGCTCACTATTACACTAAAGAATCTTTTAAATTGTATTTGGTCAACAAAAAATTCGTAAATTTTCCAAAAACCTTGAACTACTCAGCGAGGTGACACAAGTTCGGAGCGTACTAAGTATATAACGGCACCGCGCCGCCAACTTCAGAGCGTTGAATCGAGTGTACGGCTGCGCAACGCGGGTGGGCGGTGGCGCCGCCGCTGCGGGAGCAGACGGACGTTAGACCGGAACGTAAATATTTTGGTTTCGGAGCTACCCTGATTTTCTTTCTATAATCTAATTTTTCTTTCTAGCTTCTAATTGTAATTGAGTGGGTAACCTGAGCTGCTGACTGAGTTTCTATGATGCTGCAGAGGTAACTGTGTTTACACTGATGCTAGCAGACTTTTACCGTCTAAAAGACATTAGTGACCGTCTCTTACGGACATGTTACCGCGCAATGGTCATCGTCATATTGTTCGTGTATGACGTATATTAGGTCCGTCAGTCCGTGTTGTTTATGCTTGACGCTGATCACAACTCTCGTCTGTCGAGTGTCGAGCCGCGATGCGCCCCCGCAGCCTCCGCTGAAGTGACGACAATGCGACCTGATCGCCGACCACGGCGATGACGAGGTACCCCACACCGCGTGCGGAGCACACCCACGAGGCCACGAGGCGGGCGCCGCGCGCTGCAGAGCCATAACCTCACTTGACTATATTGCTACAAAGACGTTTTCTACGAGAAGATAAAAAGGTAAGCCATTCGAAAGTTAATTTATTTATATATTTATTCTAACGAGAGTACTGAAGTTCAGGACGTACCTCATATGTCTGAACCAACTTATAATAAAGGTAGGTGTAACTAGATTTGATGCGCTTTTTACGACTTTTCATTCCAAAGATCCCTTTTCATTCTCTAAAAATAATTTAAACTTTATACACACTGCGTTATAGATGCTGAGAGATTATACACCAAGTTATAGATCTAAATAATCAGCAAGTGTGGAGATACTGCATTTTCTGTGCAAAAATACGTAAGAAAAGCTTTGGTGGAGGCGTGGGCATCCACCGGCTACGGAAACCCCCCTGGCGCCTAGACTAATGTCAGTATTTAGGGCACATCTGATTTTTAGGTACAAATTATATCTCCCCAAAAAGTAACAGTTTTCTGCGGGTGCACACGGAAAGAAAACTCTTACTGCTACAGTTAAAATCTAACACAGTTAAGCTAGCACCGCCACTAACGACCGCCACTATGAAACCTACACCATAATTTGTTGCTAATTTGTTGCTAATTTGTTACGCAAACCTCGAATTTGTTGCTCCAGTCGTTTCCGAGATATCCTGGCGGTGCTAGCTTAAGACTTAAACTAGCACCGCCACAGCTGTAACTTTTGAAGGACGAAACATTTTTTGACGGGACAGGTGGGATAATTTGTTGCTAATTTGTTGCTTCAAGATAGGCTAGGTCCCGAATCTCGAAAAACAAAATGGCGCCTATTGCGGAACATGGTCATATTCCGGATTACGTAATTTTATTAAATCACGAATAATTTAACAAACAACCATCGGATATTTTGTTGCTAATTTGTTGCTAACTTTTTACCCTAAACCCAAATTTGTAGCTAGAGCCGTTTCCGAGATATCCTGGCGGTGCTAGCTTAAGACTTAAGCTAGCACCGCCACAGCTGTAACTTTTGAACGACGAAACATTTTTTGACGGACAGGTGGCATAATTTATTGCAAATTTTTTTTTTTTTGTTTCAAGATAGGCTAGGTCTCAAGTCTCGAAAAACGAAATGCCGCCTATTGCCGCAACATCGTCATACTCAGCATTACGTAATTTTCTTAAATCACGAATAATTCAACAAACAACTATCGGATATTTTGTTGCTAATTTGTTGCTAATTTTTTACGCTAAGCCCAAATTTGTAGCTCGAGCCGTTTCCGAGATATCCTGGCGGTGCTGCTACCTTAAGACTTAAGCTAGAACCACCAAGGCTGTAACTTTTTAACGACAAAACATTTTTAGACGGGATAGGCGGCCTCATTTGTTGCTAATTTGTTGCTTCAAGATAGGCTAGGTCCCAAATCTTCAAAATCAAAATAGCGCCTAATGGCGGTACCCAGCCATCACCCGACTTACGTAATTTTTTTAAATCTTGAATAATTCAAAAAACTATTATGGGATATGTAGAATATGAATAAAATATCGCACTCCCAAATTTTTTCTAAGAAGCTAGTGAGTTAAATCGATCTGACGGAGGCGAGGATTAGAAATCAAAAATTCAACGATTTCATTAGAAAAGGCAACGTTTCGTTGGCTTGGTCTGCCAACCTCTTTAGGCTACAATTTTTTATTAAACAGAAAAAAACAATTAATACAATGTAATTAATAGAAACTAAAAACGCTTGCGTAATACAATAATTAATACCTTAAATTATAACGTGTGTTACGTAGTACACATGAAGTCGATGTTAACGCAAAACATGAGATTGGTCAGTATTTATAGTATACACAGTAAAGGGTTGGTGTCTGTGTTTACAAAGAAAACGCAGATACATATAGAAAGAAAAATCAAACGACAACAAATTTAATTTAAAAGTCTCAATAAAGGAAAATAAGACATATTTAAAAATTTAACGTCTTCTTTCTTATTTATGTTATTACTGTTGCACTTAATGTGGATCATTTCTGACAATATACGTTTTTTGTAATTAGCTTCCTGATCTAGAATTTTGGTATTGTCCCAGTCAAAATCATGGAGAAATTTATTCCTATGTTGTGGAACTACTGATTCTATGTTGTTATTTTTTTGATGTTCGTTAATTCTGATTTTTATTGTACGTTTAGTTTCTCCTACATATGACGCAGGATACGATTTACAAAAGAACTTATAAACTACGTTGGTCTTATCCCACTTTTTTGTAGGGTCTTTACCTAATTTTATTACAGAACTTAGACTCTTATTAACAAGAGGCAAAACACGGAAGTTATGAGGTTTGAGAATGGTTACAATTTTTTCAAAAATGTCATTGAACGGTAATGAAATATGGGATACAAATTCGTTTTGTACAATATTGTCTTTTTGGTTGTTCTTATATTTAATTTTGTAAAATCTTTTGTATGCATATTGTTTGATGAATCTCCGAGGGTAATTATTATTTTTGAGTAATGTAGTAACAATATTTAGATTTTTCCTATGAAATTTTTTATTTGATAATAAAATTGCTCTGTCAACAAGGTTGTACACAATATTGATCTGCTGTTGTGGTGGATGATAGGAATGATAATTAATAAGTCTGCCGGAAGAAGTGGGTTTATTATACCAATCTGTAATAATCGTATTATTATGGTGGATTGAAAGAATATCTAAAAAATTGATTTTTTTGTGCTGTTCTAATTCATAAGTAAATTGTAACTTGTTATTATAGGAATTGAATGTATTTATTACGGTATTGATATGTTTTTTGTCGATACACATAATCGTGTCATCAACGTAGCGGAAATAAAAAAGTGGAAGAATATCATTGTTTTCTTTCAAAATTTTTAGACAGTCAGTTTCCAAATCGTCCATCACAATATCTGCAAATAATGGCGATATCGGGGAACCCATAGGTGTACCATCAATTTGTCTATAAAATTTGTTATTGAAAGAAAAAAAGGTATTCGAAAATAGAAATTTTATACATGTAATAATTTCGTTGAATGGGATTTTGCATCTATTATGTATGGAATCAAATCTTCGATCTATACTGTCTAATACTAGTTGTAGTGGAATGTTTGTAAATAGAGAAATAACGTCTAAAGAGAGTAATACATAGTCATCTGGTATGATAACTGAATTTAATTTTTGTTTCAAATGAAAACTGTTGTCGATATGCGACTCTGGGATTTTTATGGACGATTTGATTTCATTGTAAATAATTTTAGCTAAAAAGTGGCTCGGACTATTGACTAATAAGATTATGGGACGGAATGGTATATCTTTTTTATGTATTTTTGGAAGATCGTAACATTTTACCAGTGTAGTATTTGAACAAGAGAGAGAGTTATTATGAAACTTTGTGCGCAAATAGTTATTATTATTTAAGTTCTTAAGAATCGTCGACGTGTCAGATTGTAATTTTCTTAGGGGATTCTTTTTAATATTTTCGTAAACAGTTGTGTCAGATAGTAACAAGTGCATTTTTGAGTTGTATTCAGTCTTGCTTAAGCAGTCGGTGACATTTCCCTTGTCAGAAGTTGTAAACCATATATCTGGATTATTTTTAATAAACTTTTTTGTATTAGTTAATTTCCTTTTAAACATTTTTTCTTGTGGCTTTTCATATTTTTGTTTCATAAACGCTGTTGTTAGATTTGATACAATTCTTTTCCTGATTTCGGATTGTTTTGATGTCGATAGTTCAGAATTCATTAAACTAAACTCAACATTTTTAACTGTGTCCACGATGTCTTTTTTATCACACCTTTTGTTGATACTAAATTTTGGTCCTAATGAGACTACGTCTATTATGTCGTCAGGTATATGTACCTCTGTCAAGTTTTTGAAGAATTGTTCTTTTGATGTGGTATTCTTCGCTTGTAATTTTTGTTTTTTCGATATACATTCAAACCTTTTAATTAAATTTTTGTTGTGTTTTTCTCTAATCAATTTGGCTTTTTTGTTAGTATATGTAAAGAAATTATTAATAGTTAAACGATCAATGTTGAGTTCTGAAATTAGGTTTTTAAGAGAAGATAATGATTTATTTAAAAAATTCATATGAAAATTGATATCACGGATTTCCAGATTTAAAAGTTTAAAGGAGATATGTTTTTCCATATCAACGAGTCTTAGTTTGCAAAATTCACTGTGAAACGAAAAAGTACGAAAACGGTTACTTAAATTTAACATATGTTGAGGAAAGATGTTGTGGGATCTGCACCTCAAAAGAAACCAGCGTTGCGGAATTGATACGGCGAGTTGATAGTTTAAATTAATCCATCGTTTTAGATGTCGTTTAACTTGTGGACCATGTATATTTTCGATGTAGTTGAAAAACGTCTGTCCTTGAAGTTGAGTGTGTGAGTTCATATCTGATCTAAGACTCTTCTATTGTGTAGAATATGAGTAAAATATCGCACTCCCAAATTTTTTCTAAGAAGCTAGTGAGTTAAGTCGATCTGAGGGAGGCGAGGATTAGAAATAAAAAATTCAACGATTTCATTAGAAAAGGCAACGTTTCGTTGGCTTGGTCTGCCAACCTCTTCATGCTACAATTTTTTATTAAACAGAAAAACGAACATCAAAAAAATAACAACATAGAATCAGTAGTTCCACAACATAGGAATAAATTTCTCCATGATTTTGACTGGGACAATACCAAAATTCTAGATCAGGAAGCTAATTACAAAAAACGTATATTGTCAGAAATGATCCACATTAAGTGCAACAGTAATAACATAAATAAGAAAGAAGACGTTAAATTTTTAAATACGTCTTATTTTCCTTTATTGAGACTTTTAAATTAAATTTGTTGTCGTTTGATTTTTCTTTCTATATGTATCTGCGTTTTCTTTGTAAACACAGACACCAACCCTTTACTGTGTATACTATAAATACTGACCAATCTCATGTTTTGCGTTAACATCGACTTCATGTGTACTACGTAACACACGTTATAATTTAAGGTATTAATTATTGTATTACGCGAGTGTTTTTAGTTTCTATTAATTACATTGTATTAATTGTTTTTTTCTGTTTAATAAAAAATTGTAGCCTGAAGAGGTTGGCAGACAAAGCCAACGAAACGTTGCCTTTTCTAATGAAATCGTTGAATTTTTGATTTCTAATCCTCGCCTTCGTCAGATCGACTTAACTCACTAGCTTCTTAGAAAAAAAAAAAAAAAAATATTATGGGATATTTTGTTACTAATTTGTTGCTGATTTGTAACGCTAATCCAGATTTTGTTGCTCCAGCCGTTTCCGAGATATCCAAGCCATGCTACCTCAAGAATTAAGCTGGCACGATCACAGATACAACTTTTGAACGACAAAATATGTCTATTAAGCTGGAAAAGCCACTTCATAAGGGCCGGCTGAAAATAATTCCTTATTTTGTCGCTAATTTGTCGCTAATTTCTTACGCAAACCCAGATTTTATTTCGTTGTATCTTCTCAGCAATTGACGATAGCGAAACCGGGTTTGGCCTTGATTTTGGCGCTAATTTGTCGCTCGAAGATGCCGTAGATCCCATGTCCCAAAAGTTATCCGTTGTCCCAAAAAACGACCTCGGGCCACACGCATATAAGCAAAAATGATAAAAATAAAAAAAAGTCAACTCATAATTGCACATTTTGTCGTTAATTTGTCGTTCACTTTTTCCGAAAATCCCGATTAGATTGCTAAAGTTGTTCTCGAAAAAAAAATCACAACTGTAGCTCCATTTTGCAGCTGGAAAAGCCACGGTTGTATCTTCTCCACAAGTGACGATAGCGACACGGGCTTTGGTCCAGATTTTATCGCTAATTTGTCGCTCAAAGATGCCGTAGATCCAATGTCCCAAAAAGACGACCTTGGGTCACGATCATATAAGCAAAAATGATAAAAATAAAAAATCAATTCGTAATTGCACATTTTGTCGCTAATTTATCGCTCATTTTTCCCGCAAAGCCCGATTTTATTGCTTTAGCCGTTATCGAGATAGATTAGCTTAAGGTAGTTGGGTACTCGTGTTTGGAAGTGAAAGTCGAATCTGACCGCAAGAGAGAGTCGAATCTCTTGCCTCCCACGCGTGTTTTGTTGTACGCTGGACGAGACGAGAACTTTTAGCAGTCAGTATAACCTAACCCCTGATTCTCGCTGTTTCTCTCGCTTACGCGTGTCGTCTCTCTTGCACTCGCAGTGCTCGGTCGTCTACCAACTAAAAGAATGCTACTTTGAATTACAATAATTCGAAAACAGTGTCCAAGTATCTCCTTTAGTAACATATACCTTTTTAAAAAACATTCCGCAGAGATTCTTTCTTTAGTCGATGAAAATGTAATTCATGTTCATTAATCAGGTACGGGCACTATAGAGTGCCGCAATATGAACCATACCTTAATTTATTGCTAATTTGTTGCTAATTTTTTACGCTATTCTCGAATTTGTTGCTCCAGCCGTTGCGTCGAGAAATCCAGGCGGTGCTAACTTAAGACTTAACTCAGCACAGCCACAGCTGTATTTTTTCATCGAATAAAGATATTTCAATCATCAAAGCGGGATAATTTATTGCTAATTAATTTGTTGCTTTGAGATTGGGTTGGACCCAAAATCGATAGTCCAACGGGAACGTAAGAAATCGACTTCCGGGCGCTCTAAATTGTGTTTTATTTAGTAAAACGGAAAGTAGCAAATTCAAAACTGTGGCAACCGTTGAGGTTAATGTGTTGCTAAATTATAATTGCCGCTAAATTATAATTTATTGCTTCAAGATAGGCCAAGTTTGGGGTCCAAAAATCGTTCGGAAACGCAAGAATACGTGTTTTGGACGCTGTAAATGGTGTTTTATTTCGTAAAACGGTAAGCAACGAATTCATAGCTGTGCAAAATGTTGTCTTTAACATGTTGTTAAGTTGTTAGAGTATTTCTGAATTTGTTGCTTCACAATAGGCTAGATCCCGGAGTTGAAAGTCGATCGAAAACGCAAAAAAAAAACGTGTTTTTATCGCTCTAATCTGGTTTTATTTAGTAAATCGGTGAGCAACAAATTTATAACTGTGCGGAATGTTGTTATTAATATGTTTCTAATTTTTAAGGCTATTCCCGAATTTGTTGTTACAAAACAGGCTAGATCCCGGAGTCGAAGGTTGATCGAAAACGCAAAAAAAAAACTGTTTTGGACGCCGTAAATGGGTTTTATTTAGTAAATCGGTGAGCAACAAATTCATGCAACAAAACTATGCAAAATTTTGTTGTTGGTATGTTGCTAAGTTGTTACACTATTTCTGAATTTGTTCACTCAGAAAAACGATCCTCCGGTACCAAAATAAAATTCCTCCTGAGAAAATCTTCCTGCAATAAAAAGGACTTCCTCCCGCTCCGTAGAATTGTAATTCGATTACAGGAACCGTGGTCTCCTGTTATATGAGGCCAATCCTCCTGCATGAGGAGAATTTTATGTTTTATTACAAGAATATTATGTGTCAGTAATGGAGGAATTATATTTTGGGTCTTAGGTCCCCAAAACTCTATTTTATAAATATCATTAAATTGCAGTGTAAGACAAGTTTTATTGATAATAGATTACACTAATACTAGTATATAAATACTTAAAATAATTAAATCTTCATGTACAACAATTTTGTTTTTACATTCATTATTTATTTATTTTTTTGTTAATAATTATTATATATACGGGAGGAATTCCTCTTATTGCGATGCGACATTGTACCAAGCGGATATTTCTCCTTCCATACGAAGGATATATCCTCCTCCGACAGGCAGATTCTCGTTGGTACAAGAAGATCATTTTCTGAGTGTTGCTTTAACCCATTAAGTCCTAAATGGACGATTTTTTTCTACTGTTCTCAATTGAATTTATGAATGTAAAATCAGTGTCCAAAAAAATCGGGATAGGGCATTACTAACGTAAAATCGTCTGAACTTTCGATCTACGTTGACAGAATTTTGAAAAAATGCATATTAACAAATTTATAATTGTTTATTTAACAAAAAATGCGAAATTTTGAGTGATGAAAAATTTTAAATCCTTGTTTTCGAGTTGAAACTAATTGTGGATCCTTATGAATAGCGCATAAAAGGCGTCCTCGAATCCTGGACTTTGAGTTATAGTGATAGGTTGTTTGAAATTCAACATGGCGGCATCCAATATGGTGGTTCAAAGAAGGAAATTTTTTGCTACTTTGCGTACTTTTTCGAAAAACTATATTTTTTTACCAATATTCATCAAACTTCGTATAAAGGGGTTTTTTGGGTCGCTGATTGCGAATTAACAATCAGATTTTCAAAATTCAAGATGGCGGATCCAATATGGCGGCCAAAAATTTTGAAAAAAGTCAGATTTTTATGAAAATTGGTTTGCAGGGGTTTTTTTGGGTCGCTGATTACGAATTTACAATCAGATTTTCAAAATTCAAGATGGCGGATCCAATATGGCGGTCGAAAATTTTGAAAAAAGTCAGATTTTTATGAAATATGGTTTGCAGGGGTTTTGTAGGTCGCTGATTACGAATTAATTATCAGATTTTGAAAATTCAAGGCGGCGGATCCAATATGGTGATTCGGAGATCAAAAATTGTTGCTATTTCGGATATTTTTTTCGAAAAAAATATTTTTTTACCAATATTCATCAAACTTCCAAATATAGGGGTTGATGATTACGATTTTACAATCAGATTTATAAAAAGCAAGATTGCAGATTCAATATGGCGGCCGAAAATCCAAAATTTTTCTCAGTTTTTATAAAAATCCGTAGGTCTTTTTAATCACTGATTAACAATTTATAATTAAATTTTCAAAACATAGCGCACATTTTCTATCATTTTACAATTCTCTTACCTAAGAAAATGCATGTATAGGGGTATTTTGGGCATGTGTCATGTATACACTAACAGTTTCCAAAGTTTTGAATTGTCGGTTGAAAAATATGGTTATAAGCTAGATTCATTTACGTTCAACAAAATTATTATATTGCATATTTTATAAAACTGCTGCTCGTAATAAAAAATTACACCAAGCTATTTCTTATCTAACATAGTAATTATTTGTCTAACGATTTTTGTTAATTTTTTAAAAATTTCATAAAGTATTTTTTTATATCTTTCGGTAATACATTTCATACTATCCTTGTTCTGTACTTCATTTACAGTATTTTATTTACTCTATTTTTTAATGTTAGATTATTTTTCTATTAGTAAATATCAAAACTAATCACAGCGAATTCTTATTTTGTACGATTTTCCATTTATTATGTCTTGTAAACCACAAAAAAAACGGACAAAACGAGTATCCGAAGTACTTGAAATTGACATCGATGAAGACGGAGCAAGTAATGCAGTTTATATTCCTAATGAAAATGATTCTGGAAGCTCTGATTCTGAATCAGATTCTGATGAACAAGATATTTCAAGCAGTTCTAATAAAATTCCAAATGTTTCATATCATAAGGTACTAAATGAGTATGAAGAAAATCAATCAATATTAGAGCCAAACCATGAGTATAATTGGGTAACTGGAGAAAAGAAGTACACTGACATTCTCGAAGATAAAATTTTGCTTACTGATAAAACAAAGGATATGATAGAAAATTTGTCATATGTTGAATTATTTGAATTATATTACTCTACAGAAATCAAAAATTATATTGTAGAGTGTACACAAGAAAATGGTTATCCTCTAACGTTAGAAGAGTTGCATGTTTTCCTTGGAATTATACTATTATCAATCGTCAATATAAGAAAATCGCAAAAAGATTATTGGTCCAATAAACCATTACTAGAATGTAAACTTGTTAAATCAGCGATGAGTAGGGATAAGTTCTTAAAAATTAAATCTAAAATAAAATTATCCAAAGCCGAAGATCAAAATAGCAACGATAAAGCTTGGAAAGTAAGAAAAGTTCTTGAAATTTATAGAAAAAATTGCTTACAATTTGATTTTTTTTCTACAGCGTTGGCTATTGACGAGATGATGGTGAAATTTCACGGAAGAACCAACTTGTTACAGTTCTTGCCTAATAAACCCGATCGGTTTGGACTAAAAATTATTGGTATCGCTAGTCCTACAGGATATTTATTTGATTGTGACATCTATTGTGGTAAAGGTTCACAAGTTTATTCCGCAGATAAAAAATTGAAACTATCTAAATGTCCTTTAGGAAGTCGTTTCGTAATGTTGATGATACAGAAGTTGCTTACTTCAGTTGTTCCTAGAAAAATTATGCAATACCACTTATCGTTCGATAATTATTTTACAAGCCCAGATCTTTTAGTTCATTTGCATAATCTTGGTTTAAAGGCTACAGGTACAGTTAGGGTAAATCGAGTAAAGGTAAAGAATAATCTTGATAATAAAGCAGAACGCGGCACATTCACTGTTCAGCATGAAAAAAATAGTGGTATGAATTTTATAACAGTCAAAGATTCAAAGGAAGTATCTATTCTTTCGACTGCGGCAGGAATTACTCCTCTTCAGCATGTAAAACGATTTTCGGCAATTGAAGGTTCTAGGATGGATTTAGATTTTCCTATGGCATTCAAACTTTATAATAGGTACATGGGTGGAATAGATAAACATAATAAACATTGCAGTAATGCTATGCCATGCATCACAGCCAAGAAATGGACGTGGTCAATGTTCAAGTGGTTTATTCGATCATCCATTACTAATGCAACTGTTTTACGAAATTTAGTATGTGATGAAAAAATAGGAACCAAAGAAATTATCCTAGAACTCGCCGAACATTATCTTGGAATGGCTAAAAAAATGAAATCGCACGAAATGATTACAGTACAATCAAAAAAGAATTGTAGTAATGTTAAAAATTGTGGTAAAAGATCGAATAAAATGTGTAAACCTTGCAACGTTTACTCATGTGTACCTTGCTTTTCTCTTTTACATGAAAATTAAGATATTATTTAAACATTTCTGTACTTCCTTTTACACTATTTCGAAATATGAAAAAATAAAAAAAAATAAAAAAATCAAAAAAAAAAATATGGCTCTCTGTTTTGCGTTCACCTCCTCGTGGTGAGAGCCGGGCAAAGGCATATTATTTGACGGCTAAGTAACGTACTTTGTTTTGATAAAACATTTAAAACCCGAAAATCCCTCAAAAACTGACTAAAAACTAAGAAAATTTTCGGATTATCGACCGCCATATTAAGTCTTCCGTCTTGAATTTTCAAAATCTGATAATTAATTCGTAATCAGCGACCTACAAAACCCCTGCAAACCAATTTTCATAAAAATCTGACTTTTTTCAAAATTTTCGACCGCCATATTGGATCCGCCGTCTTGAATTTTCAAAATCTGATAATTAATTCGTTATCAGCGACCTACAAAACCCCTGCAAACCATATTTCATAAAAATCTGACTTCTTTCAAAATTTTCGACCGCCATATTGGATCCGCCATCTTGAATTTTGAAAATCTGATTGTAAATTCGTAATCAGCGACCCAAAAAAAACCCCTGCAAACCAATTTTCATAAAAATCTGACTTTTTTCAAAATTTTTGGCCGCCATATTGGATCCGCCATCTTGAATTTTGAAAATCTGATTGTAAATTCGCAATCAGCGACCCAAAAAACCCCTTTATACGAAGTTTGATGAATATTGGTAGAAAAATATAGTTTTTCGAAAAAGTACGCAAAGTAGCAAAAAATTTCCTTCTTTGAACCACCATATTGGATGCCGCCATGTTGAATTTCAAACAACCTATCACTATAACTCAAAGTCCAGGATTCGAGGACGCCTTTTATGTGCTATTCATAAAGATCCACAATTAGTTTCAACTCGAAAACAAGGATTTAAAATTTTTCATCACTCAAAATTTCGCATTTTTTGTTAAATAAACAATTATAAATTTGTTAATATGCATTTTTTCAAAATTCTGTCAACGTAGATCGAAAGTTCAGACGATTCTACGTTAGTAATGCCCTATCCCGATTTTTTTGGACACTGATTTTACATTCATAAATTCAATTGAGAACAGTAGAAAAAAATCGTCCATTTAGGACTTAATGGGTTAAGATAGACTAGATCCCGAAGCCGAATGATGATCGAAAACTCAATAAAAACGTATTTTGGACGGTGTAAATAGTTTTTTATTTAGTAAATCGGTGAGCAACAAATTCATAACTGTGCAAAATGTTGTTATTAATATGTTTCTAATTTGTAAGGCTATTCCCGAAATTATTGCTTGGAAACAGACTAGATCCCGGAGTCGAAATTCGATCGAAAACTCAATAAAAACGTATTTTGGACGGTGTAAATGGTTTTTTATTTAGTAAATCGGTGAGCAACAAATTTATAACTGTGCTGAATGTTGTTATTGTGAGCAATGATTTTGTCAATATGTTGATAAGTTTTTAGGCTTTTTTAAATCTCGAATAATTAAACAAACAGCTATTCGATATTTTGTTACTAATTTGTTGCCAATTTGTTACGCATACGGCGATTTTGTCGCTCGCATTATTTCCGAAAAAAAAATGCAGCTGTAGGGCAATTCTTAAGCCAGATTATCGACGTTTGTATCTCCTCAGCGATTAGAGATAGCTACACCAGGTTTCGCCCAGACTTCGTCGGTAAGTTTTCGCTAATTTTTCACACTATATTTTCGTTTTGGTCACTCAAGCCGATTTCTAGACACAATCGCGAATGCATCTGAAGATTCGAGCCAGAAATGTCACTACCATATTTACCCAGCCATTAACGTTAGAAATAGCAGGTTTCACCTGCCAGAGGGCGAAACCCGGTGTAGGTATCTCTAATCGCTGAGGCGATACAAACGTCGTTAGTCTGGCTTAAGAATTGACCTACAGCTGTTTTTTTTCGGAAATAATGCGAGCGACAAAATTGCCGTATGCGTAACAAATTGGCAACAAATTAGTAACGAAATATTCAATAGTTTTTTGTTTAATTATTCGCGATTTAAAAAAAAGCCTAAAAACTTATCAACATGTTAACAAAATCATTGCTCCCAATAACAACATTCCGATCATTTATAAATTTGTTGCTCACCGATACTAATAAAACCAATTTACGGCGTCTAAAACAGGTTTTCTTTGCGTTTTCGATCGCCCTTCGACTCCGGGATCTAGCCTGTTTTGTAGCAACAAATTCAGGAATACTGTAACAACTTAGCAACATGCTAAAGACAACATTCTGCGCAGTTATGAATTTGTTGCTTACCATTTTACGAAAAAAGATACAATTTACAGCGCCCAAAACACGTTTTCTTCGATTTTTGGACTCCAAACCTTGCCTATCTTGAACCAACAAATTATAATTTAGCGGCAGTTATAATTTAGCAACATATTAGCCTCAACGGTTGCCACTGTTTTGAATTTGCTACTTACCGTTTTACTAAATAAAACACAATTTAGAGCGCCCGAAAGTCGATTTCTTACGTTCCCGTTGGACTATTGATTTTGGGTCCAGCCCAATCTCAAAGCAACAAATTAGCAATAAATTATCGCGATTTAATGATTAAAATATCTTTATTCGATCAAAAGATACAGTTGTGGCTGTGCTGAGTTAAGTCTTAAGTTAGCACCGCCTGGATTTCTCGACGCAACGACTGGAGCAACAAATTCGAGAATAGCGTAACAAATTAGCAACAAATTAGCAGTAAATTAAGGCATGGTTCATATTGCGGCCCTCTATAGTGCCCGTACCTGATTAATAAACATGGATTACATTTTCATCGACTAAAGGAAGAATCTCTGGGGATGTTTTTTAAAAAGGTATATGTTACTATGCGAGATATTTGGACACTATTTTCGAATTATTGTAATTCAAAATAGCATTCTTTTAGTTGTTAGACGACCGCACGCTGCGAGTGCAAGAGAGAGGACACGCGTAAGCGAGAGAAACAGCGAGAATGCGGGGTTAGGTTATACTGGCCGCTAAAAAGTTCTCGTCTCCCCCAGCGTACAACGAAACACACGTGGCAGGCAAGAGATTCAACTCTCTCTTCCGCTTAGATTCGACTTTCGCTTCCGAACACGAGTACCCAACTACCTTAAACTAATGTATCTCGATTACGGCTAAAGCAACAAAATCGGGCTTTGCCGGAGAAATGAGCGATAAATTAGCGACAAAAGCTCATAAAATTTGTATGATTTTTTTGCTATGGTCACTTGTCCAAAAATTTTATGACGGACATTTTGCCACTATATAATGGAAGGGGTGTCCATTTTTTGTGTGACGGTCACGACATGTTCTCATTTTTTTTGTGTCGGTAATTTAAACATTGAGATTTGGTTATCGATCACATGTTCGATACATGTCCGTCATACTTAATGTCACATTACCATTTCTAAACTGTCCAGACATTTTACAACACCATTCGTGATTTAAGAAAATTACGCAATCCGGAGAATAACCATGTTCCACCAACAGGCTCCATTTTGATTTTCGAGATTCGGGACCTAAACTACCTTGAAGCAACAAATTAGCAACAAATTATGCTACCTCTCTCTTCAAAAAATATTTCTTCGTTCAAAAGTTACAGCTGCGGAGGTGCTAGCTCAAGTTTTAAAGTAGTACGGCCACCTTACGTATTGTGAGACCTAGGGCAAATATTTATTGCTGGGCCTACTTAAGGGGAGGATTTTTCTAATGAAATTCGGAATTGTTTGAAAAAGTACAAATATGGTCAAAAAAATACAAATGTAGCCAAGGGAGTCGATGTATACATAAAAATGATTTAAATAATTTTTAAACCCAAATAGGCGGGGGACGCGAGTTCCAAGCATATAACAGAGTTACGTATAGACGTGCGACATAAGCAAGACGATTATTTGAATAATTTTTAAACCCAAGTAGCCGGGGGACGCGAGCTAGGTCCACAAATATGAAGGAGTCATGAAGACACAAAATAATAAGCAAAACGATTCTTTAAATAATTTTTAAACCCAAGTAGCCGGGGGACGCGAGGTCCACGCTTATTAGGGAATTACGTATATGGGCAACAATAAGCAAGACAATTATTTAAGCAATTTTTAAACCCATGTACGTGGGGGATACGAGGTCCATGCATATTAGGGAATTGCGTAGACATGCATTAATAAGCAAGACTATTATTTAAATAATTTTTTAACCCAAGTATCCGGGGGATGCGAGTTCTAAGTATATAACGAAGTTACGTAGACGTGAGACGTAAGCAAGACTATTATTTAAATAATTTTTAAACCCAACTAGCCGGGGGACGCGAGGTCCACGAATATGAAGGAGTCATGATGACATGAGACAATAAGGAAAACGATTATTTAAATAATGTGTAAACCCAAGCAGCCGGGGGACGCGGGGTCCACGCATATAAGGGAGTCAAGTTATAGAAGTTAAGAATTTTGGAAATAAAAGTCTTGTTTACGTCGCACATCTACGTAACTTCGTAATATGCGTGGAACTCGCATCCTCCGGCTACTTGGGTTTAATAATACATTATGTAACGAGGGGCTAAACTAGCAGATTATTCCCGCAGATGAGTTCACTGCCCAAGCGAATGTAGCGAAGCGAGATGTGTTTTTTCGTAGCAGCCACATCCACTGTGGCCATTTCATAGATTTAAAAAGTTATTTTGTATTTATGTGTTATATAATTTTGTTAGTTTTAACCCAATTCATCATAAAAGTAAAAAATTAGACTATTATGTTACATTATTCTCTCATATGCGGGAATAAAGTACTTTATAGAGGGAATCAGACGCCACTTTTGCGCCGTTTTTCAGGCTATAAAAGGGCCATTATAGTAGAGATTGGAATAATAGTACATTATGTAAGAAGGGACTAAAGTCGCAGATTATTCCCGCGGGTGAGTTCACTGCCCGAGCGAGCGTAGCGTAGCCTTGGCCACGCGGCCCTGTTGCCCTAAGGCCACGCGGCCCATCGGGAGCTCTCCCGAATTCCCGATGGCCACTCCGAGCCTGCATCGTGGGGCCCCTATCAGCGCGGGGCCTCTCGCCCCGCCCTAAGACCGCCGCTGACGGCCACGATATCCGGAAAATGGCTTGAGCAACAAATTTCGGCTTAGCGTAAAAAATTAGCAACAAATTAGCAACAAAATATCCGATAGTTGTTTGTTTGAATTATTCGTGATTTAAGAAAAGTACGTAATGCTGAGGCGCCATTTTGTTCTTGGAGATTCGGGACGTAGCCTATCTTGAAGCAACAAATTAGCAACAAATTATGTCACCTGTCCCGTCAAAAAATGTTTTGTCATTCAAAAGTTACAGTTGTGGCGGTGCTAGCTTAAGTCTTAAATTAGCACCGCCAGGATATCTCGGAAACGACTGGAGCAACAAATTCAGGTTTTGCGTAACAAATTAGCAACAAATTATGGTATAGTTTTCATAGTTGCGGTCGTTAGTGGCGGTGCTAGCTTAATAGACATATATCTGATTTATTTGAGTTTCTTCTACTACAGAGGTGTAGTAGTGACCACTATCGTTCTTACCAATGTAAAGGTTTAATTTTTTTAAATTGTTGCACAAGTTTTGCATGCAAAATAATTTTTTACTATAATTCTTACAAGCATATATTACATGATATATTTGTTTCAGGTGAAGAGATCAAAATAAAATAAAACTATTGTAAATATAATAATTTCAGAAAAAGTAAAAGCAAGTACAAAAATAAAAGGAAATTAAAAATATCTATTATTTATTATAGCATATATCATACTTTTGTTCAGAGGGAAAACCATGTGTAAGTGTCAGTCGGTCGCATACTCTAAGTCGACAAACGTATTGACTACCCTGAATGTGTCTTAGCAAATACGCAGACTCTGAAGTCTATAAACGTATTGACACATAGAAATAATAATAAAAATGATCATAAATATATCAATGACGTTCTTTGACGAATAATCGTAGTTCCAATACATATATAACATAAATACTATAAATTAACCTATCTTACACTGAAACAAAATTAAAATCAATTTACGTTAACTATTTTTTATACATGTGTTATACTTTTTTCCTAAGGAAAAATCATGTGTACGAGTTAGTCGGTCACATACATAGACTCAGTTGATAAACGCATAGACTAACACATAAGAAAGCATATGGTATCAGTCATTACGTATAGACTCTGAGTCGATAAACGTAGATGTAAATAAATTATAAAATAATATTGTAACTACGTACGTAAACGTGAATAAATACGTTCATTGTAAGTCAATAGACATATTAACAAGTACACATAGATGATAGTAACAACAAATGTTTACTTATTCCTTCTGAAAATATTATAGATAAAATCGTTTATCACAATAAGCCTTTTTTTGGGTGGTTGCTGTTATTTGATTGGCCTATATAGAACAGTCCCCAAAAATTTTATGTTTAAATTTTAAAAATAGATTTCTTGAGTTTGAGTATTCAAAACTGAATAATTATAATAGAAAAAAAATATTTCATTACTTTATTTATCAAAATTACGTTAACAAAATATATATAAAAGTAAAAGCGTAAAAATAAATTACATTATTTTAGCTTTTACGAAATATTCTGTAAAACTAATTTAAAATCAAAATTTTAATAAGTCACCATCTTCTAACTAGTTTTTTATTTCAAATGTCCAAATATTATTTTTATAAATATCGTGTTCAATCATTACAAACAGCTATAGGTTCCCATAACCTTTTCAAAAAGGACGTTATTGACCCCAAGTATTTCTCTTCTCTTCTCTATCTTATCTATTTTTCCACACTGAATCTGAATTTTGATGGATTATTAAAAAAAATCCGTTTTTATTATAAACAATTTATTGCAAAATATTAAATTTTGGATTTTAAAAAAATTTTAAACTATTCTATAATCTGAACTAAAAAACCATTTTTGCTCAGAAAATGACAGAGAATAGTCTAGAATTTTTCAAAATCGAAAATATAACATTTGTGCAATAAATTGTTTATAACAAATAAAGACGGATTTTTTCAACAATCTACTATCAAAATTCAGCGTGAAAAAATGCATAAAAAAGAGTTGGTGTCGATGTGCCTTTTGAAAAAACTACGGGAACTAGCTGGATCATGGACTGTAGAGTGCACTGAGATTAATCGCAATGCGTAGCCAACTTCAGAGAGAACAACGCTGCGTGTCGGTATGGCAGATTGTGCTAGCCTCGTTTCTTCACCACTAACTGAACTATGGCGTTGGTAACCGTTCAGTGTTCGCGAATGATTACGACGCACAGTGTTCTATTTTGAAAAAAATGGACAAAATGAAATATCTCGCGAACGGATATCGATAGCCGGATGAATCCAACTGCATTTTAAAGTTGAAGTAATGTATAATAAAGGAAAAATAGTCCAGTACTGATCATTTGACCCTGTGACCTTGGAAATGAAAAATGAAAGTCGAATAAATAACGTATTTTCGGCTTTTTCATTATAGACTTTCTGGCTATCAATTTTTTCGATCAAAAAAATTTGTACTCCTGTAGTGTTTGATGCAAGGAATCCGAATTTGATGTCAGAATTGTCCTATCGCACACCAATTTGTTTTTTAAATCTGAAAACTCCATAAAAAATACGAAAAATTCACCCTGAAAAAATGGAGCATTATTGAGTAATTTCGACTTCAAATTCGGATTCAGCGAATCACAATACATGGGTACATAAATACAAGTACATAAATTTGTAGGTGCATATATGAATTATTAAAATTTAAGGGTTATTAAAAAATGGTATTTTTTACAATATTTTCATGCTCTTTAATAAAATTGTATTAAATACAAGCGTTTGTGTACCCATGTATTATGATAAGCTGAATCCAAATCCGAAGTCGAAATTACTCAATAATATTCCATTTCTTCCAGAGTAAATTCTTCGTATTTTTTATGGAGTTTTCAGCTTTAAAAACAAATTGGTGTGCGATAGGACAATTCTGACATCAAATTCGGATTCCTTGCATCAAACAGTACAGGAGTACATATTTTTTTGATCGAAAAAATTGATAGCCACAAAGTCTACAATGAAAAAGCCGAAAATTCGTTATTTATTCGACTTTCATTTTTCATTTCTATGGTCACAGGGTCAAATGATCAGTACTGGACTATTTTTTCTTTATTGTACATTACTTCAACTTTAAAATGCAGTTAGATTTATCCGGCTATCGATATCCGTTCGCGAGATATTTCATTTTGTCCATTTTTTTCAAAATAGAACACTGTGCGACGTCCTCTTAAGTAGTTTTATGTATATCTTAGAAAAGATTATGTCATATGAAGAAAACGAAAAGGACGTGTTATTGTGAGAATGTCAATAAATAAAAATGCTCAGTTATTCTCATATGATTTTCCCAGTGTGGGAGACGTTAAAAGTTTAATCTATACAAGAATATCATCAAGAAACCTTTGATTCTCAGTAATTCCCAGTTCATAAACTGCTTGTGTTTTCTTACAAGATTATGTGTGGATAATGAGGTGTTATTAATTCACATAGTTTCAATTCAAGAACTTATATCTAACTTATATCTTATCAAAGATTATGTCAAACGAAAAAAGGAAAAAGGATGTGTTATTATTATGAAAATGTCAACAAATAAAAGTGCTCAGTTATTCTCATGTATGATTTTCCCAGGGTGTGAGACGTTAAAAGTTTAATCTATACAACAATATCATCAAGAAACCTTTGATTCTCAGTGATTCCCAGTTCATAAACTGGTTGTGTTTTCTTACAAGATTATGTGTAGATAATGAGGCATTATTAATTTACATACTTTCAATTGAAGAACTTATATCTAACATATCTCACCAAAGATTATGTGAAACGAAAAAAGGAAAAAGGATGTGTTATTATTGTGAAAATGTCAACAAATAAAAGTGCTCAGTTATTCTCATGAATGATTTTCCCAGGGTGGGAGACATTAAAAGTTTAATCTATCCTGAAACGAAACTGAGCTGTTGTAAAAGCAACATTCACATCTCGCTTATGTTTAAAAAAAAAACAAGCAGCAATGCTTGCTTGTAAAGAATTGTGCAGTTGGGATCAACTGATCCAACGACATACCTGCATTAAGATCTTTTTTAATTTGACAAAATACAATAGTAAATGGACTGGAACGAGTATTTTGTGAAAAAACTTTGCACCACCTGCCATTATGGATATTGTAGTTGGCATAAGAAATAGAAATGGCATAAATTGAATAGATCCTGACTCTTACATAAAACAGATAGTACACCAATTCGAATGAACTTTCAAAGGAAGAAAAACATGTGATACTATATAAAAGTACATTAAAATCTTTGTTTATGCCGGAAAGCTATACTATCTTCAAACATCGACTGCACTCACTATGATACAACTGACATTTTATTTTCTGAAGTGGAAACAGTTATGCACTGCAATGAATTTATGAGTCCTGTGAAGTTTGCTGCTGTAAACATTATTATGAAGCATTTGGCCACAGCGATATTGGTTTGGTAACATGCATTCTGAAGTTTAGATTGCTCAACATATTCTACATTTATCTCTGTATATACGCGGATCGAGAAAAAATGTGTAGGAAAAATTACAATTTTCTATAGTAACCGTGGGACAGATGCAAATTTTTAAGAAAAATTTGACTACAATTTATAGTGAAAATTGGTATTTTTGTAGTAAAATTTACAAAATCATTCGAATTTTTACTGGTATTCTTCCTAGCGGAAATATTTTTGTTCAGAAAAGTTGAAAACTGTTAATAAGATTTATATATATATATATATATAAGTATGTAATAATAAGCAGTATAGTGTAAAGAAGACACAGAAGATTGCAGTGATTTTCAAGTAATTGATACATATTTCTAGTACAAATTTTTATTTGTAAGATTCATTCATTTGTAGTACAAATCTAAAAAATTTGTTTACAAAAGTAAAAACTTATAGGCAAGAATAAGTTTGGTTACTATTCCATGTAGTTTTATACTTAACAAACATTATTTATAATGTACTTTTACTCTTAATTAAAAAGTTGTGAAATCTCGATCTCTAAAAAATTTTTTTACAAAAGTGAAAACTAATTTAAAACTTTTGTGAATAACAATACTACCATTTAATAATGATATTAAAAATGACAAATGGGAATAATATTTTTCATGACTGTACAAATAATAATATTGTTAATATAAAACTTTCTACGAAAGTATAAAATAAGGCAAGTATAGACGTTTTTTCTACATAATCTATAAAAAAACAACCCAATCTGTCTAGACCTTTTATTTATTCGAATCTCATCTATTCAATAAGCACTCTCTACAAATGGTAATAATTTTTTTCATGATTGTTCAAATAATAATAATATTGTTAATATAAAACTTTCTGCGAAAGTATAAAAGGCAAATATAGACGTTTTTTCTGTTTAATATCTATAAAATAATAATATTTATGATTTTGTAAAAGAAATCCAATAAAAACACCAGTGAAAAAGTCTTTTACTTCTTTGAGTCATTGTATGCTGAACAAATTATATGTAAGTAAGTACATTCAAATTGTTCACTGCAAATCAAACAAACCACCCCTGCTAGAGCAGCTCTAGACTTCTCTTGTCCTCCCAAGATGCGTAATATTATAGAAAGTTCAAAACTTTGACTTTTCGTAAATATCTGAAAACATTCTTATAAATTTTAGAAATGAAAAGAAAGCATAATAGTCATATAATAATATTCACCTACACGGGCGTAAAGTGCGTAGGTTCTATAAGGTTTTGTATAGGAGTATGTGAGCTATTGCGCCTCTTAGGCGTTAAGTAATACTTTATGTCCACTGGCTGAATATTTTTGAAGTTACAACGTGGACATAAAATGTAATTTTACACGCAAGGTACGAAAAGTTCTATTATGTCAGTGAAGTTATCTTATGGATACTTGACTACAATAAATTGATTTCAGTACTTTCTTGTGTTTAATTTGTATAGAAGGATGAACAAATTTGAATACATTTCTGAAAACAGTCATACAGTTATTTCCGAGAGATGTTTGCATTACTTGACTATAGATAATTGATTTCACAACTTTCGTTTGTTTGATTTGCAGTAAACAATTTGAACGCTTACATATAATTTGTTCAGTATACAATGACTCAAAGAAGTGAAAGACCTTTTGACTGGTATTTATTTGATTTCTTTTAAAAAATCATAAATATTATTATTTTATAGATTATACAGAAAAAACGTTTATACTTGCCTTATTTTATACTTCGTAGATTGTTTTATATTATTTCAGTACTTTCTTGTGTTTAATTTGTATAGCTAGAAAGATGAACAAATTTGAATACATTTCTGAGAACAGTCATACAGTAGTTTCCGAGAGTTGTTTGCATTACTTGACTATTGATAATTGATTTCACAACTTCGTTTGTTTGATTTGCAGTGAACAATTTGAATGTATTTACTTACATATAATTTGTTCAGCATACAATGACTCAAAGAAGTAAAAGACTTTTTCACTGGTTTTTTTATTGGATTTCTTTTACAAAATCATAAATATTATTATTTTATAGATATTATACAGAAAAAACGTCTATACTTGCCTTATTTTATACTTTCGCAGAAAGTTTTATATTAACAATATTATTATTATTTGTACAATCATGAAAAAAATTATTACCATTTGTAGAGAGTGCTTATTGAATAGATGAGATTCGAATAAATAAAAGGTCTAGACAGATTGGGTTGTTTTTTTATAGATTATGTAGAAGAAACGTCTATACTTGCTTTATTTTATACTTTCGTAGAAAGTTTTATATTAACAATATTATTATTTGTACAGTCATGAAAAAAATTATTACCATTTGTAATTTTTAATATCATTATTAAATGGTAGTATTGTTATTCACAAAAGTTTTAAATTAGTTTTTACTTTTGTAAAAAAATTTTTTAGAGATTGAGATTTCACAATTATATATTGTTAAACAAAGTGAATAAGCTGTAAATCGTATTGTCCTATTTATAAAACTTATATTAGCCAATAAATAGTGTATCTAACTAATCACCTGTTTATTATTTACGAGAGCCTACGCCCAGAGTAAAGATAATATAAATGAAATATCATTCAAATATAAAAATATAATCAATTCAATAAATATAAGAGTATATTCTCGAATTCTCAAGACTTAACAGTTGTTCCGGTACGAATCGAACATTAGTTGACTAGACTATTTAAAATAAAAGAATACAATAACTATTTTCCGGAACGTAACAGTGGTTCCGGTACAAATCGAACGTAAGTTCACTAGATCGTCTCGATCAAACGATAAATCTTTAAAATAAGTTTTTGGGAGAAGGAAAAATATTCTTATAACATTGATAACTAATATAGAATAAGTCTGAGCTTCTTGCTTTGCAGTAAAAAGTTGGGGGGATCATTGTAGCATGAATCGCCCAAACTTCGGAATATAAGCAAGTACGGCTCGTCGAGTTATTAACAACAAATTATATAACAAGTATATAGCTGCAAGAGCAAGTGACAAGATAAATTTACATAGTGAAATTAAAATATATTACACGAAAAATACAAATGAGAAAATTGAAAAAATCAATAATAAAAGGATTTAAGCGAAAAATAATCAAATAATATTACAATATATAAATAAGAACATTATAATAACAACGGATACTTACAAAATTCAGAGTAATTATAAAATAAATCAAAAATACATTACGTGAAAAATAAGAATTAGCTTAATAGCCAATCACAAATCAAGAGATTATATTGTATAATAACATACAAAATTTTTCTTTAAATAAATAGTCATTGCATAAACAAATATTGCATCTTAAATAATAAAAGATAAAACACTAAAAACTATGTAAACGGAAAACATAATCGATAGAGTTATAAAAGTAGCAAATAAATAAATTATATTGTCAAGTAAACAATTACAAGATATACACAAAAAAATGGTTGAACTAATAATAAAAACGTATTTAAAAAGAAATATTAAGTATAGCATAGGCAAAAGAGTAATATATCATGTCATATCAGAAATATTTAGAAGACGACAAGCAACACGATTACATAGACGTAGGCGGATTACTTAAGGTGATGCGATACCAATGCTATTACTCAAAATTGGGTTCTCGTTTTTCTCATTCAATTTTTAATTTTAAGGAAAAAACTCTTTGATACGTTATAGTTCTTTATTGAACTTAAAACGTGTCAAAGAATTTTTTTCAAAAAGCTTAAAATTGAAGAAGAAAAACGGGAACCCAGAATTGAGTAATAGTGTGGGTATCACATCACCTAACTTAAATACTAACGAAGAGGTAAGACTTCGAATAAACGAAAATTTAATAAATTTCGAAGCAGAAAATCAAATCAACCATTAAAGTTACCACTTAAAGAAGTTGCAAAATTAGTACCGGATTTTGACAGGAAAAATATTCCACTTGATGAATATACAGAAAAACTAAAACAAGCAAAAAGAATAATATCGAATAATGATGAGCAGAACCTAGTTCAGATTCTCAAAATAAAACTCAAAGGCGAAACTTATAAAGCATTAGCAAATGTAGAGATTGCAGATATTGAGACGTTTATTCATACCATACGTAAAATATATCCATCGACGGATAATATACATTCATTATACGGAAAACTAACACAACAAATTCAAAGATTAGATAAAGATATACTACGTTTTGCAAACAATTTACGAGTATTAGGCACACAAATAATGGAATTTAAAAAATTAGAACCAAACGTAACAGCGGAAATATTAGCAGCATTTAACAGGATTAGAAAGCGAAATACTCAGCAGTTTTAAAAAAGGATTAAAGCAAGAAATTCGAATAGAACTCGGAGAACACCAAAACATGGATAACGCAGTACAAAAAGCTATTAGAATTGAATCAAATTTAAAACAACACAATAGCTTAAGGAAGGATACTACAAGCATATTGTTTAACTTCGAAACCCCAAATCCAAACAAAATTAAAACACTTTTTTGCCAATTATGTAGAGAAAAAAATCACGAAGCCTTATTTTACATGAAAGCTTCATGTGTCTACTGAAAAGGTAAGGAGCATGTATCATATCATTGCAGAATAGCTAAGCACATAATAAAATTAATTTGAAAATTGTGTAGTGCGGAAGGCCACTCAGTAGACGCGTGTAAATTAAATACGATGTCGAGTAATCATTGTCAATATTGTCAAAATATGGAGCACGAGGTTGCACAATCTGCTACTATTACAGAAAACGAACTGTGTTGGAAATGTATGGAAAGAGGACACGATCCGCTTACGTGCAGTAATTCGGCAAGAATTACGGAATTATGCGAAGTCTGTGGCAGCGCGTCACATACGGCTAAAAATTGTTCGTCAGCATTATGTAAGAGGTGCAACAACCTCGGCCACTCAATGACATACTGCATGATAAACAAAAGAACGATATGGTGCGCGATATGTGGGGATAAAGGTTACAAAACCGTGGATTGCGAGAGTGTAAAAATTTTAATCATGCAAAATAGACAACAAAGTTCTCGCCAGAATAGAGGAATCTGTCAATTTTGCGACATGCCGGGACGTTCAGCGAAAACTTGTAAAAAATGAGTAACAATCAACAAAGTACGTTTTCAGGCAACAATTACAATTGAATCAAATTAAAATTGAACGATGGGAAGGGTCAACCCTCAAAATAAAACAACTTCACATTCTATCATCCAAAAGAACAATTACAATTCTTTAAATAAATCCTATGAACACTGGGATAAAAATAGAGATGGATTTTTACGAGCGAATCATCAAAATGGTCATCATTTCTCAAATAAGTCAAATAGTAACTATGGGGGAAACTTTAATACACAAAGTATAAAATGCGAATATTGTAAATTCACCGGGCATACGTTGAAAGATTGTAGAAAATTAAAAAGACTAACAGCACAAATTAAATGCTCTTATTGCAATAAAAACGGACACCAAATAGACAATTGCCATGAAATCAAGATACTCCAAAATAAAGCACATAAATTTTGTAAAATGTGTAAAAGCACGAATCATACCGAAGAATGTACTTAATCAACAAAATTCGGAAAACTAACAAATTCTTCTGGAAATAAGTGGACTAGAAGGATTAACAAAAAACCACTCGAAAATAACGCAGATATTAAAGTTAGTACATTTAATGGCGATAATATTACAAATATAAATCGTAATGAAGGGAAAGATACGGACATTGATTTATTAATTTCAAAGAATTTAAGTTATATTAATGAAAAGTGATGACGAAATAGACTTAATTGATTTTAACGAACCCGAAATAAATAGTATTGAAAAGGAAAGAGAACAAGAAAGAATAATGGCGACCAAAATTGCAATGTATTTTCTGAAATTGGAAAACTTATCGCAGTATATCGAAATAAAGAACCCTTATACAGGTAGTGTAACGGGATGGCTAGTGGAGGAAAATCCCAAAAAGCCACAGGCCAGCGATGCCCTAGAACACGGTGCCGCGGGTGTCAGACTAAAATGACTTGCCTGGGGATCTGCTCCTGGAATTCCGAAAACAACGCGAAGATCGCACGCGAACTTCGCTTTCCAACTAATTGGATCGCTGAGTGAAAAGAGCGCGCTCGAAGAGTAAAGCGCGCGGCTGCTATGCTCAGATATGAAAACGACCGGCGGAGTCGTTTTCCCGCGGAGGCGGCGGTATCCGAGAGAAGGACAGGTTGTAATGAACAACGCGACGAGTAACTAGATATCACAGTATATTACAATCACTAATAAATACAAGCACAACGCACGTGCTGATTAAAACAATGAGTTAGTTCGGGCGCGACAGTTAATATTCAAACGCGCGAACGATACGGCACGAGGCGAAGCTGCTACTCTCGCGCGCGGTGTTAAAGTACGGCGGGCTGACGCACACCCGCGCGTACACGGCACAGAAAGTTTGCACGGAGCGATTTCCGTGCAAACCTTTACATTTAACGCGAGAGATGAGAGTATAAGACTTACTTTTAGAAGGAGGAGCCAGTGCACTCGGCTCTCTCTCGCGCACAGTAGTTGCGCGCTATGTCTCTCTCTCTCTCGTACTCGCTGTATCGGGTCGGTAGGCAGGTGGGCTGGCTGCCAACTCCTGGCTCGCTGTCTCTCGTATGGCTCACGCTGCGCGGGATCGCTCTCCCTTTGTCTCTCTTTTACTCACACGCACTACGCTCGGCGCCTCCACTACACTCTCTGTATTACTATAAAAAGACAGTACGGCGCGGACGCGGTAAAGTTTTAGAGAGACACGCTGGAGAGAAGTTCACGGCGCGATGGCAAACACGAAGATGGCTGCCGTGACTCGCATAAAACCGTAGCAGCTTCGCGGGTACGCGACGGGCATATTACGCGTCACGAGACCGTTCTAATCCGGTCAGGATGCTCGCGCCCCCAGTGAGCATGCCTGCTCGGCGTGGGTAATTCGAATCTCGAATTACCTAACTCGCGCACGCGTTCCACCTCCCCCGCCAGACGCTGCTTAGGGGACCTGTGAGCAGCTCTGCCATCCCTGGCCATCGTCGTATCTATATGTAGGGTGGTAAGGTTTTAGTAGAAGGAGGTTCGAAAAGGGAATTAAGAAGAATTGGAGTCACTGGATTTTTTTTTTTAATTTTTATTAAAAAAAAAACATAAAAAAACTCTTCGGGGCTTATGATGCGGGGACGCCGCAGTTAATGTATTATTGTATGAAAGTACTGTAGTATATTTTATTTTCTAAATAAAAAATTAGACAATTTTCCAAAATCCAAGAGTTGTCCGCACCTGGTATACATATTTTGAAGTGATTCCGAAAATTTCGGCTATGTCGGTTAATTCTTTACAGAGAAAACTTTGAAAAACTAGTTCTGTTACTCCGGCATCCCGTTAATCCTCTTCAGCTGGCCCGGGTGTAAGTCCGGCACCCCTTGTGGCGAGCTTGGTTGGGGCAGTGTTTCGACTTCTTTACCCCAAGCTAACCACACATAAAGCACCGGGGGCGCGCCTGCGCGTCTAATGTCTCCCGGGCAGCCTTCTCCTCTTCGAGCGCCTGTCGGAGGCGCTCCTCTTCCTCTTGGAAACGACGCTAGGCCTCTTCTTTAGCCCAACGCGCCGTCCCCTCTGCCTCTTCTCTGGCTCGCCCGGCCTCTTCCATGCGCTCCTGCGCACGAGCCAGATGAGCCTCCTCCTCCTTAAGTAAGGCGGCGCGGCGCAGCCTGGAGGCCCTAGCCTCTGCGGCGGCCGCGAGCTCTTCTCGCCGGACTTGGGCCATTCCCACCCATTTGCCGGCTTGCCGCTCACCGGTCTTACCGTGGCGCTGGAGGAGAAAATCCTCCAGTGCGGCCAGGGCAGCGTCCTCCGCAGCGCGCGAGGACATGCTGAGGCGCCGCGCCTCCTCAAGGGCCTGCTCCACCGGGACCCAGGCCGCATCGACTTCATCGGTCGGTGCTCTTTTTGGGGCCTGGGTCGGAGCATCTTCCCCTTTTCCTTTTGCGGCCCGATCCGCGCCGGCGTAAACTTCCGGCGCACAATGCTGGGCTCGGGCCCTCTCCTCTTCGGAAACTCGGCCAGTACCAGTCGGCTCGGCTTATGCCACTTCTTGAGGCCGGGTTTCGCTCTCCTCCCGCTGCTCCTTCGGGGGAGGAGGTCGCCGAAGCTGGGACCGACCGGCGCCTGAGTCGGCCGGCCTCGAGGGTCCCCTTCTTGGCTCCGGTTCCTCTATCTCCTCAATCACGAGGGTGGATAGCTCTTCCACTGGTGGAGGTTTCAGCGTCACCGCATCAATCCCCTCCACCACCTGCTCCAGGAAGTCGATGACGGCGGGGTCAGGTTGACACTGGATTAATCCAGCGATCACCCGCTTCGCCGTCTCCGCTACCTCTGGAGTCAGGCCCGGCATGTCCTGCAACAGGCAAATTGATCCCGGGACGTGGTGAGTATGAGGATCGGAAAACAAGGACGAACACGGATTAGTACGGACGGCACAATTCTTGGACGGCACAGTTAGCGCTTTTTGGACGCTCGGGTTCGACGGGGGCTAATTGGCCCGACATCAACAGTTGCAGGCTTCTTCTTCGAGCCCTTTGGCCTCCCAGGACCTCGCTCGGACTCTGTTGGACCGACCACACGCGTAGGTCGGCCGTCGCTCGCACGATTTCCTGGCCTAACTAATAGCGCGGTCTTACGAGGTGGACCGCGCCTCTTAGCCATCGCCCGAGGCTATACATTCCCCTGGCTACCTCTATCGTCCGCTGGTGCGCCACGTTCGACTGAAGAGTCCCTCGGTGGTAGCGATTGGGCTATTTCCGGACTACTTTTGTCCAAGTAGTCCTTAGGCTCTTCTGCGGAGACGTATCGCTTGAGTTGCTGCGCATCGACGGGACTTATCGTTCGACCATCCTCACCTTGGATCTCATAGGTGTTTTCGCCTAGAATATTCACAATCGTGTATGGCCCCGCGTACTTCGGGGCTAATTTGGCAGAAATCCCCTCAGCTGCAGAGGATACCTTATTCTCTCTCCATACACGCTCGCCTAAACAGAATTCTGGAGGTCGACGATAAGCGTCATAATATTTGGCTTGTCTCGCCTGCTCCGCTTGCGCGTCGGCCGCCGCCCGAACGTGCAATTCGCGGAGCTTGTCCAAGCGCGCCACCCAATTATTTATCGCCTCTTACTGCCCTTGCTCTTCGGCTAACCTGTCTTCCTCCCGTCTCAGTGTCTTCGGTGGGTCAGGCTGTCGGCCGTAAATGAGCATCGCAGGACTTATCTTGGTAGAGCTGTGTTCGGCTATATTATACGCGAACGCCATCTCGTTCAGATGCTTACCCCACGTCCGGTGATTCTCCTCAGCGTAAGACATGATCATGGTCTTCACCGTTCAGTTCACACGCTCAACAGGATTAGCTTGAGGGTGATATGGTGGTGTAAACGTGTGATGCACGTTTCTCTCCTTTAAGAATGCCTCCAAGGGTGCATTCTTAATTTCAGTCCTATTATCGGAGGAAACACCTTGGGGACTCCGAACCGCAGACATACTCGTTCGTTGAGCCCTTTTTTCACCGATTTGCCATCTGCCCTTTTTATCGGAATTACTTCGATCCAGCGTGTGAACAGCTCCTGGAACATGAGAATGTATTCGTGGCCGTGCTTGGTTTTAGGGAGGGGTCCCATAATGTCGCTGGCCACGATTTGCCATGGACGCTGTGTTATACGACGTCCCATGAATCCTGCTGGAGCACGCTGTTCGACTTGGCACTGCTGGCAAATTTGGCACTGGTTCACGTATCTGGCTATATCTCGAGACATGTGTGGCCAATAATACTGCCGCTTTATTCTCTCTAGAGTTTTCTCGCGGCCTAAGTGCCCAGCAGTTGGAAAGTCATGGCATTCTCTCAGTACTTCGCGTTGCTTTTCGTGAGGGACTGCTAACTTCCATGCATCATCGTCGCCGAGAGATTCGTCTATGACTTCATTAGAATAGTACTTGTACAGTCTTCCTCCCGCCAGCTAGAACGTAGAGAAGTCTCGCGGCTTCTGTTGAACCTCTTTCACGATCTTGAGGTACCAGTGTTCGTTTGTATCGCGCTCGAGCTCTAACGCGGCGACCATTGGCTCTTCTTCCTCGAACATCCGTGAAAGGGCATCTGGGATATTGTTCAACGAGCCCTTTCGATGTTCGACCGTGAAACTGTGGTTCTGCTGCTCCAGAGCCCACCTAGCTAACCTGCCGGTCGGGTTTTGAAGGCCACGGAGCCACTTGAAGCTGCTACGGTCCGTGATAACCTTGAAGTCGTAGGCCTCTATATACGGACGGAACTTTTTAATTGCTCAGAGTATTGCTAGACATTCTCGTTCCGTCACGCCATAATTCCTCTCGGCTGCGCTCAGAGTTCGACTCGCGAACTCTAGGACTCTTTCATCGCCGTCAATTATTTGGTATAGCATCGCTTCGAGACCTGTATCGCTCGCGTCAGTTTGCACCACGAACTGCGCGTTAGATACCGGTCTGTGTAGAATCGGTGCAGAAGCTACTAGCGCTTTTAGCTTTTTGAAGGCCTCTTTTTGTGCTGTTGACCTTTCCGATCCTTTTTAGTTAATTTGGTCAGTGGTTCAGCAATTGTCGCGAAGTTCGATAAAAACTTTCTATACCACGAGGCCATTCCTAAGAAGCGTCTCAGCTGACGGAGGTTTTTTGGTACCGGATACTCCATAATGGGCTTTATTTTCTCGGGGCCTGGCTTAAAACTATCACTATTTACTATGACCCCGAGATATTGGACCTCATCATGACAGAAGACGCTCTTCTCGCGATTTATTTTGAGGTCCGCGCCCTGTATCCTGTCCAGAACTCTTTTTAGAACCTCTTTATGCTCCTCGAATGTCTCTGTGACTATTATTATATCGCCGACATACGAGTAAGCAAAAAGTTCGAGTTCGGGGCCGATGACCTTGTCAATCAGCCTCTGGAAGGATGCTCCGGCATACGAAAGACCGTAGGGCATTCTCGTAAATTGGGAAAGCCCTTTGCCTGGTACGGTGAAGGCCGTATTCCCGTTGGACTCCGGACTAAGTGGTATCTGGTGGTACGCACTGCTTAAATCCAACGTGGAGATGTATCGCGCTTTCTGCAGTTTGTGCAAGATACTTTCCATATATGCTAACGGGTATGCGTCTGGCCTTGACGCTGCGTTCTCTTTTCTGAAGTTCACGCAGAAACGGAACTTCCCGTTGGACTTGAGTACCATTACCACTGGACTTGACCAGCCACTTGTCGAGGGCTCTATTATTCCCGCGACTAGCATTTCCTCCACCTGTTTATGCATCTCTTCCTCGAGTTTCTGAGATACAAGGTAGTACTTCTGTTTAATGGGTCTTGTAGATCCGACGTCTATTGCATGCTCGGTCCTGCGATCATGCGTCGATTATTTATAACAATTTTGAGCATTAATTTTGCCAGCCCCCCATACGCCAAAATCAATTTTTCAAAGTGCTAATGTAATCTACGATTTATTTACAATTATTTACAACCATAAAAACTGGTAAAAGTCGATTATTTATAACAATTTTGAGCAATAATTTCGTCAGCCCCCCATATGCCAAAATCAATTTTTCAAAGCGCTAACGTAATCTACGATTTATTTACAATTATTTACAACCATGAAAAATGGTACAAGTTGATTATTTATAACAATTTTAAGCAATAATTTCGCTAGCCACCTCATGCGCCAAAATCTATTTCTCAAAACGTAAATAGTCTATATTGTTTAATATATTTTTAAATCATAATTTTATTTTCCATTGCTGGGCTTTCGTTTACCAAATAATACTGCCCGTCAGGCTAGGTGCGGTTGTGATCCTGTATGACTATTGTTACTCGGAAAAAATGTATATGTAAGGAAGTATCGCGGTTGATCGATGATAGAAAATGTAAATTTTTACCCTCGCAAATATTTAAATGACTAGTAGCGGCTTAGGGTTACAGATGACAAATTCAGATGAATCGGAACTTGGTGCGAGTAAGCCGATTTGCGAGTATGATACTCTATAAGGTATAACTGTTATTATAACTGTTAGAGGCCTGCGTTTATTACAGGGATGCAACTGTCTCCTCTATTTCCTCTTTTTCTCAATCCTCTATTTTACCCTTTTTCCAAGTTACTCTTCTATTTGCTCTATAATCAGTGATCTCTCCAATTTACCGATGAATTACAATGAAAAAGACGCGCGAACTACAATTTGAAAAGATTTGGTCGTCTCCTGTAGGTAGGGTTGCCACCATTTACATTTGAAGTTGCTGGCCGACTGATGACTGGCGGTGGGGGGGAGGCAAGTAGGCGGGTGATATGGGGTTGATGCATATTAGGGAATTACGTAACCCTGCAACAATGAGCAAGACAATTATTTAAACAATTTTTAAACCAAAGTAGGGTGGGGATATGTGGCCCACGTATATTAAGGAATCACGTAGATATGCAACAATAAGCAAGAGAATTATTTAAACCATTTTTATACCCAAGTAGGCGGGGGATATGAGATTCACGCATATAAGGAAGTCATGTAGACATGAAAAAAATAAGCAAAACATTTATTTAAATAATTTTTAAACCCTAGTAGGATGTGGGAAATAAGGTTCACGCATATAAGGGAGTCATGTAGATATGAAAAAATAAGTAAAAAGATTACTTAAATAATTTTTAAACCCAAGTTGGCGGAGGATGTGAGGTCCACGCATATAAGGGAGTCATGTAGACATGAAGAAATAAGCCAAACGATAATTTAAATAATTTTTAAACCCAAGTAAGCAGGGAGTATGAGGTTCACGCATATAAGGGAGTCATGTAGACATGAAAAAATAAGCAAAACGATTATTCAAATAATTTTTAAATTCAAGTAACCGGGTAACGCGAGTTCCACGCATACGTGGTGTGCTCAAAAAGTAAGGTGACTTACTTGCAGTCGATTTTCGTTTTTTTCTTCTTATATTGGTACACACGTCCCGAACATGTGTTTACAATTTCAAGTTTATAGCATTCTTTGTTTGTTTGTGAGAAGCATAAAGGTTAGAAGTGTTTTTGTGTGCTCGGCGATTTTCTGCTGTCGAAAAAAATGGATCAAAGAATTTGCATGAAATTTTGTGTAAACTAGGGGGGCTGTGCCCCCCTGCGTGCCTTCGGCACGCGACCCCCCCCCCCCCCTCACCTGCTCCTCGCTTCACTGGTCGCCCGCCCGCTCCCTATGTAAAAACTTCGTTTTTACATAATAGGCATGACCGCAATACTCAGGATAACTATTGTCGAATAATGTTAAAAAAATAATAATAGTAGATTATACACCTAGGTAGTAAAGTAGGCTATGTACGCCCGTGAGAAACTTGATGCACGAGCGAAGCAAGGGCAGCAACTCGCGGACGTTCATAGCCCTCATTACTCTCGAGGGTAATATACAATTTTTTCACATGCCCGGCGGAAAGTTATTTATGCTTAATCCCCGATTTCAGGGTTGAAAACGTCACATAACCTCATTTCTAGAATCTGCGACGCTTATGCTCTTGTGTCTACTTTTTTCATGATTAGTGCTGCCTGCAGTAATTTGCGGCCCGTGCGAAGCGAGGGCTGCAATACGCAGGCGGTGCTAGCCAGGAAAAAGGTTGGGAAACGTGCATGTTCGTAGCAGTTTCTAGGAGGGAGTACATGTTGCGTTTTACTCCCTGACAACGGTGAGTAAACACAATACTTTACACGTGGTATACGAAAAAAATAATGAAAATGGCACCAAGGTATATGGTGGTTTAGAAAATGATACCAAAATATTGTTATGAAAAAAAAAAAATATTGCCACTTCATTGGCACGTAGCTACCTCCAAATTAATTTATCGCTCCTATATATATATATAAACTTGTATAACGTTAGTTCCCAGGACCGCATGTTACTGTATACCTATACGTGACTAAAGAAATAATGTCTCTTATGGGGGCCGATGTCCTCAAAACTGACGTTAAACATATGTAGATTCAGGGACTGTCCCCAAAACTAACAAATGTCCCCGAAACCAACGTTAAACATCTGGAATGTCCTGGAAGCTAACATAAAACATAAATATATATGTATATATATATATATATATATATATATATATATATATATATATATATATATATATATATATATATATATATATATTTTTTTATAATTCTATATATATATATATAGTATATATAGCTGAAATGTAAAATAATGTATTTATTTTGTACGTTTTTTCAATAATTTAGAACTTATTTTTTCTTATTTTTGAAATCCTTTATTAGTTTCTACTGATATTATGTCAACACAAAAGTTTAATGTTAAGATATTAATAATACAAAACACCTACCAACCCTATATAAGAACCTCTTACCTACAATCCTATTACTTCCAAATCATTGTCCTTCAATATTCTGTATAATAGATAATGTTTCTTGGTGAAATTTGACAAATATATTGCCTATACTACACACAAAATTGTCTATAAATTTCATGTTTTCATTTACAAAAGAGAGAACGCGATTAATATCGAAGTGCAGCCAAAAGTATTGTTACGTATTTCTCGGATTCTAATTGGCCAGCGTTCTCGCTAATTTCATGTATTGGTGAAGCGCGCTGTAAATTAACTTCAATAAAAAACAAACGCATGTAACCAACACGTGATGCGTAGGATTCGTCATTTTCATTTTCTAGTATACATCATAAAGCCGTTCCCGAAAAATTATGTTTTGAAAAGAGGGCGAAATCAGTTTTCACTTCAAATATCTTTGAAATTCATAAACGAATTCTTTTACCCAAAGAACACATATAATAAATAAATAATATACAAACTCTACATCTCCACCAAATTTTAAAGAAATTGGAACAATTTTTGTCTAGTTATCATACGAGTATGCAACAAAGAAAGTGACTGTGTAAAAATTAAAATACCTATATTTTCTAAAAAAAAATTTCTAGGTATTACGGTTCTTTAATTATCAACAAAAACAACAAAAACGTGTTTTTTTTTTCAGTTTAGACCGCCCTAATGATGTTATCCTCTCTTAAAAAAGTGATGGATGAAATCTGTCATCACAATAAAAGTGCTTTAGTTGGTTGTTGTAGACTCATTTGATTGATCTATATAGTCTAGGCGCCAAAGTCTAAGATGTCTGAATTTTCAAGATTGAATTCTGGAGTTTAAGTATTCAAAACTGCTGATAATGAAAATAGTTTAAGAGAAATTTCATTATTATATTTATCAAACTTACGTTATTATCGTAGAATTTAAACTCAAACTTTTAAATTAAACTAACATGATCATGTTCATAGCCTCAAAACAAAAAAAAATCAATAGATAAATAATACGCGCGAAGCGCGTTGAATGTAGCTAGTATATTATATGTTATATATTACACATGTATATATTATGTTAAACCTAGGGTATTCTTGCCCGTTGATCTAAATAAATAAATAAATAAATAATTAATAAATTAATACTTTTAAATCGTCATAAATGAATTTAATTATAATTATGTCATAAATTTTTGCAAAAAAATTCAGATAATTCGATCCTATCGTGAAAAAAAATCCAATAACAATTTTGAGAAAATCGAAAAAAAAAGCAAAAACGCATCTGCCCAATCAAAAAACGGATTTTTGATTCGCCATCACACAAAAAGAAAACAAAAAAATTATACCTGTCTGGTCAAAATCGACCGAGTAGAAGCTAAGATCCGTACACACACACACACACACACACACACACACACACACACACACACACACACACACACACACACACACACACACACACACACACACACACACACACACACACACACACACACACACACACACACACACACACACACACACACACACACACACACACACACACACACACACACACACACACACACACACACACACACACACACACACACACACACACACACACACACACACACACACACACACACACACACACACACACACACACACACACACACACACACACACACACACACACACACACACACACACACACACACACACACACACACACACACATCTATACAGACATGTATTTTGATTCCTAACACCTCGGAACAAAAATTTTATCCAAAATCTACCTCTACCAGGAATTTCAAAGCGATTAAGTCAATTTATAAATATTATTTCTCTTTTGCATAAACTTTGAACGTAATTGGACGACCTGGCCGCGCCGTATGCGTATTTATGTATATATATATATATATATATAGGTATATGTATAGGTCTGACTTCGTGGTTAGTGTGGGCAGTGTTAAGGGTATGCATACTGCGTGTGCGCGCATGCGCATGTGCTGCAGCTTGTAAGGAACTGACGTTCCTTGGACTACATAACCGACATAGACCCAAATTCTAGGCCCCTTTTACAATGACTGCAATCGGTCGAACCCTTTTACACTACTCATTCATGCGGATTGCTGACATGAGAATGAGCCCAACTGAAATATTAGAGTAAATAATAAACAGGATAAAATAATAACAAATACTGTGATTATTATTAACAATACTACAAACTCTATTAAAATCTTGGGTATAATTGGTGTTCTGATAATCATTTTGATAACAGATGCAGCGATGTTAAAGAACATAATAATCAACAATATGACAGTAATTAACAAATCATGAGCATCACCGTCGCTGATAATTAACTGTTAAAATATAACAATAGTAACCAAACGTTGCTTAACGTAAATTGAAGGTTAATGATATCATGCAACGTTATAAAGTTAACGAACTACGACCAATTCGGAGATAATTAATGTCAATTGCAATAAATAAATAAAGGCTTTGTTTATACAAGTTGTCAACGACTAGCAAGAAAGTTAAGAGTTACGTAATAAAACATAATTGAACGTATAATTAATTAATAGCATTATGACTATAGAAATGTTAATAATAAATGCATCAAGGATGTTTAATAATTGCCATATAATCAAGGATAAACAATTGTTGAGAATCCACGTGATTTGATAACAAATTTAGCAACAAATTCTAATATATTTTATAGATAACTATTAGTTTAAGGTATTGATAAATAATATTGAAAATAATTGCAATTTAATAGATAATTGAGACAATATGCAACAATGTTATGCAACGTATAGTTAATAATGATAACATATAAATCTAACTTAAGAGGTTAATAAAGATTAATTAAAACAATTAAACTGAGTAATTAATAAAGTTATTAGCGATAGTTTATCAGTTGGTTAACAATTTATTGTTTTAAGCACTTTTCATTAATAAATTGAGATCATTTTGATTAATAAAGAAGAGACCGGGTAAATAAATAAAGTAACAACAAATTACCGGTGATACAAGTTGCATAAATTGTTGATTAATATTATTATTAATAATACGTCATTAAACGTAATCTAACATACATGACAATCTGTTGCAGAGTATTCTAACGGATATTTTATTCCAAGAACCTCTAGGTAGTAAACAATTCCATGAAATTACGTAGTAGATAACCGGCCAAAAGGGGAACCAATGAGAGAAGCAGAATCTCCTACCACAGAAGAAGGGGGCGGAGCCTCCTTTCAGATTTTAAGGTCCTACAGCACCTCCACAGGCTATAGATGTATTTCAAGTTTTCGGCACCAGAGGGAGAGGGATCATCGTCAACGGCTTTCAGGTCCGCGCTCACCATATAAAAGGGAGCCCAGCACACCGACGGGCAGTCTGGCTTAGAGAAATAATCCAATCTTGTACCTATCAGCACCCACGTATCTTCAAGAATTACGCTGAATATATATAGTTATATCAAGATCAACGCATTTTCAACGATTTATATCAAGTTTCAACGGCTTTCATCAAGTGTTAACTGTTAACAAGTATTAACAAGTTTCAACAATCTACAACGAGTTTCAACAAGTTTGAACGAGCTTTAACCAGTTTCAACGAGTTTGGACGAGCTTCGAGAAGTTTCAACGAGTCATCAACCAGTTTCAGTTACTTCGACGATCTTTCGACGAGTCAACTGCATTAAACAGCAACAAGTTAACAAGAATGAAAAGATCAACAACCTTACCAATCAAAGGAGGGAGAGCTGTCCTGCCCAAGGTTTTTGAGGCTGTAGTTTTCCTTGGGACTTCAGGGTGAATACCAGGACAACGGGTGATTGAAGTTGGATCCACGGCCGTCCATATCGAAGGAAGAGCCCCAATTAACACCGAATCCGACGGATAAATCAGATAACATATACATATATATATATATATTTTTTTTTTGCAAATCGTCTCGTCATTAAGTCGATTAAGAGATTCGAGTCATAATAGCGAATTTAAGGATAGATAATTTACTAATTACTTCACTCTTTATATTTAGTTCTGTGTTTTAAAAAATAACGAATTAGATAAGATTTTAAGAAGTTAAGATTATTAAAATTATTAAGATCATTTAATATAAATTAGACTTTATTTTAAAATATTTCAAATCATAATAACTAAATTCAAGGATAAATAATTTACGATTTAAAGTATAAATCAATTAACTGTTTATAATTAATTCTGTATTTTAATAGCATAATAAGGTAGTTAAGTCTTTAAGAATTTAAGATATAAGATTAGTAAGATTACTTAATATAAATACGTAATAGATTCTCTTTATTAATTTCAATTAAGGATTTTGATTCGCAATAACAAATTCAATTCATTTAATTAACTTTAATATTAATTTTCGTACTTTTTACATAGCATCTAGTAAAAGATAGATAAGATTTTTAGAAACTGTTAAGTCAACCAGTTAATATTTAATAATTTTATGTAATAACTATAACCATCCACAAATGTAACATCAGTCATACTCTTGATTAATTTTATTTAAATTTATATTTGTGCATAAAACGACAGCGTAGAGTCTTTACTTCAATTAAGAACTATAAAGTAACAATATATGTCACTTAATTTATAATTTGAGAAAGTGTAATAAATTTATTTCTTATGCTATTTGTACTTTTTTACTTAATTGGACGACGATCCCATCACCTATATAAACCCTAAGGCCATTCTAGAATTTCCTTAGTCAAATATTACATTCGCTTGCCGCTTTATATTAAAGACTTTAGTTTATGGCCACTGGGTTCGTAACAAGCTCAACTGCTCAGCTTGTCTGGCTCGTTGTACTTGTTTGCGTAAGCGACACAGCGCCGCGGATGATGCCAGAAGAAGGCTGGGCCGAACTTCGCGAAAATAAGTGAAAAAGTGTCAGTGCGGAGTGAACACGAGAAAGCTGCCTACTACATGTAACGTATAATCGCTAAGTACAGTGCTTCGCTTCCTCTCTGGCTCTCATCCACCATGTCAACCATGTGCGCACGGCAGTCCGGCAGACGACAGTCATCAATATTTATCAGCAGTCACTGTGTCTCCTAGATTTCTATAGACCGATATTGATGTTGGTCGAGTCTCTGCTAATTTAGTTGTGGTCTTTTCCTTGAGTAAGTATTATTTCAATAATACTAGCTTCTTTCTAATCTTGCAGGGTTTTCATCTTTTTTTAACAAGGACATTTTGGTAATGGGTCTGAAGTTTGCAACGTTGGAGTCCAACGAAATAAAAAAAAGGTTCATATTGCTTCACGTTTATATCAAACGCCTCTGCTAAACGACCGTCAGATCTGACGGCCAAATAACCATAACACATTTAAAAACACGCAAAAACCGTTGTTTTGCGAGTCTGACCTGGAAGGGACTATAATTTCATTAGTCAAACCTCAATCCTTGTCTATTTTTTTCTTTATTTAAGCGTCAATTCTTCAACTACAGAAAATTGAAGGTTAGGTAATATATAGGTATATGCGCTCTCATGAAATCTGACGGTCGTTTAGCAAGAGCCTATATTAAATAATATTAATTTTGCGTGTAGATTTAGTGTTTTATAGTACACATTAACTTTAAAACAAAGGTTTAGATAAAATTTCCATTGTTGAATAACTTTAATCAACCTTAAAAAATTATTTCGGTGCATTCCAACGATGCAAACTTCAGACCCATTTTTGGTAAACTTTGAGCAAGGGTCAGGTAGTCTTAGTTGGAAATGCACATGCGCTTTTTCGACTTTCAAGTCCAAAGATCCCTTTCCTTTCTCTAAAAATATTTTCAGCTTTACACACATCATATCATGCATGCTGAGGGATTATATACCTTGTTTCAGATCTAAATAATCAGCAAGTATGGAGTTACAGCAGTTTCTGTGTGTTTTTCAGGAAATTTTTAAGAACAAAGTCATTTTCTCCGTGCTGACTGATTCGGTAGATCTGAAACTCAATATACAATGCCTCAGCATGCATTGCTTTGAGAAAGGGTGAGGAGGTTTTAGAGGAAACTTTGAGAAAGGGTGAGGAGGTTTTAGAGGAAACTTTGAGAAAGGGTGAGGAGGTTTTAGAGGAAACTTTGAGAAAGGGTGAGGAGGTTTTAGTCGAAAATGCCCATGTGCCTTTTCGACTTTTCGTTCCAAAGATCCATTTCCATTACCTACAAGTATCTTAAACTCTCCATACATAAAGGAATACATGCTGAGAGACAGTATATCAAGTTTCAGATCTACATAATCAGCAACTCTGGTGATATTGCAATTTTTGTGCTTTTTCAGGAAATTTTTAAAAAAGAAAAGTAATTTCCTCCAAACTGGCTGATTTATTTGATCTGAAACGCAATATACAATGCCTTAGCATACATTGCATTGTGTGTGTATATTCTGGTAAACTTTGAGAAAGGATGAGGAGGTTTTAGTCGAAAATGCACATGCGGCTTTTCGACTTTTCGTTCCAAAGATTCCTTTCCATTCCCTACAAGTATCTTAAACTTTCCATACATAATGGAATACATGCTGAGGGACAGTTTATCAAGTTTCAGATCTACATAATTAGCAAGTCTGAAGATATTGCAATTTTTGTGCTTTTTCAGGAAATTTTTAAGAAAGAAAAGTAATTTCCTCCAAACTGGCTGATTTATTTGATCTGAAACTTAATATACAATGCCTCAGCATACATTGCATTGTGTGTGAATATTCTGGTAAACTTTGAGAAAGGGTGAGGAGGTTTTAGTCGAAAATACACATGCGGCTTTTCGACTTTTCGTTCCAAAGATCCCTTTCGATTCCCTACAAGTATCTTAAACTTTCCATACATAATGGAATACATGCTGAAGGACAGTTTATCAAGTTTCAGATCTACATAATTAGCAAGTCTGAAGATATTGCAATTTTTGTGCTTTTTCAGGAAATTTTTAAGAAAGAAAAGTAATTTCCTCCAAACTCGCTGATGGCAGATGGAGTAGATCTGAAACTTAATATACAATGCCTCAGCATGCATTGCATTGTGTGTGAACATTCTGGTAAACTTTGAGCAAGGGTCAAGTTGTCTTAGTAGGAAATGCACAGGCGGCTTTTCGACTTTTGAGATGAAAGATGCGTTTCCATTCGCTAATTATATCTTAAAGTTTACACACACCATTCAATAATTGCTAAGGGATTGTATATCAAGTTTCAAATCTAAATAATCGGCAAGTGTGAAGCTATCGCCTTTTCTGTGTGTTTTTCAGGAAATTTTCAAGAAAAAATGTCTTTTCCTAGACAATGGCTGATTGTGTAGATCTGAAATTGCATATACAATCCCTCTGTATCTATTGCATTGTTTGTGGAGATTCTGGTAAACTTTGTAGAAGGGTCAGGTGGTCTTAGTTAAAAATGCACATGTGCTTTTCCGATTTTCAAGTCCAAAGACCCCTTTCAATTCTCTCAACATATCTTGGTAAATACGAGTATATAGTGCTATGTATGATCTTATCGACACGCTAACACTATATTGCGAGTAGTTTGCTGTGAGAATGTTTTCTCGTTTACTTTACGGCTAGCACCTATCCTGCAACTATTCCCTTCTTTTTGGCAGGCGCATGGCTTCACTGTGCTTCTACCGTTACTAATTTATTCATGTTTTAATTATTCTTTATATTACCTTGGGTGAAGAGCTCCTGCAGATGACATCGCGTCGTCGTAAACTCCTGCAGCTACCGTTTTTTATTAGGACCATATGTTGGATTGATTGACATATTTTATATGGACATTGACAACCTTTGAACTGGTTGAAAAACTTATCTGGTGAGCAGCTTACTGTAAGAAAGTTTATTTGCTTATACTTTTCATCTAGCATCTATCCTGCAATAATTTCCTACCCCTTTGACAGGAGTGTGGCTTCTCTGTACTCCCTCCATTTCCAACTTATTGTTGTTGTAATTATGTTTTTGGCCTAGGGCGAAAAGCTCCTGCAGACGACATCACGGCGTCCTAAACACCTACAGTTACCGTTTTTGATTGGGATCAGATGACGGAAACGTGTATTGTATATGGACAAAAAGCTTCTGTGGATGAGATCATCTTGAGTTGCTGCTTTCACAGTTTCACTATAGCATCAGCCGCGTTCAGTTGCTGGTCTTTATGGTAAGAAGCTACGGTATTTTTAATGAACTGTTACAGAAAGGAAACAAGTTTTAATGATCAAATGTGTGATTTGAAAAAAATGCAGTTTTTAGTTCAATAAGGTGATGTAAACTAACTAAAAATATTTTATCTATAAATAAGTGTATTTTTTATTAAATTTTAGCATATTCAAGTTAATAAAAGTATTTCTAATGCATTGTTATAGGAAGAAAACAAGTCTTAACCGTTATTACTGGCATCTCAGTAATTTATAGGCTTGTAGAATACACCAAATAACTAACAAGATTAAAGATGACACCGTGTACATGGTGCACAGCTTTCCTGAAGAATATATCTGTGGTGTAAGTATGTTTTTTCTCTTTTAGCTGACTCAACTTTTTTTTAGTATAATGCGTGTTCACAAATGTCTATTAATACTTTTATTAATTTTGTAATTATACTTGTATCAACTGATAAGAATTTTTCTATCGGTCTTACAGTCTTACAAATTAAATTAAAATAATTAATATTTATGGCAGTCAGATTGCCCTTGTTTATAATCACCCCCTCAGAATCTGAAATAAAAACTTAATTAAAACCTGGAAAAAACTTTGTTAGCAAAGGACGATCTGACTGCCCACCACCACCACATTGTCCAACGTTTCGAGCCCGCTCCGGCTCCTCCTCAGGGACTGAAATAAAACCCGCGATACACCTCCTTATATACCCCCATACCACCTTCTTTTTTCTTACCCCCACCACCATCCACATTCCCCTCTCCAACTTTCCATTCTTACTTAAATTAATAAAGAATGATAAATGTTATCTAATTTACTTGACTCTATCATTAAATTTACATTATTCTGATTTCTTAGAATGTGAATACTTTCAAGGCTATCCCTCTTATATTTATTCTTAATCCCTTGTTCCAAAATATCCACACTCCCAAAATCGAAAGAATGCAAACTATTTAAACAATGTTCTTTCAAACCCGATGTACAACTTGAGCTGCGTAAACTATATTGATGTTCATATATTCTCTTTTTCAAATATCTACCCGTTTGACCAACATAACAACCATTACAATCCCTACAATTAATTTTATAAACTACTCCCGATTTTAAACATTTATCATCCTTATCTTTACAATTACTAAATAACCTTTCTAAATTATTATCGTTTCTAAAGAAAACTTGAATATTATGTTTACTAAAAACTCTTCTAATCCTTTCCGACAAAACTCTAACATATAGTAAACTAAAATATGCGTTCTTTCCATTTCTATTCCTTGTTTGATTATCTACCCGCTGCAATGCTTGAAATGGAAAGAACGCATATTTTAGTTTACCATATGTTAGAGGTTTGCCGGAAAGGATTAGAAGAGTTTTTCCCCCGTCCCCACTCATGCTTAATACATTATTAACATTTTTTTTGCCCTCGGCGAAGAGCTCCTGCAGAAGACAACACGTCTTCATATACAATTCTTCTCTCTAATGGTTTTCTTCGATTACCACGGCGTAGTGCATCAGGAGTTTTTGCCACAAGGTCGTACGGTTAATAAGGATTATTACCTTGAAGATATGCACCGTTTGCGATAAGCAATACGAAAAAAACGTCCGGCGTTGTGGAAAAATAATTCATGGCTTTTGCATCACGATAATGTACCTGCTCACTCATCGTTGCTTGTGCGTGATTTTTTGGCCAAAATCAAAATCATGCCTCAGCCACCATATTCACCAGTTCAATATTGCTCTCTACATACCTGCTGCTTAACACATTATTAATATATTTTGTTTTGCCCTAGGCGAAGAGCTCCTGCAGAAGACAACACGTCTTCATATAATTATTCTTTCCTCGAGGGCGGCCAACACAACTACCACTTCCCAAGGACATCACCTAGGCGAAGATATCGTAGAAGGACGGCAAAGGTTCAATTGAATGTAGTCCGCGCTTCCGCGACAGATTCGTGTAAGTACTTCACTTCGGATTTGGCCTTTATCTTGTAGTATAGCCGAACCTAGCCTCCAACTTTCCATATGTCTATTCCTCTGTTTCTGGCAGTTCGATACTGCTCTCCCCGTCCCCACTCATGCTTAATACATTATTAACATTTTTTTTGCCCTCGGCGAAGAGCTCCTGCAGAAGACAACACGTCTTCATATACAATTCTACTCTCCTCGAGGGCCTCCATCGAAACTCACTTCCCCAGGATCACCTAGGCGAACACGACGGAGAAGTGAAGTATTTGAATGTACCCATAGGTGATAGTGTGATAATTTATTCTAAGCAGAATTTAGTAAAATATATTATTGATAATCCATTTCTTTAGTTTTTTTTTAGTTAGTGTAATTATTTTTCATATTAAATTAAAAAAATTTCTATTTTTGTTTTTTCTTCCTGGCAAAAGAGTCCATGATGATAGAAAGTTTTCTGATTTTCCCTTTTCTTTTCTACACGTGTCAGGGTATTCGAATCTAAAATAACAACCATTATTTACTAAACCAAATTTTTTTCCCAGTACAGTTCTTCAGCATCGGTTGGAAGTTATAATGGACTCGCAATATGGTCATTATATGACCATCATAAAGCAGGAGACTTTAAAAAAAATAGGACCAAATCGGCAACGGCAACTTTGAGAAACTCAACAATGGCATTGCAGTGGGTAACCTTGAGTGAAGGGCTTCCTGATACACACATCTTGGCAGCTTCATCTTTCTGCAGATTATCCATGGAAGTTGATCTAGTCTGTATTTCTTTTAATTCACTGTGACCACTTTGTGGACTCTTCTTTGAATAATTATTATTTCAGTAATCTACTGCTTTCGACTATTTCTATAGCTTCATTTTTCCTGTGTCTTTTTCCTGTTCCCAAAACTGAAGAGACCCATGAAAGGACGAAGATTTTCAACGATTCAGGAGATAAAGACTGAATCGCTGGAGGAGCTCAAAGCTATACCAGAAAATGCTTATCAGAAGTGCTTCGAGGGTTGGAAAAATCGTTGGCACAAGTGTATTATATCTGAAGGGGATTACTTTCAAGGGGACAACATGAATATTGATGAACAAATAAATATTTTTGGATAAAAAAATAAAGTCACCTTACTTTTTGAACACACCACGTATAACGGAGTTACTTAGACGTGCGACGTAAGCAAGACTTTTATTTCAAAAATTCTTAACCTCTATAACTCGACTCCCTTCTATGCGCGGACCTCGCGGCCGGGCTACATGAATATAATAATTCTTTAAATAATAGTCATGCTTATTGTTGCATGTCTACATGACTTCCTTATAAGCGTGGACCTTATATCCCCAGCCTACTTGGGTTTAAAAATTATTTAAATTATCGTTTGTTTTATTTTTTCATGTCTACATGACTCCCTTATATGCGTGGACCTTATATCCCCTGCCTACTTGGGTTTAAAAATTATTTAAATTATCGTATGGCTTATTTTTTCATGTCTACATGACTCCCTTATATGCGTGGACTTGATATCCCTCGCCTGCTTGGGTTTAAAATATTTAAATTATTGTTTGGCTTATTTTTTCATGTCTACATGACTCCCTTATATGCGTGAACCTCATACTCCCTGGCTATTTGGGTTTAAACATTATTTCTATTACACAGCCCCACAAGAAAAAAGAAAAGGTTCTGTACTTTAGATCAGACTATCATATCTTGGTGTATTTTGGCCCCTTAAGTACGATTCCAAGGTCAAAATTCGTCCACCACTTCTGAATTTGGAGATATCATTACGTATAAGATTTTTGAGATATCTTGAAAAACAAAGTAAAAACAATTTTTTTGTTAATCTTCTTTACAAAACAATGTAGCATTGTTTGCGCCCTTAAAGACCAACTTTACACCATCCCTCTACAATTTTTTTCTCCGAGTTCTAAATACCTGAATTTTGTAAACTCGCACATATCTCTTAAAATCAAATTCTTCATTTCTATTTCGAAATTTATATATTCAGATCTCCGAGATAAAAAATTGTAGAGGGATGGCGTAAAGTTGGTCTGGAAGGGTGCAAACAATGCTTCATTGTTTTGTAGAAAAGATTAACAAAAAAATTGTTTTTATTTTGTTTTTTAAGATATCTCAAAAATCTTATACCTAATCATATCTCCAAAATCAGACGTGATGGACCAATTCTGACCTTGGAATCATATTTAGGGGGCAAAATACACCGTGATATGATAATCCGATCTAAAGTATAGATCCTTTTCATTTTTTTGTGGGGTTGTGTTATCGTTTGACTTATTTTTTTATGTCTACAGGACGCCCTTATATGCGTGGACCTCATATTCCCCGCCTACTTGGGTTTAAAAATTATTTAAATTATCGTTTGGCTTATTTCATCATGTCTACATGACTCCCTTATATGCGTGAACCTCACATCCCCCGTCTACTTGGGTTTAAAAATTATTTAAGTAATCTTTTTACTTATCTTTTCATATCTACATGACTCCCTTATATGCGTGGACCTTATTTCCCACATCCTACTTGGGTTTAAATATTATTTAAATAAACGTTTTGCGTATTTTTTTCATGTCTACATGACTTCCATATATGCGTGGACCTCATATCCCCACCCTACTTTGGTTTAAAAATTGTTTAAATAATTGTCTTGCTTATTGTTGCAGAGCTACGTAATTCCCTAATATGCATGGACCCCATATCCCCCGCCTATTTGCCTCCCCCCCACCGCCAGTGATCAGTCGGCCAGCAACTTCAAATGTAAAAGGTGGCAACCCTACCTACAGGAGAAGACCAAGTCTTTTCAAATTATAGTCCGCACGTCTTTTTTGCAATTCATCGGTAAATTGGAGAGATCGCTGATTATAGAGCAAATAGAGGAGTAACTTGGAAAAAGGGTAAAATAGAATATTGAAAAAAAGAGGAAATAGAGGAGACAGCTGCGTAAACGTAATAAACGCATGCCTCTAACAGTTATAATAACAGTAATACTATATAGAGTATCATACTCGCAAATCGGCGTACCCGCTCCAAGTTCCGATTCATCTGAATTTGTCATCTGTAACCCTGAGCCGCTACTAGTCATTTAAATATTTGCGAGGGTAAAAATTTCCATTTTCTATCATGGATCAACCGGGATATTTCCTCACACATACATATTTTCCGAGTAACAATAGTCATACAGAATCACAACCGCACCTAGCCTGACGGGCAGTATTATTTGGTAAACGAAAGCCCAACAATGGATAATAAAATTATGATTTAAAAATATATTAAACAATATAGACTATTTACGTTTTCAGAAATAGATTTTGGCGTATGAGGTGGCTAGCGAAATTATTGCTCAAAATTGTTATAAATAATCGACTTGTACCATTTTTCATGGTTGTAAATAATTGTAAATAAATCGTAGATTACGTTACCGCTTTTAAAAATTGATTTTGGCATATGGGGGGCTGGCGAAATTATTGCTCAAAATTGTTATAAATAATCGACTTTTATCAGTTTTTGTGGTTGTAAATAATTGTAAATAAATCGTAGATTACGTTATCACTTTGAAAAATTGATTTTGGCGTATGGGGGGGCTGCCGAAATTATTGCTCAAAATTGTTATAAATAATCGACTTTTACCAGTTTTTGTGGTTGTAAATAATTCTAAATAAATCGTAGATTACGTTAGCACTTTGAAAATTTGATTTTGGCGTATGGGGGGGGCTGGCGAAATTATTGCTCAAAATTGTTATAAATAATCGACTTTTACCAGTTTTTGTGGTAAATAATTGTAAATAAATCGTAGATTACGTTAGCACTTTGAAAAATTGATTTTGGCGTATGGGGGGGCTGGCGAAATTATTGCTCAAAATTCTTATAAATAATCGACTTTTACCAGTTTTTGTGGTTGTAAATAATTGTAAATAAATCGTATATTACGTTAGCACTTTAAAAAATTGATTTTGGCGTATGGAGGAGCTGGCGAAATTATTGCTCAAAATTGTTATAAATAATCGACTTTTACCAGTTTTTGTGGTTGTAAATAATTGTAAATAAATCGTAGATCACATTACCGTTCTGGAAATTGTGGTTTCTTTATGTGAGGGCTGGCGAAATATTTCTGCCGCCCCCCCCTTTTGTTTGTTTATAACTTTGTTTATACACTTGTAAAAAAATCGATTGTGGTTGTAATTAATTGTAAAAAAAGTGTACAAAATTATCCAATTGGTTATTTTAGGATTAGTGATTTGGGGGGGTGGGGGAAATGGACGTCCCTAGTGGTGCCAGGCTGTTACCGACCAGTTGAGCTACTAAAGCTTCTAACTCTTTGCGCTGTTCCTCTGTTGGGTTCGCCAACCCACTATAGCTGATACGGACACGGTGTTGTTTGCGGTTATGGCGGCTACTTCTAACTTTACGCTTGCATCGTCATTCTTGAGATGCAGCGTGTTATCTTTGGCGTCTAAGACAGCGCTAAACTTCTTAATGAAGTTTATCCCCAAGTAGCACTCCGTGTCTAAATCTGGCATTATTGTGACGCGTACGTCTTTGCACACGCCAGCCACGACCATGGGCAGATACACATGGCCAACCACTGCTATGGTTTTCCCGTTTGCCACTCGTGTCGTTAGGCCGCTGGCTGGGATTAACTCTTTTCCACAGCCGTAGTGAGCTGTAGGCCGATGGAATTCATCTCAGTCGAGGAAGCTCCTGTATCGAAGAGTGCTCGTAACCTGTAACCGGCTACACCTACTTGAAGCCACCATCGCGAGCCAGTTTCTTGGTTGACTTCCTTCGGTTGAATCACGGGCATTTCTTCACTCTCCACTCCAGACGATTGGACCGAGTTACCCTCGGTCTCTAGTGAGAGAGCTGGGGGCGGGCATGTGGTCGTGTTTACCTGCGCCCTGGCCGTTTCCCTGTTGGTTTCCGGCAGCATTGGGCTTGTTGCCTCCCTTTTGTTCATATCCGGGTTCTCTTCGGTACTCTGGCCTTTGTGGAGGTCCGTTATTTCTCGGACTTTGCGGCCTAGCCTGGTGGTTCGAACTACTACCCCCAATAGGCTGGTTTTCAATTCGCCCGCCCTCCCGCCGCCCACTTTCCCGTAGTTACCCTTCTTCTTAGGTTTTCTGGTTGGCGGCGGTCTAGGCTTTTGCCCCTTGTTCTCATCGGTGCCTTTGTTTGCCATGACCCGACGGAACATAGCCTCGAGGCTGTCTCGAGGCTCGTGCTGTTGGTGCCCCATCGCCGCCACGCTTGGATTCTGCTTTTTCCGCTGATCCGTACGTGGCTCTGGCGGCACGTAGGCAAATTCTGGCATGGACGTGCGCTCGGGCGGTGGTGGCGAGTGATACACCTTATCTGCCGCGAGCACTAATTCGGCTTCCCGGACCAGGTTCAGGAGCCATCGGTTATCCGCAATTTGATTTGGCATTACCATCTTTTGCAGTTCTGGCCGCATGTTCCGGTGCAACATGTCTAACTGTTGAGCAATGCTAGGCACCGGAACCAACTTGAGGATCATGGCTTGTAGATTTACTACGTAATCACGCGTAAATTCATCTCTTCCTTGAGTCCTCGCGTTTATTGCCGCCAGGACGCGTTGCTGATATCCCCTGTCCCCGCCATACATGTGCGTTATGGCCTCTTCGAAATCTGGCCACGATCGCCATGTGTGGCGGTTACTCCGGTTCCAGGTGGCTGCTACCCCCGTTAGGAGCTCTGACAACGATGAAAGTACCTCGCCGTGTATCAGATTAGCTAGAGTTCTGCATTCCTCTATTCTTGTGAGGAATAACTCGACGCTCTGCTCCTTTGAGGACCCTGAGAAGCTGATGTGCCATTTTCGAACATCTGGCCCACATCACGGTTCGTCTGCTGAGGCAAATACGTATGCCTCTCAGACGGGTCCTGGGTCGCGCCATTCCTTGTCTGGAGCTGGGAAGAATTTCTGGTATCATTCCTCCCAGCCTGTGTTGGGGACTGGCGACTCGGGCTGCTGCTGTTAAACTCCGCATACGTGAACGTGTCTTGAAAGTTCACGTGCGGTGATCTTCGTCTACGGTCCGTGCTTAGGGCTTGAACTCCCTCCAAGCGCGTACTTGAGGTTGGATGTCGAGCTCCTTGCAGTATTCGTACATTCTCTTTAAGCTCTTGAGCCTCCTCGACGTCTGTTTTGATCACTGCCAGTAGTTACTCCGATGATATGCTGTCTTCGACTGCTATCCCAGCGGTTCGCGACTCACGCTGTCGCGACCACTCCAGGTTTTGGGACTGTGGCGGGTTTCGCTATTGCTGCCAGAACCTGTGCTGCCCATTTCGTACTAACGACGACTCTTCTTCGTAGTTACGCTGGTATGGTCGTTGCCTGTGTTGCTCTTCCAGCAGCACTTGCTGCCGCCGCTGCTGCTCCTGCTGCTGCTCCTGCTGTTGTTGCTGTAAATGTGTTGTTGCTGCCGTCGCTGCTTCTCCAGCCTTTGTTGCTACTGCTGCTCCAGCTGCTGTTGCTGCATTTGTTGCTGCTGCAGTTGTTGCTGATGTAGTTGTTGCTGATGCAGTTGTTGCTGATGCAGTTGTTGCTGTTGGAGTTGTTGCTGTTGAAGATGTCCCTCGGCTTCGGTTGGAGATGTCCCGGTGGATCCTGCAGAGCTCAATAGCTCTGTCCCGGAACCCTCCTGGCCGTTTGCCTCTTCCGCTGGCTCCACCACTGCATTATGTGTTTGTTGTGGAGCGTTCATCCTCCGAGACTCCGAGAGTTTCTGCATCACTATCGGGTCATCAAGGAGCGTTATGAACGGGTGCGGGTGTTCTAGGTCGGTATTGGGATCCACAATAGTCGACCCAGACTTGTTCATCAACGTTAAGGGGGTTCATCCAATTTTCAGTTTATTTAGGAAGTCTTTGAAAATTTTTCACACGTACTTGACATCATTATCTATATGATATCCTCACAAAAAAGAGCCTAGCTTCACCGTGATCGAGATATTAATTGTCAAATTTGAGCATTTTAACACGGCGTCTTATGGGACCCACACGCGCGAAAGATCGATTCAGTTTATAACTTCAAAGATACATTTAGCGTTTGTCTGAAAAACTAATATTTTATTAAGATCAATAATTAGAATATCATATTACAAGTTCAGAGATCTTAGCTTCATCGTTTTTAAGATATTGTAGTTCAAAGTATGGAATATTAGGTGTACGGTAGCGCGTGCAGACGACGCTGGAGCGGTGGGGGAACACACAGACGAGCGCCGCTCTGTGTGCACGCTCACAGACGGCTCGAAGCTATGTGTATGTGTCAGTCCTGTATAAACAGGCGCTCTGACTACAAGAGTGGGGGCCCCATGCGAGCAAGCCTGTGCGCGCGGTACGGGGTGACATTGATTCTTGATACGTTCCTGGTTGGATGAACCCCCTTAAGTCGATGAACGCCCATCGGGACTGCTCGCGTTTGGCAAACGCTTGCTGCTCCGACAGCTCCGGCTCTGGCACGAAATTAGTGGCACTATAATCGCCCATAAGCCACTTGATCGCTGTCAGCATATTTACTGACTGCAGATCTGACTGCTGTAGACCAAGGGCTTGCATGGCCTCGTTTATTTCCTCTTCGGGCTGTGTATACGCCTAATTGAGTATCGCAGATTCCGCAAACTGTGATGATCGGGCCATGGTGTCAATTGGCTGTGCGCTTCCACACGATCTTATTTTACTAGCGCGAGTAGTATCCGGATTGATGGCAGAGAGAGTTTGCCTTTTCAACCCGTGAGCTAGCTTTGGTTTAATTATTTTCTTATTTAAATAATCAGCGCGTGAAGCACGCGTGTGATACTCTAGTTAGTTTAAATGATAGTGTACAATAATCATAGCTATAATTTGAATAAATTTTAATTCTGTCAAATAGGTTTTCGAGTAAAAAATTAAAAATTGAAAAAATGAGTTTTTGATGTCCAACGTCTAAGGGAATATAAATGTAAAAACTTTCAACCTCAATTGTCTATCAAATCCATTCAATTTTTGACCCAAAGAAATATACAATAAATACATCAACTTTGCATCTCAAACAAATTTAGAAGAGATCAAATCAATTTCACCATATTTATATTTATCTTACTACATACAAAACCATGTCAGAAATACCAAAATTTTAAATATCAAGGAGCGCGGGAGCGCTCCGAAGGCAAGTATCTGTCCAATGTAGAAGAAGCCTGAGGGACGGCCGCGCTACTATATACTTTGAAATGGCTGTGCGAGAATTTCACTTATTTTTTACGACTTTGCATTATGTTTTATCTCGTATTTAAATATATCAATGGATAGCTTTTTTGATATACTACATGTATAAAAAATTTCAATTAAAAATATTGTACCGTTTTTATGTATATCGAGTTTATAATTTCCGATGGCTGTTTTCGGTTCAGAAAATTTTTCTTCTTCTTTTCTCTCGTCGATCAGCTGTTTTGTTCCGACCGCTGCTCTGTTATGATTGGTCAACAAGCTCCTATGAGTATCATCATATATTACATATATATATATATATATATATATATATATATATATATATATATATATATATATATATTCTTTGATAATAGCTTTATATAAATTTTTAGAAGCAATTCTTTTGGAATTGTTTTCTAGAAAGATATAAATGTATAGTTAGAAATAATTCTATTAATCATTATCAGTATATAAATGTATAATATATAACTTATATACTATTAACAGTTTTCCGCGGCACCCGAGAGGTACTGTGAATAGGCGCGTTGGATTTTGTTTAAAGTGGCATCCTTCGCCTGGAGCCCTACATAACCACTATTTCATTATCCTTTCTTTCTGTTATTATGAACTTTTACATGAAAAATATGTAGTAAAATATGTCATATATAAAAAGTATACCAATTTAAAATTAAACATCGAAAGTGGTTACGTAGGGCTATTGGCGAGGGATGCCACTTTAAAAAAAATCCAACGCGCCTATACACATTACCTCTAAGGTGGCGTGGAAAACTGTTAAATATATATAACTTATATATTATACATTTCTTATCTTTATAAACATTTTTCCAATGGGATCTTTCTGACAATTATACATTTATATCTTTCGTTATAAAATTATTCCTAAGTATACAATTTAAAACATTTTTTATTATAATTACAACACATCGGGGGTTGGCGAGTGGAGTGAGCAGGGGGGCGAAGCCCCACTAGTATATATATATATCTATATATATATATATTCAGATATTCATATTCAAAGATCTCAGGAAGTCAACTGATGAGAAGAATTTATCTATACGTGTACCAACGGGGCAAATAATTTTTATTAGATAAGTATTCAATGGTTAAATGTTAAATGGCTAAAGTCATTTTTAAAAAATTGATACTTTGTGTGAATTTTTTATTTTTACAGATTATACAAGATTTTTTGGAGTCATTAAAATTTGATTTCGACTTGAATTGGATACTTTATATATACTTATAATATAGCAGCTAATCTAATAAATGATGAGGTGGAGAAAAATCTAAACTTATAAGGTAAGGTAAAACAGTGTATAATGACAATATAAATTTTTGTTATTAAAACTATAAAGTTATTGTGTTTATTCTAGGTTAGGTATTATAATAAGTGTTATCCGATGGCTCGTAAGATAATTCTATGTTTATTCAACGGTATCTGATTTTTTATTTAAGTAAACACATTTTACCATTCGTACACATGACCTACAGAAAATAGATCTAAAATATTTACTGGTAAGATATTATTATATTTAGAAAATTAACACTCGTGAGAATGAATATTAAAATATATATTCTACTTATTTAGGTTGTGAATGTGGTTTTTCTGAAATATTTTTTGTAGCCCGTGGAATAAAAATTTTCAATATCAATTTTATGGATTTTTCTCTTATCACGCTAATTTTGATTTCATGCTAATGCTGTTTGTCCGTATGTTGGCATTAGAAAAACGTATTTTTGCATATTATAAACAACTGCCTGAAAAAATGGAAAATCTACAAGCGTCATCTACAATAACTTAGAAATATCCTAATTTGATTCTCCAATGTGTATACAAGATCCAATAGATTCACAAAATGTGAAAACAGCTGTTAGGAAGCAACAACTAAGATGTTTCAGACAATATTGCACAGAAAGTACGAAAAAAGTATTATGAAAATGGTAGAATTTGAATTAGAAATATAAGTTTTGAATAGTTCTTCAAAATAAAAAAGAAAATTGTGATTTAAATAGATCATCTATCGAGTTGAAAATCATATTGGAGCTGGTGCAGTTTTTTTAAGACTTATAGAACAAGCTCAGTCTCTGCTTTTCCTGAGGGATTGGAAACTCACTGATAACAAATAGTGTAGTGATTTGCCCGATACAAATATATTATTGTATTGTTAAAAAGTGACATCTAATCAGTGTTCATAAATATAATATAATTAAAGTGTCAGTGCAAGCTTTCAGATTATAATAAAATGTTTTGTGTAATAAATAAATCAGTATGAAATATTTGGAGATTGGTTAAGTGTGTATTAATAAATAATTAAGTGTTATGAGGTTCATAAAATTTGTATAATACGCTTTTGCATAGAAGAAAATATTGGTGAGTAATGGCAATACTTCAAGATACAATAATGAATTTAGTCATCTCAACGAGTCATATAGATAACTAAATTCATACAATAATGAATTTAGTCATCTCAACGAGTCATATAGATGACTAAATTCATTATTGTATTTAGAAATTCCATGCACGAGTATTAAAGTCTTCTATCTTAATACTTCAAGATACTTGGACGATATCAGTGCTATGTTGTTGTAAATATTTACTCAAACACCAATTCAACAATAATGCCAAATGAGCAGTGAAATACTGAAAAAAAACGAAAATGATGTTATTGTGAAAATTTCAACGAATAAAAGTGTTCAGTTAAACGCCCAGCGTCGTCTCCTACGAGAAGAGGAGCGCCTTCGAAGGGCGCTCGACGAGAAGCAGGCGGCCCGGGAGGCGTTAAATGCACAGGCGCTTCCCCGGTGCTTCATGTGTGGCGAGCTTGGGATAAAGAAGTCGAAGCACTGCCCCAACCAAGCTCGCGACAAGGGGCGCCGGACTTACTCCCGGGCCAGCTGAAGAGGACTAAGCCCCGAAGGGTTTCTTTTTTTTGTTTTTTTTAATAAAAATTAAAAAAAAAAAAGATAATGGTTGACTCCGATTCTTATACTTCCCTTGTCCAAAATTCCTTCCCGAAAGGCTCCACCGAATTAACCTTATTTTCAGGTACGGTGACGGCCATGGATGGCAGAGCTGCTCGCGGTACCCTAAGCAGCGTCTGGCGGGGGGGTGTAACGCGTGCGCGAGTTAGGTAATTCGAGATTCGAATTACCCGCGCCGAGCAGGCATGCTCACCGGGGGCGCGAGCGCGTGAGCATCCTGACCGGATTAGAACGGTCTCGCGACGCGTAATATGCCCTTCGCGTACCCGCGAAGCTGCTACGGCTTTATAGGAGTCACGGCAGCCATCTTCGTGTCTGCCATCGTGCCGAGAACTTCTCTCCAGTGTGTCTCTAAAAAGTTACCTCATCCGCGCCGTCCTAGCTTTTTATAGTTATCGCGAGTGGAGGCGCCGAGTAGGGTGCGTACGTGCGAAAGAGAGACAGAGAGAGAGCGATTCCTAGCCGCGCGAGCTGCACGAGACTGCGAGCGACGAGCCGGCAGCCAGCCCGCCTGCCGACCCAATACAGCGAGCAAGAGAGAGAGAGAAAGAGAGCGCAACTGCTGTGCAAGCGACAGGGAGCGAGAGAGAGTCGAGTGCACCGGCTGCTCCTTCTTAACATAAGTTTTCTACTCTCCTCTCGCGAGTTTATTGTAAAGGCTGGCACGGAAATCGCTCCGTGCAAGCTTTCTGTGCCGTGTACGTGCGGGTGTGTGTCAGCCCGCCGTACTTTAACACCGCGCGCGAGAATAGCAGCTTCGCCGCGCGCTGTTTCTTTCGCGCGTTTGAATCTTAACGGTCGCGCGCGAACTAACTCATTTGTTCTAATCAGCACGTGCGTTGTGCTTGTAGTTATTAATGATTTTAATATACTGTGATATCTAGTTACTCGTCGCGTTGTTCATTACAACCTGTCCTTCTCCCGGATACCGCCGCTTCCGCGGGAAAACGACTCCGCCGGTCGTTTTCATATCTGAGCATAGCGGCCGCGCGCTTTACTCTTCGAGCGCGCGCTTTTAACTCAGCGATCCAATTAGTTGGAAAGCGAAGTTCGTGTGCGATCTTCCCGTTGTTTTCGGGATTCCAGGAGCAGATCCCCGGGCAAGTCATTTTAGTCTGACACCCGCGGCACCGTGTTCTAGGGCATCGCTGGCCTGTGGCTTGTTGGGATTTTCCCCCACTAGCCATCCTGTTACAGACTTAAAACATGACACTTAAATTGTATTTTTATTTCTACGATACAAATATTGTCATAATTAGCATCGTAAATGCATTACTAAATTAATAAAATCTTACTAAAAGTATTGTATACAGTATAACGAAATACACTAAATATAAAATTAAGAAAGACGATAATTTTTACATAAAGCTTTTTAGCATTTATCTCCGTCTATTACGCCAACTTCCTATAGATGAAGAAGGAGACCGCGAGGGCTGAAAAAAAAATTTATAAGTAAAAAGTAAAATATTAAATACGGATGTTTGTTACGATATTTATTATCAAACATACCTCACTTGCTTCTATATCAACATAGGACTCATCAAATGGAATAAACAATCTTTTCTTTCTCATTTTTCTTGCTGAAGCTGCTGGCTTGCACTTTTAACAGATCGCCTAAAACATAATATTTTTGTAACGTAGTTTTAAAACGTGTTATATTTTACGATTATCATAAAATACTATGCTACATAAATATATTTACTTTGATTCGGATCCAGAGAATTCTATCACGGGGATGTTATTTTTAGTAGGTGTTAGGAACTCTTTCTTACTTTTCTGTCTTTCTTTTTCTGTAGTCTTTAATTTCTCTTCATAATGTTCTTATTCTGACATGTTATTAATCGTATCTGTCCTTAACTTCTGTGCCTTTAATAGTACATTTTGACACGGGTGGGGAAGTCGATTATTTAGCTGGTGTGACTTTTTGCACGAGCGAAGCGAGTGCGAAAAAGTCACACCACCTAAATAATCGACTTACGCACTAGTTTCGAACGGTATTTTATACCACGAGCGCCGAAAAATCATATCAAAGTTGTGAGTTTGAGGTTAGAGTGGTATAAAATATATTAATTAATTACATGTTGTAAAAAGTTACAATAAAAATATTACCTCTTTATTTTTTATTATTTGATTCATTATTTTTATTCACTAAAGTTACCACTCGTTTAGAATATAGATAACAAGACTACAAAAGTTATTTCAAGAAGTTAAAGAAAATACAGTCTATCCAACTCCGTCAAAAGAAAGTACAAGAAAATTACGCAGTAATGTAAGAGAAGCAAAGAAACAGTTAAGTTTTCAAACGTACATAATTATGTACAACATCAAAATGTAATTAATTAATATATTTTAACGGCACAGAAGTTAAGGACAGATACGATTGATAACATGTCAGAAGAAGAACATTATGAAGAGAAATTAAAGACTACAGAAAAAGAAAGACAGAAAAGTAAGAAAGAGTTCCTATCACCTACTAAAAATAATCCCCGTGATAGAATTGTCTGGATCCGAATCAAAGTAAATTTATGTAGCATAGTATTTTATGATAATCGTAAAATATAACACATTTTAAAACTACGTTACAAAAATATTATGTTTTAGGCGATCTGTTAAAAGTGCAAGCCAGTAGCTTCAACAAGAAAAATGAGAAAGAAAAGATTGTTTACTCCACTTGATGAGTCCTATGTTGATATAGAACCAAGTGAGATATGTTTGATAATAACTATCGTAACAAACATCCGTATTTAATATTTTATTTTTTACTTATAAATTTTTTTTTCAGCCCTCACGGTCTCCTTCGTCTAGAAGGAGTTGGCGTAATAAACGGAGATAAATGCTAAAAAGCTTTATGTAAAAATTATCGTCTTTCTTAATTTTATATTTAGTGTATTTTGTTATACTGTATACAATACTTTTAGTAAGATGTTATTAATTTAGTAATGCATTTACGATGCTAATTATGATAATATTTGTATCGTAAAAATAAAAATACAATTTAAATGTAATGTTTTAAGTGTAATTTTAATATAAATTTTATTTTGTAAAAAAAAATGAAATTAAAATTTGTATAAATGTGTGAAATATTTTGGAAAATATTTTATAATATAGAATTTTTAAGAAAATATTGGCCAACATTTTTGCTTGGTGTCAGTTAAAACGTTCTTGAACTCTCGCTTGCTTTTCATAAGAATTTGTTAAAAAAAGTATTATTCAAATTTAAAAAGAATAATTAGAAAAAGTAAATATCGAAGCTGTTTTTAAACGTAGAATATCTTGGTTATTGTTTAATTTTCTTTTTCTGCATAATTATAATGTTTTATATGACAATTACATGTTATTGCAAGTAAACTTAAATTGGTGTAATTGTGCATAATGTTTTTAGAAAAATATGATATCATGAAATACTAGTTGTTTTATTATGAAATATTGAATTTCATAAATTTACATTCATTTTTTTACTCGACACATTTAATAAATAACGTTTAAATTTTTTGCTAATTAAACAGTGATCACTAAATTTTCGAACATTTTTTAATGTATATCTTGAGTGCGTACACTTGCATTTTGTGCCCACAAAACATGGCGTAAAATGCGTATATATTTTAGGTACGTCCGCAAGGGCAAAAATAATGTTTGTGTCACGAGCGAAGACTAGTACGCCGCATTGCTTCGCGTCGAAGATTAGCATGATCTGCTTCATTGCGGCGAAGACTAGCACGTTCCACTGCTTGTAACATAAATTAGCACGATGACGCGAAGTGCTGGTTTTCGCGGCAAGCTTGCAAATCGTGTTACTTTTCGTCGCAAACTCGCGAATCGTGCTACTTTTCGTCGCAATTTTGCGATTTATACAATTATTCGGCGCAAACTCGCGAATGATGCTAGTTTTCGTTACAATTTAATTTAATTTAATTTTATTTTTTTATTTACTCGTCTTTTTGTCACCCTTGCATCGCTCGGGTGACAAATTGACTCGTCTCTATTCGCTTGGACATTCATTTTGAAAAAATGATCGTGTTTCGTTCACAGTTTGTTAAAAAATAGTATACGCAACAAATAAAAAAAAATATAATTAACCAAAATATACGAACATTTTTATAAAAAACAAAGTAACGCAAAAAGAAAACTTCTGCCAGTCAACAGAGGTAATGTTAATTTAGTAAGTCTGATTTATAGCATCAGTTGTCAGTGCATAGGTACAACAAGGTGTAGGAACCATAGAGATGGGAGTCAATAAGTAGGAACGTACTCAGTGCGGTATTATTGTGAAGGTGGAGGGTACAATAACCCTCTCTACCGTACAGTCAGTATGAATATTGTACTACGTATTAAGACTCCCAATATATGTACTCTCAATACTTATTGTTACTGCCTACCTATATTCTATATTATGTTAAGTCTAATCAAATTTTTTCTCTGAATAAACGCTTTGTTGTCATTATTTAGTTTCATCGTGTCAGTAATCTTATTAATAAACTTCTTTTTTGTGTGTATATGAAACATTTCAGACAAAGGTTTGCTATCTAGTCTACATTCCCTATCCAGAATTTTAACCTTATTAAAATTAATCTTATGATTTGGATTCTTTAAATGTGTATACAATGCGTTAGTCTCATCTTTTTTTACACAATTATTACTGTGTTCTTTTATTCTAATATCCAACCTACGGCTAGTTTGCCCGACTTACGTGGAATCTCAATTTTTATAATCTATTTGTTACACTATGTATGTGTTTTCGCTTCTTTTACACACAGTCACTGTACGGTAGAGAGGATCATTGTACCCCTCACCTTCACAATAAAAACTAATGCTATCAAAACAGACTTATTAAATTAACATTACCTCTGTCGACTGGCAGAAGTCGGACTGCATGTCATAATTTTCAAAATGTGTAAGTTTTATTTTTGCGTAACTTTAGTATTGTTTTTGTAAAAATTTCATATATTTTGGCTGATTATATTTTTTATTTTATTTGTTAATAAAGAGCGTCTGAAGAGAGGCATATTCAGATGCCCGAAACTTCGGCAAAACTTAATTTGGTGTGTTTTTTCTATCAAAATGCACTTGGTGGACAGCTGGACCATTCTTTCATTTAAATTAACAACTTAATTAAATATTTTTAGGTGGAACTTGTTAAAGAGTCCAAGATTCTTGTAAATGCATATCGTCTCAAAAAAAATAAAAGATTTATAAAAAAAAAAATCCATGCGAAATGGTACGACAAATGATGAAATTGATTATAGGAGAGGATAAATTAAAAAAATATTCACCAAAAGTATTCACAGGAAAAAATGTATGGAAGCCGATACCAGAAAACATGTACGAAGAAGTTGAACGTAAATATACAAATAGAATATCGCAGGTTATGTTAGCGCCTAAATTGTCAAGTAGTATTAATCAGAAACTGACTAACGAGTAAGTGCAGGGGCGGTAACGAACACTTTATCTAATTATTTAATACTGCTATATTACTATTATACTTTAATATTATTGATTTTAATTTATTTTCATAGAATTTATAAATGAAAATGCATCGAAAAACCAGTATAAATTGTCATGCAAAAATTATCCAAGAGGAAATGTACAAGGCTATGTGCGCAACGCTCAGAAACCACAGAATTACTTCAAGTAATTCTAAAAATGAAATAAAGAAGTCTTTTAATAATCAAGAAGAGCAATTTCGTGTTGAAGACAGTGAAAAAAGTGTTGAAGCTGGGGAACAAAAAGAAAAGAAGGTAAAAGGAACAAAGGTAATACTAGAAGATAATGAAGATGTAACAAAAGAAATAGAATAAGGAAAACCAAAGATTGAGACCAAAAAGAATGAAACGATTAGACAAAACGAAACATAATCGAGATAAAATATGAAGCAATAAATAAAAAAACAAAAAAACGTTTAACTTAAAAAGAGAAATTGAATTATGTACGTACAAAACGAATTAGACAAGAAGATGAAAATCAATGTAACGAAAAAAAAACTAAAGCTATGATAAAGATTTACAAGAAGAAGTAATAATAAACATCGAGAGAAAAAGTTAAACAAGTAAAGGACAAGCAATACCCGAAAAAGAAGAAATTTATAAGAAAAAGGATAAGAATGTGCACAAGAAACTAATTAGTTGAAGGGGAAACAAAATAATCAAGGTGTCAATAAAACAGTAAATCAATAAAAAATATGATACAGGTCAAAGGAAAGGAAAAGGTTTTGAAATAATGATAAATATTTATGATTCGCAGTATGTTTTCTCGGACTCGTGCAGCTGCGAAGTCGGAATAATGCTACGCCGACGACAGCTACAATCATTCGATCGTAGTTACATATAAATGTCCTTCATAAGCACTTTACCCTCAGTGCACTAATGTGTACACTAATTTTAATTAACATGTGACCAGATAGTAAGAAGTTAGGCCTATTTTTTCTATAGCAATCGATGATTTTGTCGCAATTTCCAGTCAGAGATTATTTTTCAAAAAGTTTAAGCTATCATGTTTAATAAAAAGTAGGAAAGTGTGCAGTGTTCTAGTTGTAGAGCATCAATAGCAACCAGTTCAAGCGAGATTTTGAGAAATAGTTTGCGATTCTTTAAGTTATATTTTAAGTAAGACTTTAAGCCTTACACAGTGATAATTCATTAGTCGTATATTACGAGTATATTGACAATATATTTGCAATATATTTGCAATATATTTTCAATATATTGGGAATACATTGGCCATATACTTGTAATCTATTGTGAATATATTTGGAATATCTTGGGAATATACTGGCAATATACTTGCAATCTATTGTGAATATATTTGGAATATATTGGGTATATATTGGGAATATATTGTGAATATATTTGCAATATATTGTGAATAGATTAGCAAAATATTGTTAATAAATTAAATATATTGAAATTTAGAAAATACAACTATATAATTCTAAGCTCTCAACACCCACGTAAAAATGATTTATACAGATTGTATACAACCGATGTACAAAATACGTATAAAGAAATGATTCTATACAAATTGTATACAATCGTATACAATTTGTATACAACAGGTATACAAATTGTATACAAATTATATAAATTATTTTTATTTTAATAATTTATTATACATCGGTTGTATACAATCAGTATAAATCATTTATACGTGGGCAGATACAAGTAATATAGACATCTATTACTTTATTTTCTGTTGTATATGATTGGCAAAAGATTACCTAAATTTAGGTGCACCTTGTTATAAAAAATAAATTATTACAAAGTTAGGTCAACATATATGTGAACTTTTGCGAAACATACGTCAAAAGTTTACTTGAATGCCCGATAGCGAAGGTTGTATTTTCTCGGGTGACAATTTACATGCGACCTGAAAAATTCTTCATTTTGAGTCCCTAGGTGCGTAGTGTACTATTAGCACCAAACCCAGTTCGAATCACGCGATTTTCTTACAAATAATTTGTGATATTGAATTTTTAGTGTAATATTATTAGAAAATGAAGTATCATACATGTTTTTTAAGTACTAACAAATCTATCATGATCGGGTGCCTAATCGATTGTATGTTCGGCAAAACGTTCCATGTACTATGGTGAAACTTCAGATCAGAAAACAATTATCACTGACAAAATTAATTAAAAGTTTAAATGAGCTTTTGCCAATCTTTGTAATACTTATATTGTTATATAAAGTTTATGTAAACCTTTCAAAAATAAATACAATAAAAAAATGAGTCTGAAGTGTGCAACGTTGGGGCGCAACGAAATAAAAAAATCGCTGCCAATTCATTGGCCCGTAGCTTCCTCAACCGTAATTTGTTGGTTTCTTTGACGTGTTCTTGTTTATGCACATACTGATTGTGCACATATTAATTGTGCACACTTTAACATTGGTATATATCTATATATATAGATCTGTACCAATGCTATATGTGCACAATAAATATGTGCACAATCCTTATGTGCACAAACAAGAACATGCCGTTTCTTTAATTAATTATTAATAACAAAATTTATAATTTTTAAAAAAATTTATTGCATAATTATAATTAAATTCATTTATGAATATTAAAAATTGTTAATTTTTAAATTTATTTATTTATTATTTATTTATATCAAATTTATATAAATTTTGAGCTGATAAATAAAGTTATCATTTGAAATAGTAGTAAAATATCTATATTTTATAATAAAACAAATAGCTATCACGGTTGTTTTGTTATTAACAACAACGTGTGTTTTTTTATATTTCATAATTCATACTTTTTAAGAAAAAAAAAAATTTATAACTATCGTTATTCTTTTTTTATTAACAAAAACGTCTTTTTTTTAAAAAAGTTCATAACTCACAAATAAATTATAATAATGCAGAATATAATGCATTCATAATGCATAATTCATAATTATAATAGATTATAATAGATATAATTTTTAAACATTTTAATTCATTTTGTTACACATCATTGGAGTTATGAGTTTAAAAAAAAAAACATGTTTTTGTTTTTGATGATAACTAAAGAACCGTGATAGATAGAAAATTAATTTTTTTTAGAAAATATAGGTATTTTAATTCTTTTTCAAATGCCACCCACCCCATTTAGATACATAGAGCCGTCTCGAGAAATTACGATTTTAAAAAAATGTCAAAAAATTTTTAACCTCAAATATCTCTGAAATTTATGGACCAATCATTTTGCCCAAAGAACTCGACTGAGAACTATAAAAAATCTACCTCTAAAAGTAATTTTGAAGCCATTAAGTCAATTTTACTGTTGTAATCGTTGGACATACAAAACTGATTTTTTTCATTTTTCAATTTTTTACTCAAAATCTAGCCTACAGAATGTATTGAAATTTTAACAGATTATAGCTATTTATATTCTCTATTATCATGAGTTTTCTCAAAAAAATTGACCGTTAAGTTTAGAAGTTATAAGCTTCTAAAAAAAAAAAAACACGTGTTAATAACAAAAGAACCGTGATAGCTAGAAACTTTTTTTTTTTTAGAAAATATAGGTATTTTAATTCTCTTTCGAACGCTACCCATCAGATTCGAATAACTCGATTCTATCATTAAAGAAAATCAAAAAACAGTTTTGAGAAAATCGAAAATTTGAAAAAAAACAAAAACGCATCGCCCCAATCAAAAACGAATTTTTGACCCGCCATCACGCAAAAAAACAAAAAAAATGAGACCTGTCCGGTTAAAATCGACCGAGTAGAAGCTGAGATCCAGGCGTATACACACACACACACACATACATACACACACACATACATCCATAGAGACATTTTTCAAAAACCATGTATTTTGATTCCTAATACCTCGGAACACAATTATAACATGTTTTTACAACAACTCAAAAATTTACTATCACAAAGCTTCCTCTATAGTCTAGGCGCAGGCTATGATTTCGTAGCCGATTGAGTGCCATTGTTCTACTCAAGGTTTTTATACGTATTTTTTCGTCCTGATTACGAATTTTGAGGGTAGAAGTCCTGAAAGTGGTCAGATAAATTGTTATTAACAATTTAATTGTTTAAATCGTTATATCTTTAATTCTTTGATAGATATAAAAATTTTGCTTTTGCAAAATTGTTGGTTTTTAATTCAGAAATATGCTCGATTTTGAATTTTTAAGAAAACTTAATTAGAAAAAAGTTATAGAAAATTTAGTGCAAAAAGGTCCTGATGTAGCTTCGCGCGGCCACTCTTTCGCTTGTATCTACGGTTCTAACGAAAATTTTTCAACTTTCAACCTCGTATTTTGAAGAGAGAATAATATTCTATTAAGCTACTTCATAATTATTATCTATAATTTAGTTTACATAATTATTTAAACGTTTTTAATTAAAAATTTCAGTAAAAAATGTCATTTTAATTTGTTTATAAGACTTTTTTCACTATTTACTCTAATTTTATCAAAATTTTTCCTTCACAAAGTTGTTTGTTCTTCATTTACAAATACGCTAGATTTTGAATTTTTAAGAAAACTTAATTAGAAAAAATGGTATCGCAAATTGAGGGCAAAAAAGTCCCGTTGTAGCTAAGCGCGATAATTCTTTTACTTGCTTCTGGCAAAAATTTGTTAATTTTCAGCTAAACATAAAATATTATTACATTAATTTATAATTATTATCTATATTTAAGTATAAAAAAATTAAGCGCCACACAATTTTAAACTTTAAGTAAATAATATTGATTTATTTGATGTACATGCATAAATCAAAATGACATTGATATTTTATCAAACAATCTATTATTCGTTTTTCAACTTATTTCCACATCTCAAGTTTAATTTGAAAATTAATGTAACAAAACCAAAATATGCCAAATGTAAAAAAATATTATTTATATGTTTGAATTTGAATTACCGCGTTATATGCGATGCGCGGGCGCAGCGCTCATAAATACAATGATTAAATTAATATAATGTAGAGTTCTTAATTACATATTTTTATGAAGTTTTATTAAAAAATATCTTAGTAAAATATGTGTATTGATTTTATTAAAATATTTTAATTTCATTTAACAAATAAAATCGACATTTTTTACAGAAATTTTTCAGTTGAAGCGCTGAAATAATTATTTAAACTAAATTATAGATAATTATTATAAAGTAGCTTTATAGAATATTATTCTCTCTTCAAACTGCGAGATTAAAAGTTGAAAAATTTTTGTTAGAACCGAAGATACAAGGGAAAGAGTGGCCGCGCTTAGCTACAACGGGACTTTTTTGCACTCAATTTGCAATACCTTTTTTTCTAATTAAGTTTTCTTAAAAATTCAAAATCTAGCGTATTTGTAAATGAAAAACAAATAACTTTGAAAAGAAAAATTTTGATAAAATTAGTGAAAATAGTGAAAAAAGTCTTATAAACAAATTAAATTAACATTTTTTACTGACATTTTTAATTAAAAACGTTTAAATAATTATGTAAACTAAATTATAGATAATAATTATGAAGTAGCTTAATAGAATATTATTCTCTCTTCAAAATGCGAGGTTGAAAGTTGAAAATTTTTCGTTAGAACCGGAGATACAAGCGAAAGAGTGGCCGCGCGAAGCTACATCAGGACTTTTTTGCACTAAATTTGTTATAACTTTTTTTCTAATTAAGTTTTCTTAAAAATTCCAAATCGAGCATATTTCTGAATTAAAAACTAACAATTTTGCAAAAGCAAAATTTTTATATCTATCAAAGAATTAAAGATATAACGATTTAAACAATTAAATTGTTCATAACAATTTATCTGACCACTTTTAGGACTTCTACCCTCAAAATTCGTAATCAGGACGAAAAAGCACGTATAAAAACCTTGAGTAGAGCAATGGCACTCAATCGGCTACGAAATCATAGCCTGCGCCTAGACTACTAGGAGGAAGCAAAATAATTCATTTTACTTCAAGTTTGTACTAATAAATATTAATTTTGTGTATGAATTTAGAGTTTTATAGTATAAAATAACTTTATAACGAAGGTTGAGATAACAATTCCATTGTTTAATAACTTTAAGCAATTATAAAAAATTATTTCGTTGCATTCCAAAGATGGAAACTTAAGACCCATATAAAAAATAAAATAAAAGGCGTCTATGTTGCACATATATCGTAATATCTTGGTATTAAAATATTGTTTCTCAAAATTTCTTTTCTTTATTCCCAACATATTTTTAATATTTTCCCAACATATTGCCAATATATTCTCAATATCTTATTATTTTAGGTTTAAAGAGTTTGGCGAATACGCGGAAAAAAGCATCATGTCCTGGCTTTGGAGTACGGGATTGAAAAATCAATTTGCAAGTCAAAACTCGATCCTAATTTTGCAATTGTAATACTGGCTTACAGTATGAGTGAAAGTACGGCTTAAAGTATGACTTAAAGTATAGCTTAAAGTGTGACTTAATGTATGGCTTAAAGTATACGACTTAAAGCATAGCTGAAAGAGTGGCTTTATCTGTCGCCGAGATAGGGATTTGGGTCATAATATTATCCATGAGTCATAATTTCCGTTCATGAAGATAAATTTTGGAAAGCGGATAGCCGGATACCCGCGGAAAAAAATTATATTCATATGAACTTCGTACTAAGTTTAAATTCATATCAACATCATACGAAGTTTAGATTCATATGAACTTCATAACAAGTTTAGATTCATATGATCTTCATACGAAGTTTAGATTCATATGAACTTGTCGAAAGAAACTAAGCCAAACTTCATGCGAAGTTTAGATTCATATGAACTTCATATGAAGATGTCGAATGAAAGTAACCCGAACTATCATTTTTATAGTTTTGGTATTATGAAAATACATAATAATTTTGTACAGTGTTTATAAACAGTTTATTGTAACGCGTGCGCGAGTTAGGTAATTCGAGATTCGAATTACCCGCGCCGAGCAGGCATGCTCACTGGGGGTGCGAGCATTCTGACCGGATTAGAACGGTCTCGCGAGGCGTAATATGCCCGTCGCGTACCCGCGAAGCTGCTACGGCATTATGCGAGTCACGGCAGCCATCTTCGTGTCTGCCATCGCGCCGTCAGCATCTCTCCCGTGTCTCTGGAAAGTTACCGCGTTCGCGCCGTATAGTTTGGTAGCTGTAGCTTTACCGCGAGTGAAGTGGAGGCGCGGACTAGCGTGCGAGTAAGGGAGAGAGAGAGAGAGAGAGAGAGCGAGAGAGAGAGAGAGAGAGAGAGAGAGAGAGAGAGAGAGAGAGAGAGAGAGAGAGAGAGAGAGCGATACTGCGCCGCTACAAGCAGCACGAGAGATAGCGAGCGAGAAGCCGGCAGCCAGCCCGCCTGCCGACCCAATACAGCGAGTAAGAGAGAGAGAGAGAGAGAAAGAGAGCGCAACTGCTGTGCGAGCGACAGAGAGCCGAGTGCACCGGCTGCTCTTTCTTAACGTAAGTTTTCTACTCTCCTCTCGCGGGTTTATTGTAAAGGCTCGCACGGAAATCGCCCCGTACAAGCTTTCTGTGCCGTGTACGTGCGGGTGTGTGTCAGCCCGCCGTACTTTAACACCGCGCGCGATATTAGCAGCTTCGCCGCGCGCCGTATTGTTCGCGCGTTTGAATCTTAACTGTCGCGCGCGAACTAATTTATTGTTTTAAACAGCGCTTGCTATGTGCTTGTAAATACCATTGGTTTTAATATATTGTGATATCTAGTTACTCGTCGCGTTGTTCATTACAACCTGTCCTTCTCCCGGATACCGCCGCCTCCTCGGGAAAACGACTCCGTCGTTCGTTTTCATATCTGAGCGTAGCGGTCGCGCGCTTTACTCTTCGAGCGCGCGCTTTTCACTCAGCGATCCAATTAGTTGGAAAGCGAAGTTCGTGTGCGGTCTTCGCGTTGTTATCGGAATTCCAGGAGCAGATCCCCGGGCAAGTCATTTTAGTCTGACACCCGTGGCACCGTGTTCTAGGGCATCGCTGGCCTGTGGCTTGTTGGGATTTTCCCCCACTAGCCATCCCGTTACAACTGGCGCCACAACGTTTTGGGGGTGGAAAAGGACTCGCGGCGCGTACATGATTCGTGGCGAAGCTTGGCGCGAAGAAGCTCAGCAGCGTAGCTGAACGTAAGCTACAAAGAAAGGCTCTTCGTGCCGCAGCTCGTAGGCGCGTGTGTGCGTGTGCGTGACACAGCCGTGCTGTTGCGAGAGTGCGGTCGAGAGGTTAGGCAAGCGATAGCCAATAACCCTCGACCTAGAGTGCCGACGAGGAGAGATCTTGATCGCGAAATTTTTGTACGTTGGATAATTGTTTTTAACATTTAATTTTTTTTAATAACAATTAGTTTTTTTTAACGCCAAAAATTTTTTTTAAGCGATAATTAATTTTTTTTTTAATTAACTTTTCTCGACTCAGAAAATTTTTTTTTCTTTCTTTCTCTCGTCTTTCGGGTACGAATTATTTTTTTTTGAAGAAAAATAAAATTTTTTTTTCTTTAGTCGTGCAGTTAGTGGAAAATCGAGAGAAAGTCGGCAAGCACTCTCGGAACGGAAAGTTGACTGTGCGCCTGAGTAAAAAAAACTCGAGCCCAAAAATCCGCTCGAACTTTAAAATTGTTTTTTTAATTTTTTTAGGTGGAAATTGTATTTATTTTTTTTGTGTTTTTTGGTGATATTGTCCGTTTTGACACATATATATATATATATATATATTTTTTTTTCACATATATTTATTTTAAAATTACAAGTGCGAGTAGTGGAGCGTAATTAATTACAAATCGTAATTACTTACAGAAATAGCTTTTATTTTTTTTTTTAGAGCCACATACGGGAAATCCTCGTGCGTTATCAAGGTTAAGAGCAACCACCGTAGCTCTTAGAAAATAACCCGGGTCGCGTTCAAAAAGCTAGCTCACGGGTTAAAAAGGCAAACTCTCTCTGCCATCAATCCGGATACTACTCGCGCTAGTAAAGTAAGGTTGTGGAGAAGCGCACTGCCAATTGACACCATGGCCCGATCATCGCAGTTTGCGGAATCTGCGATACTCAATTGGGCGTATACACAGCCTGAAGAGGAAATTATCGAGGCCATGGAAGCCCTTGGTCTACAGCAGTCAGATCTGCAGTCAGTAAATATGCTGAAAACGATCAAGTGGCTTATGAGCGATTATAGTGCCGCTGATTTCGTGCCAGAGCCGGAGCTGTCGGAGCAGCAAGCGTTTGCTAAACGCGAGCAGTCCCGAAGGGCGTTCATCGACTTAACGTTGATGAACAAATCTGGGTCGACTATTGTGGATTCCAATACTGACCCAGACCACCCGCACCCGTTCATAACGCTCCTTGATGATCCGATAGTGATGCAGAAACTCTTGGAATCTCGGAGGATGAACGCTCCACAACAAGCACATAATGCAGTGGTGGAGCCAGCGGAAGAGGTAAACGGCCAGGAGCGTTCCGGGACAGAGATATTGATCTCTGCAGCACCCACCAGGACAACTCCAGCCGAAGCCGAGGGACATCTTCAACAGCAACAGCTCCAACAGCAAGAACTGCAGCAGCAGCAACTGCAGCAGCAGCAACTGCAGCAGCAGCAAATGCAGCAACAGCAGATGGAGCAGCAGCGACGGCAGCAACAACAACAACAGCAGGAGCAGCAGCAGCGGCAGCAAGTGCTCCTGGAAGAGCAGCGCAGGTATCATTCGCATGGTATAGCAATCGCGAAATCCGCCACAGCCGCAAAACTTGGAGTGGCCGCGACAACGTGAGTCGCGAACCGCTGGAATAGCACTCGTCGAAGAGGTTGAAGAGCTTAAAGAGAATGTACGAATACTTCAAGGAGCTCGACATCCAACCTCAAGTACGCACTTGGAGGGAGTTCAACCCCCAAGCACGGGCCGTGGACGAGGATCACCGCATGTGAACTTCCAAGACACGTTCACGTATGCGGAGTTTAACAGCAGCAGCCTGAGTCTCCAGTCCCCAACAGAGGCTGGGAGGAATAATACCAGAAATTCTTCCCAGCGCCAGACTAGGAATGATGTGATCCAGGACCCGTCTGAGAGGCATACGTATTTGCCTCAGCAGACGTTCCGTGATGCGGGCCAGATAGTCCGAAAATGGCACATCAGGTTCTCAGGGTCCTCAAAGGAGCAGGTCGAGTTATTTCTCACAAGAATAGAGGAATGCAGAACTCTAGCTAATCTGACACACGACGAGGTGGTTTCGTCGTTATCAGAGCTCCTAACTAGGGTAGCAGCCTCCTGGTACCGGAGTAACCGCCACACATGGCGATCGTGGCCAGATTTCATAGAGACCATAACGCACATGTATGGTGGGGACAGGGAACATCAGCAGCACATCATGGCGAAAATAAACGCGAGGACTCAAGGCAGAAATGAACTTACGCGTGATTACGTAGTAAATCTACAAGCCATGATCCTAAAGTTGGTTCCAGTGCTTAGCATCGCTCAACAGTTAGACATGTTGCACCGGAACATGCGGCCATAACTGCAAAAGATGGTAATGCGAAATCAAATTACGGATTACCGAGGGTTCCTGGACCTGGCCCGGGAAGCTGAATTAGCGCTCGCGGCAGATAAGGTGTATCACTCGCCACCACCGCCCGAGCGCACGTACATGCTAGAATTTGCCTACGTGCCGACTGAGCTGCCCACGGATCAGTGGAAAAAGCAGAATCCAAGCGTGGCGGCGGTGGGGAACCAACAGCCCGAGCCTCGAGAGAGCATCGAGGCTATGTTCCGTCGGGTCATGGCCGAATGCTTATCGGCCTTGACAAAGAAAAGCACCGACGAGAACAAGGGGCAAAAGCCTAGCCCGCCGCCAACCAGAAAACCTAAGAAGAAGGGTAACTGGGAAAATAGGCAACGGGAGGGCGGGCAAATTACAAACCAGCCTAGTGGGGGTAGTAGCTCGACCCACCAGGCTAGGCCGCATAGTTCCAGAAATAACGGACCTCCACAAAGGCAAGATTACCGAAGAGAACCCGGATATAACAAAAGGGAGGCAACAAGCCCAATGCTGCCGGAAACCAACAGGGAAACGGCCAGGGGGGCAGGTAAACACGACCACATACCCGCCCCCAGCTCTCTCACCAGAGACCGAGGGTAACTCGGTCCAATCGTCTGGAGTGGAGAGCGAAGAAGTGCCCGTGATTCAACCGAATGAAGTCAACCAAGAAACTTGCTCGCGATGGTGGCTTCAAGTCGGTGTAGCCGGATACAGGCTACGAGCACTCTTCGATACAGGAGCTTCCTGGGCTGGGATGAATTCCACGGGCCTACAGCTCGCTACGGCATGTGGAAAAGAGTTAATCCCAGCCAGCAGCCTAACGGCAGGGGTGACAAACGGGCAAAGCATAGCTGCGGTTGGCTATGTGTATCTGCCCATGGTCGTGGCTGGCGTGTGCAAAGAAGTGCGCGTCACAATAATGCCAGATCTAGACACGGAGTGCTACTTGGGGGTAAACTTGATTAAGAAGTTTAGCGCTGTCTTAGACCCCACAGATAACACGCTGCATCTCAAGGATGACGATGTAAGCGTAAAGTTAGAAGTAGCCGCCATAACCGCAAACAACACCGTGTCCGTATCAGCTATAGGGTTGGCGGACCCAACAGAAGAACAGCGGAAAGAGGTAGAAGCTTTAGTAGCTCAGCTGATCGGTAACAGCCTGGCACCACTAGGGTGTACTTCGTGGATCAAGCATGCAATAGACGACGGATCTACAAGACCCATTAAACAGTAGTACTACCCTGTATCTCAGAAACTCGAGGAAGAGATGCACAAACAGGTGGAGGAAATGCTAGTCGCGGGAATAATAGAACCCTCGAGAAGTGGCTGGTCAAGTCCAGTGGTAATGGTACGCAAGTCCAACAGGAAGTTCCGTTTCTGCGTGGACTTCAGGAAAGTGAACGCAGTGTCAAGCCAGACGCATACCCGTTACCATACATGGAAAATATCTTGCACAAACTGCAGAAAGCACGATACATCTCCACGTTGGATTTAAGCAGTGCGTACCACCAGATACCACTTAGTCCGTAGTCCAAAGAGACTACGGCCTTCACCGTGCCAGGCAAAGGGCTTTTCCAATTTACGAGAATGCCCTACGGTCTTTCATATGCCGGAGCGACCTTTCGGAAGCTGATTGACAAAGTCATCGGCCCCGACCTCGAACCTTTTGCTTACTCGTATCTCGACGATATAATAATAGTCACAGAGATATTCGAGGAGCATAAACAGGTTCTAAAAAGAGTTCTGGACAGGATACAGGACGCGGTCCTCACAATAAATCGCGAGAAGAGCGTCTTCTGTCGCGATGAGGTCCAATATCTCGGGCTCATAGTAAATAGAGATGGTTTTAAGCCAGACCTCGAGAAAATAAAGCCCATTATGGAGTATCCGGTATCGAAAAACCTCCGTCAGCTGAGACGCTTCTTAGGAATGGCCTCGTGGTATAGAAAGTTTTTATCGAACTTCGTCACAATTGCTGAACCACTGACCGAATTAACGAAAAAGGATCGGAAATATGAGTGGCCAACATCATAAGCAGAGGCCTTCCAAAAGCTAAAAGCGCTAGTAGTTTCTGCACCGATTCTACACAGACCGGTACCTAACGCGCAGTTCGTGGTGCAAACTGACGCGAGCGATACAGGTCTGGGAGTGGTGCTATACCAAATACCTGACGGCGATGAAAGAGTCCTAGAGTTCGAACTCTGAGCGCAGCTGAGAGGAATTATAGCGTGACGGAACGAGAATGTCTAGCAATTCTCTGGGCAATTAAAAAGTTCCGTCCGTATATAGAGGCCTACGACTTCAAGGTTATCACGACCATAGCAGCTTGAAGTGGCTCCGTGACCTCCAAAATCCGATCGGCAGGTTAGCTAGATAGGCTTTGGAGCTGCAGAACCACAGTTTCACGGTGGAACATCGAAAGGGCTCGTTGAACAATGTCCCAGATGCCCTTTCACGGATGTTCGAGAAAGAAGAGCCAGCGGTTGCGCGTTAGAGCTCGAGCGCGATACAGACGACCACTGGTACCTCAAGGTTGTGAAAGAGGTTCAACAGAAGCCGCGAGACTTCCCCACGTTCAAGCTGTCGGGGGGGAGACTGTACAAGTACAACCCGAATGAAGTCATAGACGAATCTCTCGGCGACGACGATGCATGGAAGTTAGCAGTCCCTCACGAAAAGCGACGCGAAGTACTGAGAGAATGACATGACTTTCCAACTGTTGGGCACTTGGGCCCCGAGAAAACTCTAGAGAGAGTAAGGCGGAAGTATTATTGGCCACACATGTCTCGAGATGTGGCCAGATACGTGAACCATTGCCAAATTTGCCAGCAGTGCAAAGTCAAACAGCGCGCTCCAGCAGGATTCATGGGACGTCGTATAACACAGCGTCCATGGCAAATCGTGGCCAGCGACATTATGGGACCCCTCCCTAAAACAAGCACGGCCACGATTACATTCTCATCTTCCAGGACCTGTTCACACGCTGGATCGAAGTAATTCCGATAAAAAGGCCAGATGGCAAATCAGTGATAAAAGGGCTCAACGAACGAGTATGTCTGCGGTTCGGAGTCCCCGAGGTGTTTCTCTCCGATAATGGGACTGAATTTAAGAATGCACCCTTGGAGGCATACTTAAAGGAGAGAAACGTGCATCACACGTTTACACCACCATATCTCCCTCAAGCCAATCCTGTTGAGCGTGTAAACAGAACGGTGAAGACCATGATCATGTCTTATGCTGAGGAGAATCACCGATCCTGGGATGAGCCTCTGAAGGAGCTGGCGTTCGCGTATAATACGACAGAACACAGCTCTACCAAGATAAGTCCTGCCATGCTCATTTACGGCCGACAGCCTGACCCACCGAAGACACTAGGACTGGAGGAAGACAGGTTGCCGAAGAGCAAGGGCAGCAAGAGGCGATAAATAATTGGTTGGCGCGCATGGACAAGCTCCGCGAATTGCACGTTCGGGCGGCGGCCGACGCATAAGCGGAGCAGGCGGGACAAGCAAAATATTATGACGCTCATCGTCGACCTCCAGAATTCTGTCTAGGCGATCATGTATGGGGAGAAAATAAGGTACTATCCTCAGCAGCTGAGGGGATTTCTGCCAAATTAGCCCCGAAGTACGCGGGGCCCTACACGATTGTGAATATTCTAGGCGAAAACACCTATGAGATCCAAGGTATAATAAAGGTGAGGATGGTCGAACGATACGTCCCATCAATGCGCAGCAACTCAAGCGATACGTCTCCGCAGAAGAGCCCAAGGACTACTTGGACAAAAGTAGTCAAGAAGTAGCCCAGTCGCTACCACCGAGGGACTCTTCAGCCGAACGTAACGTGCCAGCGGGCAAGAGAGTTAGCCAGGGGAATGTACAGCCTCGGGCGACGGCTAAGAGGCGCGGTCCACCTCGTAAGACCGCGCTATTAGTTAGGCCAGGAATGCGTGCAAGCGACGGCCGACCTACGCGTGTGGTCGGTCCAACAGGGTCCAAGCGAGGCCCAAGAAGGCCAACGGGCTCGATGAAGAAGCCTCCACCTGCGGATGTCTGGCCAAGTAGCCCCCGTCGAGGCCGAGCGTCCAAAAAGCGCTAACTGTGTCGTCCAGAAATTGTGCCGTCCGTACTAACCCGTGTTCGTCCTTGTTATCCGATCCTCAGTCTCACCAATCTCCAGGATCAATTTGCTTGTTGCAGGATATGCCGGGCCTGACTCCAGAAATAGCAGAGACGCCGAAGAAGGTGATTGCTGTATTAATCCAGTGCAACGCTGACCCCGCCGTCATTGACTTCCTGGAGCAGGTAGTGGAGGGCATAGACGCGGTGACACTGGCACCACCGTCAGTGGAAGAGCCTTCCACACTTGTAATAGAGGAGTTAGAGGTGCCGAAACCAAGAAGGGGACCTTCGGGACCAACCGACGCAGGCGTTGGTCCGTCCCCGCTCCGGGGACCTCATCCTCCAAAGGCGCAGCGGGAGAAGAGCAGGGCTCGTCCAGAAGAAGAAGCACCGGCCGAGCCGATTGGTACTGGCCGAGTCCCCGAAGAGGAGGCGGCCCCAGCCCATCATTGTGCGCCGGAAGTTGACGCCGGCGCGGCTCGGGCCGCAAAAGGGAAAAAAGGAGATGCTCCGACCCAGGCCCCAAAAGGAGCACCGACCGATGAAGTCGGTGCCGCCTGGGTCCCGGTGGAACAGGCTCTAGAGGAGGCGCGGCGCCTCAGCAAGTCCTCGCGCGCAGCGGAGGACGCTGCCCTGGCCGCACTGGAGGGTTTTCTCCAGTGCCACGGTAAGGCCGACGAGCAGCAAGCCGGCAAATGGGTGGAGATGGCCCAAGGCCGGCGTGAAAAGCTCGCGGCCGCCGCAGAGGCCAGGGCCGGCAGGCTGCGCCGCGCCGCCTTCCAGAAGGAGGAGGAGCCTCGTCTGGCACGCGCGCAGGAGCGCATGGAAGAGGCCAGACGAGCCAGGGAAAAGGCGGAGGAGACGGCGCGTCGGGCCAAAGAAGAGGCCCAGCGTCGTCTCCTAGGAAAAGAGGAGCGCTCGAAGAAGAACAGGCGGCCCGGGAGGCGTTAAATGCCAACCAAGCTCGCCACAAGGGGCGCCGGACTTTCTCCCGGGCCAATTGAAGAGGGGTGAAGCTCCGAAGAGGCCCCTTTGTTTTTTTTGTTGTTTTTATTTTTTTTAATAAAAAAAAAAAAAAAACGATATTGGGTGACTCCGCTTCTTATACTTCCCTTGTCCCAAATTCCTTCCCGAAAGGCTCCACCGACTTAATCTTGTTTTCAGGTACGATGACGGCCATGGATGGTAGAGCTGCTCGCGGTCCCCTAAGCAGCGTCTGGAGGGGGGGTGTAATCCGTGCGCGAGTTAGGTAATTCGAGATTCGAATTACCCGCGCCGAGCAGGCATGCTATAGAACGGTCTCGCGACGCGTAACATGCCCGGCGCACCCGCGTAGCTGCTACGGTTATTTTTTACACATAACCCATAATTTCTCCTGTGGACTATGGATCTTCCTATACACCTATATTTTGTCCCATGCCTGTGGGGAAAACCTATAGGCAAACCACGTGGGATAAATCCTAATTGTGAAAATCGGACCCGGGGGTGGTCGGTCTATTGGAATAATTCAATTTGGATGTCAAAATCACACATTTCGTAGTCTTAGACACCGAAACTTTATTTATCGACACTTCCTACTCAATTTGTCAGAAGGAAATTTTGAACACCTACTAGCCAATCGCATGAGGAAGTCGCAGAAAAAATGCTTTCACCCATCCAAGTAGTGGCCGCGCACAAAGCTGGTCAGTGATTGGCCGAGGTGGCGACTGCGCTACCTGCCAACTATCGGTTCATTACCCTTTTACTTAAAAAATTATATAAATTAAGAAATAATTTTGTCACACATGATTTTACTAATTAAAATGTAAAATATACCCGTATATCATCGAATATTTGAGCAATATTTCCTCAATGTTACTTTGACATTTTCGCCAATTTCTGGAATATTCCCTCAAGGTTATTAAACATATATACAACGCTGAGGCAATATTACTACAAATACGTGTTTTTAGTTTCTCCATTGCTTATATTTGAGTTAGAATTATTCATTTTAACATTGTAAGCATATTGTTACAATTTTATATGCACTATTGCTACAAGGTACAATATTGTTATATACAATATTGTCTAAAGTTTAGTTTTACAAAAATTTAAAAAGACAAATATGTGTACAAAGATTCATTTTTATTTCTTTCTTTATTTTAAGTCTGGTTATTTTAAATTAAAAAAAAAAAAAAAAACAAGTTTCACCAATATTGTATAACCTTGCAGCAATATTGCACATAACATTCTAGCAATATTGTTACAATGTTAAAATGAAAAATTAAAACTAAAAAATATGCAATGGAGAAACGGAAATCATGGATTTGCAGAAATATTGCTTCAGGATCACATACATGTTTACTATGAGGGAATATTCGCGAAAATTTCGAAAATGTTAAAGCAACATTCAGGCAATATTGTTCCAATATTAAATGTTATATGGGTATTTATAGTTGTGTGATCACTGCATTGACTCACGTGTTGTTAGAGAACTACCTTAACAAAAAAGTGCAAGAACACCTAAATTGTTTAAAATATGTTATGACTATCATAAACACGTCAATTTCTCGAAAATAATAAATAAATTTGTTTTAGGAATAAACGGATTTTGTAAATCATAGCGTCCAGTAATAAAATTTGAAGTTTTCTAGGTAGATACATACTTAAAAATGCAAAATTAACGGCTGAAAAATTCATCTAAGCGCGATAACTTTTAAGGTAGTTATTACCTAAAACGAATTATTTCCATTTCTTTTTTAAACTTTCAGCAATATTATTTTAGATCATAATAATTATTATAACTTTCAAATTTGAGAGCGATTTCCCGTTTACTTTCTGAGATATACTAGTTCAAACTTCGGTCTTATTGGCATAATTAGCATTGCTGTTGATGGCGTTAACAAAAAAACATCGTTAATATGATATAAAATCCATCGCTATGAATTCATTAGATTCTAAAAAACATTGAAAATTGTAGAAAAAGTAGTTCAAATATTGAAAAATCAGATATTTTGAATCGAAAACGATTTACCGTTAATTTCAAGAGTTACAATCATTCAAAGGTTGAGGTTAGCTGAAATTATGAAATTAATGTAATTTTATTTTCAAAAACATAGGTCCCATGGGTGTATCTAGAAGAATGATGGTTACTACTACTACTTAATAATAATAAACATACGCATAAACATTTAGTTAGATGAAAAAGTTTGTTACACATTGATACAACGTTGGTCAAACGTTTAACATTCATGTTTGACGTACGTATTTGACGTACGTATTTGGGTGATAACTACATCAACGTAATGCTGCGAGGCGGAAGCATCCCAAATTTTGCTATTAAAAAAAAAAATACTTTTGTGAATGATGTGGTAAAGCTGTGTACGCGATTTCTCGATTTCTAGTCGGAAAATCCTTGTGTTTAAAAGGGTAATGAGTTACGAGCCACCTGAGCTGAGTGCGAGGTTGAAAGAATATTCTAAGACCGAGAATTATTTACATAAAGATCCACGACGGCTGAATACTTAAAATGATAGAATAATCAGATAATATTTTAAAATCAATAGTATATTATGATACGTGTGACTAAAGTGGCTCTTTTTTGCACGGCGTGAGGTTAGTGCGAGAGCGCAGCGAGGGAGCTAAACGCCGTGCAATAAAGACCCACTAAGTCACGAGTATCGTACAGAGTTTTATAGCACTGCCTGCCCTAAGCCCGCTGTCACGCTTATCCGTGCCCAAAGTAGTCCCTTTTTGGACCGTGAGGTTAGCGCACGAGTGTAGCGAGTGTGATAAACACAGTGCAAAAAAGGACTACTTTAGTCACGGATAGGCGTGACTCAAGTGCGGGCTTAGGTCACACCATGCTATAAATAGTTATTTTTGATACAAGTGTGCGAAGTGGGTCATTCTCGCACGGGTGTAGTTTGTCGCCCGAGCGAAGCGAGGGTGACAAAAACACTCGTGCAATGATGACCCTTTTCGGTCACGTGTATCGAACTATATTTTTTTTAACGGAGTGTGTGAAACTAGTCTTGTTGTTTGCTTTGCGTGCGCGAAGTAGCTGTTTCTCGTACGGCGTGCGCGAAAGTAAATTGATCTGCACATGCGCGACTTTCGCGCACGCCGTGTGTAAAACAGCTACTTCGCGCACGCAAGACAAGCACGAGAAGGCGAGTTTCGCACACTCCGTTAAAAAAAATTATTTTTGACACTCCGTGCGTAAAGTACTACTTTTACACACGCTTATTATTTTTCATTATACGGCAGTAGTTGTGTTGGCTTTTTATCCGTGAATTTCAACGGCGCAGCTCGCAATCTTCGCAGAAGCTTGTGTAGTTATCCTTTCGCTTATGAGGGACTTACAGGTGAATTTTGAGGAGGGAAGCCCTGCGGCTCCGCCTTCTCATTTCGGCTACTACACTGAGAAAATTTTGGGGTCGCTGCCGTCGTCAGTCCCCTATAGCACCCAATATTGGAGCAACATTGTTCCAATATTGCTTTGTCATATTCCCCATATTCGCCAATATTCCCTCAACACTTTTATATATGGATGCTATATTGGAGCAATGTTGCTGCAATCCGTGATTTCCGTTTCACCATTGCTTTTTTAAAATGATGAGTCAGGCTCTCTGTCATAGCAATATTGCAGCAATATTGAGCCAATATTTCTCAACACGAAAGAAATATTATTTTTAAAATTATATTTTTATGCTGGTTTTTCTAATGACTTTGCAATATTGCAAGAATATTTGTACGATATATATGAACACTGGAAGAATGTTCCCGTTTGGCTACTGATTGTTGGAGCAATATTGCCTCAATTTCCAAAATACATTAGTGAATTTCCCCTTAAGGGGAATGTCGCGAATATGTCAAAGCAACATTGAGGCAATATTGCTCCAATAATCAGTGGCCAAACGGGAACATTCTTCCAGTGTTCATATATATTGTACAAATATCGAAAGTTTCGACATGGCGTCGGAGGAGAAGGAGCCGCCCGATGCCTCTCTTAATAAATATTACAAGTGCCATCCCAGCATTAGCGTTGGGGCAGTGGTGTGCATAGTGTGTGGAAACTTCTTCCATACTGATGAAATAGTTACAAAATATAACATAGGAAAACCAATTAAATTCCTCAGCAACTCATTTATTGTGTGCCAAGATCATCCTAACCTCTCACTAACCTCAAAGTTGCCATATGGCACGCTCAGTGAAGCAGCGTGGCAATTCATAGCACAGCTAAAGCATGAAAACCGTAAACAAATTAAACAAGACATTGTGAATAACATAGTGCATGAGACAACAGAAGAAAATGGTCTCAATAAAACCATATATGAAGATTACAATGAATCAGACTCACTGAAAATTGAAAATAACCTGCTAAAACAGTTACTTATAGAAAGACAAGAAAAGACCGCCTTACTAAACGAATTACTCGTAAAAGAAAGACAAAATAACAATTTTAAAAACATCAAGCCCCACACTTATGCAGAAATTTTAACAAATACTAAACCCAAAGCTAAAAGAGTACCAAAACTAATTGTTAAAAAAACAAACAACAAAGACAATATAAACCTAGAAAACACTGTAGTGCATTATCTTGCTAAAGACAAAACAATCCAAACAAAAGTGACAAAAATAAATAATGATACTATATTAATAAACTGTATGAACGAAGAAAGTATAAATGCAATTGAAAAGACCTTATCTAAAAAATTATCAACTAATGCAAAAATCAAAAAAGAAGAAATAAAAAAACCTATAGTGAAAATTATTAACATTGAAAAAGTGTTTAATGATAAAGAACTAGAACAAGACATTAACCAAAGAAACTTTAACAATATTGATGACAAGTGCAAAGTTCTACACATAAACTCAAGTGAAAAAGCTAAAACAATGAGTGCAATAGTTGAAGTAACGCCTACAATCTACAAACATATAAGAGACAATAAAAACAAGTTATTTATAGGGTTTCAAAATTGCAGAGTATTTGACATAATAAACACAAATCCATGTACTAAATGCTCAAGAGTCGGCCACAGTGGCAAAAAATGCGATAATGAGGACAAGTGCTACAAATGTGCAGGAAATCACGCAGCTGCTGAGTGTAAATGTGATACTCTTAAATGCACAAACTGTGAATTTAACAACAACAAATACAAAACTAATTACAATATAAATCATAGTGCAATAGACAGTGATCAGTGTGAAGTGCTAAAACACAAAATAAAAAAATACATTGAAATGACAGACTATCCACTGCAGCCTACCTACCGTCGGTACTTTGGCAACCTAGAAATCGGCAAACAAAGCAACACCCGCTCACAGCAATGGATAACTACTAGAAGAGTTAGATTAACGTCCAACACATCTGCCGGTACATTATCTCCAGCAACCCCTACATCTACAGCTCAACCAAGATCTGATACGTTAGAAAATGAATCTTGATTCTCAAGAGGTAATATTTTACAACGAACATATCACGAATAGTGTAACCGAATTAAATAGATGCCTAGCTACAGTCAAAGAATTAATTCTTTGCGTTAATATAAGAAGTTTAAATGCTAATTACAATAAACTATTAGTATTCTTAAACAGGCTTGTTACAAAGCCTTGTATTATAGTATGTACTGAAACATGGAAACTTGACAACCACGAATTTTTTAATATTCCAAAATATAGAATGTACTATAATGAAAGCAACATAAACCAATCGGATGGTATAGTATTATATATAAGTGAAGACATCACAGAAACCACGGAAATTATACAAATAAATAAACTTAGAATAATGAACACGAAAATCACACTTGAAAATAACAAAAACATAACATTATCATCAATTTACCGATCACATGACATACATAAAACTGAATTCTTAACGAATATTAAAAATTTTCTAAAAATAAGCAAGAAACAAAAAAATAATATAATAATAGGAGACTTCAATTTTGATATATTAAGCCAAGATGTTTTAGATCAAGAGTTTTTACAAATCCTATTAGAAAATGGTTACTGCCCAGGATTTAAAAGTATAACTAGACCATCAGATATTAATAACAATAGCAATGACACCTATATAGATAATTTTTTCATTAAACTAGACAAAATTAAATATAAAACCTACTTACTAAAAACACCTTTTACCGACCATTTTCCCATAATGATGTCATTAAAAAATATTAAAAAACAATCCAGTACCAAATTAGGAAAAAGATTTAACTACAATAAATTGGAAAAAACAGCAGGAACTATAAAATGGGCAGATATCTCATTAATAACAGATCCCAACCAAGCCTTAAATAACCTTATACAAAAAATTCAAACATGCCTAAACAGGTCAATAATTAAGACGCATAGCAATAAACAAAACAACATGAAACCGAGGAAAAATTGGATAACAAAAGCAATATTAAATTCGTGTAAAAATAAAGAAAAACTATATAAGATATGGAAGAAGGATCCTACTAACTCTGTAAAAAAAGAAAATTACAAAAACTACATTAAGATACTTAACCACATTATCAACCAAGCAAAAAAGGACCATGATAGAAAGCAAATACAATCAAACATGAACAATCAAAGGAATCTATGGAGATTAATTAATAACAAAATTGGAAAAAATAGTAAAATAAATAACAACATTAATTTTATCATGGATAATAACAATAAAAAAATAACCGACTCAAAAGAAATTTCTGAACATATCAACAACTTCTTCTGCAACGTTGGTAAACAACTGTGTGACAAAATTAAAACTCCACCAAACAAAAGAGTAAGGCTGCCTACTAAGAATAACAAGAGTATTTTTCTATATCCTACTAATCATCAAGAAATACAAAAAACAATATTAAACATGGAAAATAAAAATGGTGGGTGTGATGGTATTAACACACTCTCACTCAAAGTTATAATATCACACATCTCCGACCCACTGGTTCACATAACCAACTTATGCTTAGAGAAAGAAATTTGGCCTGATGCTTTAAAGATTGCGGATATTATACCAATACATAAAGCCAAAGAAAAGCATCTGCCAACAAACTACAGACCAATTTCCCTGATCTCAAATGTTGCAAAAGTATTGGAAAAACTACTGCATAGTAGAATATCATCTTTCATAGATAAATGTAACTTGATCTCAAATAAACAATTTGGATTCAGGAAAAATAGAGGCACTAAAGATGCACTATATCAAATAACTAACACAATCTATAACCACATAGATGCAAGCGACCCAATAGCTATTACATTCCTCGATCTAGCGAAAGCATTCGATACAGTAGATCATCAAATTTTGCTTGATAAACTCTATAACTACGGCATCAGAGGTAGCGTATATAACCTCATAAAAAGTTATCTAAGTAATAGGAAACAAAGGGTGAAAATAGGTAATGATTATAGCCAATACAAAACTGTCTATATGGGAGTACCGCAAGGTACAATACTTGGACCGCTGCTGTTCATTATTTATATTAATGATATGTTATCTTCAATGCCTGAAGATACAATATTGTCATACGCTGACGACACTGCGATCATAGCAATAGGTAAAACCTGGCAAGAAGTAGAAACTAAAATGAACGACTACCTACAAGAAATAGCCAACTGGCTAGCACTAAATAAACTATCTCTCAACAAGGACAAAACAATATACATGGAATTCGGCAGCAATTATAAAAGCACGCCTAAAAATATGAACATTTGCATACAAGAAAAAAACATCAAAAGAGTAGAAAACACCAAATACCTAGGAGTAACTTTCGATAGCAACATGAAATGGGATATACACACCAAAAATATATATAATAAGACCAAATACCTTACTTTCATCTTATACAAACTGTCTATTATAATGGACACAGACAATCTGCGTATGATTTACTATGCGTTGTTCCACAGTATCACCTCCTACGGTATTATAGCCTGGGGAGGCGCTTACGCAGGTAGAACCAAAAGCTTACAAAGCCTGCAAAACAGACTGCTTAAACTTATAAATAAAAACAATTTTATTTATGACAGAAATCCACTAAATATAGAGCAAATTTTTACCTTTGAGTCACTAATATTTCATTACAAAGAATTACAAGACAAATATATAGAATCCGACAAAGTAACGAGGAATAAAAGTATACCAATACCTAAACGTTGTAAACGCATCAGCATCAAAAACAGCTACATTAGAGCACTAACTACCTTCAACAAACTGCCTAATGACCTTAAAACAATAACGAATAAAAAAAGTCTGAAATATAAAATCAAGATCTGGATAAAAGCAAACATCTAGCATAATAAACCATGAATAATACTAATAATATTAACTGTAAACAGATAAAGCAACTATATTATTCACTAATAAAGATATCGGACACAGACCTCCCACATTGGAAGTCCATGGGGAGTTTAGAGTCCGATAAACCGTTACTGGATATAAGAACATATATATGCGCACACGGGTTATGCACACTACATTATAAACGTTCTCATCGTCGATTATCTAATTACAACTGGAACAAAATCCGAAAACTCAATATTAATCAACAAATTATCATCGAAATTGCAAATATGATTGCTAACAGGTGGACGCTCTCAGAGAGCAACAAAAATACAACTTTAAGCAATAAGTGTTGTGACTATCGTATTACTAACGGAAATAATGAAATAAAACATATACACTTTGTCAAAGAAAAATCCAAAGATATTGAAATAAAAAAGGAACACAACAACGAAAAATATAATCCCATAGAAACTGTATTTAGTACGATAGATAAAATGGCTGAGGATAACAATACAAAAACCATGTCAATGGAAGCAAGTGGCGCACCGGGAAAGCCTATACTGCAAGATAACACCTACCGCATGTCTTACGGAGATCTCAACTATCTAGGCTGTAATAAAACTACTGTATTTCGACAGAGGCATTCGAGGTAAACAAACATTTACAAACTCAATGTATACTCTAGAACAGCACCCGAAATACAACGATCTCATAGTAGTAGACGACATAGTTTTTACATCAACATGTAAATGTGACTCAGCCAACCAACACAGATTGATGTTCCCACACTACAGAGTTACCTGTGCAGTGGGACTCACCTGCTCAACAAGACTAAACAGCTACGAAAGAATCATCTTTGCAAGAGACAGAAACGCATCCATGGAATCATTTACAACAGCAAGACAAATGTTGGTTAGATATTGGTGATAGAAGAAAAGTCATGAATAATGTGTGGTTGTCGACTTGACTCCGTAGCTACTAGCTACGGGGATACAAGATCGACAAACAATCAGGGACAATATTTCAATTTAGTTTTAAGTTAGTTTAAGACACCAGACCAGCATACAGGAAATACTTCCTCTGCTGGGTTACGCATGTAATGTAAAAATGTATATTGATATTATTGTAATACCTATGTACTTACTCTGGTTTAATAAATAAATAAAAAATATTCTTGCAATATTGCAAAGTCATTAGAAAACCCAGCATAAAAATATAATTTTAAAAATAATATTCCTTTCGTGTTGAGAAATATTGGCTCAATATTGCTGCAATATTGCTGTGACAGAGAGCCTGACTCATCATTTTAAAAAAGCAATGGTGAAACGGAAATCACGGATTGCAGCAACATTGCTCCAATATAGCATCCATATATAAAAGTGTTGAGGGAATATTGGCGAATATGGGGAATATGACAAAGCAGTATTGGAGCAATGTTGCTCCAATATTGGATGCTATAGGGGTACGTTCAGCAGACCCACCGTTCGTTTCGCGCAGCAGCTCTACCGAATTTGGGATAACTGGTGTCCTAAACCGCGAGACGTCTGCTGTCCTTTATTTTCCCATACTACACTAGCACAGCAAAAAAATAGGAGAGCAGTTGTCCTGTGATTTTCGTATAGCAGCAATGCCAAAAAGAGGCGAATGTTGTGCTATTAGAGGGCATCAGCCGTACCAAAACAAAGGATAACTCTTTGTGTACATTTACGGAAGCAGCCGTACTACCTAGTACAGCAGCGTTCTCAAAATTCTCTCAGTGTATTATTGGTAGCTGATCCGCGAATGAAAAAGCTTGCCCCCCCCCCCCACACTCTTGCAACTCTTGTACTGTTTTGAAATTGCAAAACATACTGCTTCTGCTATGCTATACACTTGGAGTCCCGTACATTACTTGGCGATTTGTTGCCGTCTAGCTGGGCAAGTGCAGAGAAGAAGTTATTACGTCTAGTGCCTTTTTTAATTGTGGTGCAGTTTTGATTTCATTGAAAATGCCGACTTATATTAATGAATTCAGATTATCCTGGAAATTACCAGATAAAATTATTGGTCTAAAAACTACTATGCAGGAGAATGATTACATGAACAAGAGTGCAGAAGATTTAGAAAATAGTGAGACCATCAACCATTTAATCAAATATGGAATGAAATATAAAAACGTTAACGATGCGAATGCGACAAAAATTAAGAAATTCATTGGGGAACCCAAGGAATTTTTAAAAAAACCAATACAATTAACAACAGAATATCACGCCTTCGCATATTATCTAGCAAAGTAAGTAATTATAGTATATTACGATACATGTGACTTAAGTGGCCCATTATTGCACGGAGTGATGTTAGCGCCCGAGCGTAGCGAGGGTCTAACCCATCATATCAGAACGATATCATTCTGGAACAAATAAGGACATATTCTAGGAATTTCGAGTCGCGCTCGCATTCTTCCGACACACACACGTATAATATTCTCTGCGCCGCAGAGCGAAATAAAAATAGGTCGTGAAATGCACCCCGAAAAAGCTGCTCCAGAAATGATGTCACTATTACAATAATTCAGACGCCCACTGCGCTCTTTTGCGAAAAAAAATTATGGTTTTCTCTTTGTCCTTGGCGCATGCGTGTCATCGAACACGCTCGCGGAGAATTGTGTATCTCCTGCGAGATACGCAAGACTTTTTACCCCCTGAAACGCAAGCTCTTTAAACGCTAATAAAACACTGCTTATGTATGTGTTTTGACTCTTAAATCCACTTGTACGTCCGGACTCCAAGCAAACTCGCTTTAATTATGGAAAAAATTAGTCGAACCTTTATCTCTGCGCGTTTACGAGGAGGCACTTTTCGGAGTAGACTTTCGATTGTAGCGCGGGGATCCTCGCGGGAGAAAAGAAATCTAATAATGTCCGGGGGTCTCTTTAAAAGTTACTCCTCGCCGGGAGAAATGTAATTTTTCTCTTGCTTGAGCACCGCGCATGTTTAACCGTCCGAAGCCGCTCGCGTTGGAAGCCTGAAATATTTTTAACGATCCCCCAAAAGCCGCTGAAAACTAGACCGCGCCGATCAACTTCGAGAACGCCTTTACACAGCTGCGCGGCGAGAACGTGTAGCTCGTAAACAGACTTTTTAGCTCGCTCGCAGAATTAACGGCGCCTCCCGAGCGGTTATGCACAGATTTAAGGGTATGCCTTATATCGACAAAGTTCTCTGCCCGCGTGAAAATATGATATGAGATCTCATATGAGATTGTAAATGAGATCTTAAAAAGATCTCAAATGAGATCTACATGAGATCTCATATGAGATCTCATATGAGATCCTATTACGAATTTCAGACATTATATCTAACATGAGATCTCATATGAGATCTATCTGCAATTTTCTATTAAATAAAAAACTGAAGCCATTAGATCTCATGTGAGATCTCATATGAGATCTTATCTATGATAATATAGTTTTAAATATTATTTTATTTCAATTATACAAATACTATTTGCATGTCGTTAGTGTATTTAATTTAATTTGTCGTAGAATCGACGTATCAAAAACAAGGCATGCCTTGTAAGTTCGACTCTTAAAAAGTCATTGAAGTGATCGACTCTCATAGTCTTATACACTCGACATTGATAACTTGTTTATAGGAACAGTCGGCGGGTCGCCACGTATCGGCGAGTGGCGGTAATAAGGAATGGGTCTGGGTAACAGCTTAGTACCGCCACTGGCCGATACGTGGTGTCCCGCCGACTGCTCCTATAAACAAGTTGTCAATGTCGAGTGTATAAGACTGTGAGAGTCGATCACTTCAATGACTTTTCAAGAGTCAAACTTACAAGGCATGCCTTGTTTTTGATACGTCGATTCAGCGACAAATTAAATTAAATACAGTAAAGACATGCAAATAGTATTTGTATAATTGAAATAAAAAAATATTTAAAACTTTTTATCATAGATGAGATCTCATATGAGATCTCACATGAGATCTAATGGCTTCAGTTTTTTATTTAATAGAAAATTTTAGATGAGATCTCATATGATATATCACATGAGATATAATTCCTGAAATTTCTTCATTTAATGGAAAATTGCAGATGAGATCTCATATGAGATCTCATGTGAGATATAATGTCTGAAATTCGTAATAGGATCTCATATGTGATCTCATGTGGATCTCATTTTAGATCTTTTTAAGATCTCAATTACAATCTCATATGAGATCTCATATCATATTATCACGCAGGTGTCGTACCAACCACAATGTTTTTAATTAAATATTAATTGTTATAAGCTTTTTCTTTAATTGTAAGTGTGGGCGCATAAAGGTAAACTTATTATCTAATTCTCGATCAAATTTCAGATAAATCTATTGGAAAATAAAAACGAAATTTGAAAAACCGCAAGATGTATTTTGGGGTTAATATGATATTATGCGACGTTGCGATTTTTCAAATTTCGTCTTTATTTTCCAATAGATTTATTCTATTGAATTTTACCTCTGAAATTTTAACGAGAATTTGATAATAAGTTTGTCTTTGTGCATCCACACTTAGAATTAAAGAAAAATCTTTGTAACGTTGTATTTGCTTAAAACCAGTAACAGTGTCTAAATAATTATTACTAAGACTCGAGCAAATATTTCGCTACTATTCTCTCCGTTACTTCTCTATTTACGGAGCCACGCCACGGCTTGCGACTAGTATCTCGATGAGGGAGTAGCCACGACTCAGCAACAACCAACGTTGAATTCCATATACTCCGACACACAATAATACCCACGCTGCTGGACACAATACGTTTCTTATTCGGGCCGCAAAGAGAATAGACACGCACACAGGGAATTGCACACTCGCTAATAAGAACAAACACGTAGGAGGTAAAATGGAGTTTATTGAAACTTCAAATCAAGATGACGGCATCCGCCATTACGCGCCGTGAGAGCGTCTCTTGTGTCTGCGTGGCTCTCGCTGGTCTCCTCTAGTTAACTCCACTGCCGAAGCTGTTAAAACAAAATAAGACTCTGGTCCCAAGTGCCCGAGCGAACTGCCCCCGGCTTGCACCCTGAATAATCCTGAATTACGGGCGGGGAAAATGCCACACTCTAGCAGTTCCTTGGTAACCTGAAACTCGACCCTGCAACTCACAACTCGACTCAAAACTGCGCTTCCTGGTGACCTTGGAACTCGACCCCTAATTCACAGCTCGACCCCCGACGCAACAACCGACACGACCCAAAACCTCCATCGCAACTCTTCACTCGACCCACGATGAAACTCTCAGCACACCACAGCTCGACTCGTACAACTCCTCTGCTCCAACCTGGAACAACTTACACTTACGCACTTAAACTTCTTCGTGATCGGCAACCACTTCCTTTATACCCAATCTCCCGGCAACACTTATTCACACTATGTACTTTTAACTCGTCGAATTAATCAAGAGAGAGCTAACTACTCCTTCGCTGGTCGGTGATCACGAGAGCGATCGCCTCCGGCCTCGCAACGCTCATCATTTCCTCGAGCCCCCCCCCCTTTGAGCAGCACCGCAAATTATTGGCTCTGGCCCTCGCTCTGATACCCATCTTGTCCACATTACATGACTCGCATATAATTGGAGTCATGATAGGTTCGCGGGAGATCATGCGCGGAACCTACATCACTATGCGCGCCGCACGTCAGCCCGGTTGCCACCATTCGCTCTCCCCGTCTATCTCTCACTTTCGTCTATGCCTATACACTACACGCTGGCCGGCTGCTATTCTCTCTCTCCCTCCCACTCTATCATCCGCACCGCGGCCCGTACTCGTATAGGTACTGTACGCGCTCGTCGGCTGCGACTCTCTCTCTCCTACTCACAGCACTATCAGCGCGCCCCTCTCTCCTCGGCGCGCGCGCCGATAGTTGCGCGTAGCCTACACTATCGTCCGTCGGCTGCTCGTCTGTTCTCTCTCTCTCTCTCTCTCTCTCTCGCATATGTTACGTCTCTCCGCGCCTCTCTCTCTCTCTCTCCGCACTGTTCTCGCGACCGCGCTCCGGGTTGCGCGACTCTCCCGTGCGCACGATCCCCCTCCTCGACCCTCGCTCTCTGTGCGTTCTCTCGACCCGACAATGATAGTGTATGCTTGTGCGTATGTCTTGCTGATCATCCTCGACGCTGCCAATAACAGCAGGACAGCGGTCACGAAATAAGTGTTCGCATTCTGCCAGCGCCGAGCAAGCAGTTACATGTGACTCTGTCACATCTTATAACAATTAATATTTAATTAAAAATATTGAAGTAGGTACGACAGATAACTCTATCGGTATAAGGCATCCCCTTAATATATGCGGAATGTTCCGGGAAAGGCGAGTGCACGATGATTTATCAACGACGATTGACGAGTTAAATTTTTAACGGAGACACGCATGCAGAAGATCCGCCGTAATGTACGACACGTACTATCCGCACAACGTGTTTAGCGTGCTATCTATGTATCCTACACGTCGAAATTTTTATCTCTTATATCAGCGTGTATCAGTGTTAAAAAGTTTATACCGGTTTATAAGGGAAGTATCAATCCGCCGATAAACCAGCGGATGTACGGTGGTAAATTTCTCAAAGATTATTAACATCGTTGTTGTATTGCAAAAATTTTACGAGCGTACTTGGGGCTCTTTTCGTCTATTAGGTGCGAAATAACAAAGTTTATGCGCATAATTTTTATCAAACGCGATGCGGCATTTAAGGCGAAATATTGGCTCACCGCGCGGCGAGAGAGAGAGAGCGAGAGACAGAGAGAGAGAGAGAGAGAGAGGGACAGAGAGAGAGGGTGTGGAAATGATCACGTTTCTACTATGTAAATAAACCATTAAAAAAAATTTTCGCCAGCGCAGAGTTCAAAGTAAAAACCGTGTACACGAGATTTTGAAACGCACACAGCGGCAAAATTAAAAAAAAAATCTGAACGAGAAAAATAAAACTACGCTTATTTATTATATTTTACGAGTACTCTCCTTCGCGTGCAGCTTCACTTAAACTAGAACTTTGAAGTGTTCCACTTTCGTGACGTGTTCCAGCGCACGGGATTTTACATCTGTAATGCGTGTAGCTACATTAAAACTATATTTCGCTATGTGCATTGTCGGTTATAATTACGCGATGCGCAGTTCATCTTCGTCTCGCGCGCTTTTTGTAACATCAAATTAAACGTACACAAAAGTGCCCGTTTTTAACGAAACTCGACACAGCATACTTAATAAGCTCCGATGTGATTTCGTCCGGAAAAATCCAGCGGTGCATGCCGAAAGCGCTCAAGACCGGAGCCCATGAAAATGAATTTTCATGCCGAAATGAAAATGCATCCCGCCGGCAACACAAATTTTCTGCCATTATACATATTCCATGGTCACCGTTGTACACGTATTTAAATTAATGTTGTCTTCTTTTTAATACAGATACCAATCAGTATTTCATACTACACTTCCAGCTGAGGAAATTTTTAAAAATATTGATGAACTATGCACGCAATTGAGCGACACAAAGAATCACACAAGAATCAAAGTGATAGCGCAGCGGATACGTTGCGCCGCTAGCGCTTTGATGGACGTTGCGTTATTAAATTATGAGTAAGTAATCTCATAATTCCAGTAATTTAAAAATCATGTACTTTCACTTTTAACCCTTCACAGTGGCAACACGGTCTCCTTGATGGACGACATCATGAACGGCACGCCAGCCACAGATTCCCGCGCCAAACTCCGCTCGGCATCCCACGCTTCTAGCTCAATAAAGACGTTGATGAGAACTCCAGGCTGCAAGGCTAATATGGGGTCAAAAATCCTCAGCGCAGGGGACAAGGATACGGCAGAGAAGGTCGTAGAAGAGACCAGGATCCATCCTGAGACGAGCTTACAGGCGGGTTTGACGGGTATGTTGAATGTGTAGAATAGAAAGTTCATACTTTTGATTTATGAATTAATAAATACAACATTATGTCTTTTATTGTGTCATAAAAAAGAAACTGAGATGTCGCCTGGCTCTTCCTCGGAACCAGCGCCGACCGTCGTACCGAAGGCGTCGTCCGCTGCCGCCAAGAAATTCACCGTTTCTTCGCCGGGCAAGAAACTGACCATAGCCAATAGCACCCGATCCGGTAGTGGTAAAAGAGAGATGGAGACATCGCCCGGCTCTTTCCCGGAACCAGCGCCGACCGTCATACCAGAGGTGTCATCCACTACCGCCAAGTTCACTGTTTCTTCGCCGGACAAGAAACTACCCATGGCCAATCGCACCCGATCCGGCAATGATGAAAAAGAGATGGAGATGTCGCCCGGCTCTTCTCCGGAACAAGTACCGGATACCGACCACGGAAGAAAAAGAATTACGTTGCCAATTCCGCAAGTGCTAGCAAGTGCATCACTGTCGGAGGCAAAAGGCGCGAAAAAGTGAGCAAAAAAAGATAAATTCAGAAGCAATATAACTTTATTGAATTATATAAAAGAAAAATGTCGGTTTCCACGCAGCTTATTTGCCTAGCGCGTATCCTCCCACACCTTTATTTTTCCTTTCCTGTTATTACTTCATAACCTATACATTTCCTGAGAGCCTCTCTTTTCTATAAACTGTTTTTTCCATAACTTTCATCCATTCCGCATTCGCCCAGGGTTATGTCTGTGGAGCGGAGAAAACCTATAGACAAACCATGTGGGATAAATCCTAATTAGGGAAACCCCGGGATGGTCGGTGTATCGGAATAATTCAGTTTGGATGTCAGCCGTCAATATATTTTATTAACATTATAACATTGGATGTTTTTCATTAACTTTTCTCTATATTATATATATACCGCGTGACCCAAACTATCCGGATATTAGATTTTTTCCCAGACAAATTGCAAAATGGTCGGGAAGGTCACAGATCTAACCCTGGTAAAAATTTTTACGTGATAAATTATGTGATTAGACACATACGAAAATACGTGTTTTATCACGTGATTTGGCATGTATAAAAGCACGTGCTTTTGCACATGCCGAATCACGTATTAAATAATGTGACTAATAACTTGCTTTTTCGAACCGATTTGGCATGTATAAAATCACATGATTTTATACATGATAAATCATGTGATATAAGAAAATTTGATATATAATATAAATAAGAAAACTATTATTTTTAATACTTTCATAAATGATATTAAAATTATGGTGCAAATAATAAGGAGGTGTTTTATAAAAATTGAAAACTGACTTAGAAAGGCCTTTTTACTGATACGGCCGAGCGGTCACCCATCCAAGTATTAACCGCGCCGATGTTGCTTAACTTACGTGAACCGACGGCCATGCGGCCGAGAACTCCTCCAACGATGTATTTGATCTACTGCTTCTATAAAAGCGATATAGCAAAACTATATCATACAGTATTTTATTAAATAATAATGTCCTTGGCTATTTTTTAAAATTTATTTTAATGTTAAAATTTATTGGTTATTTACTAACTATAATAGAAAATTATCTTTATCTAAAACAAGAATTACAACGAATTTCATTTCAAGCTAAATATTCATAATATATAGGATATTTATGATACATAATTTGTTATTATTAATAAATTATTTGTAAATAAATACTATTAGTTAATAAAAAGCAAATTTAATGTTGGTATGATAGAGTTTTGCTATATCGCTTTTATAGAAACAGTAGATCGAAGGCATCGTTGGAGGAGTTCTTGACTGCATGGCCGTCGGTTCACATAAGTTAAGCAACAATCGGCGCGGTTAATACTTGGATGGGTGACCGCTCGGCCATATCAGTAAAAAGGCCTTCAAGTCAGTTTTCAATTTTTATAAAAAACCTCCTTATTATTTGCAACATAATTTTAATATCATTTATGAAAGAATTAAAAATAATAGTTTTATTATTTATATTATATATCAACTTTTCTTATATCACATGATTTATCACGTATAAAATCACGTGATTTTACACATGCCAAATCGGTTCGAAAAAAGCAAGTTATTAGTCACATTATTTAATACGTGATGCGGCATGAACAAAAGCACGTGCTTTTATACATGCCAAATCATGTGATAAAGCACGTGTTTTAGTATGTGTCTAATCACATAATTTATCACGTAAAAATGTTTACCAGGGAAGGGTTCTCGGGCCCGAGGAAAGCAATGGCGCAGCCAAAATTAACGCAGAGCGAATAATAAAAAAAATAGCAAACCTATTTTTTCCAAATATATTGAAAGTTTGGTTATCACGTTCATGTATCGAAGTTTATTCAATTTAAAGACCATAGCGCCTTTGTCCGACCTCGAAATCACTATAAATGAATTTATAATTGAGAATTAAAAATCGGTTTTTACAACCGGACAGACGATTTACCAGACGTTCAAGGAATAGGAATTAAGAGAACGAAATTGCTTGGAATAACGAACTCTAGCTAGCAAGCGGCAACTTCATGATACGACGGCTAATATTTATAGCAATGCGTATTTCCAGGCTTGAGCTTACGAAATGTCCATGAATTTTCACAGAAGCTTTATAAATCCCTTCATAACACGAATGACATGCTATTTCTAATTACCAATGTGTCTTATAAAATTCATTAGATTATGTCGCATATCGTGGGTTATACATATCATGTCAATGATAATGTTTACAAATACGACAGTGTCCAAAATGCATAAGAGATGGCGCCTCTGGCGTGCACATTCCACCGCCGTGCCGTATCGTCCGTGAACTACTCACCGTTACTATGTGAATGTTGGGAATAGGTATGCTGGAAAAAGCCAAATGATCTTTATTCATAATTTTTCAAAATCGATGTTAGTTATTTTTCACTTCTTACAGCGTAACGTACTTATATTTTTCCTTACAGCGGATAAACGAACTTTCCATACATCTTCAGTTTTTACCGTTTTTACGTCAGAGAGAAATTTTTTATAAGGTATTGTTCTAATACTAATAGTACATATACATCAAGGGGGGTGGCGGATAACTTGAATATAACGATGCATTTGTATCAGATACGCATACTTTCATGCACTTTCGAAAGTGGCGTACGCAAAAGTCCCGCATGCAAAAGTACCGCATGAACGAATGAGATTTTGTGTAGCTTAGCAGCCACACAGTAGTGTATGTTTTATTGTTCATTACAATAGCAGCTAAGCCGCCTTTATTTATAAGGAATTCCACGCTTTCTTAACCCTTTCTCTACCCCAAAATCGTCGAAAATTTTTTTTGGCACACCTATCGGACAAGAATTTTTGTACTTGTTATACCATACATAGAAAGAAAAAAAGTCCAACTAACGAAAAACGTGGGTTGACATTTTTTTTTTTTTCAAAAATCGATTTTTTCGATATCGTGTAAAAATTACATTTTTTCAAATACCGACAATTTTGCCATGAAAAATGATATAGAAAATCTGAAAAAGAGAATTAAAGTAGAGAATGAGACATATAATTAGCTTTTCTGAAAATTAAAAAATGTTGATTCCTTCAAAAGTTACGTAACTTTGAAGATGAGGTTAAAATACAGAAATACTACGCCGCTGTATGAAAATCCTGTTTTTTACGGTTTCCACCGTTTTATAATTGCATTTTCTGTAAAACGGGTTTTCACAACTTATTTTTACGCCGCTGTCCCGGGCACAGAGCGAGTGACAATGGCGAGCGTTGTGCCATCACCGAACCCCCGGCGTTTCTTCGTACTGCTCCTTTCAAGTTTTGTACAAATTCTGATAAAATTATGACGATAATTGAATGAAATACTACCAAAGTTTTAATAAAGCTCCTCGAAAGTGAAAGTTTAGTAGTTTTTCCAAAGCTTAGAGAAAGCTTGCTAAAGTTTGGATAAAGTTTCTCCGACGTGAAAGTTTACATGAAGTTTTGCTAAAGAATAGAGAAAGCTTGCTAAAGTTTTGATAAAGTTTCTCCGAAGTGAAAGTTTACCGAATGTTTTGCCAAAGTTTAGATAAAGTTTTGCTAAACTTTGGATAAATATTCTCAGAAGTAAATACTTAGAAGTTTTGCCAAAGTTTAAATAAAGTTTAGCTAAAGTTTGGATAAAGTTTGTCAGAAATAGAAGTTTTAGAGTATGTTTTGCCAAAGTATAGAGAAAGTTATCCTAAAGTTTAGATAAAATTTCTCAGAAGTGAAAGTTTACAGGAAATTTGCGAAAATTTAAAGAAAGATTGGATAAAGTTTGTATAAAGTTTCTCCAAAGTGAAAGTTTAGAGAAAGTTATGCTAAAGTTCGGATAAAGTTTGGATGAAGTTTCTCCGACATGAAAGTTTTGTGGAAGTTTTGCCAAAGTTTAGATAAAGTTTTGCTAAATTTTTGGATAATGTTTCTCCGAAGTGTAAGTTTAGAGGAATGTTTTACCAAGGTTTAGAGAAAGTTTTGCCAAAGTTTAGAAAAAGTTTTGCTAATGTTCGGATAAAGTTTCTCCAACATGAAAGTTTTAAGGAAGTTTTGCCAAAGTTTAGGTAAAGTTTTGCTAAGGTTTAGATCAAGTTTAGATTGTTTCTACGAAGGAAAATTTAGAAAATGTTTTGCCAAAATTTAGAGAAAGTTTTGCTAAAGTTCGGATAAAAGTTCTGCGACATGAAAGTTTTGAGGAAGTTTTGCCAAAGTTTAGATAAAGGTTTGTTAAAGCTTGGATTAAGTTACTCTGAAATGAAAGTTTACATGAAGTTTAAGTTGCAAGACTTTAAGCCATACTATTACTTAGACTTCTTGAAAGTCTTTAGCTAGACTTTACGCGAGACTTTTAGCCAAACTTTAAGCCAGACCTTAAGTTAGATTTTTATCAAGACTTTTAGCCAGACATTAAGCCAGACTTTTAGCCAGACTATAAGCCAGACTTTAAGCCAGTTTTTAAACCAAACTTTTAGCAAGACTTATAGTCACACTTTAAGCCAGTTTTTAAGCCAAACTTTTAGCAAGACTTATAGTCAGACTTTAAGCCAGACTTTTAGCCAGACTTTTAACCAGACTTTAAGCCAGACTTTTGGTCAGTCTATAAGCCAGACTTTTAGCAAGATTTTTAACCAAACTTTAAGTCAAATTTTAAACCAGAGTTTTAGCCAGACTTAAAGCCAAACTTTTAGTTAATCTTTAAGCCAGACTTTTAGCTAGATTTTTAGCCAGACTTTTAGCAAGACTTTAGCGATACTTTAAGCCAGATTTCAAGCCCGACTTTTAACCAGACTTTAACCTACATTTTAAGCCTGAATTTTAGTTATGTTTGACTTTAGGCTATACTTTAAAACAGACTTTAAGATAAAATTAGATATAGATATTTTATTGAAAAATTAGAACTTTCGGGAAACTTTATGAAAACGTTCTTAAAACTTTGTCTAAACTTTATCTCAACTACGCAAAAACTTGGAAGGCATACGTTTTCCAAAACCTATAGCAGTTCTGTCAGAATTATCTTTACTAACTTTTGCAAAACGTCTGTAAGACTTTGTGAAAGTACTGCTGAAGTTAATAAAAGTTTTTCAAGGCGTGCGCAAAACTTTGCATCAGATATCCAAAAAATTGGCAAATATTTGCTGAAACTTTGCCTAACATCGACTTAAGTAAACATAAGCTTTCCCGAAATTACATAAGCTTTACCAGAATTTCAGTGAGAAACTTTGCCCTGAGAAGACATTTAGTAATTCAGTTACACGTAGCTATCTATTTATCTATAAATAAAGGCGGCTTAGCTGCTATTGTAATGAACAGTGATACATACACTACTCTGCGGCTGCTAAGTAGTGCAAAATCTCTTTCATACGCGCCGTACTTTCGCCAAACTTCCGCTAACCTTTGGAGAAACTTCATCTAAACTTGCACTTAGACAAACTTTATCCAAACTTTTGCAAAACTTGATCCAAACATTCGCAATACTTTCTATGGGGGAAATGTAGAATTATTTTAATAATTTATTTCCAATATATGGGTAATTTAGATAAAGTTTATCTAAAGCGAAAGTTTATACAAAGAATCTCCGAAGTTTAGCGAAAGTTTCGCGAAAGTTTTGGTAAAGTTTTGCCATACTCTTTGTCAGACTTTCAGCCAGACTTTCAGCGAGACTGTAAGCTAGACTTTAAGCCAGACTCGTTTATCCGCTGTAAGGAAAAATATAAGCACGTTACGCTATAAGAAGTGAAAAATAACTAACATTGATCTTGACAAATTATGAATAAAACTCATTTGGCTTTTTTCAGCATATTCCCAACATCAACATACAGTAACGGTGAGCAGTCCGCGAATGATATAGCACGGCGGTAGAATGTGCACGCCAGCGGCGCCATCTCTTAGGAATTTCGGGCACTGTCGTGTTTGTAAACATTCTCATTGACATGATATGTATAACCCACAATATGCGAGATAATCTAATGAATTCCTGTTCCTCGAACGTCTGGTAAATCGTCTTTCCGGTCGTAGAAACCGATTTTTAATTCTCAATTATAAATTCATTTATAGTGATTTCGAGGTCGGACAAAGGCGCTATGGTCTTTAAATTTAATAAACTTCGATACATGATCGTGATAACCAAACTTTCAATATATTTGGAAAAAAAAGTTTTTCTATTTTTTTTATTATTCGCCCTACATTAATTTTGACTGCGCCATTACATTCCTCGGGCCCGAAACCCCTTAGATCCGTCACCTTCCCGAACATTATGCAATTCGTCTAGCAAAAAATCTAATCTCCGGATAGTTTGGGTGTCACGCGGTATATATAATATCATATTTTACTATATTTTATTAATTAATAATCAATTAATTTTTATATAGATTAAAGATAGCGCACTGGACCGACATTTATGAAGAAGGATAGGTAGTAATCATAAAATATGGAAAACACCCATGATGGCCATCTATCATCAAAGACAAAATATTTAAGAAAAATGAAAAAGGATTGGTGTTTTTATATATTGCAGAAAAGAAAGGAAGAAATTTATTTAAAATCTTTAATAAGAAAAATATAAAAAAGTTCTCTTTAACCGACTTTGACAATCTGTATGAAAATACAACGCAAAATAAAAAAGAACGCAATTTCAAAAAGCATGGAATTTAGCAAAGAAAATGTAATAAAGAAGTAATTTTAATGGATCTGATGATTTATTTTAAACCTTAACCACATAATATTATAATTTTATCTATAACATATAAATGCATACACACAAATATACGTATAATTGTTTTTTCTTCTCACAGTCTCTAAGTAATTATTATTAACAAGCGTACGATTTTATTGATCGATGGAATGAACGACGTATGTACGATCTTACCTGATTCTCGGCGAGCCAAGATCCAGGAACAATGGATGAAAAAGCTTCACTGGTATTCTTTCTTTGTTATTAGTTATATATTTATAATATATGAAATATAATTAAATTTTTAATATTTTGAGAAGAAAATGTACTGAGGTCAGTTAAAAGAACAATAGAGATTAATAGTTAAAAGAACTTAAGGACGTTCTCCGGGTCGAAACAACAATTTTAGTTTTTATATTTTTAAATAATGTTCTATTAATTTGATAATCCAAAAGTAAGTACATGTAACAAATATATACTTGAAAGAACATAAGACAATTTTTTTCAGACAAATTCAGGCAATAGTCACTATGCTATTGTTACAATTAAAGACAAAAACTTCAATAACTTCTTTAAATTTTTTTATTTTTTATCCGATCTTAACGAAATAAAGCTTATTTTGTTCATTAAGAAATTTCAGGGGGAGTATCGGTGGGAAAATTTATGATACGAATTACCAGTACGGCGCAATATCAATTTGTTTAAGAAAGTTTTAATGAAAACTTGATTTGCTTTTCTTAAACAAACTGATATTGCGCCGTACTGGTAATTCGTATCATAAATTTTCCCATCGATACTCCCCCTGAAATTTCTTAATGAACAAAATAAGCTTTATTTCGTTAAGATCGGATAAAAAATAAAAAAATTTAAAGAAGTTATTGAAGTTTTTGTCTTTAATTGTAACAATAGCATAGTGACTATTGCCTGAATTAGTCTGAAAAAAATTGTCTTATGTTCTTTCAAGTATATATTTGTTACCTGTACTTACTCTTGGATTATCAATTAATAAAACATTATATAAAAATATAAAAACTAAAATTGCTGTTTCGACCCGGAGAACGTCCTTAAGCGGTTTTTTCTACTCTTCCCAGATCTCGGTTGCCGAGGATCAGGTAAATCGTCAGGCAACGAATTTTGCCAGTGAAACGCGTCGCTTCTCTTTGCAAATACCAATGCTTAATCTATATGCGAAAGGAGAAAAATGTGATCCAATATATACTTAAACAAACGGATTTATTTGGTATTATTGTCTTTATAACTGTACTGATTTCATCCAATTTCCACAATTCGGCGACCGAATTTTGGGAATGCTGTCTAAGGTTGTATTGGCTATTATAAGACGTAAATACTGACATGATATTTGAAATTTGATAGTCATTAAATATCATAAATATAGAGAGGTATGCAAAATTTCAGAGGCTTAAAAAGAATAGTTATGGAATTACTGCAATTTCAATTTAACATTAGCCGTATGGGAATTCGCTAAATTAGCAACTAAATTAAAAAAAAACAATAGATGCAATAGTGTAATAGGTTTCAAAGTTTGTGTAAACGTCAATGTATGTTAGATAAACAAGTTCCATTTTGTAAAAGGTTCCCTTCGAGAATATTTTTTGAAATATAACATAAAAACTGTCAAATAAGACGTAAAGTCATACCAAAAAGTGAAAAAAATGAGCATTGAAGTGTTCTAAAATCGAAGTAAAATTTTCTTTACAGTTCTCAAAAACGTTTTACATATTCGTTTACTGTTAGTACTGTGGAATATTACTGTTTTTGACAAATTATACGACTAAAATATTTGTCTTAAATTTTTTAATGAGATCTTACGGCCAATACAACGATAAGTCCCAAAGTGCTGTCTAAGTCTCGTCGGTTCACGGGTACTTTTCATTATATATATATATATTATTGAACCGTGTCTGTACAACAATATTTGTACGCAATTAATCGTAAAAATCCTAGCAGAAATATATTCTATAAAAAAAGATATGAAAATGTATAAACTGGCTACCGAAATTCGCCTATGCCGACTCTCGTACAAATGTTGTACTCTCGTACAACATTTGTATGAGAGTAATCGTTAAAAGAACTTAAAGCTTTTTGTTCTACTATTCCCAGATGTCGGTCGCCGAGTATCAGGTCAATCATCAGGCAACGAATTTTGCCAATGAAACGCGTCGCTTCTCTTTCCAAATACCAATGTTAACTGATTAATCTACATGCGAAAGGAGAAAAATGTGATGCAATATATACTTAAGCAAACGGATTGATGTGGCATTATTGTCTTTAATATAACCAGAGTACTGATTTCATCCAATTTCCACAATTCGTTGACTGGATTTTGGAAGGGCTGTCTAAGTCTCGCGTTTGCTTTTCCTTATATATTATTAAACCACGCCCCCACAACCACATTTGTACGAGATTAATAGTTAAAAGAACTTAAAGCGTTTTTTCTACTCTTCCAAGATCTCGGTCGCCGAGAATCAGGTCAATCGTCAGGAAATGAATTTCGCCAATGAAACGCATTGCTTCTCTTTGCAAATGCCAATATTAACTGCTTAATTGATGTTCGAAAGGAGAAAAATATTATGCCAGTATATACTCAAACAAATGTATTTATGTAGCATGATTGTTTTTTATACCAAGAGTACTGATTTCATCCAATTTCCATAACTCGGGGACGGAGTTTAGGGATTGCTGACTAAGGTTGTATAGGCTATAAAAGGAAAATAGTGATAAGATGTTCAATATTTGATAGTCATTAAATATCAGAAATATAGAGAGCTATGCAAAATTGCAGAGGCTTAAGGGGTCTAGACACCTTTATTTCTGAAATAAAAAAATTTTATATTTCTATATATAAATGTGAGCCAATTATTTCCCACTTATTACATATAAAAGGGGGTATATTTACCTTTCCTTAGACCTGTGTTTGAGCCTTTTTTATGGTCCAGAACCATAGTTATCGATGAAACAAGTTTTTTCACTGACCGTAAGCTTTTAAATGTTCCTGCGAAAGGATTGACTCTAGATGTAAACTAAGTACTTCTAAATGGTATAGTTTTCTTAAGAGTGCTAGGATTTTTGATTCAAAGAAAAAAAAAATTTTTATCCTCTTTTTTTATGATATTTTTCTTAATTGTTTAAACTTTTCCAAAATTTTTTTAATGTAAAAATTTTTTCTGACATTCAATTTTAAAACCATACACTGATAAGAAAACTATACCATTTAGAAATACTCAGTTTAAATCTGGAGTCAATCCATCCGCAGGAATATTTTGAAGCTTACGGTCAGTGAGCTTATTTTATTAAAAATAATATTGTGAGAAAATCAACTTTAAAGTTTTGATATCTCATAATGCATAAAAATATCCAAAACACGACTCCCTTTTAGTTGATATTGATATTTATGCATATACTGGTTATGAAAAACAATTTGGCATTGACTTCCTTGCATAGAATTTTATTTTCCTTGGTATTTTTTGACCTAGAAAACAAAATCAACTTTTAGTCATTTTATAACATTTTGGCTATACGTGCATCAATATATTTATCTTAAATACTTATCGTTTTTTTCGCCTTAGGTTAAAAACCTTTTTTAAGTCTTGTTGTTAATGTGTTGTCTTAACCTCATCTGTCAAGTCCTGCAAGGTCCCATGGTAGTCGCTTGATGATGTATTTTCTTTCAAAATCACTGAAACACGTATAATATATATTTTATTATTTTATTTAATTATTTAAAACAAGATGTATATATACACACACACACACATACACACACATACACACACACATACACACACGTACACTAACTTGCACACACCAGGCGTATAAAACAAAATTATATTTTTACATTTTTTGCATGGAAATGCTATAAGCAAGTAAATTTTAATTATACAATTATTTCTTGGCTTATGACATTTCCATACAAAAGTGTAAAAATATAATTTAGTTTTATGTACCTCGTGTGTGAGAATTAATGTGCGTGCATGTTTGTAAGATAGGTATTGTCACGTCCTAAGACACGACATGACTGGGATGTTTAACTCGATTAAGAGTTATGCTCTTTTTTGGTCGTAGCTGCGTTAGCTAATAAACCATGGACGAGCTGTGGACAGGAGTGTAATATCAAATTCACTGTTAATCGCTGAGATTTAAGTTTGACTAATTTTTGGTTTAGGATTTGGTTATCGTAAGGACCAACGATGAGTAGCACGAACGTCTCGTAAAGATCGTTTGGCCGCACGTACCCCCGTATGGACTAGGAATAAGGGCACGATTTTCCTTGGATACCTGGAGTTTGAGATTCTAATAACTTTTCCCGGTCTCAGGTTATTCTCAGATTCGCCCTTCCCTATCAAGAGCAGAGCTCGTGTGTGAATTTAATTTTTATTTATGAAACTTATCCCTCTTGGGATTGATATATATATTTTTCTTTTTAATAAATAAATTTTTATCTTAGTAAAGGATAATTTCTTTAGAATTTTCCTACGATTTTCTTGTTTCTTAATTTTTTTCTAATATAAATTGTTTTAGAGTTGTAATCCGAAATTTCTTATAAATTAAAATATTCCTTGTAAACACAACCAGTGAGGCTTACCCGTAAGGTCGTACAACTGCCGTTATGTTTACTTAATTCTTTTCTAAACCAATAGGAGTATGCTTACCCGTAAGGTCGTAACAACTATGGTTTAGAAAAGTAATTTAGGATATATTTAATTGAAGATTTTTTTTTTATTTTCTTTTTGTAAACTGGAAAAATCTTATAAATTAAAATATTCCTTGTAAACACAACCAGTGAGGCTTATCCGTAAGGTCGTACAACTGCCGTTATGTTTACTTAATTCTTTTCTAAACCAATAGGAGTATGCTTACCCGTAAGGTCGTAACAACTATGGTTTAGAAAAGTAATTTAGGATATATTTAATTGAAGATTTTTTTTATTTTCTTTATTTTAATGAGAAAATTTAATATAATTTAATTATATTCTTTGCAAACACAACCAGTGAGGCTTACCCGTAAGGTCGTACAACTGCCGTTATGTTTGCTTAATCCCTTTCTAAACCAATAGGAGTATGCTTACCCGTAAGGTCGTAACAACTATGGTTTAGAGAAGAAATACTGAATACAGTTAATTGAAGATTTTATTTACCTTCTTATTTTTGTGTTCTTTATATTTTTTTTCTTTCAATATAAGTTCCTTTGAATCTTGTAATATGAAATTTATTATAATTAATAATATTCTTTGTAAACACAACCAGTGAGGCTTACCCGTAAGGTCGTACAACTGCCGTTATGTTTACTTAATTCTTTTCTAAACCAATAGGAGTATGCTTACCCGTAAGGTCGTAACAACTATGGTTTAGAAAAGTAGTTTCGAATATAATTAATTTGATAATTTTGGAATTAGTATGTTAAAATTTTTTAGAAGTTTTGGAAAAATGAATTTCGAAAATTTGATTTTGGAAAAGAATTTGAATATTTTATTTGAGAGTTTGAATTTGTGTACAGAGTCTTTAAGCTTGTGAGGCTTGTGTCGATCTGCTGTATAGTCAGCAAAGCTTGTGAGGCTTGTGTTGATCTGACTTGGTCAGTTCAGTAAAGCTTGTGAGGCTTGTGGTGAACTGCCTTGGTCAGTTCAGTAAAGCTTGTGAGGCTTGTGGTGAACTGCACCCGTGTAGTGCGCGTTCGGCGTATTTAAATCCATTGCTCCTCCTCTTCTTCGGCTGGAAAAACTGTGGTGTCGAATCGGGTAGTTGCGTCATCTTGGGTCAACGAGTCATCGATGATATTTTTCGGCGGCGGTTGATGCTTTGCATACCCATAATGTTAAATGGAGCGAGTGGTGCGGGAAAGCGGTGCCCAATGGTGCGGGGCGTCATCCCTTCCAAACGTCGATTTTTGTGATAGTGGGGAAAATCCTATGTTTTCACACAGAGAGCGGCAGAGAGCGGTCCCTTATCCCTTCTCTAGGGTATTTTCCGGCGGCTCGTATCTTCTTTAAGGAGCGAGAGAGAACGATATATGTGCGACAGAGAAAGAGAGATGAGAGAGACAAAAGATATATCCTTCTCTTTCTTTCGAGTCAAAAATGATCAATTTTCTGTTACTTGCTGAAAATTATACAATGTTGGCAGTTTATAAATTATAAAATATGTTATTCTATTACATTTTGTTCTAAAATGAAAATACAAATTTGAACGGAAGTTATCGGTCTATTACAACAGGAGTTAAACGCATTACAAATTTTATAAACTTAATTATACATTAAACAATGAAATTTCTTATGCAAACTTTATAAAAACATTAGACTATTCATTCTAGCTAATATATCAATCATATTATTAAGTTATTTTATTAAATTAATACATTTTCCTTAGATTTTCTATTATTTATTTAAAATATTTGAAATTTAATTAGTTTTCGTAAGTAACAATGTGTTAAAATACAACTATTGTCCAGTAAAATGTTTTATCTAATGTGTATATTTCATAAAACTTGCATTAACAATGAAAATTACTTATAAATAGTCATAATAGTTAATTATTATTAAGAAAACGTACGAATTACAAATGTATTATTCAAATTCTAAACAGTTTATCATCTAAACTTAAAGTCTAGTTAGTTAATCTAGTAGAAATAGACAAATGGATTATTATTACTATAAAAACATATTATAATAATGGATTTTCTCATCTCTTAATTTTTACTTAACATAATGCAACTTTTATCTTAAACAAAAATTATTTTTCTAATTATAATTAATGAGATATCTAGCGTTATTCTAAAATAATATTCTTATGCTATAGTATATTGAGTCCCAAAAGATGCTGGAAAATGCGTCTCCGCGCAGGAAGACTGAGAAAAATCTATTTTTAGACGAGCCATGTGTTTTGGGGCTGATGTAGCTGACAAACATCTTCTTTGTCTCGGTTTTTCCTATAATTAACAATCTAGATATTCTACCATGAATTGAATTATTTATCTTACTAAATAATTATGTAGCAAGATATTACAACTTGAATGAAAATGCTACGACTATTTTAATGATAGTTATTCGAATACAAAATTTTACTAACTTAATAATCTAATTTACAATGAAATCATATATGATAAATTTATAATAACAGTCAATTATCTAAAATAAACTAAAACCTAAATGCTTTGTTATCAAAACTTGTTGATTTATATAATATAATAGCTATTATAGTAATTATTTATCGTTGGTTAATAAAGATTCTTTACATGGTTATAGGTTGCGTTTATAAAATGCATATGGTTACTCATAGAGCTATATTTTTGGGTTTTTGTTACTAGATCTTTGTATTATTAATACAAAAACAACAAAGCTGTTGATTGCAATTTAACAAAGAATATATATAATTAATATTATTTTTCCTAATTTCCTTACTGTTATATTTAATATCGGTTGTTGTTAAAATAATTTTATTGATAACGGTTTGAGAGATAATGTAAAATAATATTTCAATGTATAGTATAAGTCATGTTTTGAAAAACTCGGAAAAGCGCGTCCCTGCGTGGGAAAGCGTCGTATCTATATTTAGTATGGGCCATGTGTTTTACAGCCCCAAGATTACGCATCCGCTAGGCTATCGTCTTCTTAAGGCTAATTCCACATTTTGAAGGAATATTTCCAACTCACATGTAATTGTTCAAAATCCAAAAATGTTTGTTAAATTTGTGATATGTAATAAAACAGTTTATTTATTTATAGCAGAAGAAAAACAGAAGGTTGAATAAGTTTCATTATTTGAGTAGGAAAAATATTCTTTCATGAATGTGTCTTAAAGTAGTTATTGTAATTTTATATTTGTTTGTGATTGTGAATGGAAAACCTTATAAACTCTTATACCTCGCGTTTGGAACGGTTTGCTGGTTAGGTCAAACGTATAAAGGAAGAATTACAATTGTGATTATTGCACAAGGGTTTGTTTAACAATTCGTACTTAAATTATTATTTAAAATATATCCTTGTAGAAAATTAACCCTAATTTATAACTAACTCATTAATACAACTGAAGTATTTCTAAATAAAATTGTATTGCAGAAATATTGTAATTCAACTAAAGGTTTTACTATTGAACATTTTTTTATTAGAGTGAGGTTACTTACTTTTGTACAAGAGAATATAATAATCTTCGATAAACAATTGCGTATTATAATTTTACAGTATCTGTGATCGTAGGTATAATCGGATATAATTTTTATTTATTTAAAAGTAGTGTTTGTCTTTATCAAGAAGAAAGGAAAGTTTACAGTCCGTTTTTATATTAAGTCTAAATATAGCCTTTTAAGGAAAAGGAAATTACAAGATTAAAAATTCAGAAATTTTAAAGCATGCGCCGCGTCGGTGTTTTATGACAGCTTGAGACTCCGAGAAGCGCAGGTCACATCTACAACTCTTGGTGCAATAGTGTCGGTAGGGTAGTAGGTGTTCAGGGTTATGACTATGGTTCATCGCATAAAAATATATACAAAAAAAAAATTTTCCCATCGTAGACGGTTCCGTTACAGTATGTTTATGTATACATATACATATACAATATGCATAATATACGCATGTCTAATGCACAAAAGCATATATATTATATAATATACTTACATAATTTAAAATGCACCTGCTGCATACGAATCATCCTGAAGCTGCTCTCTAGCTTGTCTTCTCATAATACGAGCATCCTTGGTGTTGGCTTCAGTCTTCTTTTCTGCAGATCTAAGTCTGAATTCGTCGCTTGATTCCATCCATTGTACTGCAGTCGATCCAGAAGTGCATTCAAACTTTTCCATGATATTTAGAATACCTGTTTTTCCTTGGTTGAAGCAGGTTACAGCAATGTGAGTACCTATTTCCAAAACTTTCAAGCCACTGAATGAGGTTTTTGGAACTATTTTCCACACGCAGTTGTTGAAACTCTCATTAGAGTTTTGCGTAAAACCTCCAAGACACTTCTGGAGAAGATCTGAACTTGATAAGTCTTCATAAATTGGTCTCACCTGATCCATGATGGCCAGTGGAATGGCTACTTTATGTTTAAAAGTCTTGAGTTTTTTGTTGGCCTTTGCTTTTTGCTATTTACACCAGCTGGTAAGTCCTGATGGGCAGAATTGATGTTGAGGGCTCTGATCGGTAGACAACTGATGATAATATGTAGCCCAAATAGCATTTCTCATACCAGTGACAGAATCTGAATGGTCTCTGATCGCCTTTCCATAATAGGAAGATAAGGTTCCGATCACCTGCCCTGTCAAGCAACCTTTTCCACCCATTGGTTTTCCATCCAATAGAAGCTTCTTTCCTGATGCCTTCTTTATGTTTCTTAAACGAGTGCCCATCCTCTTCTGGATATGCCCAATGCACTCCATCTTCTTTACTTGTAGTTTGTCACCATAGGGATCCGCTTCTGACACAGACTTGAACACTTTAGAGTCACCATCACCGATGTAATACTCATACTTAACTGCATATTTTTCTTCAGATCGTGAGAACATTTCCTTTATACCATCTACTTCCATTTTTCCAGCACAGCCCTGATGGTTGGCCGTGCAATTTGGTTCGTGCTCTTCATATCATTCTTCATATTCCACTGTTCCTTTTTTTTTCTCCCAAACTGAGCAAGGTTTACAGAAACTATTTTTAATAGTAACATCTAAAACCTTGCCAGATCTGTTGCCAATAATGCTGGCAACACCTTGTAAAGAAGAAAAGCCTCCTTTCCTCCAAGAGCCGTCCAGACACAGTAAGTCCAGTATTTGGTGGTGTTAATTTTAGTTCTTCTTTCACTGCTGTGTCCATGGACTCTTGAGCCGCTTCTGCACAAATATTACCAAGCTGCTCATTAATTTTATCATAAGCAGAATGAGCCACTGGTTGTGATAAATCCATGATTCCAGAGAAAGTTGATAGTCCTGTGTGACCGTGGCCAAGTGCACGCGTGGCTAGCACACTTCTTCTATTTATTTCCCATGCATTACTCATGGGGCCAACTTTCTTGGAAGAATTTATTCCTGCAATTTGACCACATCTGTCACACACTATATCAATTTTGAATCCAAACCCTTGAAGGCTGGATTCGCTTATACAAACAGGTCCATGGCACTCACTGCAACATAACACTTTTTCCAGTTCAGTAATCAGAATGCTGATGTTGATAATTCTATTCTTCGTATTGCAGTGAGAAGATGTTGATGTATTTCTCATTTTTCTAGCTGAAGTTGATGTTCTTCTCCGCTTTCTCTCATTTTCTTCTTTGTGGATATTCCCTCCAAAAATTTTTGGTCTCTTCTTCACTCTTCCTCTTGAGTATTTGGCGTCAGGATGAGTGCTGGTAAATCGTCCTCTGGCATCTCCTGCCATTTTTAAGCTTTGTTAGAAGTCACTTAAAATTTTTTTTTTTAATCATTATTTTTATATTTCACAAAGTTCACAACTATATAAACACAATAATTATACTGTGCAACAAAACACACGAACCTCAAATTACACAACAAGAACATTTTTTACGTAAAAAGCGACGTAAAACGAATCTAAACCATCCGAGTATTCGATTCAGCTGACACTTGTGTTTACAAAAATTAAAGAGCTAAAAGTAGGTTACCGTGTCAAATGCTTACATGTAATATACGTATGATATGTGTGTGTTTCTTAGTTCATGGTGTATCATAGTCCAACTGTCCAATTATCTATAGTTCAACATTAGCCTTTTACAGCCAAAGGAACACAGAACACGATATAAGGAACAGATGCAGAAATACCATGGGTTACTATATCTATATATATGTGAAACAGCGCTTATTCCTCGCTGTTCCTCGTATATATAGATATACTAACCCATGTTATTTCTGCATCTGTTCCTTATATTTTTTTGAGTGTAACGGGCCTTACTGTTGTTCATGCCCGATTACTCCAAATCGTTTTATACAATAAAACTGTGGTATATTATTTGATAGATATAATAATTATTCTATGTATTCAGTTTTCTTATATATGTATGGTTTATATTCAATTGTTTTATATTATTAGAAATATTTCGACCCTGAAAAGTATGAATCACATGTAATTATATACACGGATTGATTTTTGTCAGTTTTTTCTGTTATTTTTTTCTCATAAAATTGATTTTTTTCTACGGCGTATTTATTTATATTTATAAATATATTAATGTAGATTTATTAAAAAGTATAAAATATATTAACAATTAAAAGAAAATAGAATTCTACCAAAAAATAAAAGTATGTATGTCGAAAAAACTGTATATTGAAAAAAAAATGAAATTACAGTGAAAAATCGATAAATAGTTTAATCAGTATTTTATCAATATCTTAAAAAAAATAGATATCGTTTTCGGGTAAAAAGGAGCATATTCTATGGATGTTTTCCTATAAGAAAAAGAAAAAAAATCGATTTTTCTCAAGAAAAAAAGTGTCTAGCCCCCTTAACTGTATTAGTTTTCCTTCGGATACTAATAAATTCAATCAATTATTTTATGATTTTTTTTAAATTGTTGTAGAAGAACGTGTAGATTTTATGTAATTACTAGATGAGTTTATTGGGCAAAAATATTATTTCATACAGAAGAAATAATTAATATTATAATTTTATCTATAATTATAATTATTTTTTCTGTATGAAAGAATATTTTTGCCCAACAAACTCATCTAGTAATTATATAAAATCTACACGTTTTCAGAAAATTGTGAATCAGTGCATTACGACGATTGCTCTCACAGCAGTAGACCGACTAGTTTCCGAGTTAAAAGATCTCGAAATTTCTGCTGTTAGATCTCCCGAGCGAGACCCGTGGGTTTTCCTAATTGCTCTAATGCGTGAAGAATCTCTCTTCCGATATGGTTAAGACTGTGCAAAAGCATTTCGAGTGTGCCAAAACAGCGTACTCGAGGCACGCGACCGCGTGCGGCTGTTCATGCAGAGCTGAAAATGATCTTACGCAATACAATAAGAAGCAAGAAATCCACGCGATAGGTTCCACTAAGTACTTTGGGCGTCTCTCAGCGAGACCGCTCGACTAGTAACCTCCAGTGCGTACGACTGTTCCGATCACTTCGGAACATTCATACGTCAGACTTGAAGGAGCTTTAAGTTCCTCCCGTCCGATATGTCCGACGAGACTCGTGAACTTTTGAATTGGGTCCTCTATGAGATTATTATTATTATTATTATTATTATTATTATTATTATTATTATTATTATTATTGTTATTATTATTATTATTATTATTATTATTATTTCTCGACAATCGAGAATCACTCCGAGAGTATTTCTCGACAGTCGAGAATCACTCCGAGAGTATTGCTCGATGATCGGGAACAGCTCTAAGATTTTTTCTCGACGATTGAAAAATACTCCGGGAGATATACTCTCGGAGTGATTCTCGATCGTCGAGAAATGCTCTCCGAGTGATTGTTGATCGACGCGAAATACTCTCAGAGTGATTCTCGATCATCGAGAAATACTCCCGGAGTGGTTTTCGATCGTCAAGAAACAATCTCTGAGCTATTCTCGACCGTTGAGCAATACTCTCTGAGTGATTCTTTATCGTCGAAAAATATTGATGGAGGTTTTTCATTTAACTAGTCCTAGGTCGCAGCAGCTCATAGAAGTTTTGGATTTTTTACTTGAAAGTGAGCATTTATTTTCTAGGGTTGGACTTTACGAGTCTTAACAGCAATTACCAATCGAGAAGAAAATGAGGTGATTGTACGAACTTCTAAGCTGCGGGTCCTAGATCATAGCTGGAACTCCGAGAATTACCCTCGGAGTCATTCTGGATCTTTGAGAAAAGCTCTTAGATTATTTTTCGATTTTCAAAAAATACTCTAGGATTGTTACTCGATCGTTGAGAAATTATCTCGGAGTTATTCATGATCGTATAGAAATACTCTCAAAGTGATACTCGGTCGTCCAGAAATACTGTGGGAGCGATTATTATCCTTCGTAGAATGCTCTTGAATCTACCTCTAAGTTACATACAAACACGGGTTATCTTTTATTTCGATAAAACACTTACGGGTACATTTGTGATTCTAATACATTGTTCAATATATAACTCGTAAAGTAATATAATTATTAATCTATGTACAAAAACCGAATAAAATATATAAATTACAGATATCACGTAAGAAGCGACGCAGAAGATCCACAGTGAGATCACCTCTAATCCAAATTGGTGATTATGTCGTATTAACAACTTTTCCACCCACTACGAAGCAGACCTATATTGATCATTGTATTACTTACCTGTGTAAAAAAAATTTCCTTTGGCCGAAGTTTACCTGAAGTTCTTTGTCATAGAAGTTTATCTAAATTCGGGCCAAATTTGACAAATGAGAATATCCCAAACTTGAGCTTTAACTTTAAAAACAATTGGTAAATGTTTAAAAAAAACTATGTACGAACTTTTTACAAAGTTTTTCCAAGAATTTCGGCAAAACTTTAGCTAAACTTTTTACAAGAATGAACAAAGCCATTAAAATATATATTTTTTCTAATTTCATTTGTTGTTTGGCCAAATTACCTATCTAAAACTTGAAAACTTTCTACATAGTTTGGAGGAGGATGCCACTTACCCATACTTTGCCCTAACTTTACCTGAATTTTCGCGAGAGTAATAGGAAAAACTCGATATTTGACGCAACTTTACTAAAACTTTATTCGTAGTTTTGAGAAGGACGTTACTTACGCAATGTTTGGCGAAACTTGATCTGAACTTTCACGAGGTAAACAAATTTGGAAATAAATTTTAACTTTACTGCATAAACGTTTTTCGACAGAAATTTGTTGACGCGCCGCCAGTTTTAGAGCAAACGCGAAAAACCTCCGTCACTTCGGTGCTGCGTTACTCTGTTTGAACTTGCAGCGTATCTTATACCATGCAAGCTCTTGCGAATAGTGCGCATTCATGGGCTCACACTGGGCGCACAGGCCGCTCAAACTGTACGATCAGCACTGCTGAAGGAAACACCTCACCATCCCACTGTTTCGTAATTTTATAAGATTACAATAAGGTAAGTGTACAAATTTTTTTATTTCTAATAACACTTATAATGATAAACATGTTAATAATGTGATAATAATGATAATTTTAATAATTATTTTTTATGATGTAGCTTAACTGATAAGTCTATACTATTTTGATCGTATTTGTGAGTTGTGCTACATACATGATATCATCTATTTTAAAACAATAACATACATTAACAATATTTTTAATATTTATCACGTCGAAATCATCTTCAACTTCTTCGCACAGGAATATTGTTGGTATACGCGATTCGCTAATCGGGTAGGTGAATGCCTTATTAACAATACACTTTTTGCAATACAAATTAATTAACGATAATACATACGATAATAATACGCCTGATATTCGGAAACGCATCGCAACGGCTAAAATAGCTAAAACGCTTTCTCCGACGGTGTTTGGTGCTCATGGATATACCGGCTCGCGAAGATCGTCATTTTTGGTTTCATTTTCACTTTCTGTATCATCAGATTCGTCGTCAGATTCATCCTCAAATTCATCGCCTGATGAAGTAGGATTCCTGATTTCGTCTCCGGATAAACTTTCTTCGTAATCGCTTGCCGCATCTTCGGAACTCTCTACAATATTATATTAGTTAAATTCTACACTATTCAGTTATTCGTACATATCATTTTTCTAAATAACATCTGTTATGAAGATACGACTCCATACAACGAATGCGCGAAAACATGCGCACGCTCCCGCGTATACACGCATACATGTAAATATTTAATTAGCTAAAGCGAGAGACAAGATGACACGGGCAAGTCACAGGTGCCAAGTAAAGATGAAGTGCAAGTAAGTACAGAGAAAGAGAGAAAAAGATAGAGTTGAATGGAGAGAAAATATACTAGCAGTCGAAAAACTCAGATAAGCTCAGGGCTCGCGCCCTAGATGGTCAATTCATGACTCCTTCCTCGTATAAAAAGTCCTTGTAACAGCAATAGAAGAACTTTAAGTTCGTCGCCACCGTTACCTAGGTCCTTCGAGTCGTCAGCTTTCAAAGTTAAGGTTGCCACACAAGATCTAATGCAGATAGCGCGATCGATTAGCATTATTGGCCAACACCACGCAACACGTCTTCGAGCGCCAACATTGCCAAGCGAACCACGGAAGCATGAGTTATCCATCCATCCATCCATACACTTCTCCCTCTCCCTTCCCCCCTCTCCCCCCTCTCCTTCCGGTCTCTCTCTCTCTCGCTCTCTCTCTCTCTCTCTCTCTCTCTCTCTCTCTGAAACAAGTGCATAATATATGCGTATTTAAAACAAAATAGATCGTTCACATTGGCAAGCTAGCTAGCGCAGCTGCATATAAATTCGCAAATGCTCAAGAAACTATATATATTTGTAAGTATTGACGTACCGCAGCCACTAAAATCTCCTTCGCATTCTCCGCAGGAGTGATTTTGGCTGTACCTTGCATTGTAATTGGCAGTCTCATCACTTAATCTCCGTATACATATAAAATCTTGGCCGTCGGGTACAAGTTCATTCAATTCTCCGTTGCGATTTATGTGCGTACATTCGTATCGATGTCTCGTCGTGAGATCGCTCCACTTGCACTTGCACCGTGAAACCAACATAATTTAATAATTTACGTAAAATGACGGTTTATAAAATGATAGTGTAAAGAAAATCTACACAAAGTTGATCTCTGCATATTCAAGTAAGGGTATTTTTATCATGTATCCGGGTGATATTCAAATTCGAACTATATAGAAGGTAACCTAATTCACTAAGAGACATCTGTACTATACGGTTATTCTTAGAAATAAATTGTATATAACTTAAATCACGATGCGCAGCGATATCAACAAAATTTTTTCTTTCAAAATTTTAACAGAAGCAAGAGAGTGGTTGCAATCGTTAGAAGTCAACATTGAAGGAGAAATCCTAACACCCGAAAGAATATTATCCATGCCTTTAAGTTTAAAAATGAAAAGGTGCCAAAACAGAGAAAAAGAAAAGCTTATCGAAGCGGCAAGGAAAGAAACTATTTCTGAGGAAAATGATCTTTTCTTTAGTGCATCGCCAGTTTTCGAAACAATTGAAGAGGAATCTGCAAATAATAGTAGCGACGAAATTTCTGAGTATGTTTTTACTCATATCTTTTTACTCATATTTTTGTACGCTAAATAGGCATAAGAAATCGAATTTTGCGCACTTAGTTGAAGAAAAGCATATTTACCGGGGTGCATACGTTACGGAAACTCGAATTACCTTATGCACATAAGAGAGGGGGAGAGAGAGGAAGAGATGCAGAGAGAGAGAGAGAACGAGAGCGATAGAAAGTTGTGACGAATCTACCTTCCGTCATCATATATTTATTATTTAAAAAATTCATTTCAGTAAAAATGGAGTTTCTGAGAAAAGAATTGAGTCTCAAGATGAATCAGAAAAATTTACAAGTTTACTTGATGGAAGCTCTGAGGTCGATTCGGGCGATGAAAGCTCAAAGAATGATGAAACGAATGACCAAACTGAAAAGGTTCAAATTGAAGAATCTGAGCGCACACCGCCGGGAAGTAACAGCACCAGTTCTCAACCCAATCGGTCGATGAACTCTGCTTTAGACACAAAGAAAGAAAAAAAAGAAGATTTAAAGCTTTTTTCAAGTAAATAACTTTATCTATTTATCCTGGTAACAGTATTCCTAATATAAATAAATATTTTTATTCATGTTTATAAATAAATAATTTTTTGCATAATATAATTTTATATAATATTTTTTAGTTTCAGAAACAGATCTTGAAAAATTATATCATATTTTGGAATTGGCAAAATCAATACAAATTATACAAAATAAAGTAAATTCTTTGGTTTTTATAATTTAAATATACAAATAATAATAGTAATAATATATTTAAATTTAAATTATATTCTAGGATGATGAGATATCTACAACTTCGATCGTATTACCTAATAATGCAAAAATTTCAAAAGCTAAAGATAGAAATGAAACGGTAAGATACTTAAATGAGAAATAAATGCAGGTAAAATTGTAATATCATTTAACATTAATTTTTGTTTTAGGTGGAGCTTGTAAAAAATTCTGGCATTTGGATTAACGACTGGAAATTAAAATGCATACAGAATACCTACAAAAAAACCCTCGTGAATTGGCGAGAAGACTAATGAGGTTGATACTAACGGATGATGTTCTAAAAATACGTTCTCCTACTGGAAAAGGCGGTTGGAAATCCATCCCGGAAAATATCTATGAAGGAGTTTTTGGTTAGTTTTTGTGATTTTAATTGCATATACTTATACTATTTTACTATTATTACTATTATACTTATTTTTTAGAATTCATCAATGCGAACGCGATAAAAAAGAAGTACGGGCTAGATCTTAAAAAATACCGAGAAGTACTTACCGCTATGTGCGCGACCCTCAGAAACCCACGAGACAAGCGTAGTACAATCCATAAGATGAAACATGAAAATGAAAATACGAAATCACGAAACAGTACAAAACAAGAAAATTCAAAGAGCTACAAAGAACAGAAAGAAGACGAAAGAAAGAAGGTAGAGGAAGAAAAGCACGAAGAAAACGAGGATGAATCCACTAAGAAAAGCGTACGCAAAGATACAGAAAGAGAGGCAAAGTCGAAAGAAGAAATGAAATCAAAAAATGATGGACACAGTGCGACAGAACTTGGGCTCGCGCTAATCCACACTGGGTAATTCCAATTGATAATCAAAATCGTTGGAAAGGTCTAGTGTGGATGGGTATTGTCGGTGACCAATTAGTTGGACCTACTTTCCTCGATGACACTCTTAATGCGAGGGCCTATTTGGAAATGCTGAGAAACGATCTTCCACCGCTTCTTGAAAATTGTGGCGTTCACGCAGCGGATATGTGGTGGCAGCAGGATGGTGCGCTACCACACAATTCTATTGCCGTCACTAATTTTTTAAATGGCACATATCCAGGCCGTTGGATAGGGTTGAAGTCCCCCACGATGAAGTGGCCTGCTAGATCGCCAGATCATTCTATTTTAGACTTTTACCTTTGGGGGAGAGTGACATACCTCGTGTATCAACGGGTAATTGAAACCGTTGTAAATTTTGTATCACTTAATTTCTTCAAACTTAATTTATTCACAGTTTCGAATCTTAATTTTAGAATTCAACTGATGCCGAGCATTGTAAGGTTTTGATACGCGGGGTGTGTGCTTCCCTGACAGAAGACGAAATACGGAAGGCGAGAATATCGATTGGTGAAAGGATTGATAGATGCATTGAACAGGAAGGAGGCCACTTCGAAAATTTCATCCACTATAAGAGGCCGTAATGGTAATATATGTTACTAACTTTAATTGTTTTTAGAGCACTATCCCTGGTCGAAAATTGATAATATTTTATAGCTAACATGTTAATTATGCTACAGGTAGAACTGTTGTGACCATCTGGAGCTTGAGGATGCCTTCTTCATGCCTCTCTCTCTACAGAGAGCTGCCTTTGTTCAGCTGAACAGGTATCGTATCGTATTCTTCGATACGACGGATACAAAGCTTGATTCAGCGTATGTTGTGGCGAAAGGCGGCCATTATCATCGAGTATAGAATAAAAATAATTTTCGACTTGATTCTCTTCAAATATTATATACTATTTAAGACGTATGTGCGTAAAAGTCGCATGTGAAATTCATTTTTGTATGCGCTACATGTTATTTTTTAACACATCTCATCGTAAAATGCGTATTTTATTACGTCTATTAAGCTAGCAGATCACTTTTATGACCTGGGCTTATAATCAGTACCATAATTTTTTGCTAATTTGTTGCTAATTTATTACACCAAACCTGATTTTGTTGCTCCAGCCGTTTCCGCGAAACAAGCGATCTGCTAGGTTAATATTAAGCTAGCAGATCATTTTCGGGTATCTTTGCGAATTTTTGCTGTAGCGACTTCGGAGGTTGACCATATTTTGTTTCTAATTTGTTGCTGCAAGATGGTCAGAACGAAAAATTCAAAAACACCTTCAGCGAGCCATTTCCAGAGTACACGTCTTCACGAATGACTTCAGGGATGAGAAAAAATCCATTATTCGTTAAAACAAACACGGAGTATTTTGTTGCTACTTTGTTGCTAACTTGTTACGCTAAACCCGATTTTGTTGCTCCAGCCGTTCCCGAGAAACAAGCGATCTGTTAGGTTAATATTAAGCTAGCAGACCATGTTGCCTATCTTTGCGAGTTTTTACCTTGGCGATCTTGGAGAAGAGGCATATTTTGTTGCTAATTTGTTGCTGCAAGATGCTCGGAGTGAAAAATTCGAAAACCCTTCAGCGACCCATTTTCAGAGTACACGTCTTCACGGATGACTTCAGGGATGAGAAAAAATCCATTATTCGTTAAAACAAACATGTAGTATTTGGTTGTTAAATTGTTGAGAATTTGCTACGGTTGCATTTTGTATTTTATTGCACTGATTATAAACGAGAAACAGAGGATCGGCTAGATTAACCCATTTCGTCCCAAATGTCCAAGATTTTTTTTGAGTTTTCAACGTTCTAACTTTTTATATAAAGGGCCCAAGAAAAAACGTAAAAGCACCATTTCAGATAGCTTGAAGCTTCCTCTTTCGAATGCCGTAGCCAGAATTGGGCTACGACTTCACTAAAAAGGTTATAACAATTTATTGCAAAAAAAATCAGAAATTTTCAACATTTTTTTTTTCAGAAATGTGAATTTTCAACATGATAAAGTTGTACCAGATCATCGCATTTGATATAAGTCGTGGAGGTCGCTTGTTTCTCGGAAACGGCTGGACCAACAAAATCGGGTTTGGCGTAACAAATTAGCAACAAATTAGCAACAAAATACTCCGTGCTTGTGTTAACGAATAATCGATTTTTCTCATCCCTGAAGTTATTGGCGAGGACGTGTACTCTGAAAATGGGTCGCTGAAGGGTTTTCGAATTTTTCACTCGAAGCATCTTGCAGCAACAAATTAGCAACAAAATATGCCCCCTCTCCAAGGTCGCTAAGGTAAAAACTCGCAAAGATAGGGAAACGTGGTCTGCTAGCTTAATATTAACCTAGCAGATCGCTTGTTTCTCGGAAAGGACTAGAGCAACTAAATCGGGTTTGGTGTAAAAAATTAGCAACAAATTGGCAAAATACTACGTTTTTGTTTTAACGAATAATTCATTTTTCCGATCCCTGAAGTCATTCGCGAAGACGTGTACTGTGGAAACGGGTTCTGAAGGTGTTTTTGAATTTTTCCTTCTGACCATCATGCAGCAACAAATTAGCAACAAAATATGGTCACTTTCCGAAGTCGCTACGGTAAAAACTCGCAAAGATACCCGAAAATGATCTGCTAGCTTAATATTAACCTAGAAGATCGCTTGTTTCTCGGAAACGGCTAGAGCAACAAAATCGGGTTTGGCGTAACAAATTAGCAACAAATTAGCAACAAAATACTTCGTGTTTGTTTTAACGAATAATCGATTTTTTCTCATCCCTGAAGTCATTGGCGAAGACGTGTACTCTGGAAACGGGTCACTGAAAGTGTTTTTGAATTTTTCGTTCTGACCATCTTGCAGCAACAAATTAGCAACAAAATATGGTCACTCTCCGAAGTCGCTACGGCAAAAACTCGCAGATACCCAAAAATGATCTGCTAGCTTAATATTAACCTAGCAGATCGCTTGCTTCTCGGAAACGGCTGGAGCAACAAAATCAGGTTTGTCATAACAAATTAGCAACAAATTAGCAACAAATTATAGTACTGGATCTGCTAGTTTAATAGACGTAATGAATTCATCATTACGTTCAATTCCCCACTTTCGTTATAAAAATCGTCGCCTGATTACGCGAATATACACTGATTATAACGAAATCGCTACTGTAATTACCTTTCGTATAATAACAATATGTAACGAGTACCCACAAGTATGTAACAATGTTATAAAAATTAAAAATGTGTATGGAAAGGTAGTGATACTTAAATATAACGTTTATTGGTTGAGAAATCGAAGTACCTGCCAAAGATAAAGTTTATATCTCTTTCCAGTTTCGAGTTACGCCGCGGAAAAGTTTATCACACACACACACACACACACACACACACGCACACACACACACACACACACACACACACACACACACACACCTACTGAAAAATCTCAGGTGATTTCTCAGGTGAGATCTCATGTAAAATCTCACGCCAAAATCTCACCTGAGATTCTGCTCCAGATGCTGCAGAAAACTTACGTTAATTAAAAATCAGCTTCTTCAGTATTGGGAATCGCCTGATGGGATGTTTTGCTGCACAGGTTAACACAAAAATACATGTTTAGGAGTATTTTACACAACTTTTCAATTTTTAAAATTTGATACATGAAATCTCAGGTGATTCCTCAAGTGAGATATCATGTAAGATCTCAAGTGAGATATTATGTATCAACTTTAAAAATTGAAATTGTGTAAACTGCTTTTAAACATGTACTTTTGAGCTTGTTTGGGAGGTAAAACATCCTAAAAGGCAATTTCCAATACTGAAAAAGCTGATTTTTAATTAACGTAAGTTTTCTGCAGCGTCTGGAGCAGAATCTCAGGTGAGATTTTGGGGTGAGATTTTACATGAGATCTCACTTGAGAAATCACCTGAGATCTCACCTGAGATTTTTCAGTAGGGAGACGCACACACACACGCACGCACACACGCACGCACGCACGCACGCACGCACGCACGCACGCACACACACACACACACACACACACACACACACACACACACACCCATACATACACACACACACACACACACACACACATTTTCTGGCAAATGCATATTTCGGCTCAGGGAACTCAGAAATATCAAAAATCATCGAAATCTCGGGGTCGAAAAATTTCACCGTTATCAAGCTTTCTCTTTGAGAAACAGGGAATCGTACGCTTAACAGTAACAATGGCAGACTGTTAGAAGAATTAGAAATTATTGTTTCTTGTGTATTAATATACTTGAGCGTTCATATCACATCAATATTTTTAAGTCATAGCCATCTATATTTGTCCCACTTCTCGGTGTACGGAGATTTGGGCACCAACTATTCTCGGTTGTACGAAGTCAATATCTTAATCATAACTATTTCAGATTTAGAAGAACGAAAAATCATTGTTCCTTGTGTATTTATAAGTAAATGCGTTCATATCACATCAATATTTATGAGTTATTCATCGCCTTCTATATTTATCCCACTTCTCGGTGTACTAGGATTTGGGTACGTTCATCTACTATCGGCTGTATGATGTCAATATCTTAATAATACCTGGTAAGACGATGTGACAAGAATTAAAAATCATTGTATCTCATGTATTTATATATGCATACACATTCATATCACATCATGTTGTTGACTAAGTCGTCACCATCTTTATATGTCCCACTACTCCGTGTACCGGGATGTGGGACGTTCAAATAATCTCGTCTATATCAAGTCAATTTCTGAATCAGAGAATATCACATCGATATTTATAAGTCGCCTTCTTTATACGAGGGGTGTTCAAAAAGTAAGTTTCCCTAGTCTGCCGTTTTACCCCAGCGCCATCTAGCGAGCTGGGACCGAACATAGTTTTAGTTTAGGATATACCGATAAGAGCGGAACCGGTCTTAGCTGCCGAAAAAATTTTTTTCATCAGTACCGGCTCGGAAACCATGGAGCTACCTGTGAAAAACGTGTCCACCTGTGAGTTGCGTGCAGTTATTCGCTTTTTAACTGCAAAAGGGCTTAATGGCTTCTGTTGATTGATTTTCTTGAATCCGGTATCACGATAAATGCAGATCGTTACTGTGAAGTGCTAAATAAACTTAAAAGTGCCGTTAAACGAAAGCATCCTGGAAAATTATCGAGAAAAGTGTTGCTTTTTCACGACAATGCACGGCCTCATTCAGCAAAAAAAAACACAAACCTTACTGGAAAAATTCAAATGGGAAATTTTTGATCACTCACCCTACTCTCCAGATCTCGCACCAAGTGACTTTTTTCTTTTTCCTAAATTAAAGGAAAGTTTGGGTGGCCATCGCTTCAATTCAAATGATGAAGTGAAAGATATCGTTAAATTATTCTTTAAAAAACAGGGCACGGCCAACAAACAAAGCAATTCCCGCTCACAGCAATGGATAACTACTAGAAGAGTTAGATTAACGACCAACACATCTGCCGGTACATTATCTCCAGCAACCCCTACATCTACAGCTCAACCAAGATTTGATACGTTAGAAAATGAAAATGAAAATGAATCTTGATTCTCAAGAGGTAATATTTGACAACGAACATATCACAAATAGTGTAACCGAATTAAATAGATGCCTAGCTACAGTCAAAGAATTAATTCTTTGCGTTAATATAAGAAGTTTAAATGCTAATTACAATAAACTATTAGTATTCTTAAACAGGCTTGTTACAAAGCCTTGTATTATAGTATGTACTGAAACATGGAAACTTGAACACCACGAATTTTTTAATATTCCAAAATATAGAATGTACTATAATGAAAGCAACATAAACCAATCGGATGGTGTAGTATTATATATAAGTGAAGACCTCACAGAACCCCGGGAAATTATACAAATAAATAAACTTAGAATAATGAACACGAAAATCACACTTGAAAATAACAAAAACATAACATTATCATCAATTTACCGATCACATGACATACATAAAACTGAATTCTTAATGAATATTAAAAATTTTCTAAAAATAAGCAAGAAACAAAAAAATAATATAATAATAGGAGACTTCAATTTTGATATATTAAGCCAAGATGTTTTAGATCAAGACTTTTTACAAATACTATTAGAAAATGGTTACTACCCAGGATTTAAAAGTATAACTAGACCATCAGATATTAATAACAATAGCAATGGCACCTGTATAGATAACTTTTTCATTAAACTAGACAAAATTAAATATAAAACCTACTTACTAAAAACACCTTTTACCGACCATTTTCCCATAATGATGTCATTAAAAAATATTAAAAAACAATCCAGTACCAAATTAGGAAAAAGATTTAACTACAATAAATTGGAAAAAACAGCAGGAACTATAAAATGGGCAGATATCTCATTAATAACAGATCCCAACCAAGCCTTAAATAACCTTATACAAAAAATTCAAACATGCCTAAACAGGTCAATAATTAAGACGCATAGCAATAAACAAAACAACATGAAACCAAGGAAAATTTGGATAACAAAAGCAATAATAAATTCGTGTAAAAATAAAGAAAAACTATATAATATATGGAAGAAGGATCCTACTAACTCTGTAAAAAAAGAAAATTACAAAAACTACATTAAGATACTTAACCACATTATCAACCAAGCAAAAAAGGACCATGATAGAAAGCAAATACAATCAAACATGAACAATCAAAGGAATCTCTGGAGAATAATTAATAACAAAATTGGAAAAAATAGTAAAATAAATAACAACATTAATTTTATCATGGATAATAACAACAAAAAAATAACCGACTCAAAAGAAATTTCTGAACATATCAACAACTTCTTCTGCAACGTTGGTAAACAACTGTGTGACAAAATTAAAACTCCACCAAACAAAAGAGTAAGGCTGCCTACTAAGAATAACAAGAGTATTTTTCTATATCCTACTAATCATCAAGAAATACAAAAAACAATATTAAACATAGAAAATAAAAATGGTGGGTGTGATGGTATTAACACACTCTCACTCAAAGTTTTAATATCACACATCTCCGACCCACTGGTTCACATAACCAACTTATGCTTAGAGAAAGAAATTTGGCCTGATGCTTTAAAGATTGCGGATATTATACCAATACATAAAGCCAAAGAAAAGCATATGCCAACAAACTACAGACCAATTTCCCTGATCTCAAATGTTGCAAAAGTATTGGAAAAACTACTGCATAGTAGAATATCATCTTTCATAGATAAATGTAACTTGATCTCAAATAAACAATTTGGATTCAGGAAAAATAGAGGCACTAAAGATGCACTATATCAAATAACTAACACAATCTATAACCACATAGATGCAAGCGACCCAATAGCTATTACATTCCTCGATCTAGCGAAAGCATTCGATACAGTAGATCATCAAATTTTGCTTGATAAACTATATAACTACGGCATCAGAGGTAGCGCATATAACCTCATAAAAAGTTATCTAAGTAATAGGAAACAAAGGGTGAAAATAGGTAATGATTATAGCCAATACAAAACTGTCTATATGGGAGTACCGCAAGGTACAATACTTGGACCACTGCTGTTCATTATTTATATTAATGATATGTTATCTTCAATGCCTGAAGATACAATATTGTCATACGCTGACGACACTGCGATCATAGCAATAGGTAAAACCTGGCAAGAAGTAGAAACTAAAATGAACGACTACCTACAAGAAATAGCCGATTGGCTAGCACTAAATAAACTATCTCTCAACAAGGACAAAACAATATACATGGAATTCGGCAGCAATTATAAAAGCACGCCTAAAAATATGAACATTTGCATACAAGGAAAAAACATCAAAAGAGTAGAAAACACCAAATACCTAGGAGTAACTTTCGATAGCAACATGAAATGGGATATACACACCAAAAATATATATAATAAGACCAAATACCTTACTTTCATTTTATACAAACTGTCTATTATAATGGACACAGACAATCTCCGTATGATTTACTATGCGTTGTTCCACAGTATCACCTCCTACGGTATTATAGCCTGGGGAGGCGCTTACGCAGGTAGAACCAAAAGCTTACAAAGCCTGCAAAACAGACTGCTTAAACTTATAAATAAAAACAATTTTATTTATGACAGAAATCCACTAAATATAGAGCAAATTTTTACCTTTGAGTCACTAATATTTCATTACAAAGAATTACAAGACAAATATATAGAATCCGACAAAGTAACGAGGAATAAAAGTATACCAATACCTAAACGTTGTAAACGCATCAGCATCAAAAACAGCTACATTAGAGCACTAACTACCTACAACAAACTGCCTAATGACCTTAAAACAATAACGAATAAAAAAAGTCTGAAATATAAAATCAAGATCTGGATAAAAGCAAACATCTAGCATAATAAAACACCCATGAATAATACTAATAATATTAACTGTAAACAGATAAAGCAACTATATTATTCACTAATAAAGATATCGGACACAGACCTCCCACATTGGAAGTCCATGGGGAGTTTAGAGTCCGATAAACTGTTACTGGATATAAGAACATATATATGCGCACACGGGTTATGCACACTACATTATAAACGTTCTCATCGTCGATTATCTAATTACAACTGGAACAAAATCCGAAAACTCAATATTAATCAACAAATTATCATCGAAATTGCAAATATGATTGCTAACAGGTGGACGCTCTCAGAGAGCAACAAAAATACAACTTTAAGCAATAAGTGTTGTGACTATCGTATTACTAACGGAAATAATGAAATAAAACATATACACTTTGTCAAAGAAAAATCCAAAGATATTGAAATAAAAAAGGAACACAACAACGAAAAATATAATCCCATAGAAACTGTATTTAGTACGATAGATAAAATGGCTGAGGATAACAATACAAAAACCATGTCAATGGAAGCAAGTGGCGCACCGGGAAAGCCTATACTGCAAGATAACACCTACCGCATGTCTTACGGAGATCTCAACTATCTAGGCTGTAATAAAGCACTACTGTATTTCGACAGAGGCATTCGAGGTAAACAAACATTTACAAACTCAATGTATACTCTAGAACAGCACCCGAAATACAACGATCTCATAGTAGTAGACGACATTGTTTTTACATCAACATGTAAATGTGACTCAGCCAACCAACACAGATTGATGTTCCCACACTACAGAGTTACCTGTGCAGTGGGACTCACCTGCCCAACAAGACTAAACAGCTACGAAAGAATCATCTTTGCAAGAGACAGAAACGCATCCACGGAATCATTTACAACAGCAAGACAAATGTTGGTTAGATATTGGTGATAGAAGAAAAGTCATGAATAATGTGTGGTTGTCGACTTGACTCCGTAGCTGCTAGCTACGGGGATACAAGATCGACAAACAATCAGGGACAATACTTCAATTTAGTTTTAAGTTAGTTTAAGTCACCAGACCAGCATACAGGAAATACTTCCTCTGCTGGGTTACGGATGTAATGTAAAAATGTATATTGATATTATCGTAATACCTATGTACTTACTCTGGTTTAATAAATAAATAAATAAAAATAAAAATTATTCTTTAAAAAACAGGGCACGGATTTTTATAAACAAGGTTTGTCAAAGCTTGAGAACAGATATAAAAAATGTATTCAAGTCCAAGGGGACTATGTAGAAAAATAGTTTATAAGTCAAACAATAAATACATATGTTACTTTAACCTAAAAATTGTGTTTTGCTTTTTTCCCGGAGCAGGGAAACTTACTTTTTGAACACCCCTCGTATGTCCCACTTCCCGGTGTACCGGGATTTGGGACGTGCAAATAATCCCGGTTATATCAAGTAAATTTCTGAATCAGAGTATAAATTATTTCAAGACGTGCTAAAAATCGTATGACCATTATTTGCTTGTAGGACATACTTTACCCCGGACATGACTTCACCAATGATCACTGCGCGTACGGTTCCGACTTGATATTGTATTGGCATTCTTCTGCTTATGAAATTGGATGATCGACATTATTAAAAATATATTTACAAATAAACTAACAGAGATAGAGTAGTAGAGTAGGAGAGAGGGAAAGAGTATATGGTAGAGCGCGCGCGCAGTCGCAGACGTCTATTAAGCTAGCAGATCTTAACCTAGCAGATCGCTTGTTTCGCGGAAACGGCTGGAGCAACAAAATCAGGTTTGGCGTAATAAATTAGCAACAAATTAGCAAAAAATTATGGTACTGATTATAAGCCCGGGTCATAAAAGTGATCTGCTAGCTTAATAGACGTGAATTCATTATTAACTTGTGACTTCTCAAATACTCATTTGGTATTTGGAATCGTACGCCAGGCTCCTGAAACTACCGAAATCAACCGAGTACGGACTTTCCTGCTTCTCGGTCGTCGAGAACCGGAAATTGCAACGGTAGGGTTCAAGTTTGAGAAATGACTCACTATTAATTACATAACATAAATAAAAACAATTTTTGTTCTTATTTTCAATATTTATGAAAATAGATTGACATTATTACTAAAAGACATTTAGAGAGAAAAAATATTTACACTGACCAGTTTTCGATTCCCATTGGCTATGATGAGCAGTATCCGTGTTTCTCGTCTAAGTAAACCGCAGTAATACAGAGTTTACCTTACAATTACCGCGTCTTTTACATGTAATGGCATAGGCTAGCACGTCTAAATGCCTATACGAGTAAAGTACAACATAACTTGATCGATTTCATGTGACTTCCCAAATCTCGGTACACCGAGAAGTAGGAAAAAATGATATATGTAATCAGTCGACGATTATTAAGGGGGCTAGACACCTTTTTTCTCTGAAATAAGAAGTCACATTTTAATACATAAATGTAAACTAATTATTTCATACTTTTTACATATAAAAGTGGGTATATTTACCTTACCTTAAAACTTTCTCCGATGGGCCTTTTATATGGTCCAGAACCATAGTCATCGATGAAACAAGTTTTTTCACTAACCGTAAGCTTTGAAATTTTCCTGTGGATGGATTGACTCCAGATTTGAACTAAATTACTCCTGAATAGTATAATTCTCATATGAGTGTAGGGATTTAGGATTAAATGTCGGAAAAAATTTTTACATCAGAAAAATTGTGAAAAAATATAAAAAATTTAAAAAAATTAAAAAAAAAAAACTCTTGAAAAATAGCACAATTTTTTTTTTCTCATTAGATCAAAAAGCTTCTGCTGTTTTTTGTGCTGGGATAGAAAACGTTTTTTCGGAAGAGGGCGTAAACAATAATAAAATCGAAATCGATATCGTTCCTCAATCTGGATTGTTAATTGAGATACAACATGAGGTTAGCTTTATGCGGAAAACCTGGAAAATTATAATTTGTTTAGACTTTAGCTGGTTAAAGTATGACTTAAGGGCAGTAGAATTAAAATTCAAAAACCTTAACGAGGATGCATCAATATATCGAAAGGATTATAAGTATATGTCACAGTTTGGTGAGGTTCAGAACAAATTTAACGACACATATAATAAATTTAAAGAAGTTAGGGAATTGCAAGGGAGTATACGCCCAACCTTATCTGCCACGGAACGAGCAAATTACAATATACAGATGAGAACGTTAGATCAATTCTCAGATGAAGTAATGGACACGTTCGACGATGACGTATTGATCATAGAAAGCTCATTGAGTAAAGTTACACCATTTCAAAAAGCAAAAAGGGAAAGACTTGATAAGTTACTAAATAAATTGCAGGAGGGCAGTAAGAGAGAAGTAGGGTTCGAGTCTAATGATAATTTTTCATCCTTGCTCGAAAACGCCACTGAAATAATTTTGGAAGATTTAACCAATATCATGCTAACAGGTTTTCAAATCATTGATATTAAGCCAGGTAGTAGATACCTGCTAATAAGCGGAAGAGAATATTATCACTTCGAGGAAAACGAATTATTAAATTGTGAGCGTGTGGAAAATGCTTATACATGCCCGGCTGAATGGTTTCTTTTCAGTAATCATCTTGATTGCGAAAGTTCGTTGATTCTTGAGCCTAAAAACGTAAACTTTGAAAAATGTAACATTCAAATCGTAAATAATTTTCAACCACAATTTGCGCGTCATACGCGAGATAGTTGATTTTATATTGTGGACCGACCGGTAGAAGTTGAACAAATTTGCAAGCAAGAATCCAATGTTACCATAAAACTGCAAGAATCCGGAATTATGAGGTTTCCATCATATTCTTATATTAAATAAATAATCAGATTTTATCATTAAAGCCACAAATAACGCAACGCGCACCAACCTTTATTTTACCTCCTAAGTCATTAGAGTTACAGAAAATTTCTGAAGTATTCGCCGTACGCGAGCACAAACATTTCTTTGAAAGAATGGCTGAGGTAGGAACCATTCAAGATTTTTGGCAAATAGGAAAACTCTGTAAAATTTCCCTGCAACATGAGCAGGAGGAAATGGGTATTAAACTCTCGATCTATATCTTGGGATTTATAATAGCTGTAATATTCTTAGTAGTAGGAATGGTATTGGCCTTTCTTTATTACTTTAAGGTAGTTTTAGAAAAAACTCCGGATAGGATCGAACTAAAAATTTGCGAAGAAACAACACCGGGAAAAGCAGAAAAACGTGCCTTCCTAAAATTTAATTAGCAAAAAGAAAAAAAAAAGAATTTCAATTTCAATGAGGTATTTGAGGAATAATAATTATTATAGATGGCGGGTGCTTGGCAACACCCACTCTGGTACATTATACTAACACGTTTTTCTATGTCAGCGGGACTTTACGGCTATGATTGTGGGGAGCAATTATCTAATCTAACTATTATATCTCTGCTGGATGTCGGCGATTGTGAAATAAAACAACCAACTGTAAATGTTCCTCGGACATATGGGCAATTGTTGTAATTGAATGAGTTCGGCTTGGTCCCCACCTTTAAATGTTCTTTAAAGATAGTACGGACGGTTACTCACTGTGGAATGCACTCACATGATTCACAAGTGGTAGGGGGTGAAATTAGCTACTATAAAGAAATTACCCGCGAAGAATGTAGTAATCTTCAACAAAACGGATTTTTATGAGTAGCAGGTACACAGATCTTGGGTATACAACCAAATGGGACAACTCATCGACCGATAATTTTTGCAGGAGATAACGATCATAGTGGAAACTGTCACGGGGGTTCTTATTCGGATCCTTACGGAAATTTTAAAAATGTTTACGTAGCCGGATGGGTAGAGATAAAACTTCAAAATTCATATCAACCAGTTCAGATAGATGTAAATCGTATAAGATTAAATTCGGGAGTTACATGTATTTTTTCTGATGCTCACTGTATAGATGAAGATGGGGGCCTTAATGCCGGAGGACATTTGCGGGGTGAATAAATATCCTAGATTATATGAAGGAAATATGGATAAAATATACAAACCAGAGGAAGATCGTACTATGTATTCTTTAGAAACGGAGGATATTACCTTTGCCTTATGGAAAAAAGGCGAATATAATGTCTATGGATCAATAATTGCGCCAACCGAACACCCGAAATTATTCTTACTTGAAAATGCTCGGGAGAACGGTTTTGTGAGTACAAATTCGGCCGTAACAGCAAATTTAGATATTTTTACTTACGTAAATTCAAAGTTCCTCTACGTCGAGAAGTATGTGAGAAAGCAAATAAGCCAAATGTATTATGATACACTGAGACATAAATGCGAACTAGAGAGGTGAATAATGGCAAACACGTTAGTCCTGGCCACAATATCACCAGAGGAAGTAGCTTACCCTACTGAAAAATCTCACGTGAGATCTCACGCCAAAATCTCATCTGAAATTCTGGTCCGCAAGCTGCTAAAATCCCTTTAATTATAAAAAATCAGCTTCTGAGAATTAGAAGTTGCCCAATAGGTTACGCCACCCCTCAGATAAGTTCAAAAATCTATCTTTTGAAGCATTTTAGCCATTTTTTACATTTTTAGAAATTTTACACATGAGATCTCACGCGAGATCTCAAGTGAGATTTCACGTGAGAAATTTGAAACATGAGATTCCACATGAGATCTCACGTCAGATCTCACGTGAGATCACATGTGTAAAATTTCTAAAAATGTAAAAAATGGCTAAAATACCTCAAAACATAGATTTTTGAACTTATCTGGGGGGTGGCGTTACCTAATAGGCAACTCCTAATTCCCAGAAACTGATTTTTTATCATTAAAGATATTTTAAGCAGCTTGAGGATCAGAATTTCTGATGAGATTCTGGCGTGAGATCTCCCGTGAGATCTCATATGAGTTCTCACCTGAGATCTCATATGAGTTTTCACCTGAGATCTCATATGAATTCTCACCTGAGATCTCATATGAATTCTCACCTGAGATCTCACGTGAGATTTTTCAGTAGGGTACCAAATCATGGAGGGACCAGGGTACTTAGCCGTCGTGGCAGGCGAAGTTATTCATTTAGTAAAATGTTTAAGAGTAGATATTACTCGTAGAGACACTAAGGAATGTTATGAACAATTACATATCGAGACAAAGAAGAGTACTTTTTAGCACCGCGCACACACATATTGTTACGTGCAGGTAGACAAATACCATGCGACCGGAATTTACCTGCCATGTACCGATTGCATAACATATGGTTCAAAATTTTACCAGAAATAGTAGAAGTTAAGGATCCGGAAAATTTGAGACCCGAAACAAAACCTGCATGGAAATATGTAAGTCCGGAAACGTTAGCTGTTAGTGGAATTTACTCGCAGAAAGATCTGAATCTATTAAGGGATAGATACTTTTCCTGGTTGAGAAACCTTCCGTTTTGAATAAAGTAGCTCTGGGAATGAGTGGATGATAAATTGATCCTCAAGGCATGACGCTAGATAAATTACACAGGACCACAAACCCCAAAATAAAATTGACCGTGATAAACTCAACTGTCCTATAGGTATTTTGGGTCGCTGAATCCAAATCCATTGACCATTTGTCTCTAACACGTCTAGATTTTCGGTCAATCGCAAAAAACGACAGAAAAACCAATATTTTGGTTATACAAACTTAATTTATCCTTAATCCACAAACAATATATCTAGTAACTCTCAATCTATGTGAAATCACAAACTTCATAAATAAACAGACCTTAAACGTAAACCTGCAACCTCTTAATCTTTAAACACTAAAGCCAGCACCACTTAACCTACAAATCCTAAACGCACAAACTATAAACTCACAAACCCTAAATATACAAACATATAAATCATTAAACAACAACTTCTCTTAATTCAATTCTCAATCAAAACCATACACACATAATTCCTGAACCTACAAACACTCAACCTACAAACGCATAAACCCCGGCCACAAAACCCACGGATTTTCAACCGTTTACCACTAAACCAACCCACAAACTCATAAACCCACAAACCCCGAACCTATAAACTCTAAACTCACAAACCATGAACTTATAAACCCCAAATCCACAAACCGTAAACCTACAAACGCATAAACCCTCAAACAACCTATTAAACCAAAATCCAAATCTCAAACTCTACAAACCACAAACCCTATACCTCTAAACAAAGAAATCGTAAATCCTACACCCATAAACCCTGAATCCACAAACATTCAACCTCAAAGAACACTTAACCAACAACAACATCTAAACCCAAAATTCAAATCTCAAATCTGTGAACCTACAAACACTCAACCTGCAAACGTATAAACCCAAACCTCACCACCCTAAGACTTTCAACCCATTACCCCTTAACCCACAAACCCCTAACTTACGAACTCTAAATTCACAAACCTTAAACTGTCAACGCCTAAACCGTAAAGCCATTATCCGTTGACCCACAAACACGGAACCCACAAACTATACACCTATAAAATCTTCATTCTGATTCCACAAACCCCCAGCCAACAAATGCATAGACCTACAAACTCCAACCTTAAAATTCACGGACTTTAAACGCCGAACCTACGAATTCTAATGTCACAAACCTTAAACTCTCAACCTTCAAACTCTAAATCCGCTACCCCTCAACCCTTAAACACTAAACTAATAAACTCTAAACCCACCAACCATCAACCAACAAATGCATAGACTCATAAACTCACAAACCCCAACGTCAAAACCCACAGACTATAAACCCACCACTACTAACCCTAGATCCACAAACCTTATACCTACGAACCCCAAACACAGAAATCCTATACCTACGAACCTACTAACCCTAATTCCAGTAACTGGCGATTCGCAAACCGATATATCATAAACAGCACTAAACAGCCACACAGCACATGTTGTACCACAATAAACAATCCGAAAACTCACAAACGCAAAGCCCGGAAATCTCCCACTCGCAAAACCTAGGCCCCTAATTCGAAGCCCAAAACTCACTACCCCAAAACTGTAGCACACAAACTTTAAATTTTCAAACCTCAAGCTCTATATCCACGAGTCCTAAATTTACAAATGGGAAATCCACAAATCTAAAAATCATAAACCAGACCACCGCAAACCCTGATTTTACAATCCCATAAACTGTAAACCCGCGAATCACAAGGTTTTGACTCACAAATCACAAACCGTAAGCTGAAAAATCTAAAATTCATAATTTCCTAATCTTAGAAATTTCCAGCTTCTCACTGTAAAATCAGAAATCTATAAATTTTATTTATACTAGAGTTAACCATATGCGCTTCGCGCGCTTTATTTTTTAGGTTAGTTTATTTTACTCATAATACATTACATAATATTCAATTTTAATGACTTTAATCTCCTTTTTACAATTAATTTTGCAATAACATTAATTTAGATCTTGAATGAATTTAGAAATTTTATTAAGAAAATCGAACGATTTAAATTAAGCGTTAAGCGCATGCGGAACATATGAACCAACCACAAGACGCCGTATTTTGGCTTCACAACATCCGGTCATGACTTTTTTTATATAGGGATTGTATTTTACAAATTTAATATATTACAATATATATTCTGTCGGATCTTATACTGTAAATCTATAAGCTCCATTTGTAGACGCAAACATAAATGATAGATCAACTATATTACTTAAAGTTTATAAATTCACCAAACTTTATGCAATACAAGTTTTTCAAATTTCTTAATTTTTCAATCGTATTTTACAATTCCTTAGGTAATTCGTTTTTCGTACATTGCTTTTATACTTATTTTCTGAATTTATTTTTAGTCTTAAAAGAATCTTTTTAGATACACAAATTCTGACATCAATTTATTTCTTATAAAGCCTGTTAAAATTCAATTTTCATTGACTTCAATTTCTCTTTAGTATTCTATTCACTTTAACATTCAAGAAAATGCCAGTCTGTAAAACTAGAGATTCGTTTTGTGTTGTGTGTGACTGTTTCACTGTACAGAAAAATAGAAAGAACTGCAGTGCTACAACAAAAGAAAACTATGAAAAGTGTTTTAATATTTCAAAACAGAGTTTGGAAAACGATTGGACTCCAAATGTAATATGCACTTGTTGTCATACACATCTATCAAACTATGCGAAGGGACAGACAAAGGTTAAGCCTTTTTCTGTGCCTATGCTTTGGCAGAATCCTGAAAATCATACTACAGATTGTTATTTCTGTTCTTGCAACACTATAGGTTATAATTCTAAAAATTTACACACTATTTCTTATCCAAAAGTACCATCTGTGACACTTCCTGTACCAAACTCTCAACATGAAATAAGTTCAAACGATACATTTCAAAGTAACAGCTCCCAGCTTGTGTTATTTGATCAAGATGAAATACATGAAGCTACAAATAACTCTCAAGAACCTGATATAATAGAATCTGAGATATTGGATCAAGATAAATCTAAAACAAGTCAATTCAATCAAAATGAATTGAGCGACTTAATCAGAGATTTAGGATTGTCAAAAGAAAATGCTGAGCTGTTAGCCTCTCGATTGAAAGAAAAAAACTGTCTGACCCCAGAAACAAAAATCTCGTTTTATCGTGAAAGAGATCTGCCATTTGGAAAATATTTTTCTAGAGAAAACAACTTGGTGTATTGTAACGATGTAAAAAATTTAATTAAGGAATTTGAGTGTATAGATTACAACCCAGAGGACTGGCGACTTTTTCTTGATTCATCAACCAGAAGTTTTAAAGCCGTTTTATTACACAATGACAATATGTACGGTCCTATTCCAGTAGCGCATTCAACAGTATTAAATGAAGAATATGAAAATGTGAAAATGGTTTTAACTAAATTACAATACGACGAACATAAATGGTTATTGTGTGGCGATTTGAAAATTTTAACAATTGTACTAGGACAGCAGAGTGGTTTTACAAAATATCCATGTTTTTTATGTGAGTGGGATAGTCGTGCACGTCAAGATCATTACGTTTAAAAGTTTGGAAATCTAGAAATAACTTAGAGGTAGAGTCAAAAAATATTATAAAACAAAATTTGTTACCAGTACAGAAAATATTGCTCCCACCACTTCATATTAAGTTGGGATTATTCAAACAACTAGTAAACGCTATGAAAACTCAAAATAGCCAAGCTTTCAGATACCTTTTTCAAAAATTCCCAAAACTATCAGAGGCAAAAATTAGTGAAGGTATTTTCGATGGCCCACAGATCAGGGCACTTTTCAAGGATGAACATTTTGAAGAATTTATGACCGATAAAGAAACAGTTGCTTGGCAAAGTTTCAAGGAGGTGTGCACGTCTTTTTTTGGAAATACGAAAAATCCTGAATATAAAAAGATTGTTCAGAAAATGGTAACTGCTTTTCAAAACATGAATTGCTTAATGAATTTGAAGTTACATTTCATGGATTCACATATTGATTTCTTTCCCGAAAATCTAGGTGATTTTAGTGAAGAACAGGGTGAGAGGTTTCATCAAGACCTTAAAGACGTTGAAAAGAGGTACCAAGGAATTTGGGATGAAAACATGCTAGCAGACTATTGCTGGGGTTTAAAACGTGATACCAAAATACCTCACAAAAGAAAGTCCATTCGTAGATCTTTTGAATCGAAGAGAACGCGTTATTTTACTAAAAAAACTGATTCTATTTAATATAAGAAAATTTTAAAAAGTAAATAAAAATAAAAAAAAAATTAAAAAAAAAAACAAAATACAAAATGTTTAAAAAAAATATAAAATAAAATAAAAATAAAATAAAAATATAAAAAAAATTAAAATAAAATAAACATATTAAAAAATAATAAAAATAAAATAAACATATTAAAAAAAAAATAAAAATAAAATAAAAATATAAAAAAATAAAAAAGGGGATATTATCTCGCCACCTCCACGTTGGTTATTCCTGGGTTCGGCAAAGAGCGAGTTTATTACTTTTAATTTTAACAGATAGATGTATTAATATGAATTTTTCCAAGAATTATTTTAATTTTGTATCTGCAAACATATATTTCTGCTTTCATTACCTTCACGTAGTGTTAAGGATGTTGGTGAAGCATAATATAATACAAAAGTTCCCGACCGAAAGTATACACTGCAGCGCGTGTATAGCAGTGCGCGCGAGCGAGGCATTTTGGCATATACGAGGGTCATTTGACAAGTACCTAGCCTCACCGCCAGATGGTGCCACTATCGCACCAGAAATACACTACAGTGCAGTATCTTCCTGTAAACGGTTACAGACGAAATTTCAGCCGGATCGGAGTTGTAGTTTATTTTTGAGAGCGTGTGAAAGCAAATGTGTCCGTTGATTTTTTAAAAAATGGAGAAAGAACAATATCGGTCGGTGATTCGATTCTTGTTTTTGGAAGGGAAATCGCGCAGTGAAATTAAAGAACGCTTGGATGCAGTGTATGGGGATGCTTCTCCTTCGATGGCGACCGTTAAATTTTGGTATAACGAGTTTCAACGTGGTCGTACGTTGGTTTTTGATGATCCACGCCCAGGTGCTCCGAAAACAGCCACTATGGAGGAGAACGTGACAAAAATACACGATATCGTTTTGTCAGACCGCCGATTAAAGGTGCACGAGATAGCTGCGATAGTAGGCATCTCAGAAGAACGCATGTGGCATATCCTACATGAGATTTTAGGCATGAGGAAGCTGTCAGCAAGGTGGGTGCCGCGTTTGCTGACTGCAGACAACAAGCGCATCCATGTGACCAGTTCAGAGCAGTGTTTGGAGCTGTTTAATCGCAATCCAAAAGACTTTTTGCGTCGTTACGTGACCGTCGACGAAACATGGATTCACTACTACACTCCAGAGACTAAGGAGCAGTCAAAATAGTGGACCTTACCCGGTGAACCTGCTCCGAAGAAGGCGAAGACGGTCCCGTCGGCCGGAAAGGTGATGGCCACTGTTTTCTGGGATTCTCAAGGTGTGATTTTTATTGACTATCTGGAGAAGGGCAAAACGGTCACAGGACAGTACTACGCCGAACTATTGAGCCGATTTGACGCCGTGTTAGAAGAAAAACGGCCCCATTTGTCTAAAAAGAAAGTGCTTTTCCACCACGATAATGCACCGGCTCACACTTCTGCACTCGCCACGGCTAAATTGGTCGAATTACGCTACGAACTGCTGCCCCATCCACCGTATTCTCCAGATTTGGCTCCGTGCGACTTTTTTGTTTCCGAACCTAAAAAATTCGCTCGCCGGGAAGAGATTCCACTCCAATAACGAAATAATCGCCGCCACGGAGGCCTATTTTGCAAACCAAGAGAAAACATTTTTTTCAACGGGGTTAAAAAAATTGGAACACCGCTGGACCAAGTGTATTCAACTAAAAGGAGACTACATTGAAAAATAAATTTTATTTTTTGTAAAATTTTGGTGTTTTCATTTGTAGGCTAGGTACTTATCAAATGACCCTCGTACTATACACAATGATACATGCACACACGCTAAGCGTGCTCTGTCTCTTTCCCTCTGCAACTCTATGCACAGCATAAACGAAAAAACTCCTAACTTCGCATTAAAATTTCTTAAGAATGGTGACGCTAGGCTTTCTCAACTTTTGACATAATGTTTGTTATACAGAGTTACAGCGATGCTTTTTTTTTCTTTTTTCAGATTTATCATTTATAATGATGATAGGGGCAGGGAGGGTAAGAAAAAAGGAAACAGAACAAAAAAAAAGAGAGTATGACAAACAATATTTGTGTAGATCTAAAGCTTCTAGATCTGCGGTTTATAGAAATCAAAATGATAGGTATGAAAAGAGTTAGAAATAAAAGTCACAAAAAAGTGTAAAGAAGAAAATGATAAATCTGAGCTTAAAAACTGTGAGTCTTGGGTTTGTCGGTGTAGGTTTTGTGGTTTGTGGGTTTTGACGCCGAAGTTTGTGGGTTTAAGCTTTGTGGTACGTGATTTTTGAGGTTGTCGAATGGTGGTTTAGCATTTGTGAGTATAGAGATTGTGTGTTTAGGGATTTAGAGATTGTGGTTAGTGGATTTTAAGTTTTGAATTTGTGGGTAAGAGGTTATGGTTTGTGGGTATAGATTTTCTGGGATGGTGGGAATAGGTTTCGTAGGTTTTGAGGTTGTAGTTTGTTAAGTGTTTGTAGGTTCAGGGTCCAGGTTTATAGGGTTCAGGGTCAGTGGGTTTGTGAGTTTAAGGGTGATGAATTTAAAGTCCGTGAGTTTTGAGGTTGGGGTTTGCAGGTTAAGTGTTTGTGGGTCTATGGGTGTAGGATTTAGGATTTGTGGGTTTAAAGGTGTAGGGTTTGTGGTTTGTATATTTTGAGATTTAGATTTTGGGCTAAGTGGTTGTTGTTTGAGGGTTTACGCATTTGTAGGTTTACGGTTTGTGGGTTTGGGTTTTGTGAGTTTATGGTTTGTGAGTTTAGGGTTTGTGGAGGTTGGGGGTTTAGAAGTGATAAGTTGAACGTCTGTGGGTTTCGTGTTTGTAGGTTCAGAGTCTATGGGTGTAGGGTTTAGGAATCGTGGATTTAGAGGTATAGGGTTTGTGGTCTGTAGAATGAGATTTGAATTTTGGATTAAGAGGTTGTAGTTTGAGGGTTTATGCGTTTGTAGGTTTACGCTTTGAGAGTTTGGGGTTTGTGAGTTTATGGTTTGTGAGTTTAAGGTATATGATTTATTGTTTGTGGATTAAGGATAAATTTAGTTTGTATACCCAAAATATTGGTTTTTTGTTGTTTTTCGCGATTAACCGAAAATCCAGACGTGCTAGAGACAAATGGTCAACGGATTTGGATTCAGCGACCCAAAATACCTATAGGACAGTTGAGTTTGTCATGGTCAATTTTATTTTGGGGTTTGTGGTCCTGTGTTATTAAATCCAGCTACTATAGCTGCCATCGCGGAAACAACGTGGAACAGGATGTGGTCAAGCTTCTTAGCTTTCGGAACGGCCAGTGCGGGAGTAATCGGATTTATTATGCTATGTCGTTTGATTAAGCTAATGGTAGATACCATAATACATAAATACGCTATTTATAGCTTAAATGGATTTTCCATACATCTATTGGGGGCGGTATGGAATTCGGTGACGCAATTGTTATTGCACTTGGGACATCAAAATAAAATAGAAAGAAAAACCGAAGGAAAGGAGATTAAACAGGAAAATATTGAACAAAAGAGAATGAATAATCAAGAAGATGAGGAATCAGAGCACCTATACGAAAACGCATTACCTATAAAACCTCCTCACCTATACCCAACTCTAAATCAAGAAAAAACAAACGGGCATGCCTCTATATAATATGTAAAAAAAAAAATGGTCCTATATCTTGTAACGGGGTTCAGTTAGGGAGAGGGTATTAATCCCTCTCAGGGGCTCGCGGGGTAATATACGGGGGTATTCTACGTCCGTGCAACTCACCGTTGTAGAATTAGCTGTAGCCCGACAGAAGCGCCTCGGCACAGGTTCCGAACATGCGAGCCCGGCTTCTATTGTAGAAAGCCTAGGCCGCATTCTCCTAGAACCGGCGCTGCGCTATGCCGCTGCTGCCAACTGCTGCCCGCAAACTACCGGCTGCTCGCTATGACCTAGCGTTATCAGCGCAGCCGGTCTTTCCCGCATACAACGCCGCTCGGTCTAACCTCTCGAGCAGCTATTGAGATACTTACTCTCGCTACGGATGTTCCTCTAGGAGGCAATGCCTGCGACTAGCTGCAACTACTGAAAAGGGTAGAGGGCGGTATTCGGAAAATCATGCATAGGTTAAGGCGCGCTCAATAAATACTCGTGACTCGACTATTTAAGATAAAACAAAACCAAGGGGTTTATTGAATAAAAGACTCGCGCTAAGGGGCGCGAAACACGGACAAGAAGTTTACATCCAAACACGACAGGCCGAGACTTTAGTCGACGCACGCACGCTCGCGGCCGCCGATTCGCGGCTGCAACAAACAATTCTCGCGATACAGATACGCACGTAATATTAAATGCAACTCACGCAATTTGGCTGGCCAGCCATAGCCGCTGTCGCACTCTCTCTCTCTCGCGCTTATGCCACAGGCTCCCGCAACAAGGAGGGGCGGGGATGGAGAATGCCTCACTGTCCGCGTCCTTCTTCGTTTGGCCGTAGCTCTCTCTCTCTCTCTCTCTCTCTCTCTCTCTCTCTCTCTCTCTCTCTCTCTCTCTCTCTCTCTCTCTCTCTCTCTCTCTCTCTCTCTCTCTCTCTCTCTCTCTCTCTCTCTCTCTCTCTCTCTCTCTCTCTCTCTCTCTCCAATCGCACAAAACACACAGCGAGCACCTCCGGCTACTTTCGCGTGTCACGGTCAGAATCAACATCATGGTCGCGCGCTCACGTTCATAGTCGATCACGATACGTGCAAGCGCGCGAGATTTAGATTTCGCAACGCAGTATACGTGATTCTCATAACTTATATCGGCGCCCGTTACACCCCCCACCCAGATTTGACGTCCCCTCGGACGTTACATCGAGGAAGGAGAGGGCGCTGAAATAAGGAGGCAAAGTCTAACGTGGGTGCGGATGTTGGTATTTTAGACGTCGGAGGTTCGCTGTGGTTTCCCACCGGCCGCGACGTAGGAAAGCGGAAGGGTCAGGTGGCTTTCCGAGGGCGCCCGCGTCCTCGCTGTGGTTGGAATCGGACGGATGTCACCACCGGAGTGGGCCCGAGTGGGTCTACCACCACTGCTCGAGTACCCGGGGGCCTCCCGCGTCTCCTCGGAAGCGTTTCGTCCATAAGGGCGTTGCCGGGGGGCTCGCTCATTGGCGCGGCCTCCGTGTCGACCGTCCCTTCCGGCTCGTCGGGTTCTGGCGAAGCAGAGTGGTAGCTTTTCAGCTGTTCCGCAGCCACCACCTATTCTACCTCACCGCCGTCGCCTACCAATTTGTAGGTGTTCGGTCCAAGGGCATCCGTAATCCAATACGGACCTTCGAACTTCGGCGCTAGCTTCGCCGCAATGCCCTTGGCGGCCGAGGATAGGGAATGGCTGCGCTTCCACACTCTGTCACCTGGTTTGAAAGTTGGCTCGCGCCTGCCGGCGCCGTAATAGCCGGCTTGGCGTTCTTGAGCCGCGTGCGCTCTCGAAGCGGCGCGCGCGTGTAACTCTGGAAGGGCCTCCATTCGCTTCTTCCAGCGAGCCAAACTTTCTTCTTGAGACGTCTGCTGCTACCTCTTGCATCCTCCGTTGCGTGCCAGGAGGTTCTGGCTGTCTCCCATAGAGCATTAGGGCCGGGCTCATCCCGGTAGAACTTTGCTCAGCCGTATTCATGGCGAAGAGAAGTTCCGGAAGCTTCTCGTCCCATGTACTATGCCACTCCTTAAGATAGGAAGCGACCATCTTCTTTAGGGTACGGTTGGCTCGTTCGACCGGGTTAGCCTGAGAGTGATAGGGGGAGTGTGAGTGTGATGCACACCGCGCTCCCGCAGGAAGTCTTCCACGGCATGGTTCTTAAACTCTGTGCCGGTGTCAGACAGGAAGACTTCCGGGCAACCGAATCGAAGAAAGATCTTCCGACTCAGTTCAGCTATCACCGTCTTGGCGTTTGCTTTGCGTATGGGGGATGCCTCCACCCACCGGGTAAAGAGGTCCTGGAACACCAGGATGTACTCGCAACCTTCGGAGCTTCGAGGCAACGGTCCGACACGCTCGCGGCCGCCGATTCGCGGCGGCATCAAACAATTTGGCTGACCAGCCAAAGCCGCTGTCACTCTCTCTCTCTCTCACGCGCTTATGCCACAGGCTCCCGCAGCAAGGAGGGCGGGGATGGAGAACGCCTCACTGTCCCCGTCTTTCTTCGTTTGGCCGTAGCTCTCTCTCTCTCTCTCTGTCTCTACCTCGCTCGTTTGCGGTCGCGCAGTCAACGGTGGAGGTGCGGTACACTCTCTCTCTCTCTCTCTCTCTCTCTCTCTCTCTCTCTCTCTCTCTCTCTCTCTCTCTCCAATCGCACAAAACACACGGCGAGCATCTCCAGCTACTTTCGCGTGTCACGGTCAGAATCAACATCATGGCCGCGCGCTCACGTTTATAGCAGCGTGGCGGCTTCGTCTTCTTCTTCACCTGCTTCTGGCTTGTTCCGCGTGGCGCTCTATCGATCACGATACATGCAAGCGCGCGAGATCCAGATCTCGCAACGCAGTATACGTGATTCTCATAACTTACATCGGCGCCCGTTACAATATGTACTGTTACTTTTCTTTTTAAAGGGAGGATGAACATTACACTTACACTTCACAAACACAAAGTGACAAGTTGCACATGGATTTAGATCTCACGCCTTTTGACGGAGAACCACCGGAGAAGTATCCCGAAACCTATAGCGAATTTTTGAAACATCGATGTTTTAAGCAAAAATCAGAGGTAGGACAATTTTTTGCAAACCATACGTTGGCAAAAGTTATTTGTGATTCGTGCTATATACCACATTATTTCGAGAAGAACGAACAAATTGACGTACACATTAACTGGCATTTTACGGCCATAATCACGATATAAGTTTTACACTGCGATATATGTCGCAAAATATTGCTAGAAAAACAAAACATCATTAAGTGTGGACGTTTCACGGAAGTTGTATTACAATACCTGGAAAAGACAAACTCTACTACAGCGGGCATTAATCGAAATTGGCATAATGAGTAATAAAATCAAATTATTTAAAGAAGTACATTTTAGAAAATATAATGATCACCGGAGGGGATGTTTCCAATGTATAGTCACGGACCTGACGGAAAAATATTGGAGAAAAACCACATATAAAATGACAGTAAATCGGAAGAACTCGGGTTGGCAATGCAAGAAGTGTAATTTAAAATTACAGCATAGGGTCACGAAAGAGAAGGAGGGAAAACTAAGGGAGGTTTTCGCTGACTTGTCAATCAATATGAATTGCTTCAGAGATTTAGTGATAAATGAAGACGTGCCCAAGCAAGAACTGCGAAGAAATATAAAAAAAAAGGAAATGAAAAGAAATTATTGAAAACAATAGATAAGAAAAGGCAGAGAAAAAAGTTAATAACAAGGGAACAAATACAAAAGGAAATAAGTTTAGATCAAGAAAAAGAGAATATTAGGAAAACACTAGAGTTTCCTATAGAAAAAACAAGCATAAGAGAGAAAACAGCATACATCAAAGAAGAAATCGTCATAGGAGAAACAAACATAAAAGAAGAAACAGAAATTATGAAAGAAAAAATCCACCAACTTCAAACGCATGAAACAAATAATGAAAGAAAGGAAGAGGAATAAGCGGTCGCCCCAGAGAGAACTCATTCAATAAAAGAGGACACCCCGTTGATGATCTTAACGCTGACGCAAGAAGAGATAGTGAAGGCGTTAGAAGAAGCGAGGCGAGAGGAGCCCACGGACGAATTTTTTAAGGCAATACAAACAGTCGAAGAAGGAGCTGAAGAAAATATGAAATTGGATCCAAATCTGATATCTACAATCATGAAATCATTAATAATAGAAAGTAACACTTATGAACTTTTTTGCCGGGAGGAGTATAGAATAAAAAGCTTCGTGGGTTGGCCCCATTCGTATATAAAACCAAAGGAACTAGCGGCGAATGGATTTTTCTATGTCGGAGAAGAAGATATCGTCAAATGTTTTAGTTGCAATATGAAGTTGCGAAAATGGTTACCGGGGCACAGAGCGAGAGATGAGCACATGAAATGGAACAAAGAATGCCCTATGGTAACAGGAAAAACATGCGGAAATATAAAATTCGAGAGTGGAGAGGATACATGCCAGAGATACTCTCAGGAATATATAGAGTCATTACGAGCGGAAATTGCGGACGAACAAAAATGTAGAGTCTGTATAATTCGAAAAATAGACACTGTATTTATACCTTGTGGCCACTTGGCCACGTGTCAACCATGTGCAGAAATGTTAGATAATTGTGCGTTTTGTAGGCAAGAGATAAAGAGTAGACATACTGTATTTTTTCCATAAGAATTTTTAGATATTTGACTCCAAAAAGTACTCTTCATTAACTTTTTTTTATTATAAAAATATATAAAAATATGAAGTTACTATATTTTATGATTACTTTACGAATAAAATAAGATTTTATGCTTTTGTATGGGAATAAGGGAATAAGGTTATAATAATAAAAAATTCAGTTAAAAGAAACAAGCCATTTTGTTATTGAAAATTCCCTCTTCCTCCTACTTACAAACGAAAATTAAATACTGTATACAAATATGCCCAAACCTTATAAAGAGATAGCTTCGGAATTAATAGGCAAATTCGAAGAATACAATTCTCCATGACTAGAGTCCGCTGGAGGAAAAGATGGAGTGACGCCAGTTTTTGACGTAGAATCTGGCGAACGTGAGTTCACATCGATCGTAATCGTAGTAGGTGTAAAATTCACATCAAGAGCAATGATGTTAGATGTAGAACTTCGAGTATGGGTTCTGAAATAGAAACATTTCAATTGTGAATGAAATGAGGGGAAGGAATCTCCGGTCCAAACTGATCTGCAGCTTCGACAAAATCCTTAAGATCACGCAAGAGACTGCTAAACAAAATTTTCTTTTGAAAAATCACCTTTCCTTTAGTAAAAAGAAAAGAGAAAAGAAAAAAATCAAAATGATTGTTTTTTTTATTTTTTTTAGCATACGTAAGAGTTAGATCTATCGCTAATAGGGCTGAAATTTGGAGAGTAGTTCATCAACGTATAATCATCGTATCTAAAAAAAAAAAAAAAAAAAAATATGTAAGAAAATACATAACAAAAATAATAGCATATGAAAACTACAAGAGGAAATAAATTATTTTTAAATACATACTCATAAATACCTATCATGGCCAAAATATTTGAAGCAGAAATCCGATTCGCACGAAACTCCTGTGAGATGTATTGTCGCCATTTTTCATTTATTAGGGCACCAGGACAGTACGGATCCGTCGAGTTAATGAAAACTATACTATTGTTCATTTTGCGAGGGAATTATAAGATGATTCCAGCACAAACTGTTCAAACGATCTGTAGAACGAGCAGGGACTCGGGGTAATTTATACTAGAGCCAGGGGCACTACGTAGAGAAGGCGGGTAAAGAGAAAAGGGTAGGGTGAGTGGACAAAGTTTTCTCATTGGTTAAGGGGGTGTGGTACTCATGCACTCTGTTTTACCGGCAGAACTCGGTAAATTCTACATTATTAAAATAAATATATCGAATTACGTCTTATAAAGAGATAATTGCCCTGTGCAATGTAATAATCTACCAGCTTGCGCAGTTTTGAGCCCAAATATCAACGGCACCCTAAAAAATTTTGCGAACGAAATTTCGGTTATTTTTGTTCACAAAATTTTTCATGATGCCGTTGATATTTGAGCTCAAAACTGCGTAGGCTGGTAGATTATTACATTGCGCAGGGCAACTATCTCTTTATAAGACGTAATTCGATATATTTATTTTAATAATATAGAATTTACCGTGTTCTGCCGATAAAACAGAGTACATGAGTACCACACTCTCTTAAAGATAGGATGAGAAAGAGAAAAAGCGGGCGGTCAAAGGGAAAAGAGAGAGGAAGAGAAATTTTCCTTCGCACAGGTAGGGAGCCGAGGGGAAAAGCAAATATTTCTTCTCTAATTCACGAGTTTAACATTGCAGATACGAGAATTTAAATGATTGAATTGTGGAAAATTGTTCTAAATCCCAGAGGAAAATAAAACATATCATAATAGTGGGACAATGATTTGAAAAAATTACGCTTCTTTTTGTTTCTCGAAATTTACAGCTAAATAGGAGAAAAAACTTGTTGCCAAGTTTTTTCTTTGCCAGGTGGGGTGGGAACGAAAAAATTCCGTAAAATTTTTTCCGTTCCTTATTCCCAAGGAAAAGGTTTAAATTGTAATTATGACAACAAATATAAAAACTGTTAAACCAGATATTATTAAAGAAAGCAACAATCAATTCATTGTAAGAGAGTATAATTGAATTGACAAAGAATAACGAAAATAAGAAGATATATGTTATACCTTGAAAATTGTTTAGTAACAGCTTTATTTGTATGATTATATTGTATGACAAAAAAAAAAATAAGAATTAATTTTATGCTGAGAAGAGAAAAAGAAATTACGACACGAAAGATTTTTTTTTTTTGAAACATAAAAATTTTTTTTTTTTTTTTTTTATTTGAACAAAATACTGGCACGCGTAAAGATGCATTAAGAATGTTAATGTATGGGTTATGGTGTGTGTATGTATTTAAATTAATTTTTTTTCGTACGAATTATATCATCTTGTACTATCATTAATACCTTGGTATTGTTTCGTGTGCATAGTATGCACAACGTGACGAGGCGGATCGGGTTGCATATAGCAGCAACATGAGGACGACTCGAGGAAAGACGTGCACCGGCATCGGTAGCTCAGTGCTCAGAGCACTCTTCGCGAAAACGAAAGATCCGGGGTTCGATTCTCCGTCGAGTCACGCCATGCCGTTTTTTTATCGAGTCCTTCTCCATTTATTTATTGTATACGATTATTAAATCGTAACATTTCTGGTGCTAGGTGTTAGGGGGCGGTAGCTAAACTGCACCGTACGAACCCAACGCTTTAAGGTAATGTAGATTTCTAACATTCTAAAATAAAGTAGATTTCTACAATCGACGAGGACGTCGATTTTCGGAGCCGCTGACGTGTTACGTGTACATAGTATGCACAACGTGACGAGGTGGATCGGGTTGCATATAGCAGCAACATGAGGACGACTCGAGGAAAGATGTGCACCGGCATCGGTAGCTCAGTGGTCAGAGCACTCGTCGCGAAAACGAAAGGTCCCGGGTTCGATACCCCGCCGAGTCACGCCATGCCGTTTTTTTATCGAGTCCTCTTCCATTTATTTATTGTATACGATTATTAAATCGTAACAGTATATATCATTCAATTTTATATTATTGTTTATGTATTTGACTTTATTGTGAGAGTATGTATTATTGTATGAACTATATAAGTTTGCGTTACTATGATATGATCGTTTAACTTTATTTTTTAACTTTATCATTGTTTGTGTATTATTTGAGTTATTATGATTGTATGAATTATATAACTTTATTATTGCACGGGTTATGTATTATTTAACTAAAATACTATCGTATGTTATTGTATGAATTATATAACTTTATTATTGTATGGGTTATGTATTAGTTACGTAATACTATTATATTTATTGTATGAATGATATAACTTTATTATTGTATGAGTTATGTATTAGTTAAGTAATACTATTGTATGTTATTGTATGAATTAAATAACTTTATCATTGTATGGGTTATGCATTAGTTAAGTAATACTATTGTATGTTCTATTTAAGTTCATATCATTGTATGTATTATTCCTATATTTAAATTTATCAGTATCGTATTAATTAAGTTTGTTTTATAAAGATTTCATCATTACCTTTATTTTGATAAAATTTAACTTTTTAAAGAAAAGTAATTATTTGAAACCCGCTCATTCTGCGCTGGGCCGTGAGGTGTAATGAACGAATTTTTCGTCCATTTACAAAAACAATTATTTTCTTTTGCTTACGGTCATATATGTAAAAAGAATTCTTGTAAGTCTTCGAAAAGACACACAAGGAAGAGAGAAGAAAGAAGAACAACGGAAAGAAATATCAAGAGGGAGAGAGAGGCAGCAGGAGAGAGAAAGGAAGGGAGGAACTAAAAAGTGGGCAGGAAGAAAGGCGGAGAAAAAAATGAAGAAAATGAAGAGCGGATTAGGAGAAAATTCTAGAGCCGTGGGGGGGGGGGGGGGGCAAATCGGAACCGTGGCCAGCTAAAAACAAGGAAAACAAATCAAGAAGGCGATAAGGACCGGACGAGGCCTGGGAACATTAGCGCGCCTGCGCCGCGTTTTCCAAATTTACGGGATGGCGAGCCACAATAAAAAAAGAAGAAGGAAGTAAATTGGCCGTATACGCAGACATTCTTTTTTACACGCATACTAGGGAAGAACTTAAAGAAAAATGTCAAGGCCCTAGCATATCTGTACGGGAGCCAAATGCACGAGAACGAGGAAACCCGCTGGCTTGCAATAGCGGAGCAACAACAAGGCACTCCTTTTTTTTTATCCCATAAAACGCAGGAGGACTGCGGGAATATCGCATGGCGCCAGGACGGGAAATGGATCAGCGAGACGTCTCTCCGGCATCTAAAAATTCAGAAGCTAAGTGGTGGCAGCGCACACGGATATACTCTGCATGCAGTCTCGCGGAATTTTCTGTGGAGGGAGCACCTTCAAGAAGGAGACTTTTGATATCTTTATGTCTTCCTCCATTAAGCGGGCAGGAGAAAATGCATGGCAACGGGAGGTGGGAGTCAAACTCCTGCGCACCTTCCCACAAGGGGGAAAAACAAGTTTTCCCCTAAAACAAAGGAGTTTCGCACTATAGAAAGGGGCAGCAAGTGGGCCTAAAAAGGCAGTAATTTTCTGGACTTCTGCGAGGGCGAAGCTCTGCCCGACGAACGACCAATGCCACCGACGCTGCCCACGGCGAAGCGCTCCCCGTGCCACGCTCGATTTGGACTTTGACTTTTTCTCGGCCACCACGACGACAACCGACTCTGCGCCACGGCAAAGCATTGCCCGTGCTACGCCTCACCTACCTCAGAGAGACGATTACCTCCCGGAGTGGGTCCCGCCGAGAGCTGCCGAAAACGAGCACAACCCTTCTATACAACGTTCCCTGCTGCGAGGTCACCCGTCACGGAGGAACAACACCATCGCAAGCTGAACCACCGATCTATCGCGACACAAACTTTTGGCAGGGACCTTATAGCCAGTACATCCTTAAATTAACTCCAAAATTAAATTTTTTTGAGGAAGATAGTTTCACGTAGAGGAGAAGGGCACGAATACTGGCGGGAGGAAGCGAGTTCATTATTAAACGACCTTGAAACTCTAATAATCCGGGGAATAAAAGTTCCACAATAACGAGAACGGCACATAGATAGGTGGAAAAAGGCAAGTTCATTATTAAATCAACTCCAACCCCTAAAGGAAGCCAGTTTCACGTATGAGAAGAACGCACACAGACGGGCGAGTTCATTATTTAAAGACCTTGAAACTCCAATGAGCCGAGGGAAGCGAGTTTCACGGAGAAGAGAACGGTAGGCAGACGGGCGGGATGAAACAAGATTAACATTGAATAAATTTCAAAATCCAAATAGTTTGAGGATGTTCGTTTCGAGTAGAAAAGGAAGGCGCAAAGACGGGTGAGAGGGAGCGAGTTCATTAAATGAACTCTAAAATCCGACGAGCCGGGGATTAAAAGTTCCTCGATGAAGGGAATAGCACGTGCCTGACGTTCTTTTCTACGTGAAACGCGCTTCTCACCGCTATTTGAGTTGTGGAGTTTATTCAATAATCAACTTGCTTTTTTACGCTTATCTGCGTGCAATTCTCTTCTCCGTGAAACTCGCTTCTCCCGATTATTTGGGTTTTGGAGTTTATTTAGTAATGAACTCGCTTCCTCCTGCCGGTCTGCGAGCCTCCCTCTTCTTTGTATAACTTTTATCCCCTGACTAGCTGGATTTTGGAGTTCATTTAATAATGCGCTCGCCTTCGCCTGCCCGGCTGCGTGCCTTCCTCTGCTACGTAAATCTTGCTTCCCTCGGCTATTTGGGTTTTTAAGTCTATTAATTATAATCTCGCACACTTTCGCCCGTCTGCCTGCCTTTCTATTCTATGTGAAACTCGCTTCCATCGGCTACTTAGATTTTGGAGTTTATTTAATAATGAACTCGCTTCCTTCTGCCCGTCTGCGTGCCTCCCCCTTCTTTGTATAACTTTTATCCCTCTGCCAGTTGGATTTCGGAGTTCATTTAATAATCCGCTCGCTTCCTCCTGCCCGTCTGCGTGTCTTCCTCTTCTACTTAAAACTTGCTTCTTCCGGTTATTCCGGTTTTTAAGTCTATTTAATTATAAACTCGCACCCTTTTGCCCATCAGCCAGTCTTCACTATGTGAAACTCGCTTTCCCAGCCTATTTGGGTTTTGGAGTTTATTCAATAATCAACTTGCTTTTTTCCGCTTATATACATGCCTTTCTCTTCTACGTGAAACTCGTTTCCGCCGGCTACTTGGATTTTGGTGTTTATTTAATTATTATCTCGCTTCCTCATGCTCATCTGCATGCTTCTCTCTTCTTTGTATAACTTTTATCCTCTGGCTAGTTGAATTTTGGAGTTCATTTAATAAACCGCTCAATTCCTCCTGCCCGTCTGCGTGACTTCCTCTTCTACGTGAAACTTGCTTCTTCCGGCTATTCAGGTTTTTAAGTCTATTTAATTATAAACTGGGACCCTTTTGCCCATTAGCCAGCCTTCCTCTACTATGTGCAACTCGCTTCCTCCGGCTATTCGAGTTTTGGAGTTTATTCAATAATTAACTTGTTTTTTTACGCCTATATACATGCCTTTCTCTTTTACGTGATACTCGCTTCCCCCGGCTATTTGGATTTTGGAGTTTATTTAATAATCAACTCCCTTCCTCCTGCCCATCTGCGTGCCTGATCTTCTTTGTATAACTTTTATCCCTGGCTATTTGGATTTTTGAGTTCATTTAATAATGTGCTCGACTCCGCCTGCCCGGCTGTGTGCCTTCCTCTGCTACGTGATTCTTGCTTCCCACGGCAATTTGGATTTTTAAGTCTATTTAATTATCTTCTGGTACACTTTCGCCCGTCTGGTTGCCTTTCTATTCTATGTGAAACTTGCTTTTTCCCGGCTATTTGGGTTTCTTCAATAATTATCTCACTTTTTCTGCCCATCTGCGTGCCTTCGTTTTCTACATGAAATTTTCTTCCCCCGGTTATTTGGGTTTTGATTATTTCAATACTGAACCTGAAATTTCCCGCCGGTTTGCTTGCCTTCCGCTTCTACGTGAAACTTGCTTCCTCCGGCTATTTCTAGAAATAATACAAAAATTTAAGTAATAACTCAAGAAAATAATTAAGTTATAACTTAAGAAATTACTTAAGTTATTACTTGGATGTTTGGTCTCAGCTTTCAAGAAATTGCTTAAGTAATTACTCGAGTAATTACTTAAGTAATAACTCGAGTTATTACTTAAGGGGGCTAGATACCTTTTTTCTCTGAAATAAGAAGTCACATTTTAATACATAAATGTAAACTAATTATTTCATACTTTTTACATATATAAAAGTGGGTATATTTACCTTACCTTAAAACTTTCTCCGATGGGCCTTTTATATGGTCCAGAACCATAGTCATCGATGAAACAAGTTTTTTCACTAACCGTAAGCTTTGAAATTTTGCTGTGGATGGATTGACTCCAGATTTGAACTAAATTACTCCTGAATAGTATAATTCTCATATGAGTGTAGGGATTTTTGATCTAATGAGAAAAAAAAATTGTGCTGTTTTTCAAGAGTTTTTTTTTTAATTTTTTAAAATTTTTTATATTTTTTCATAATTTTTCTGATGTAAAAATTTTTTCCGACATTTAATCCTAAATCCCTACACTCATATGAGAATTATACTATTCAGGAGTAATTTAGTTCAAATCTAGAGTCAATCCATCGACAGAAAAATTTCAAAGCTTACGGTTAGTGAAAAAACTTGTTTCATCGATAACTATGGTTCCGGACCATATAAAAGGCCCATCGGAGAAAGTTTTAAGGTAAGGTAAATATACCCACTTTTATATGTAAAAAGTATGAAATAATTAGTTTACATTTATGTATTAAAATGTGACTTCTTATTTCAGAGAAAAAAGGTGTCTAGCCCCCTTAAAGTTTTGGTCTGAGGTGTTAAGTAATTACTTACGTAGTTGCGTGAGCAATTACTTAAGAAGTAACTTAAGACATATCTGTGGCGCAACCGTTAGTACTGTAAAGGTATAGGTTTAAATCTAAAGCTTTAATTTTGCGAAAAACTCTAAATGTTAACTGAGGCGCCCGCGAGGCCGCAGCTTGATACGATACCCAATGCTGGAGCCATCTTAACTCACGTCTCCCGACGACTTATAGGTTTAAACTTTTTTTAATAACTACCGCTCGTTCTGTACGTCTGATTGACCTTTTTTTCCTGGACCTCGCGTCCCCCGCCTACTTAAGTTTACTACTTTTATTAATAACCGACTCGCTTATTATCGCATTTATGCGTGACTCGCCCTTTTATTGTGTTTACCTCACGTCCCCCGGCTACTTCGGTTTAAAACTTTTTTTAATAATCACCTCTCGTTCTGTGACACGTCTGCGTGATTCTCCGTTTTGCGTTGACCACGCGTCCCCCAGCTACTTCGGTTTAAGAGTTTTTTCAAATAATCGACTCGCTTATTATCGCACTTAATCGTGACTACCTTTTATTGTGTTTAAGTCACCTTCATCGGCTCGTTGAGTAACTCCATATTTTGCCTGAACCTCGTGTCGCCCGGCTACTTACGTTTATGACTTTTATTCCCGTGTAAAAAAAATTACGTTTGGCCAAAGTTTGCCTAAAGTTGTCCGTCGTGAAAGTTTGCCCAAATTTAGGCAATGAGAATATACCAAACTTCTAAAGGTGATATTAAAATGTTTGCACAAAGTTAGGCAAAACTTTGGCCAAACTTAACAAATATTACCTATTGAATTCGGGTCAACTTGATCGCAACTTTGGCAATCTTTATACTGACAAATGTCTTTACATAAACGACTTAAGACAAACTTTGGAGAAACTTTATCCAAACTTTATCCGAACTTGTGACGATGAGATTGTCACCATGAGCGATATCCCCGAATGTAAACTGATGTTTACAAACTGCGAGGATGGGGAAATAGCGAGGACCGAAGGCGCGATGAACGCCGGGACCTTAGTATTCATGGGACGCTCACCAGTGTACCTCAGCCGGTCCCCAGGAGTCAGCGAAACTCGAAGTTCATCGTGAGTGAGAGAGGAAGAGAGAGATCGGAAACAGGAGCGGTATCGCCGTAGACGCGAGCAGAGCAACAGCAGATTCGCGGTATCTGCAACCGCAGCAGGAGACCGATCAGCAACAGTACTGTTCAGCGAGACAGCAGCGACGCCCGAATCGACAAGCGGAACAACATTGGAAATATCGATAAATACCGTATCTGAAAAAGAAAAATTAAGAAAAATTATAAGAAAAATTCTTTATTCCTGAGATCTTCTTCTGCTTTTTTATAAATCTTTTTCAGTTCCTCTGTTCTATCTTCTAGCTCCTTGTATTTCCTGTCAATTTTCTCAAAGTAATCCTTATTCTCATTTCTTATCTCCTGTAATTCTTTTTTTGTTTCTTCTTGCTTTTTCCTCACTCCATTATTTGAGGCTATCATTTCGACCATCCTTTTTGTCATTACATCTAGCGTCTCCATCTTTAATGATGTCTTACTTAATATCTCCTGTAGTGTTTTCCAGTTATTAGTTTCACTTGTTTCCGTGCTTTTCGTATCCATCTTTTCTTTTTCTCTTTTGTTTCATGCCTTCGTAGGGGTCCTCTTTGTAATATTACTTCTGCGGAATGGGTCCTTAATCTCTAACCACTCAGGGTCTTTACTTTGTTCCTTTACGTTCCCTTTACGTTCCCTTTACGTTCTCTTCCGTCCTCTGGAGATATAAGTTTTCTTTCTGTGATTGCTACTGCCCTCCTAATCGGAGTGGCGCGTTCTTCTCTCTATATTCCTTCTGTTATACTTTGCGACTTTTGTCTTACTCTTCTTACTCTAAACTCTGCTTCTGAGTTCTCTTCCTCTTGTACTATCGCTGTGTAGAACGATTATTGTTCCATGTTCAATTCCGTACCTCGTTCCTTGACTATAGTTGTAGGGTTGGCTTGAGACTTGTCCGTCTCTATCATCCTCTTTTCTGCCTCCTATCTATGTTCTTCGTACTTCTCGTTTTGTTCCTTTTTCCTGTAGTTTAGGCTGTGTAGACTGAGTCTGTGACTTATCCGTCACTGTATGGGACTGTATCTTGTCCGTCACTCGACCTAACTTTTCAATGCTCGTCTAAATGAGGTTAAATACCCCGCTTTTTTCTACTCTGTTTTTGAACACTTAGCTTGTTGCTCTCTACACTGCACTACACTGTACTTGTTTCTGCTCCCTTTATCTCACTTCCTATGCCTATGCACCTTTTTTCACTTCACTGTATTATTTTATTTTGCTATTATAATACCACCGATTAACACACACTTCCACTCAAACGGCCATCTTTTTTTTCTCCTTTAGTACGTGTGAAAATAAAGTTTATAAGTTTATAATTTATACATAGTTCCAATTAGCTACATAACATTTCTTCCTTTGGCGTTGACAATTTCATTTAAACTGATTTATTCCTACTTCTTCGACAAAATGTACAGATAAACTCTCGTAATTCAAGCTAGTATAGTTTTAATTGAGTCTCCTTTATCACCAATAAGTTTTGATCAGTTAAGTGAGCAGTTGGACTCAAATAAATAAAAAGTAATCCGCGATTAAGCATATTTTTTCAATTCCAGATCATCATTAAAGCAAATGCACATTTACAAGTTTGGTGGATTCAAGATATTAAATACAATTAAAATAGCTTTTTCTTTCTGTTTTAGGTAGTCTCTTATTGTATTTAAAATTATGTTTGATAGATTTTATGAAAATAAATTTTTTAAACTTACTTTAGAAGTACTATGTGACAGATCCATTATCCATTCATACATTGTATTATATTTACTGCATATTGTTAATGCTATTTTTGTAATTTAAAATACATACCTATGATACTTAATTTGATACGTCAAATATTAACATACTAATAATAACACACTAATCAATCACTAAAATATTTCTTCCTTTAGCATTGGTAATTTCAATTGAACTGATTTGTGATTCTACATTTTTGACAAGCTCCTGCTAGCGAAAGCTTAATCCAAGCCAATAGTTGTAAATGAGTCTTCTTTATCACTAATAACTTTTATAGCACGGTGTGACCTAAGTCTGCACTTAGGTCACGCCTATCCGTGACTTAAATAGTCGATTATTGCACCGTGTTTATCGCACTCGTTGCGCTCGCGCGTTAACCTCACGGTGCAAAAATAGACTGCCTAAGGCACGAATAGGCGTGACAGCGGACTTAGGTAAACGTACTATAAAACAATATACGATACTTATGATTTGAATGGCCCATCACACGACGTGAATTATCGCCCTCGCTACGCTCGGGCGCTAACCTCACGCCGTGCAATAATGGGCCACTTAAGTCACACGTATCGTAATGTACTATTAATCAACTAAGTGAGCCAGTTGCGACTTGAATAAATAAAAAGTAATCAAATAAGTATATATTTTTGTTTAAAAGACTCGAAAGTACCATTAGAAGCAAAAACACATTTCTAAGTTAGATAGATTCAATATATTTAATACAATAAAAATAGCTTCTTCTGGTATTTTGTTTTAAATAGTCTTTCATTGTTTGTAAAATTATGTTTGATAGATTTTGTAAAATTTATTTTTTAAACACTTTAATCTATTAACACACCATTGTATTATATTTGCTATACATTGTTAATACTATCCTTGTAATTTAAAATACATACCTAAGATACTTAATTTGATATGTCAAATATTAACACACTATAAAACACTAATCAGCCAATAAAACAATATTGATATTTGTATCAAACCATAATGTGAAGCGCATACAGTACATATTGTACATGTCATTTACGTTCCCCTATTTTAAACAAAATGTAAAGACAAAAACTCTTGCACTGCATTAAAGCTTAATCTATGCCAGAAGTTGTGGACAAGTCTGCTCCATCACTTAAGAGCTTTTAAATTTACATTTTACATTTACATTTATTTATTAACCAGAGTACAATTACAGGAAGATTACATCGAGATACACAAAGCATAACTGAAGAATCTAACATCCGAAAAGAGGTAAACAAGTTACCTGTTCTTTAGGCCTGGTTTAGCTAAAACTAAGCTTAACATCAACTTACAATCTACTTACAAACTAAAAGTTTAACAATGTTTCTGTTAAAAATTATAATAAACTATATATTTTTTTCATTACAAGAATTTACAGATAATTAACGTATATTCTGTCGTTATTCTTTTTTTTTCTCTCTTTTTCATTGAACCATTTGATAATTTTAGTCTTTATACATTTATTACTAAAATTAAGTGTTTTTAATTCATTAGGTAATTCTTTAAATACTTTCAGAGCAACAATTGTATTATTCTTGAAATTTACAGACTTATTTATTTCAGGTATACTAAGGCTTTTATTTCTGGAAGTACTTGTTGAGTCTATAAACTTCTTTTTTAAATCATTGTAATGATACATAAGTGAATCTATTTTAAAATTATCTTTTATTCATAAAGGTTGAAAAGTAGAATTTTTTTCTTTATTAATTACTTTGATGATTCTATTTTGTAATGATTCAAGTTCCTTGAGTACATTAACATAAGCACCTCCCCATGCAATTATACCATAGTTAGCTACGCTGTTAAAAAATGCATAAGATAAAGTGATTAAGTGTTTAGTTTCGAGAATTGATCTTAATTTATTAATTACAAAACGTAAATATCTCGTCCTTTTAACAATATACGTTATATGTTTATCCTATTTCATATTACTGTCTATTATTATAGCTAAATATTTGGTGTAGTATACTCTTTCAATTTCCTTGTTGCCTATAAAAATTTTTAAGTTATTAGGTACACTATTACTATAAATTCCAAGCGCCATGAAAACTGCTTTTTTCACATTTAACGATAGTTCATTTAAAGCTATCCAAGTACTGACGTCTCTTAGTAACTTGTTCGTTTTAGACTGTGTCTGCTCCCATGTAGGTCCCATACTTATTATTACTGTATCATCTGCATAAGAAATGATATTTCCTATGGGTACAATTGTTAATAAATCATTAATATAGAATAAAAATAGCAGCGGTCCTAAGATTGTCCCTTGTGGAACTCCTGTTTTCACGAGTAGTGCATCACTTACATGGTCTTTGATTTTAACTACTTGTGTTCTGTCCTTAAGGTATTCTTTGAGTAGATTTAATGCTATTCTCCGTACTCCATAATTTTCTAATTTTGCTAATAGGATATTATGATTAACTGTGTCAAAAGCTTTAGCTAAGTCCAAGAAAGTTGTTATAGTAGGTATACTGTTGTTCAAATTGTTGTAAATAATATCTATAACAAAAAAATTTGTCTAATCCTTTTAATTCTTCTACTCTCTTCTATTCAATAAGAACTCTTTACAAAAGGTAATAATTTTTTTCATGACTATACAAATAATAATATTGCTAATATAAAACTTTCTACGAAAGTATAAAATAAGGCAAGTATAGACGTTTTTTCTGAATAATCTATAAAAAACAACACAATTTGTCTAGTCCTTTCATTTCTTCAAATCTCATCTATTCAATAAGCACTCTCTACAAATGGTAATAATTTTTTTCATGACTGTACAAATAATCTATAAAATAATAATATTTATGATTTTGTAAAAGAAATCAAATAAATACGAATGAAAAAGTCTTTTAATTCTTTGAGCCATTGTATGCTGAACAAATTATATGTAAGTAAGTACATTCAAATTGTTCACTGCAAATCAAACAAACGAAAGTTGTGAAATCAATTATCGATAGTCAAATAATGCAAACAACTCTCGGAAACTATTGTATGACTGTTCTCAGAAATGTATTCAAATTTGTTCATCTTTCTGAGCTATACAAATTAAACACAAGAAAGTACTGAAATCAATTTATTGTAGTCAAGTACCGGCAATAAGTTAACTTCACTGACATAATAGAACTTTTCGTATCTCGCGTGTAAAATTACATTTTACGCTCACGTTGTAACTTCAAAATTATTCAGCCAGCGGGCATAAAATACTACTTAACGCCCAAGAGGTCCAATAGCTCACATACTCTTACAAAACTTTATAGAACCTACGAACTTTACGCCCGTGTGGGCGAAAATTATTTTAATTATATAACTATAATGTCTTCTCTTTATTTCTAAAAATCATAAGAATTTTTTCAGATATTTACGAAAAGTCAAAGCCTATATAACAAAATTACATAGTTACCAACACATCACTATTTTTCATTATTCTTTCTCAATTTTGAACTTTCTATAATATTACGCACCTTGGGAGGAAAAGAGAAGTCTAGAGCTGCTCTAGCAGGGGTGGTCCTCCGATCTCCCATACAGACTTGGCGGGCCCGACGATTTGCAGTTCAAGGTGTAAGACATGGTCATTTTCATATAAATATATATATGTTTAAAGATCAGAGAAAATGTATAAATGGGTTGCTTATACATATTAACTACTGATCCGTGAATCTATCACTCTGTTTTTAAATAGAAAGTGCAAACCCTCCTGAAAGTATGATATGAGATCTCATATGTAATTCCATAATATATAAAATTGCAGATGACATCGCATGTGAGATCTGATACGAGATATGCGATGCCTGAAATTCTCATATGAGATCTTATGCGATGCCCTAGCGGAAATATTTTTGTTCAAAAATGTTAAAAACTGTTAGAAAGAGTTATAAACTGTTTAAAAATGTTACAAAATGTAGGATTTTGGACGTTATTAATCGTTTGCAACTGTTTGTAACATTTTTCAACAGGTTTTAACAGTTTGTAAGAGTTATTAAATTATTTAATAACTTTTAAATATTTAATAATTAATTTTTAGTATAATTAAATACTCCTTAGGCTTCTTCTGCATTGTTTGACTGTTACTTGCCTTCGGAGTGCTTCCGCACTCCTTGATTCTCATGATTATAATAATGAGGCTATTAAATCATTATTAATTCATAATAATAATAATAATAATAATAATATATTAATTATTAATTTTTCCTGAAATATATCAAATTTAAAATTATTTGAAACTGTTTGAAAGTGTTTAAAACTATTAAAAACTGTTTGAAACTGTTACAAAGTATTATAATTAGAAAAAATGTGTCCAAAATCATACATTTTGTAACACTTATAAACAGTTTTAACAGTTCTAAATAGTTATAAATAATTTTTAACAGTTACTAACTGTTATTAACATTTAAAATTTACGACCGGGTATTTACACGCGGGAAAAGGATACACAATAGGTTGCTTATAAAACGGTTAGTAAAATATAAAGTACTTTTAAGTAGACTATAAATTTATATGAATTTTTTATTTTATTCTCGTTTAAAAAGGACGGACACAAAGAAAAATATTATGGGTAATAAAAGTAAATCATGATTCTGCACATATAGGGATGTTGTACTTAACGATACCAATTAAAAATTAAAGCCAATGTAATTATTTATAGTAGACTTATAACTATAAATATTGTTAATGAATTTATGCAAAAATTTTGTATTCTTTATTTAAGTAGCCCACCGGTAAACTGGAAATCGTCGGGCCCGCCAAGTCTGTATGGGAGATCGGAGGACCACCCCTGCTAGAGCAGCTCTAGACTTCTCTTTTCCTCCCAAGGTGCGTAATATTATAGAAAGTTCAAAATTGAGAAAGAATAATGAAAAATAGTGATGTGTTGGTAACTATGTAATTTTTGTATATAGGCTTTGACTTTTCGTAAATATCTGAAAAAATTCTTATGATTTTTAGAAATAAAGAGAAGGCATTATAGTTATATAATTAAAATAATTTTCGCCCACACGGGCGTAAAGTGCGTAGGTTCTATAAAGTTTTGTAAGAGTATGTGAGCTATTGGACCTCTTGGGCGTTGAGTAGTATTTTATGCCCGCTGGTTGAATAATTTTGAAGTTACAACGTGAGCGTAAAATGTAATTTTACACGCGAGATACGATAAGTTCTATTATGTCAGTCAAGTTAACTTATTGCCGGTACTTGACTACAATAAATTGATTTCAGTACTTTCTTATGTTTAATTTGTATAGCTCAGAAAGATGAAAAAATTTGAATACATTTCTGAGAATAGTCATACAGTAGTTTCCGAGAGTTGTTTGCATTATTTGACTATCGATAATTGATTTCACAACTTTCGTTTGTTTGATTTGCAGTGAACAATTTGAATGTACTTACTTACATATAATTTGTTCAGCATACAATGACTCAAAGAATTAAAAGAGAGACTAATACTTGTCTTAGTTTGAACTTTTGTAAAATGTTTTTTAGATATATTTCACAACTTTTTAAGAGAAAATAATAATTACATAGTGTGATAACATTATGAGGGTTTATTATAGTATAGTATATTTTTAATATCATTAGTAAATGATAGTATTGTGATTCACAAAATTTTAAATTTGAATGTTTCTTCAAGGAACTCGATAAAATGATTACATTAGCAGAGGCGGATTAAAGTTTTTGCTGCTCTAGATTTACCATTTAGCGCCGCCTATGTAAGGAAATTAAAAATATACGTGGCCAAAAAATAAGTGGGCAGGATTCGTACGTTTTAAAGTCCTTTACGCCTACATTTCATTTGTGAAAATTTATCTATTAATAAATCAAAGTCAATTGAATTTAAAAGTTTATGTTCTATATTTAATAATGCTAATGCATTCAATCGTTCTTGGCTTGAAGTTGTTCGTAAATAGTTTTTTATTCGTTTTAACGTCGAAAACGATCGTTCTCCTGAACAATTGGTAACTGCGGTACAAACACACATGCGAAGGTCTATATCAATATTGAAATATATCGTTTGAAAGTAATTTTCTTTTATCCATTTTAATAAATGTATTGGTGTTTCCTTCTTTCGCCTCTCACTTTCTTCCTTCCTTTGACTCATGCTATCCTCAAATGTGTTATTGTTTCTCACAGCAATACATTGGGCCTTAAAGTGTATGCATTCGTTGATAAAACTTAATTCCAAGTCGTGAGAATAATTTTCAACTAACAAAGTTGATTTGCTTTTTATATCATCAATACTCAAATTCTGTAACTGAATTAAAAATCCAAATTTTTCCGCAAAATTAAGGTACGATGCACGCCGTTTTTGCAATTCTGCTGCTAAACTGTCTAAAATAACGTAGTACACGTTGATTCTAAAATTATCGTTAGCACTAAAAGAATGTTCTTCTGTAGATGACTCGCCGTACTGTTTTTTTGTTTTTTTTTTTTTGACGTTTGATGTTTTTCTCATATTCTTTTACTTTTGACATAATCAAAGCTTCATTTTCAAAATTATGAAAACTTCCTTCGTTTCTAAGTTGAATAATTAATTCTACTAAACCGTCATACAAATTTATAATAGAAAAAATATCTACGCATTCAGCTTGTAGCTGCTTACTTACTGCATTAATTCTGCTTAATAATAATTCCCAAAAACAAATCATGAAAGCAGTTTCTAAGCGTTCTAACTGTGCACGTATACCTTTATCTTGGCATTTAACTATGGGTTTTTGTGTCTCTTCGTTTTCAATCTCTTCTAATGATTTGTACACTGGCTCCCACAATAAAAGTAAACTTTCACAAGAATCATGACGAGCAGACCATCGCGTCGCTGATAAAGATTTAATTGTTTTTCTTCTATTCTTTACTTGCGATTCACTTTGCGTATCTGATATCTTTTTTTCATGTTGTTTTTTAAAAATATTGCATTGATTCTGCAGTATTTCCCAACGATGAGTTGATAAAGCAAATAAATTATTTAATTCTTGAAAAATATTGAAAAATTTACAACTTCCTTCGCAAATTTCCGCAGCACATATACCTACTAAATTCAATGAATGTGCTGAACAGGGTATGTATTCTGCCTGCCGGCAAATCTCTTTAATTTTTGCTTGTACACCATTGTATGCACCAGACATATTGCTAGCATTATCATACGACTGGCCACGACAGTTCATTATATTAATATTAGCCTCTTCTAAAGTACTAAGAATAGCATTTGCTATTTCTATGCCTTTATGTCCAACATTAGGTAAAAATTTTAAAAATCGTTCTACTGCAGAGCCATCAGGTTTTACATAACGTATGACAAATGTAAGCTGATCAACGTGGGAAAAATCAGATGTAGAATCAACAACAATGGAAAAATATTTCGATTTTTTTACTTCTTTGTAAATATTTTCTCGCACCTGATTAGCTATTAAATCAATGAATTCATTGCAAGTCGTAGATGATAAATAGCTTGATGCCCTTTGCTAGGATTACCATAACGCGCTATATGCTCAGCTAAAAATGGATCATATACTGCTAACAGTTCTAAAGACATTAGATAACTACCATTTTGTGGACTTCCAAATTTTTCTGTATGGCCTCTAAATGAAAGTCCTCGAGATGAAAGCGTTTTGATTACGCTTACCACCACTCTTTGAAGTACATTTCGCCAATATTTTATTTTCGTTTCTAATCCTTCTTATATTTGTGTATCGATGCGACCAATAATACTTCCACGTGTTTTTAAATCTATCAAACAATTTTTATGACTGACACTATTTTCATGCTGTTTTATTCTTCCAATTAAATTTTTCCAATCATCAAAACCTTTTTTTGTTCCAAATTGAGTGCCTCCATCAAATGCTAAACATGGTCCACAATAAACATTACCAGTACTTTCTGAATCTGTTAACCACTTTCTTAAGCTTTTTTCACCGTTATGTAAAATTTTTTCAAATAAAGATTTTGAAAAATAACGTGCTTGAGTATCGTATTGTCTCTTGCTTGTTATAAAATCACAATCCATATTTTGTACAAAGCCATTTTTTACTATATAATCTCTAGTCACATCATTGATTTCCCAGAAAACTGGATCATTGTTAAGCAAAAAATTAGTTGATTTTCTTTCAAAAACTTCCTTTTCAATATTACCTTCATTTCTTACATCCACAGTCAATTGTAAATCAACATTGTCAACATTAACATTTTCAAGCGTTATATTCGAAAGATTTTCAACGCACTGTATTTCATCTTCACGATTAGTTGTTTCTTGTAATGTACACAAATCACTTGCACTATCACTATTTTTAGGACCAGATTGGGAAGATGAAAAAAAATCATTTAATTTTGGCGTTTTAGAAAGAACTTTTTGCACTTTTTCTGCCTTTTCTCTAGCGCGTTTTTTGTATTCGAAACCACTTAATTTTTTTCTACCATCACTTATGTTTGATCAATATAATTTCTGCTTCCTCCTAGAGGAAGCTTTGTGATAGTAAATTTTTGAGTTGTTGTAAAAACATGTTATAATTGTGTTCCGAGGTGTTAGGAATCAAAATACATGGTTTTTGAAAAATGTGTGTGCGTGTGCGTGTGTGTGTGTGTATGTGTGTGCGTGCGTGCGTGCGTGCGTGCGTGCGTGCGTGCGTGCGTGCGTGCGTGCGTGTGTGTGTGCGTGTGCGTGTGTGTGTGCGTGTGCGTGCGTGTGTGTGTGTGTGTGTGTGTGTGTGTATGTGTGTGTGTGTGTGTGTGTGTACGCCTGGATCTCAGCTTCTACTCGGTCTATTTTGACCGAACAGGTCTCATTTTTTTTGTTTTTTTTGCGTGATGGCGGGTCAAAAATCCGTTTTTTGATTGGAGCGATGCGTTTTTGTTTTTTTTTCAAATTTTCGATTTTCTCAAAACTGTTTTTTGATTTTTTTAATGATAGGATCGAGTTATTCGAATCTGATGGGTAGCGTTCGAAAGAGAATTAAAATACCTATATTTTCTAAAAAAAAAGTTTCTAGCTATCACGGTTCTTTTGTTATTAACAAAAGCGTGTTTTTTTTTAGAAGCTTATAACTCCTAAACTTAACGGTCAATTTTTTTGAGAAAAATCATGATAATACAGAATATAAATAGCTATAATCTGTTAAAATTTGAATACATTCTGTAGGCTAGATTTTGAGTAAAAAATTGAAAAATGAAAAAAAATCAGTTTTGTATGTCCAACGATTACAAGAGTAAAATTGACTTAATGGCTTCAAAATTCCTTTTAGAGGTAGATTTTTTATAGTTCTCGGTCGAGTTCTCTGGGCAAAATGATTGGTCCATAAATTTCAGAGATATTTGAGGTTAAAAATTTTTTGACATTTTTTAAAAATCGTAATTTCTCGAGAACGGCTCTATGTATCTGAAGGGGTGGCATTCGAAAGAGAATTAAAATACCTATCTTTTCTAAAAAAATTAATTTTCTATCTATCACAGTTCTTTAGTTATCATCAAAAACAATAATGATAGCTATAAATTTTTTTTTCTTAAAAAAAAAATGAATTATGAAATATAAAAAAAAACACGTTTTTGTTAATAACAAAACAACCGTGATAGCTATTTGTTTTATTATAAAATATAGATATTTTACTTCTATTTCAAATGATAACTTTATCAGCTCAAAATTTATATAAATTTGATATAAATAAATAATAAATAAATAAATAAATTTAAAAATTAATGTCAGAATATATCTAGGGCTTCGAGTCCACGCTCCCGAGACGTATCTACACGAAGTGCAGATGGCGCCCCCTCCTTTAGCAGAGTAGCGCAGCGGACTTGTCGCTGCGCTCTCCCTTGCCGACACCGTGACTGCCGACACCGTCGCCTACCTGCCGCTCGCGCACTGCTTGCGCTTGCGCTCTCTCTTCTGTCAACCGCCGAGCTGCATGGACGCATCGTCTCTCCCGCTGCTACGCTTCTCTCGCTGACTCCTGCTTGTACACCACGCTGTGCTACCACCGCTGTTTTGTTTGACTTAAACAACTAATAAAGAGCAGTGCTCATTGTATATAAAAAGTGCCTTTTGCCTTCGCTTATTTTAACAGCTCCAACAGGTTATCGACCCGGCAACGCCAGGAAGGTTTTTAGAACAGTGGTTCGGTAAGTACCTGAGTCCGTTTTAGGCTAACTTGGGACGTGCGCCCATTTTAAGTGATCCGTGCGAAAAACCGTGAAATAGACGCGAGTATATTAACTTAGATACAGATTGAACTCGGTAAAAGTTTTTAGCGTAAATTAGATTAGATGTCAATTTAAAGAAGTTATTCGGAAAGAATAATGGCGTGGGGCTGGCGTGAAGTGTAACATAAATACACGCGGGAATTTTCCCAGAAACGCATCGTTTCTGCGGAAGTTAATAGAAGAAAAATAGAATCAGATACGTGTTTTTTTGTTTGATGAAAATAAAAAAAAAAAAAAAATAAATACAAAAAAAGCTTTTGTGTAAAAGTACACAATTTAGTAAAATATAGAAAAGGAAAAGTGTGGCTTACTACACTCGCGACAAATACATATATGTGTATGGAAGAATAGACGCTACACGGAGAGAAATTTTGTAGTGAAAATTACAAATATTCGAGGCAAAATTACCAGTTTCTATGGTAATGGATGGACAGACTGACAATTTCAAACTTTTTACCAAAGTGCCTTGGTAAAATTTTTTTTTAGTTAATTTAAATTTAAAAAATTAACTTTTTTTATCTATATTAATGGATATATAGTATTTTAATATAGAAATAGAAACAGAAACAAGGATGTAAAAACATTAAACTGAAAAAAAATTTTTACGGAAGCGGGATTCGATCCGACGATCTTTGGGTTGAGAGTCCGACGTTCTACCGACTGCGCCACGGAAGCTGTTACCAACAGTCATTTGAATCGCCGTTATTACTTACTGAAAATATGTGTATTGTTTTCATTTTAACGTCGCGCACGCCTCTAGTATCAATCTTCTGAAACACAATAATGCGCAGTGCGCATGCGCGAATACACAAATACCAGGTTATTTGGCAAAATTTATCAGTTTTCTTAGTAAAAATTCTTAGGTTACCCTGTAAAAATGACTAGATCTCAATTTTTACCAGTGTGTCTGGTAATTTTTATTCCGATAATTTGGTATTTTTTTTAAGTGGTTATGGTAGTTTTTCCTGGGAAACTTATAAATTGTATTAGAAACCTGGGAATATCACGGCTTTTGACAGTCTATCCATGCATTACCAAGGCACCTTGGTAATTTTTACTCTAAAATTTCTCTCTGTGTAGAGTAAACTCGATTTTCTCTCTCACTCAGTCGCGACTGTACATATAAACACGTAATTTGGAGTAGAAGTAGTAAGACGAAATAGAAAAATAAACACTGAAGTGACAACATGAGGCAGGGATGATACTGCCGTGCAGTGGATTCTCGACCTCATGTTCGGTTTCTGATTCTTAGTGCGTGTTGAGACTGGCGTTAGTGTACGGCCGGCTCTCCGACATTTTTGACGCCATTGCTGTGCGTGACGTCACGTTCGGAGGGAGCACGAGCGCGGGCCCGGTGTGTCACGGGAATAGAAACAGGCTTGGAATCATCTAGACTTGCTGTGCGGTCTAGTCCGGTGAAAAGCAATGTTATAAACAAATATGATAGAAATACAACTAACGTAGAATAAATGTTTGGCGTTTCAGGAATTAGAAGTTAGAAGTGCGAAAATTTTTTTTCTTTCCAAGAATGTCAACTGGACAAAGGACTCCAGAAAGGGATGAAGTAGATGTCGACGTACAAAGTAATTTCCCTTAACATATATACATAGATATATATATATATATATATATATATATATATATATATATATATATATATATATATATATATATATATATATATATATATATATATAGATATAATATATACGCAAATATATAAAAATATATAATAGACATTCTAAAAATAAGAGTCACTCAGTCAGTGTTGCAAAAATATACATTAACATATAAATTTATAATAATAAAATTTGTTTTTCTCTTTATTCGTTGAATAATAAAAATTAGAAATAGAATGTAAACAATTAATTTAGAAACAATAGAATACAGATCTGTTTATTTTTTTGAGCATGCGATAATTTTTTTTTCTTGGCATGCATTTAGATAGATAGATGAACCAAAAGACCAAACTTTTAATAGAATAATTGTTTACAACATCTAGACGACCACCCAGACGCAAACAGCCCACACACGCCAAAGGATCCTCCACCCAACAGGTCCACAGGACCACATTTTTTTATCAGCCCCACCGAAAGAGCTAAGCTCGAAATGGAGGAGTGGCTGAAGGTGATGCGGCAGAACGGCACGATGCAAAGCCAGATGCTGAAGGATATGAAAATAATCCTTGAGGGGCAGCAAAAACTTGCTGAAACCTTTTTGAAGATAGAAGAAGCCGCAGTTAGAAGAATGGAGGTAAATCCACCTTTGTGTAATTCCACCAATGTTAATTTAGAAGATAGCACTAATTTAGAAAATGAGTCAAACAATTCAGGAATCCAGCCAAGCATGCTGGGAGAATTAAGTCAATCATTTAAAAATTTGAAACAATCTATAAATGCAAAAAGTAATAATAAAGAATTAAATATTAAAAGAGAATACAAGCTTACACAAAAAGTAACCTTGAATGTTTGGATGGATTACCTGAATTCAGAATTAAGATCAAATGATCTACTTGATATTATAGATGACAAAATTCCGCACCCAATTGATTTAGAAGAGAATGACTTAGAAAAGAGAAAGTCCTTGGTGAGGGATATAATAATAAACCATATAGATGAATATTATCATAAAAAGATTTTAAATATTAAAGATCCGAAAGAAATATTAAATAAAATCAGAGAATTTAGAAAAATAGAATCAAACGTAACAGCTTCCTCGGTCAGAGCACGGCTATACCACATCAGAATGAATAACAAAGAAAAGGTAAATGATTTCAGTGATAGGTTCGATACTATCATTAGAGAGTATGAAAATTGTGGTACAGGCTTGCCACTGACAGAGGAAGAAAAGAGGTCAGCCTTTTATCATGCTGTCTCAAATAACAATCCCGAACTAAGGTCAGTTTCTCTAATTAGAAGACAAACTGAAAATAATGATATGACATTAGAAGAAATAAAGTCCTTCTTATTTCAGCTAGAAGCAGAAAAGAAGGATTTAGAAGATCAAACTAAAACCTCAAAAGCAAAGATGGCCCGTGCCCCGTCAGAGGGGCGCGCGGATGGACACAACCGGTGTTTTCGGTGCAACCGACCCGGGCACGTGGCCTCCGCATGTCCCTGGGGGCGTATGGGTTGTGGTTCTGCTATGTGTGCCAGGGGGAGCGGAAACACAAAGGCACGGACTGTCCCAAGAAGGGGACAAACACGACTCAGAGGTTTGTAAAGAACACAAATTATACTAATAACACGACACAAAACAACACCACACAATTTAGAGAAAACAGAAATTCTAGAGGAAAAAGGAAAAATAACAGAGGTGGTGGAATTGCGATCAGAGGAGGTGGTAAAGGGAATAATAGAGGTAGGGTGTTCAAAAGAAGTGTGAATCGGGGCGCACGAGGTGGATCACAGAACGCCATCGCACAGGGAACAAGAGCTTATATTGCAGGTATGGTTTTTAACAAATTAAATTCATCCACACAAACACAAATCACTTTTATCGCGGACTCAGGCGCTACCGATCACATAGTAAATAAAGGCATAATTTTAAGCGAGTTTAAGCAATGCACGGGAGAAGTAATTAGAAGCGCTAATAAAAATGACTCGGCTAATATAGTTATAGATGGTAAAGGGAATTTAATTCTTAGATCAAATACAAATAGCGAAAATAAAATAATCTTAAAGAATGTAATATCTGCAGAAGACATATCTGAAATTCTTATTTCCCTTAGACGCTTTGTAGATGTAGGATTAGGCATTTATTTAGATGACAAAACATTAACAATTTTTTATAAAGATACAGGAGTAGAATACTTAACAGGGAAATATGAAAAGCCTAATTGGTTTATAATTCTAGATGCCGATAAACAAAATAACATTGATACTGAAAATTTAGAACGCGAAAAATATTCATGCATTGCTAGGGTAGTTTCTTTGGATGAGTTTTTATTACAATCTCAGACGGATGAAATAAACTTAGAAACAAATAACCATACAAATGTCAATACAGAAAAGAATTTAGAACAAATTGATAATGACACGTCTGAGATTGGGAGGGAGAATATAGAAAAACTCGTTCAAACTTGTCAAAATCCTAATAACTCCAAAAACAATAGCGACTTTGACTTAGATGAAAATATATTAAACAGAAAAATTCATAATCTAGATAGTATGAAAATTACTGAATCTTTAGAAATTGCAAACAAGAATTTAAGAACCAAAGAAGATAATGGAAATAAACTAGACGACGGAATGCTTTGGCATATTAAATTAGGCTACGCATCTCTTAGTTACCTTAAGCAATTGCAAAAAGTAGAAGAAAAATTAAAAGGTATTAAATTCGAAAAATCAATTTTGGATTGTGAGGTGTGTATCATGGCAAAGATGGAGAAAATTACTTTCTCAGAAAATAGAACAAGAGCATCTAGGCCTTTAGAAGTGATACATACCGACACAATGGGACCTATAAAGCCAGCTTCATTTCCAGGCGGAAATAGATTTATTATTGTGTTTCTAGATGACAATACAAGATTTGCAAAAGCTTATTCTGTAAAACACAAAAATGAAGCTGGAGAATGTTTAGAAAGATTCCTAATAACGACTAGAAATTTATTAGGTAATAACGAAAAAGTCTGTTATATCAGAGCTGACAATGGTACAGAGTTCACTGGAGGAAAATTTCTAGAGGTTATGAAAAGGAAAAACATTGAATACAATGTAGCACCTCCACATACACCTGAACTCAATGGTACAGCTGAAAGATTTAACAAGACTATACAGAACAAAATCAGGTCATTGATGATTGATTCTGGTTTACCGGAAAGCATGTGGATATTGGCATTAGAAGTTGTGGTTCATGTTTATAACAGAACACCGCATAAATCACTAAATTTCGAAACGCCAATACAAATGCTAACTCCGAAAACCAAATGCCATTTAGACAGAATCAGAAGATTTGGATGTATAGCGTATGCTAAAATACCTATAAATGAAAGGAAATTCTCAGAAAGAGCAATCAAAGCCATAATGGTTGGATACTCAGCAGTCGGATATGTACTACGGCATCCACCAACTAGAAAATTTCTCCACTCCAGACATGTTAGATGTAACGAAAAATTAGTCTACAAGGATACATATGATGACAAATCAGAACAGTACAATAAACTGGAAGAGACAGAAAATTTAGAAGAAACAGAAAAAGAAGAAGCACTGTCTAGCCTAAAAGAAAAAGAAAGTATAGAGGAAAATAATCAAAAAGAAAATTTAGAAGAAAGACAACTAGAAAAACAAACAGATGTAATGCCAAAGAAAAGAAAAGCTGAGAATGAAAATGCCAAAAATTTAGAAGTTAAGAAAAGAAAAGTACCTGGGAGAAATGCTAAAACTCTGGAAAATAGAGAAAAATACATGGCCACTAGAAGAACACAAAAAGAAAAAGTAATAGAAGATACAAGTCTCACTATCATCAGTGAAGATTCTGAAACTAGAAACAACAAAAACAATTTAGATGACGAATTAGGACATGTATTATTAGCATCAATCAATAATGATCCCATCTCGTATCGAGAGGCTATGGAATCTACAGACAAAATGAAATGGCTTGGAGCTATAAATGAAGAACTGAACTCGATGCAGGAAAACAAAGTATGGGAAATTGTTGACAGACCTACTAAAACTATAGATGGTAAAAAGATACATACCATAGACTCCAAGTGGGTATTTAAAAAGAAATCTGGAGAACATGGAGAAACAGTGTATAAAGGAAGACTCGTAATTAGAGGTTTTAAAGATAGAAAAGAATGCGAGTTAAGAGAAACTTATGCACCTGTTTCCAGACTAGCAGTAATCAGAGCAACGCTCGAGATTATTAACAAATACGATTTAGAAGTACACCAAATGGATGTAAAAACAGCCTTTCTAAACGGGGTATTAGAAGATGAAATCTATATGGAAATCCCCGATGGCTTAGAATGTGACCTAGAAATTAGAAAGACTAAAGTATGTGTTTTGAGAAAATCTCTATATGGCTTAAGGATAAGTTCGAAAAGATGGAATGTCAGATTCTCAGAAGAAGCTTTAAAACTAGGACTTGAGAAAGACATCAACGAACCATGCCTTTTCACATGGAGAAAAGAAGGAAAATTAGTTCTGCTAGTTTTGTATGTAGATGATATACTCCTGGCTGGTAATGATCGACAAAAACTAGATGAAGTCAAAATGAAACTAAGTCTAACATTTAAAATGAAAGACTTAGGTGAACCAGAGAATTTTCTCGGTATGAAAATTATCAGAGATAGAGAAAATAAAATCTTGACGTTAAAACAAACAGAATATATTGAGAGAATCCTAGAATGTTTCAACATGAAAGCCTGCAAGGCTCAAAGAACTCCAATGGTGACTAGACAAGTCAAAAACAGAGAGTTAAGAAATGAGAAAAACGTAGAAAAATCAGATGACTTACTGCACAAAACCAAAGTACCTTATAGAGAAGCTATTGGGAGTTTACTGTACTTAGCTGGTGCTACGAGACCAGATATAGCCTTTGCAGTGAATTATCTATCTAAACGTCAATTAAATGCAACCGAAGATGACTGGAAAGAGGTAAAGCGGATATTTAGATACCTCAGAGGAACCTCAGATCTTGGACTGACATATAAAGCCAAGGACGAAACTTTAGAAGCAATGACAGACGCAAGCGTTCGAGATTGGTCTGATTCATCGTCCACAAGTAGCTATATTGTAAAATTATTTGGAGACCCAATAATGTGGCGAAGCCACAAACAATCATATGTCACTTTGTCTACATGTCAAGCAGAATACCTCGCCATGAGCGAAGCTTGCCAAGAACTTGTTTCTCTAGATAAAGCCATTAGAGATATCACAGGGAAGACGATGTACCCAGTAACTATATGGTGTGATAATAAATCTGCCGGAGACTGCACTCAGAAAGACGGTAGTCATAAACTTAAAAACTTCGATGATAATTTAGAAGCAATTAAAAATAACTTAGAAAACAAAGAAAAGACTGGAAGCAAAAGCCACATGGCTATTACCCATGGTGATTATATTAAATCATGTGTAGCTGAAGGAAAAGTCATAGTTAGATGGGTTTCCACTAAAGAAAATTAAGCCGATATAATGACCAAACCGCTTCCTTTTGATACACACAAACACTTGCGTAATAAAACCTTAAATTTAGATTGAAACAAAAATTAGAGAAAAAAAAAACGACACCATACATAAAACACACAAAAAAAAAAAAAATATTAACTTTGATGTAAATTTAGATGTTAACAAAATTCAATTTTTATTTTTTTTCAGAGACCACTCCATAAATCCCCGGTGGGGACCTGAAAATTTAAAAAGAATGGATTAGAAGTTTATTTTAGATGCTACGTTTTTTTTATTTCTCTTGAATTTTGAATGTTTTTTTGATGTACTATAAATTTTTTTTGTACACAAAATATATGTACAGTGTACATTTTATTTCTCTTTCTTTTTCTTAATAAAAGTTTTAATATCTCTAAAGTTTTTGATTGATTTTATATTTACTAATGTATTCATATGTATATATATATATATAAATATATATATATATATATATATATATATATATAGAAGTTAGATAGAGCGTACCCTCGAAGGGAGGGAGTGTCAGAATATATCTAGGACTTCGAGTCCACGCTCCCGAGACGCATCTATACGAAGTGCAGATGGCGCCCCCTCCTTTAGCAGAGTAGTGCAGCGGACTTATCGCTGCGCTCTCCCTTGCCGACACCGTGACTGCCGACACCGTCGCCTGCCTGCCGCTCGCGCACTGCTTGAGCTTGCGCTCTCTCTTCTGTCAACCGCCGAGCTGCATGGACGCATCGTCTCTCCCGCTGCTACGCTTCTCTCGCTGACTCCTGCTTGTACACCACGCTGTGCTACCACCGCTGTTTTGTTTGACGTAAACAACTAATAAAGAGCAGTGCTCATTGTATATAAAAAGTGCCTTTTGCCTTCGCTTATTTTAACAGCTCCAACAATTAACAATTTTTAATATTCATAAATGAATTTAATTATAATTATGCAATAAATTTTTTAAAAAATTATAAATTTTGTTTTTGATTGGTAAAGGCGCTTATGGTAGAGTGTGAATCATAATTTTGTATCTTGAATCTAATGACTTGACGAAACGGACAGTCTCCCGTTATTATTACATCTTGACGTAATAGCACCTGAAGAGAGACACGGAAAAAGTGTCCGAAACGTCGGTTAAAAATAAATGGTGCCCATTTATTTAAACCTTTCCTGGTAGACAATTGTCCATTAGATTTAAGATACAAAATTATAAATTTTGTTATTAAAAATTAATTAAAGGAATCAACAAATTACGGTTGAGGAAGCTACGGGCCAATGAATTGGCAGCGGGTTTTTTTTAGTATTATGTTAGAATGTATTTCTAATATAAGTAATGCTATAATATCATAGGTCTCGCAGTGAAGACCTTTTCTCGACAACGGGATGAGAAGACTGATGAAAATGCTGTTTTCTTTTTGCAGTGCACTCGGCCCTCAACTCAGAGTGTTTACGTTTAACATTTTTCACGCGAAAAGCTTGTGCGGCGTCAAACTCGCGGTCGGCATTTGTTTACAAACTCGATACGCCGCATAGTTTCGCGGCGCGGCAGCGCGAAGGGCGCGGATGGGGTTTGCCGCTGCTACCGCGGTGGACTGAGAATCACGCACGCGCGACGATGATGCCTCCAATAATTTACTCGTAATAAAATTTTTCAGTTTTCTTTCCGTTATTAGTTTCATATAATTCGTTTTTTTTTTTTTTTTCAATCTGCCACCCCTTGAAAGCTGCCGCCCTAGGCTATAGCCTTCGCAGCCTATACCTAAATCCGCCTCTGTAACATTAGTAACATTTTTTTAAATAATATAATCAAACGCGTATATTCTTAGGTATGATGATAATTTAACAATACTATTAATTATTGTATAGTATATGAAAATATCATTCTTTTTATGTTTTCAGTTTGCAGGAAATACTTATATACATACTTTATTTTATACTTTCAAAGATTATTATTTAGAAGACAAATTACATAAATACTAAAGGGATAGATATTTTTTTGAACAAATTAGATCTTAAAACGAAGCTTTTAGTTCATATTTTTATAATTTTTTTTCAGAGCATAATATAAGTATTTTCATTTTTAGGTACTAGAAATTGATTATTAAAGCCTTAAATTAGTTCTACTATAAGACTGCTATATGATAATATCATTAATTATTTTTGTAGCTTCGCAATTATTTTTTATTCATAACATTAGTAGATTTTTTTACATAAACAGTTATTTTACTTTAAATACAAAATAGATGATACATAAACATTTATAATTGTATAAGATTGTACTTGTTATAGTTAATTAATAAAACACAGTTTGCTGTATATTAATTAATAATGTTTATTTAAGAATAAATAAATATATGGTTAACTTGACAATGAAAAGGTTAAGTATCAACACTAATAAAAGCAATACAACTGTTGTTGGCGCACGACCGGACAAAGAGAGTAAACGCAAGCGAACATGCGGGCACACGCTCTCACTACGGAAACCGGTATGGTTCACGTTCTGTGGCGGCGCTTGTTACTCTCATTTACCTCATGTGCTAAATTCTCTAAACTAAATTCCAAGTTGAGTAGGAAAATTTTCAACACAAAGTAAGTTGTTGTGTAATTTACACACCAAATAAATAATTTTTTCATTTATTATACAACTATTTCTTATAATTACGATTAAAAAGACATCCAAACACTTAACTACATCAACATAACCTCACTTTTAGGATGACTTACGTTAAAGTATCGAATGAAAAAAATTCATTTTATCTACCAGCTAAAAATAATAGTATTAGCTTAAAAACAATAAAAACGTACTTCCCAGAGGCATCAGGTTTAACATACGAATTTGAAGATGAAATTCGCTGTGTTAATATAGTGAATGATAACTTAGCATTAATACATTATATAAATGAATATAAGGTTTTAATAATATTTGTACATATGGTTAGATTTTATAGTAATAAAAATAATAAATATGAGGCGTTTCGCCTCAACTCTCCCAGCGCGGCGCGCTAGCGTCAAATCATGCTATTTTCAAGTCGTGTTTACGATATCAATATGCATTTAAAAAAATTATGTGATAAGCGTTTCCGACGTATTTTTTCCTCAGCTTTCCAATGGCGTAGGTGGTTTTTCCGAAATTTTCCATTTTCCCCCCCAACAAGTATAAAACATACTATATCTCGAAAAGTATATTTTTAATATTTTTTTTTACCCCCTAGATCGAAAGCTGAGCATTTTTTACGTCGGAAAGGATTTTTTTCAGAATTTGCTCGAATGTTTTCTTAGAGAAACAGAACGCGAAAGAGCAGACGCAGCGTCTCATTCGCGCGCGGTTTTCGGCGCGCTGTACACCGCGTGGACTAGATGCATTTCGCTCTCTAACAACCACTTAAAATTTTGATTTCCTTAATAATAGCAACAATAAACTAGTATTTATATTAATAATTCTTTTTTTTTAAAGTAGATAATTTTATTTTGTTTTGTTTTACGGGTTTTTTAGGGAAGATTTGATATTCTGAACTCATTGACGTTTTTTTTAGTATTAATGTTGTTTTATTCATTGGAATAACGGCATGGTACTGTAAAGTTCCCGGTATAGATTTAATTTTACTTAACCTTGATTTTAGTTTCAAAACGGCTTTTTCATAGGTCTCTTTAGTGCTGTAAAAAACTTTAGTTTCTTTGCAATTACGTAAAGCCCAGTTGTAAAGGTCTTCTGGTGTTAAAATATGATTACTCGAAGAGAGTTGAAGACTTGCTCTTTTCGCCCCTCTTTTCAAAATTGCGCCTATACCATCGCACGCACCTTTACCGTGCGCTGTTGCATGAAAATGCCATTCAGCAGAAACTCCAAAATCTTTTTGATGAAACAGAAGATTTTGGAAGGTAGACTTGTTCTTAAAATGTTGACCTGCTCCATCAGTTAATTAATAAATTTTCTTGACTATGAAATTACTTTTTAAATACGATATTATAATTTTTTGATATTCATAAACAGCAACAGTATCGTGATTTAGATTATCAGAAATTATAGCAATGCTTATATGTTTAAGATCTTGATTTTCGTTATAATATACCACTGTTGTAAAAACTGTTGCTTGATTATTGTTCCAGTGGAACGATTGTGTTGAATTTTGCACTATAAACGCATAGTTTTCTGCAAAATCACAACAAGGAATTCTCCTTTTTGAAGGTTTTTTTTCAAATCGCTTAAGAAAAGATATTGTTCTCTCGCAAAGAAGTCATGAGTTTTAAATTTTATTAATTTTTCTCCCAGTATGTTCATGAATTCATAAACATTTACAGTTGTAGATACTATTGTGCAACGATCTGTCTGAAGCCATGACTCATACTGTATTTGAAAAATATCATTTCTCTCAAAACATTCAAGCAAATGTTTCCGTAATACAGGCATATTGGGGCAATCTAAACAGTCTCCCAAGTAACATTTCGAACTAGCATTACTACATACGATTGCTTGGATGCAATCGTGGTAGTTTTTAAGAAATAGTCGAGTACCTTCAGTTAAACTCTGTAAATTAATAGCATTTAACATCAGCTTGATATTTTCGTGGTGTACACATACGCATACATTATGCGTACCACTGCTTCCCGCTAGAACACAATGCGGCGGCCTCAATTGAGTAAATTTAGTGAAACCAATATTAACAGATTCATGCTCTTTTTTAAATAAACAATAAATTTCACGTAAATTACCAAGTAGTAACCTTTTCTGTACATGTTCCCTTTTACCATTATCCTGCTTAACAGATATACAATCTTTTAATCCGGGCATTACACGACTAATATCGTCCCTCTCATAAAAACGTTTAACTGAATCTACACTTTCAACTGGAAATATTTTGCCCCTTTTCTTTTCAGGTTTTGAAAAAATTCCACTTTCAGTTACTAACTTTTTCGTTTCTCGAGCTTCCCACTCAGTACAACCGAACTCTCTGATTAAGTCTCTGCGAGACCAAAAATCAGGAGCAAGCGTGAGTAGCTGAATTTTATCTTCCTTACCTGGTGATTCTAAAAATTTTTTTTTTAATTGGTTGAGAACTGCCACGCCTGCTTTATGATATTCATCAGTACATTCAATTTTAGCTTTTTTGGCATCGCATGAAGGTAAATCTAACTTATGTTTATAAAGTTGACGTTGACAGTTGGAACAAATTTTTGCGTTTTCTGGTACGAGGGGATACGCACTCTTAAATATTGAAGGAAAATTCGACAAATTTTTACGCACAGAGTGATTAATTTTATTAAAAGGATTTATGCATTTCAGCTTCAAAGCTGGATCCATTTCAGTAGCGAGAAAATAAATGCAATAAATAAACCAAAAATAAATTATGATTTAATCAGCAAACACACGAAGAACACAAATATAACGGAAACAGCGTTAAAATTCTTAAACAATTTCAAGGATAACAAAGATCGAAAATTCATCAGACTTATATAATTGGATACAACAAATTACTCTCGGGCAAAAATTTTCTATACGCAAGCCACCTATCGGGTAAAAAGTAAGTGAGAAGCGTTGCGTCTGCTATTTCAAATTTATTGTAATGTTTTTACTTCCTCAAAGAGGAAGCTTTATAACGGTGAAAAAAATTTTCGAAAAAAAAGTCTTCAAAAAGATGTTTTATGGTGGTATATGTGTATATTATTTGATTTTGATGATTTTTGATTTCGTGGATGTATGTATGTGTGTGTGTGCGTGTGTGTGTGTGTATATTTCACCTCTTAATATCTCCGAAACTAATCAACCGATTTTCGTCGGGTAAAGCTTATTCGCTTCGTCTTGCGGCAAAAGGAAAGTACCCTGATGGATTTGGGATTTTATTGATTTTCTTTTGTTTTATAACCAAAAAACGATTTTGAATTTTTAGTTTTTTTGATTTTTTCGTATCTTATAGTAATTATTACATAAAATAATATACTTCTCTTAAAAGGTATTCAAATTACCTACATTTTCTTTTTTTAAAATTTAAAATTTAAAATATCTTCACTCTGTCATTTGTTATTAATGAAAACTTTTTTATATTTAAAAAATTAATATCTCAAAAAATAATTTATTTATCGACTTGAAATTTTAACTGTTACTTATTACACTTGTTGGTGGCAATATTGTGTTGCAATTTTAAGTGATTATCTATATGAATATATATTATACATTTATTTTCGAGAACTATCATTTTAATATTTTTATATAATGTAGTAAATTAAAATATCAAAACGTATTAATAGTGCCATTTTTAGCCCCTTCTTTTATCTCTTTTTAATCTCAATTTTTTTTAAACTTGGTGGTCTGTCAAAGCTTTTTTTAAAATAGGTACGTAATATACTATTTTGCAAGAAACTGGTATAAGACGCATCGGTTCAAAGTATTATTGAAATTCTTTAGCATTTCTTTTTATGAAAAATGTATTTTCAGAATTTCAATTTTTAATTAGGAAACGATGAATTAGTTTGAGGAAGCTAAGTGCCAAAGAATTGGCAGCGGTTTTTTTTTTGCGAAATAACCTATGAAAATGTCAATCGTGCATATAAGTGAAATTCGAAGTGCAAAAAGATATTCCATAAAGAATTAAAAATGATAAGTAAAAATAATAAGGTTACTAGAGAGCGAAATACATCTAGTCCACGCGCTGTACAGCGCGCCGCATACCGCGCACGAAGGAGACGCTGCGTCTGCTCTTTCGCGTTCTGTTTCTCTAAGAAAAACATTCGAGCAAATTTTGCAAAAAATCCTTTTCGACGTAAAAAATGCTCAGCTTTCGATCTAGATGATCAAAAAAAAAATTAAAAATATACTTTCCGAGATATAGTATGTTTTATACTTTTTGAGGGTGAAAATGGAAAATTTCGGAAAAACCACTTACACCATTGGAAAGCTGAGGAAAAAATACGTCGGAAACGCTTATCACATAATTTTTTGAAATTCATATTGATATCGTAAACACGACTTGAAAATAGCATGATTTGACGCTCGCGCGCCGCGCTGGGAGAGTTGAGGCGAAACGCCTCATATGTACCTTTGTTGGCATCTGCATAAAAAATCTTATATTCATCTATATAATGTATTAATTCTAAGTTATCATTCACTATATTAACACAGCGAATTTCATCTTCAAATTCGTACACTAAACCTGATGCCTCTGGGAAGTACGTTTTTATTGTTTTCAAGCTAATTCTATTGTGTTTAGCTGGTAGATGAAATGAATTTTTTTTCATTCGATACTTTAACGTAAGTCATTCTAAAAGTGAGGTTATGTTGATGTAGTTAAGTGTTTGGATGTCTTTAATTTAAAATTATAAGAAATATTTTTATAATAAATAAAAAAAATTATTTATTTGGTGTGTAAATTATACAACAACTTACTTTGTGTTGAAAATTTTCCTACTCAACTTGGAATTTAGTTTAGAGAATTTAGCACATGTGTTCAATGAGGGTAACAAACGCCGCCACAGAACGTAAACCATACCGGCTTCCGTATCTCACCCCACATGCACACACCTCGAGCCCACTCGAGAGAAGAAAGCTACCACCCGAGTCTCGAGCGTACCGGATACAACTCAGCGCTAGCAGCGCCCTCGCTCGTACACTTATGTACTACATTGTACTAATGATTTATATTATATCCCAACAGTACTTGCAATAAAAAATAGAGAAAAAATAGAGATTGGAATTATGCACTACAATATGTTGACAAAATGTTTAAAAAGAGCCTTTATGAACTATCTCTCATCATATATCAGATTATTACACGAAAAAAAAAATTGTGTTGAAAGAATTACTATTTTTTATATAGTAAACCGTGGGACAGATTCAAATTTTCATGAAAATTACTATAATTTATGGTAAAAATTGGTATTTGTGTAGTAAAATTTACAAAATTATAGCAATTTTTACTACAAATTATAGTAATTTTCATGAAAATTTGAGTCTGTCCCATGGGTACTATAGAAAATAGTAATTTTTGCTACGAAATATTTCTTCATGTATATACACTTATACAGAGATAAATAGAGAATAGACTCAATTATATTTACATTATATTACAGATTTATTTATTTAGAGATATAAGGAAAATATGCCCCGGCCCTCGAGCATTTAGAAAACTTGAAGCTCAAAGTTGGCCAAGAAGTTGAGTTCTTATGTCACCTACCATTTTCATAATAGTATAAGATACAAATTTTGTTCTTTTAATTTTATCAAATTTGAAACGCTCTGAACACAGTCATATGGTCAGTTCTTTACGAGTAACCATTGCTGCTTGTTTTTTTTTTGATAATTGAAAAGGCATGTCAAATAACACTCCGTACCTCCTCAATATGTACTGGGGCGTGTTTTCTGTCTACACACAATATTATTTGGGTATACGCCAGCTGTCAATGCTGCTTTTACAACAGCCCAGTTTTCAAAATTTAAATTTAAATTTCTGATATATCATTTGATCCTCTAGCTTTTACAAAACTTGAAACTCAAAATTGACTAAAAAGTTTAGTTTTCATGTCAACTACAATTTCGATATTTTAAAAACTTTTGATTGGTCCAAATATGTACAACAGTTTAAGAGATAGCCAAGTCTTGCAAGGGTACTAGATCTAATCACACTACTGCATCACAATCCGCTAGCAAATTAAAATATTGGTTGCAGATTCAAAAACTAGCCAGTACAGTAATCCTCTATTATATTAAAGTGACATTTCCTCACTTTTTTTTCCCGACCCGACCTGAACAATTTTTGAACAAATTTTTAAACAATTTTCGAACAAATTTTTGAACACATTTTTGAACAAGTTTTTGAACAATTTTTGAACAAAAAAATTTTTGAACAATTTTTGAACAATTTTTAAAAAAATTTTTGAACAATTTTTGAACAATTTTTAAAAAAATTTTTGAACAATTTTTGAACAATTTTTGAACAATTTTTGAACAATTTTTGAACAATTTTAAAAAAAATTTTGAACAATTTTTGTCATTTAAAAACATTAAAATTGTCAGTAAAAACAAAAATTAAAATTAGCCCTTCAGCGTTAGCCATTCTAATAAGTACCCAAAATAAATTATTAATAATAATGAAGAATAAATATTACATTTTTACATATATAAATTTGCCCAATCTATGATTACAATTATAATTAATATTATATAAAGATTAAAAACATTGTTATTAGTAATTATTAGAATTAATTACCTGAAATTTCTCGTAAAATAAATCAATGAGATTTTCTTCAAATACTGAACAACGCATCTCTCCGCTATTATCCAACATATCGATTGTAAAGTACCGTCCGTTGTTATAATTAATTATGTTACTTTTATTAATAACTCTAAATTTAAAAGTTAAACTAAAAAAAAAAAAAAAACAGAGAAATGATGTAAATTACATTCTGGGAATAGATATTTAATTACATGTAAATATTTTGTAATACCTATTTACGGATTCTTCAATTTCAGAAAAAGTAATGATATTTTCATTATCAATTTTTTTTTTTATTTTCTGAGTTTTCGTTATTATGATTTTTCCTTTTATGACTCATTATAATTTAAACAACAACTGTTTGTATGTATGGGTGTTAGTGTGTGTATGTATGTGTGTTAATGGGTTTTTTTATATGTTTTGATGTGTATGTATGTGTATTAGCGTGAGTGTGTGGGTCGAATTATAATTTAAAGAATGTCATCCAAATTAATGTTGTTCAACAACATATCAAACTCGTTGGCAACTAAACGGAAAAATTTGTAATTTTAATGCCAAATATTTGATTTTGCAGATACATGAAATTATTCATCAAATGAATATATTAAATCCTTTATTTCTAGAGAAAAAAATAATAAAAACATTACATTCGTTTTATTACTTATTTACTTTATAAAAATTACGTATTTAATTTAATGTGTATTGAAAATTAATTCTTATAAATTTTTAATTCTTTTTTTAACATTAATTTGTAACTCATAATAATTACTTTAGATTGATAAAAAGTTAATAAATACAACGATATTTAATTTACTTACGTCGACAGTAATTAAGCTTCTCGCGAAGAAATCTTTTCGAAATTAAAGATTTCTTTATTATTTTTCCGCCTCTAACACCACGAAGTTTATTCACGCCTAAAATTAATAATTGTCATGAATTTAAAATTAAAAACTTTTATTGTATTTTACATTTTTTTATAAATTTGGACATCACTATACTTAGTACATAAAACACTTTACTAAAACACTTATATAATGTTAACTTTAAATTTTCTCATATAAGAAATTATACTGATGAATTCTCACCACACGCAGAAAGCATACTGCTATATACGACTGTAATAAGTAATAAAGAAATCTATTGATATATGCTTCTAATCTGTTTACTAATAATACTATACTATGGAGGTAGAGAGGACATAGGACAGTATATTTACACTTTATGACAAATGTGTATCTAGTGATATATTTCGTTTATTATTGATGGTTATTGATTAACAATATTATTTATGGTTGTAGGAATACATTAACTGATGATTATAAAATATTTATAAATAGAATGTTTCCAAATGAAAGTAATTTGAGTATTGTTTTTAAACAAGTTCAATATCAAACAAATCCTTATGATTGAGATGTTTTTGCAATTTCTTTTCGGTAGCAAACATTTATAATTATTGTCCTTGTAAATTAATATTAAATATTAGTAAAATGCGAGATCATTTATTGTCTATTAATGAAACATCAACTTTAATGATGTTCGCATTAGAAATAAATAATTATAAAACAACAGAAATAAGTTTTACTGTTATTCCTAGTAATTGACAACTTATTCATTACAAAACTAATACATGAATAATGTTTAAATTTTCAAATTATTGATTTTAATAATCATGAAAAATTAAAGCATAATGAAAGAATTGCTCAAGAAACATCCATTATCAATTTATATAAAAATCAATCTAATAACAAATTATAAGTAACGTTGAATACATTGAGAACGTAATACATTGAAAACTAAAAACGATATGAAACAAATCATTTATACATCATTAACACATCTTAAATTAAAAAAAAATGTTTCAACAATACAATAATATATTTGTATCGGGTAGATCACTACGTTATTTGTTATTTTATTTATGCTTCCCACTTTACGAAACTTTTATCAAAATAAACAAAATAACGTACATTTCACTGACATAAGAACCCACAAATGTATTTCATTGGGAAGCACCATATTTTTATATTACAAAAAAACAAATTATTTCACAAATGCTAAATGTTCTCTGTACTAATTTTTATTGTTTATTTCAAAAAGTTTTTTCACACACACATAAGAAACTCGTGTTCCAAGGAACATCACATAAGACCTTGGATCCATAGATCACCAACATAATAAACATATTTTTAAATGCACTTTCCAAATTCACTTATTTATCCACTTCTTCTATTGTAAAATAAAAAAAAATAATAATAATACATTCAACACTTATCGCAACAACCTAACTTTTGACGACATCAATTAAACTTGTCTATAAAAATAAGATAGTCTAAACACTTTACTAATGTGTTTGAAGATCTGAACGTTCATCGTGAACGAAAAATCGAATATTCCCAAAATCGTTTTTTTTATATTATCTGTTACATATATGCATAAAACCAATAGAAACAGCGATATAAGTTATTTCCGAAGTGATCATCCCCCAAAATCAGCCCCAAACCACCCTCACAAGACAATACATGATAAAAAAATTTATATTTTAACAGCTTATGAATTTCCAAAAATTTTATCACGGGAATTTCTTTGAGAGCTTACTAAGTACTTATAAAAAAATTGCCAAGACCAAAATTGATCCGGAACCTTTCCTTCAGGGGGATGCAAGTGGGGCAAACCGGCAAAAAACACGTGAAAAATACATTTAAAAAATTCTGTCTTTAGCGACTATGTGATTCCTAAAAATTTGATCACGGCAGTTTCTTCGGGAGCTTACCAAATACCTGTAAATAAATTGCCGAGACCAAAATCGATCCGAAACCCTTCCATCAGGGGATGCAAGCGGGGCAAAACGGCTAAAAACACATGAAAAATACCTTTAAAAAATTCGGTCACTAGCGACTATGCGATTCCTAAAAATTTGATCACGGGAATTTCTTCGAAAGCTTACTAAATACTTATAAAAAAATTGCCGAGAGCATAATCGGTCGGGAACCCGTCCTTCAGGGGGATGCAAGTGGGGCAAAACGGCTGAAAACACATGAAAAATACCTTTAAAAAATTCTGTCTCTGGCGACTATGCGACCCCTAAAAATTTTATAACGGGAATTTCTTCGAGAACTTACCAGATACTTATAAAAAAATAGCCGAGACCAAAATCGATCCGGAACCCTTCCATCAGGGGGATGCAAGCGGGGCAAAACGGCTAAAAACACATGAAAAATACCTTTAAAAAATCCTGTCTCTAGCAACTATACGATTCCTGAAAATTTGATCACGGGAATTTCTTTCAGAGCTTATTAAATACTTATAAAAACCGCTGTCAATTTATTGGCCCGTAGCTTCCTCAACCGTAATTTGTTGTTTTCTTTAATTAATTTTTAATAACAAAATTTATAATTTTTTAAAAAATTTATTGCATAATTATAATTAAATTCATTTATGAATATTAAAAATTGTTAATTTTTAAATTTATTTATTTATTTATTATTTATTTTTATCAAATTTATATAAATTTTGAGCTTATAAATAAAGTTATCATTTGAAATAGAAGTAAAATATCTATATTTTATAATAAAACAAATAGCTATCGCGGTTGTTTTGTTATTAACAAAAACGTGTTTTTTTTTATATTTCATAATTCATATTTTTTAAGAAAAAAAAAATTTATAGCTATCATTGTTCTTTTGTTATTAATAAAAACGTGTTTTTTTAAAAAAGTTCATATCTCACAAATATATTATAATAATGCAGAATATAATGCATTCATAATGCATAATTCATAATTATAATGCATTCATAATTCATAATTCATAATTATAATAGATTATAATAGATAAAATTTTTAAACATTTTAATTCATTTTGTTGGTTGGTTTTTTAACAATTAAGAAAAAATCATCGTATACCTACTCAATGACGTTTCCTCATTCCACACCACCTAGCGGTAGATATCGTATCGGTAGGTAGCGGTAGCGGAGTTATGAGTTTTTAAAAAAAACACGTTTTTGTTTTTGATGATAACTAAAGAACCGTGATAGATAGAAATTTAATTTTTTTAGAAAATATAGGTATTTTAATTCTCTTTCAAATGCCACCCACCCCATTCAGATACATAGAGCCGTTCTCGAGAAATTATGATTTTAAGAAAATGTTAAAAAATTTTTAACCTCAAATATCTCTGAAATTTATGGATCAATCATTTTGCCCAAAGTTGACCGAGAACTATAAAAAATCTACCTCTAAAAGGAATTTTGAAGCCATTAAGTCAATTTTACTCTTGTAATCGTTGGACATACAAAACTAATTTTTTTCATTTTTCAATTTTTTACTCAAAATCTAGCCTACAGAATGTATTCAAATTTTAACAGATTATAGCTATCTATATTCTGTATTATCATGATTTTTCTCAAAAAAATATACCGTTAAGTTTAGGAGTTATAAGCTTCTAAAAAAAACACGTTTTTGTTAATAACAAAGGAACCGTGATATCTAGAAAGTTTTTTTTTTTTTAGAAAATATATGTATTTTAATTCTCTTTCGAACGGTAGCCATCAGATTCGAATAACTCGATCCTATCATTTAAAAAATCAAAAAACTGTTTGAGAAAATCGAAAATTTGAAAAAAAACAAAAACGCATCGCCCCAATCAAAAAACGGATTTTTGACCCGCCATCACGCAAAAGAAAAAAATGAGACCTATCCGGTCAAAATCGACCGAGCAGAAGCTGAGATCCAGGCGTATACATACACACACACACACACACACACACACACACACATACATCCATACAGACATTTTTCAAAAACCATGTATTTTGATTCCTAATACCTCGGAACACAATTATAACATGATTTTACAACAACTCAAAAATTTACTATCACAAAGCTTCCTCTAGGAGGAAGCAAAAATTGCCGAGACCAAAATCGATCCGGAACCCTTCCTTCAGGGGGATGCAAGCGGGGCAAAACGGCTAAAAACGCATGAAAAATACCTTTAAAAAATTGTCTCTAGCGACTATGCGATTCCTAAAAATTTGTTCACTGGAATTTCTTCGAGAGCTTACTAATGCTTACAAAAAAATTGCCGAGACCAAAATCGATCCGGAACCCTTCCTTCAGGGGGATGCAAGTGGGGCAAAATGGCTAAAAATCCATGAAAAATACCTTAATAAATTCTGTCTCTAGCGACTATGAAATTCCTAAAAATTTTAACACGGGAATTTCTTCGAGAGCTTACTAATGCTTATAAAAAAATTGCCGAGACCAAAATCGATCCGGAACCCTTCCTTCAGGGGGATGCAAGTGGGGCAAAATGGCTAAAAATCCATGAAAAAAACCTTAATAAATTCTGTCTCTAGCGACTATGAAATTCGTAAAAATTTTATCACGAGAATTTCTTCGAGAACTTACCAAATACTTATAAAAAAATTGCTGACATCAAAATCGAACCGGAACCATTTGTCAATAAGTATTGATTAAATTGTCAGGGGAAAGACTCACAGCCTTATCTATATCTATATCGTTTCCAAAGATAGCCCCTAAATATTAGTATTTGTTACTCGTAAAGAAAATTATTTTATAAACGTGAGTGTGCAGCTGTTATGTCGAGATTACACACCTTATAATTAAATTATTTGAATAGGCACTGAGCAAGCCCATGCGTATTCGGATTCCTGTCTTTTCGCCAACGCCCGAAAGCGCTATGCGTAACCAGGATGCGGAATCCCGGAATAAACAGAAATTTTATAAAAATGTATAGAACAATGATTTTATTCAATCCGCGACGAAATACATTTTGCGTACAATTTTAATTAATAATACCTTGGGCTTCGATGATCGACCGTCTTCAGTTCTCTACTCTTGCAGCAGGTGCGATGATTGTTGCCTCGTAGACCGGCGACGATGAATGTGGTGAAGGCTCAGTTGATGGGCGCAGCGAGAGAGCTTCTTTTTCTATGTCTATGTGGCTGAACTCCTTCTACGTTCCGTCGGAGGTTTCGAGCAGAGATTCGCCCTCTTCAAATTGCTGTGGTGGACTGCGCGCCGTGCTCTCATTATTCGGCCTTTTTATACCCGAATTTTCACGTACACAGAAGCTTCTCGACTATTATCTATAAAAAGCTCCTGTGCTATGCATAGATCCATATACAGCATAGTCGTGGTTGGTCTATAGGGTTAAAAACAAAGCCATAAAGATGTCTCCTGAATTTCTTTGGAGACCCCTCGCCGTTCCCGAGAAAAGCTTCCCGCAAAGGTCAAATGGCCTAGATCGAGCCTCTTCCAATGTATCTATTTACACACACATTTGGTAGGTATCCGATCGCTCCCACCAGCCGAAAAGTGCGGCTGTCACCTTCCCCTTAGCTGGACTCATAATTTTGGCTCTTTACGATCTGTCAGCTTTTTCAAATCCGTTAATTTCTCTCGCCTCTTTTTCCCTCCTCCTTTCTTTCAAAAAATCCTGATTCGTCCCTATTTTTTCTCTTTTCACTCCTATTTTTCTCCCTTGTATCTTCCCTTATACACTCGGTGCTGTATTCGAACCGTTTTACCCGAATACTCCTCACAGTCTTGTTCAAGTTGAACAGGCTTATTAAGTGTATAAAACCAACTGTCTCCTGAATGAGAACGGATAAATTTCTCCTGAAAGTCGTTAGCTATCTGAATATCACAATTTTCAAAATTTACTCGTTCGGGTTCAAAAAATAGGCGAGCTTCACATTCATGATTCTTGTTAAAAAGAAACCATTCCGTGGTACATAGGTAAAAATCTACCATGAGTTGGCAATGTGACAATTCTTCTTCCGAAAAATAGTAAGATTCATCCCCTCTTACCAGTAAATAATCACTGCGAGGTTTAATAAATGCAGAAATGGTCGAGTCTCTAACAAACAGCGGAGACGTCATGATCGGTTGCATTTTATATAACATAGTTTTCTCCGTTCCCATTAAAGGTACTTGTAACTCAATACAGAATTTACTATCTCCAGCTCCATATTCAATTTTACCAATTTTTCCCAATTTGTTCAAGTGTTCGGAATCAGCTGCGATAGGAAATTTATAATGTGTGACATTTACAATTGTTTCTATCAGTTTGTTCAAATCCTCTTTTTCGAACAGTGATGACGCAATCTGCCCTCCTTGAATCATTAAGATTGCGTCGATCATTTGAGAACTCTTTCGCCTGCTATCTCGCAATTCCTCCCCTATCAATCCTGTTATGTTTTCCATCAAAGGAACATATTCGTCATTTGCACGCATGCCCTCCTGCCATTTACTATTTTGTTCTAATTTCTTCAAGAGATCTCCCAGCATCTTTGATTCCTTGGTGTGATGCACTGGTATTTTATTTAAAGAACTTTCTACAATGATTAATTTCGTACTTAATGAAATCATGATTCCCTCGGAAAATTGATTAAGGGTATTTGTTCGCATTTCGCTGTCTATTCGTTCGAAATTTACTCGGGTGGATTTCACGCTTTCAAAATATTCTTCTCCATTTTTAAATTCCTCGTAGGTATCATTAAATTCTCTTTGTACTTCAAGAAATCCTCGTAGATGTTTATAATAATCCTTCCTGAAGGTATACGTGTTATGTTTAATGTTCATAAATTGTGACTCGATTTTTCTTAATCGGTCCTTTAGTTTCCTTGAGTCTAAACAAATTACGATTCTCCAAGGCTCGCGTATGAAGTTAACATTTTGCCGCTTCTCGAATAATAATCCGGGTTCCGACGTGACATCTATCTCGAGTGTCTGATTGATTATTATTCGTTTTGAGAGTGTTACTATCAGAACTCCGCTAAGGAGCAGCAGACGGGCTAGATTCATGATGCTGTAAGAAAAAGAACATGTGCTAACTATCGTTTTTCTACAAATTTTTTCCTAAGTATCTTGTATACTTATAAATATTAATGCATATACTTATTTCCTAACTATTTATCTATTTATTTATACTCTTTTTATTTTATTACTATTCCTGATCTATATATGATATTCTTAAACGATTTACGTGAACTATTTTTGTTTTATTATTATTCATTTTTATTTTTACGTTACCTTTATCGTTAACTATTTCAATAATCGTATACGGCCCTTCATATTGATTAGCTAGTTTATATGGTTTGCCTCCTTTTAAGAGCCAAACACTGTCACCTATTTTAAACTCTTTAGAATTTGTTTTCTTGTCATAATAATATTTAGATTTATATTTAGCTTCAATTAGTTTTTCTCGCGCAATATTCTGGATGTTATGTAATTGATTATTTAATTTAGTAATATAATCGTTATATGTTAATGGCTGCTCTTCGGCTTCCAGTGGCTCGCTTGAAGGTAATCGTGCTAGTCTCCCAAATATTAACTCATAAGGCGTAAATTTATGCCCTTCATGTTCTACTGTGTTATGACATAAAGTCGCTAATTCGAGACATTCATCCCAAGTATCATTGTTTTCGATAAACATTTTCATATATTCGGTCAGCGAGTGATGCGATCTTTCGAGCGATCCATTTGACTGCGGATGATATGCTGTAGTTTTGATTTGTTTAATACGGAATTTCTTTGCGACTCTTCTCATCAAACTACTCATAAAATTCGATCCTTGGTCTGTTAAAATTGTTACTGGAGAACCAAAAATGCAGATGAACCTTTTTATGAACGCGTCAGCTACCGACTCGGCGCTTGCGTCTTTCAAGGGAATTGCTAAACAAAATTTCGAGAAATTACATTGAATGGTTAAAATATTATTATGGCCGTTTTTCGATACTGGGAAAGGACCCACTATATCAAGACTAACTTTTTCGAGTGGTGCCATAGGCGTATCTGTGATAATCATAGGTTGCTTTGTTTTTACTCTCACAAGTTTCTTTAATTGACACTTTAAACACTTTCGAATATAATTTTGAACATCATCTTTTATGTTTTCCCAAAAATATTTTTGTTTGATTCTCCTATAAGTTTTGTTTACTCCTTTGTGTCCGCCAATGGCTGTATCATGCATTTCCTCGATTATTTTCCCACGATCTTTCTCTTGAACGTATTTTATTAATCCATTACATATAATAATTTTCAAAGATAGCCCTTTTAAAATATTTCTTATTTTGGAAATAATTTCTTTCCATGGTACATTTTCAATGTTTTCACTCTTAGCAATGCTAATAGAGCGTAAATCTTCCTTAATAATTATTGATTTTAAAACCTTCAAGGCCGTAGTTATATTGTTCATGACTTCTGTAGTACTTGCAGGTATCTCTTCTTTAATAATAAGTGCAAAATGTAATTTATGATTTTTATTTGTGATTTTAATTTCTCCGGGATTTAAATGCGAAAAATGTGGTAGTTCTTTTCTTTCTGATAATTGCAATGAGCCTTTATCACACGGTGTACCATCGGTCGCTATGAAATATATGTAATTATCTTTTCTCATAAAAAGTTGTTCCTTGCATTCGACAAACAGCTTACCGCAATTAAACTTTTCTCCTTGTTTAGTAAAAGCCTCCTCTCCGAAATTTTCTTCGTTAAAATTATGCGGACCTGTAGCTATTGGATTATTTATTTCAATTTCTTCCCCAAAATTGTTATCTAATGAGTTATTTTTGTGTTGTTCATCTATCTCCGCTATATTTTCTATGTCTTCCATTTCTTTATTACTATTAACGATCTCATATGACTCATTTTCGTCTTCATGTAGAATTTCGAGAGAATTCTTTGATACTTTATTTTTAGTATTATTTGGCTTTTTCGGTCGTTTATCTCGGTAATTCGGAATATCTACTTTCCCTGTTCTGCTTCGTGTCTGTACTACTAGAATATTATTATCTACTGGATTTCGAGACAATGCGCCCGCATTACAATTTGTTTTACCTGCTTTATAAACAATATCGAAATCATATGTATTTAGTTTTATGCGCCATCGACTTACTCGCGAGGTGGGATCCGTAGAATTTTTGAACCATATAAGAGGTTTGTGATCCGTAACGATAGTAAATTTACGCCCAAATAAATAAGGTCGAAATTGATTAACAGAATAAACAATTGCTAAAGCTTCACGTGAATACGTATCATATTTTCTTTCGGTGTCGGAGAGTACTCGGGATACATAAGCAATAGGTCTATCTTTATTTATTTCCCCTTGCGAAAGTATTCCTCCTATCGCTACCCCGCTGGCATCACAAGTTAATATAAAAGGTAATGAGAAATCTGCTATTTTAAGAACAGGCTGAGTACATAGTTTATCTTTTAAAAGGTCAAATGCTTTCTGTGTTTCCTCACTCCATATAAAAGGCGTGTCGTTTTTCAACAAATTACTCAATGGCTTTGCTATTCCCGAAAAATTATGAATAAAACGACGATAATAACCTGCCAATCCCAAAAATTGTCTTATATTTTTAATATTTTGCGGTCGTGGAAACTCACGAACTGCCTCTAATTTGCGCGGGTCGGGTTTTACTCCTTCTTCGCTCAAAACATGGCCTAAATAGACTACTTCTGTTTTTAAAAATTCACATTTATCGGGCTGTAATTTAAGGTTGGCTTTACGTAATCTCCGTTTCACCATAAATAACCGCGTCGTCCAAAAATAAAAATATTTCTCGTTGTTGCATGCCATCGAAAACTAAATCAACGCAACGTTGAAAAGTAGCTGGACTGTTCGATAAACCCATAGGCATCGTTTTAAATTGAAATAAGCCAAATGAAGAAGCAAAAGCTGTTTTATGCCGATCCGCTCGGTCTAAGGGAATTTGGAAAAATCCCTGCGCTAAGTCAAAAACAGAAAAATATTTTGCACCTCCTACTTGATCTATGATATCCAATATATTTGGTAAAGGATACCTATCTTTTACAGTCCGATCATTTAACTGACGAAAATCGACGACTAATCTATACCTCTTATTACCCGCGCTATCTGGCATTTTTGCAACTAAAAATACTGGTGAAGAATAATTGGAACAAGATGGCTCTATAATGTCATTTTCCAGCATTTCTTTCAGCTGTTTATCCAATTCTGCCTTTAACGCATGCGGGAACCTATACGGTCGTACATTTACTGGTATATCATTTATTGTTGGTATTTTGTGCGTAATGACTGAAGTTGTTCCGAGTTTTTCTCCTTTCAAATAAAAACAATCGGCGTATTTCTCAATTAATTCTTCAATAGGTTTTCTTTGTTCTGCCTCTAAATGTTTATATCTGAGAACTGACTTTAATTTTTCCGTTCGACTTAACTCGTGGATATCAGTCTTTGCAATTTGCAATATTTTATTATTTCCCATTTCTAAGTTATTTTCAGGGCGAAATGTTGAAAAATCATTTTTTTCTTTGAATTTATTATAATAAATGTCACCATATTTTTTCGTATATTTTGAGTTTCGTTTCTCTCATCGAAACTGTACGTCTGCATTCTTTGTTCGTCTTGAATTTGTCTAAGATAAGGTTTTTCATAAATTTCTAGATAATTGTGACTTAACTCTTTATAACCCATATTTTCATCCGATTCACTAAATAATTTTTCCTCATTTAACTCTTCATGCAAAATTTCATTTTCATCTTTGTCTTTTTTCTCTTCATTATACATTTTATTTTCACGCGAAACATCTTTATTACTTTCAATAATATCATTAATATTATTTTCACATAGATTATTTCCATTAATCAGGAAACCTTCATTTTGTTCAATCTGAACTTTATTTTCTCCTAAACTTTTTTCATTTTCTTCACTTCCGAAACTCTCAACTATTTCTCTCTGAACTTCACATAAACGCGTATCTTCATTATTCCCGAAACCCTCATTTGTTTCATTACACTGAACATTATTTTCACATAAACTTTTATTTTTCTTAATTTCAAAACTTTCAATCTCCTCATGAACGTTTATTATTTCATCTTCTTCATTATTTAACACTTCCATTACCCTTTTATCATTTTTACTCGAAACATCATGTACGTCGAAAAATTCATTATCAAAACTTATCAAATCTTTTTCTTCGAACACATTTTCGCATGGCTTATTTGATAATTCGTTATTTTTCTTACCGCCGACATAAAATTTACCACAATTATATTCAACATATTTTTCGTCAATATCATCTTCAATTAAATCATCAACACAATTTTCTTCACAAAAAGATACGACATTATCTCCCATTTCACCAAATACTCTCATGTCGCGGTCCCTTTTATAACGATCACCATTTTTACCCCACTTATTAATTCTCAAAGAAAAATCTTTTTCCATTTCTTTTGAACTTCCGTACACATCATTTATTTCACAAAATGCTTTAAATTGTTTTTCCGGTGTTTCTTTATTTCTCCTAACGTTCTTTTCCCGAAAATAATTACTAGTAAAGTCACAATCATCATTATTTATTTCAATCAACTCCTCTTCTGTCTGTACAAATCCACAATCAACATAAGGTTTCTTAAAATCTTTTTCACTTTGTTTTTCATGTATTTCATCTGTTTCATTCGTTCTATAAGATATACTCTCAAATGGAATTATTTGACCATTAAATTCCAAGTAATTCTCTCAATAATTTATTTGCGCGAAATTTTCTCTAAAAAATTCAGTGCCTAGTATACCCGCTTCAATAATTGGAAAATCGTCCGCTACCAAATGAAAATCAACTTTGTAGTTATTAAAATCAACTCTGACTCGACCCAAAGTTTTTATGGCCTGAGCCGTTATTCCTTTCAAAATAATTATGTGATTAGTGTCAATATTAACATAAGAAGATACTTCCGTCTTCTTTACAAGATTGACAGAAGCTCCTGTGTCTAACATAAAAATAAGTGGCCTGTTAAATTCTCCGATGTCAATTTTTATAGTTGGCGCTGAACTTTTTTGACTAAGTCTTACTGTCTCAAAGCTGACGGCTGAACATTGCTGTTGCTCGGTGTCATAGGGCGCGGTCTGTTTTCTATCTCTCGCCTGGCGCCCGTATGGGAGAGATCCCCAGAGTTTCCCTGATTTTAGACGCACTTTGTCTTACATCATTTTGAAACTTAAAACAGTCGCGTTTAAAGTGACCATTTTTCCCGCAATAAAAGCATATGGGAATTCGCGGATTAACAGGAACCTGAACTTCTTGTCTATTTCGAGCAAAATTATTATTACCATTATTATTTCCGTTATAATTATTTCGATTGGCATGATAGTTATTAAAATCCCGACCATTGTTTCGATTATTTTCATTTGGTAAAAAGTTCATTCTTCCTCGATTGTCAGAATTCCAACCGGTAAAATTCCCTCTAAAATTATTTCTGTTTGCTGAATAACTAGCCGACGGACCACTTTCTCTATTAAAATTATTCTGATTTGATCTATTTTGTCCATAATATTTTGCTAATGTTAAGCAATTTATCGCTCCATGCCCTTCTCGTTTGCAATATGCACATGTGATTTTTTCGATATCTTGATTAACAATATTAACCCTTTTATTTTCTCTATTAATTTTTACCTTATTATCATCTTTAGTATCGTCGTCTATTATACTACATGCATATTCCCTTTCTACCTCCAAAGCTAATTCGCGTGCTTCTTTTAAACTAACTGGTTTCCCCATGCGTGCGCGTATTTCCCATCGAAGCCCTTTTAAAAAGAATTTTATGCAATCGCTTTCTAATTTGGTTTTATATTCTTTTACTTCTGTGAACCGATTTTCGCGTTTGGCGGCTTTAAAAATTTCCGACTCTATTTCTTTCAAGCGATTTAAATATACGATTACTGATTCGTTACTTTTTTGTTTTATGCGAGCAAGATCGCCTTCCCAATCGTGAAAAGTTTTTGCAGACCCGTATATTGTCTCTAAAAATTCAGAAATTTCCGAAATTTCTTTAAAATGTTGTCCCCGAACACTATTTAACGCGTCTCCATAAAGTCGCATGCGAATCAATTTCGCTAATTCTGCCTCATGTTCTTTTGGAAAGATGCTAAGTGCTTCTTGACATCCATCTAAAAATTGTGTTAAAGAAATATTTTGTCCGTTAAATCGCGGAATTAAATCAAGAGCGTCTTTAAGAGATAGCCCTCTTATTTGTATCGTTGTAGTATTCATGGTTTTATTTTCTCGTTTACTGGTTTTATGTAAGAAAGAAAAACGTTCGTTTTTTATATTGGCTTTATTTGAAAAATGCTCGTTTTTTATTTTTAATTCGTTTTCCGAAAATTCCTTGTCGTTTTCTGTAATGAGAGAAGAATTCGCGGATTTATAATCCTCATTCAATGTTTCACTTGCGTTTTCTTTTATTTTTCCCTCTTCCTGTTTTGTAGCAAAAATATTTAGTTTTCCGCGAAACGCTTTAATGATTTCAAAAATATCAAAACCTTGTTTTACACTTTCGTTCAATTCTTTTATAGTATCTTCCCGTTTGAAATATGAATCCAAAAATTCCTTCCTTGTTTCTAAACACAGTTGTGATTTTATTACCTCGATAACGCTTTCTTCTGGTAAAAAGGCAGCTACCGTTTTCACGCGATTAGTTTTTCCATGCGCGGTAAGTGGCGTACTAAAATTAAATTCACCAGCTTCTTTCTGACTATCGCCCAATGTAATTTTATTTAGTTTTAATTTAGGTGATTTTAATATAAATTTTTTCTGTTGGTCCCCTTTTTTTATAACAGCTTCGACTTCTCTAAGGCTACTATCATTCAAAGTATCATCAGACTCTTCGAGAATTGAGAGATCAGTTTTATTCTCAATTTTTCTGTAATTACCCTGATAATCAATATTTAACCCCGCGAAAGTTTTTTCAACTTCTTTCTTTAACACGGAAACTTCCTTCTTTAAATTTTTATTATTGTTCTTTAAATTATTACTACTCAGATTTTCCACTAAATTATTATCATGTAATTCTTCCTCTTTATTTCTAATTTTTGATAGTAAAGAATTTGCAAATATCAAATTTATTTTATCACTTCCTTTTGCATTTATATTATCGTGCTTGTTCGGCATATTTTCTTAGTCATTTTATTTTATATTTAAAAAAAATTGCTTAAAAATCTTAAAAATTCTGAAAAATCCTGCTTTTTGCTTTCTTTTAAATATATTTTTTTTTATTTAAAAAAAATATTTCTGTTTATTCCCTGGAAAAATTTTATTTCCCGGCCGATGCACCAGTTTTTAACTTATAAGATTAGTAATCTGTTATGTCGAGATTACACACCTTATAATTAAATTATTTGAATAGGCACTGAGCAAGCCCATGCGTATTCGGATTCCTGTCTTTTCGCCAACGCCCGAAAGCGCTATGCGTAACCAGGATGCGGAATCCCGGAATAAACAGAAATTTTATAAAAATGTATAGAACAATGATTTTATTCAATCCGCGACGAAATACATTTTGCGTACAATTTTAATTAATAATACCTTGGGCTTCGCACCCCGCTTTGCTGGTTGAGATCGGTGGTTCAGCTCCTCTTCCAGTGCGTGATGATCGACCGTCTTCAGTTCTCTACTCTTGCAGCAGGTACGATGATTGTTGCCTCGTAGACCGGCGACGATGAATGTGGTGAAGGCTCAGTTGATGGGCGCAGCGAGAGAGCTTCTTTTTCTATGTCTATGTGGCTGAACTCCTTCTACGTTCCGTCGGAGGTTTCGAGCAGAGATTCGCCCTCTTCAAATTGCTGTGGTGGACTGCGCGCCGTGCTCTCATTATTCGGCCTTTTTATACCCGAATTTTCACGTACACAGAAGCTTCTCGACTATTATCTATAAAAAGCTCCTGTGCTATGCATAGATCCATATACAGCATAGTCGTGGTTGGTCTATAGGGTTAAAAACAAAGCCATAAAGATGTCTCCTGAATTTCTTTGGAGACCCCGCGCCGTTCCCGAGAAAAGCTTCCCGCAAAGGTCAAATGGCCTAGATCGAGCCTCTTCCAATGTATCTATTTACACACACATTTGGTAGGTATCCGATCGCTCCCACCAGCCGAAAAGTGCGGCTGTCACCTTCCCCTTAGCTGGACTCATAATTTTGGCTCTTTACGATCTGTCAGCTTTTTCGCCTCCGTACGGGAAAATCGGATCCGCGTTGGTCTTGACAAACGCCAGACCTCTCTCACGCATGCGCCGCGTTTTCTCGTTCTCTATCTCTCTCTTTTCTTGCTCTCATGTTGTGCCTTCCCTCTCTCTCTCTCTCTCTCTCTCGGCTCTAGCAAACAGATTGGGTATGGCGTTTTGCTCGCTCCTCCCTTCCTCCGGTCTCCTCTTCGCTGTGCTCTTGAATTCGGCGTTCTCAGTGCGCGTTCAATTTTTATAAACTGCCTCGGCGTGGATGTTCATTGTCATATTTACTGTTGCGAATACTATAATCTTACTCTTCATAAAAAGACGAATCCATTGATATAATTTTCATCCCTCGTACTCTTCTAGTTTTCTGGCTTTTGCACTTGGCGTTCGGTATCGGCGTTTTTCCAGTTCGCGCGCGTGCCCAAAGGTTTACAAACATCACCGCTTGGATTGATTTTATTTTACAAGTCTTTTTATAATTATTTTAAGTAAATGGACGAAAAACTCGTCCATTACACAGCGAACCCCCACAAGTTTCCTATTTAAAAAATTACTAATGCCAATGTGTACTTAAAGTATAATTTTTTTTCTGTCAACTGCTTTATATGTAGAGACATGAAAAACAAGTTTTACTAATTTGCTTACCTTTTTTATTTTATATAATCAATATTTTTCTACAATATGCAATAGTTTCTTACAAACAAAAAGTTTTTTTTTAACGGACAAATAGTATTTAATTTTAATTTTTATAAAAATGTAACGTCGCGGAGACAATATTTTTGTTAATAGTAGGCACATCGTATCCAATCATATTTACCAAAAATTTTGTCAAGAGTTGATAGCCTAAAAAAATTGGTACACCGTTTTTTTACCATATTCTAGCAGTTTTTTTTTTATTAACGTTTATAAGTATAAAATTGTCTTCAGTACGCGAAGGAAATATCTAATTTTAGGCCTCTTCTGATGCCCCATGAGCTTATCCTTGCATAACAGTGAGTTCTATGTAGTGGAATATGTTACTGGAGGTGGATTATATAAATATTTGCTTGACTTATAGTTAGCTAAATATATGAGAACCATAGATGTATCACAGTACTATAAAAGTTATTTATCTCTCAAAAAAAATTAAAAAATTTTTTTAAAGGCACATCTACAGGACAAAGTTTTCTTGTTCCTTAAGGTTCTATGAGCAGTTATAGTACTTATATATAAAATATTCTACAACAGATTGTTCTCATACTGCAAAGTGAGAACCCATATAGTATCATAGACCGATACTTTAAGTTACGGAAACAAATTTTTTTAACGAAATTTCAGTACTAACAAAGTAGATATCGTCAGTGTAAAAAAATGATGCAACAAATCGCTTTAATCTGTTTTAGTTTTGCTTCAATTTCAATTTTTAAAGGCTCATTTTCATCTTTGTTGAATTTCATTACGAGGTATTGTAGATCAAATTAAAAAATTTTTAAAACCTTAAAAATTACATGCAATTGTTTATGGCAAGTTTGGTTCGAATTCATATCAGATTCGTATAAAATTTGATAAATAATTGCCTGCAACTTTTAAGGTTTTAAAATTTTTTTAATTTGATTCACAATACCTCGTAATGAAATCTAACAAAGATGAAAATGAGCCTTTAAAAATCGAAATTGAAGCAAAACTGAAAAAAATTAAAGCGATTTTTTGTATCATTTATTTACATTGACGATATATACTTTGTTAGTATTGAAATTTCGTTAAACTTAAAGTACCGGTCTATGATACTATATGCGTTCTCACTTTGCAGTATGAGAACAATTTATTGTAGAATATTTTATATTTAAGTACTATATCTCCCATAGAACCCCCTTAAGCCTTTCTGAATGTCAACAAAATTATTTACTTTTAAATCTAAAATTAAGAATAATTTGGTCTTTTTTCTAAACGACGACACCTTATAAATACTGGCATCTACCTTTTGATCTTTGCAAGAATAATTATCTACACTGAAATTATTACTTTAAAAGTTATAGTTTTCTAAGGAATAATCGTTATTAAAATTATAACTTCTCATAATAATTTGCTACTAGCGATAATTCAATAAATATCTGAAAATATTAAATATCAATCTTGTTTCAATCATCACATCAGCCTTACGTATTTCTTATAATTATTAAATAAAAAATTAAATAGGATGACTGATGTTCTTTATTCACTTAGTTACTTCAATTACAATATGCATTACGTAAAGCTGATGTGATGATTGAAAAAAGATTGATATTTAATATTTTCAGATATTTATTGAATTATCGCTAGTAGCAAATTATTATGGGAAGTTATAATTGTAATAACGATTATTCCTTAGAAAACTGTAACTTATAAAGTAATAATTTCAGTGTAGGTAATTATTCTTGCAAAGATAAAATAGGTAGATGCCAGTATTTATAAGTGTCGTCGTTTAGAAAAAAGACGAAATTATCCTTAATTTTTAGATTTAAAAGTAAATAATTTTTTCACATTCAGAAAGGCTTAAAGAACAAGAAAACTTGGTCTTGTAGATGTACCTTCAAAATTAAATAAATTTTCCAATTTTTGTCATTTAAAAAAAAGGTGAAACTTCTTATCAATCCAAAATTGACTTATAAGTGTCGAAGAAAAATGATACTATTAAATTGAGCTTGTATATATTTTTTTTAACATTCAGAAAAACTTTGTCCTGTAGATGTGCCTTCAAAGAAATTTTTTTATTTTTTTTCGAGACGTAAGAGGGAAATAACTTTTATAGTACTGTGACATATCTATGGTTCTCAGATATTTAGCTAAGTCAAGGAAATATTTATATAATCCACTTACAGTAACATGTTCCACTACATAGAACTCGCTGTTATGTAAGGATAAACTCATGGAACGTCAGAAGAGGTCTAAATTTAGATATTTCCTCCCCGTACTGAAGACAATTTTATACTTTTAATCGTTGTTAAAAAAAATGTTAGAATATGGTTTACCATTAATATAGCATTTAAAAAATGCTATACCAATTTTTTAGGCTATCAACTCTTATTAAATTTTCGATAAATGCAATCGGATACGATGTGCCTACAATTAAGAAAAATATTATCTAACGCTACATTTTTATAAAAGTTAAAATTAAATACTATTTGTCCGTTATAAAAAAAATTTTTTGTTTTTATAATTTTCTAAAAATACTTTCTAAAGAACGTAATGTCGATGCACCCCGCGTCGAAGAAATCGTAATTTTTTCGTGGCACACATAAAGAATGGTAAATAGGTAGAAAATATATGTAGAAAAAAGAAGAATTTTATATTCTTTTTATAATTTTTTATATAATTTTTGATAATTTTAGGATATTTCGTCGGGTGGGAAGAAAAAGGTTCTATCTCAACGTAGCACGTGAAGAGATCCTATCTCAGTAGTGTCCCACCTTCTTACGCGCTCGTCTGGAATAGGGCCTTTTCACGCGCTTCGCCGAGATAGAATCTTCTCCTCACCCGATGATCATTCTTGTTTTAAAGATTTTTTTCATAACGAATCCTATTTCAATGAATTTATTTACTCAATATATCGACGGCTGAGCGGAGCAAGGTCGTATCTCACCGCGCGGATGAAGAACGTCGTATCTCAGCGCGCGGACGAAGAACGTCGTATTTCACCGCTCTGACGAAGAACGTCGTATCTCACCACGCGGACGAAGAACATCGTATCTCACCGCGCGGACGAAGCACGTCGTATCTCGGCGCTCTTGCGGCGTATATGACCAGTATACGGCGAGATACGACGTTTTTCGTCCGCGCGCCGAGATACAATGTTCTTCATCCGTGCGGTGGAGTGAGACTAGATATATCGAAAGGCTGATAGTTAGATGCCTTACCCTTCAGAAAATTCCTAATAGACAATATTAGTAGAAGCACGCTTATCATACAGGATTTAAAACAGAAAACACGATTAACGGAATACAAAAAATACATAAATATATCTACAGAATAAACTAATTTCATTATACTGCCACAATTGTAGAAAACACATAATACGAAAGGTGCATTCATAGGAAGTACATAAGACGAATGCCGTACATATAGGAGTACCCATATTTTTTTCTATATTAATGTATAGCATTTTCTGTATTCGTGACATTCGTTTCATTTATTTTCTATAAATCCGCCTTTCGTACTATGTGTTTTCTATAATTGTGGCAGTATGAAATTAATTTATTTTGTAGATATTGTGACGTACGCGACGAGCTCGTAGTATACGCATCAATTCATAATTTCCCATTCATAAACACGAGAGCGAAAAATCAACAAACACGATGCATCACTGTATATAAACATACGATCGCGTGCGCCAGAGAAAATCTTACTCACTCATTCACACAACGCCTCTGATGTCAGAGTATAAACATAAATATTGTCATGCGCAAGAGAGAAGACCAGACGATCGACTGGTATATAAAGGGCTTCGATTCTCGGAATCGGCACGCACTTGGGTCCGAGCTCTCGCCTATTCAGGATACCGATAAGCATTGCGCTTAGGTAACGGAAGCTGGCCACTCCTTTGCGCTCGTAAAACTTATGTAAAATAATTAATTTTTTTTTTAGTATATTAATAAACATACCTATAATTTTAGATTTTGATTTATGATTTTTTTCTTTAAATAAACTCTCTCGATAACAACCGAGTCCTAACTTACCTACCTCCCACGGCACGATAGTCGGCCCTCTGCGCCGATTATTTACCCGGCTCCTCTCTTCTCACACGGCAAGGTAGTTGGCCCTCTGCGCCGACTACTTACCCGTATCATCTAAGCTGCACGGTCGCAGCCACTCAGCGCTAACGACTTACCTGCACCTACCATCTTTCTGTATCGACGGCACGGACTCCGGCACATTGCGCGCCGGTATCTAACCCTGAGATCGGGGCTACTCCCCTCCCGATAGTATGCTCGAGTCCAGTACACGAACTCTTAAAAAATTGTTAATAACTACCAAGTAATGACATCTAATTTCATACAAGTTAACTCAATTATTAAGGTATAGACTCAAATCTGAGAGCTGTCATTACTTCGGTACGTTACAGCTTGCGCCCGAACAGCGACTCGAGCAAACTAAAATCGCATAGTGGGAATCTTCGAAAAAGGGATCATGATACCCGATCGACATAACATATTTTTAGAGAGTCGCATAGAAGCACGGATAATAGATTTAACGACACGGGTCGACGAAGTTGAGGATGCCGATCAGCAATATCACGCGGCGACGCAATATTTAATGAGTCAAATAAAAGAATTACGCGCTGTCGTAAGTAGGCAAGGCCATGCGTTATTGACAATGACGGAAGATCTGGCAGAAGCTAGGCAACGGGTAAATGAGCTGGACGAGGAAAACGAGAAACTGGGATATATGGTAAAAGTAGTCGCGAGTAAAACTTGTAAAAGCGAGAGAATGTTAAATTCGAGGATGGATCATATCGAGAACAGAGTTCGGGTTTTAGCTGAATCGTTTAAAAGGCTGTCAATTAACGATAATTAAAAAGCCGATAATTCTATATTAAAGTATAGAACGTTCGTATAAATTAGTTTTTTATAAATAAATACATTAGAGTCAACTTTCAACGTTGTAAATTCAATTAAGTTCAATCAAATTCTTTTTCATCACTTTCCGTATTAACGTTTTTTTTTCGAAGCACGTACTTTATTAAAAGTTAAAATGGCAAAAGACCGCAAATCGGGAGCGTTTATGCGCGAAATGCAAGACTCCTTTGACGAGGGAGTAGAGAACGTGAAGGAACAAAAACGTTTCAAATGGGAACGGGCGGTAACTGATGAATTACGATTATTGGATGAACGGCAAAATGAGCTCGAAAATATGCTCGAAGGCCAAGACGAGGAAAACGACACGTCAAAATCACCGAAATTAAGGGCAACGTTAGTCGCGATAATTCGAAATGAGATAAAAGAGAAATATGACGCATTAACACAGTCAGTCGAGAAAACTCGTATGGAAAAAAAAGCAGAACGCGCGGAATTAGTTACGGATATAAATAAACTAAGAGGTCGGGTTCAGTTATTAGAACCCGAGAATGATAGTCTAATCGACAAAATATCCGCGCTATCACAAAACGATGATCAATCGGAAAGTAACGGCGAGCTAGATTCTAGGCTCGCAGAGTTGAAAAGAAACCTTTCACGAGAAGTTGATCAAATAAAATCAAACTTTGAGAAAGAAATTCTAGAATTGAAAAATCCGATTAAAGACTTGAAAAAATCACCGTTGAAGAAAGGCAACTCTGGGAGCGAAGCGTCTCAAAAAATAAAATTAGACATCCCCAAGTATCGAGGACTTGAGAATGAAAGGCCAGTTAAATTCTTATCAGAGTTCGAGAAATATATAAACGTGGTTAAACCTAATTTCGATCAACTCTTATGCCTTATCTCTCAAGCACTCGAGGGTGATGCCAGGGATTGGTGGTACCTACAAGAGTCGGAGATCGACTCGTACGACCAATTCACAGAACGGTTTCGCGAACGGTACTGGAGCGCGAACACACAAAGAACCGCGAAGCGGAAGATAGAATTCGGTCAGCACCAGTCGGGGGGCAGTCTTAATCGCGTTGAATACGCAACAAATTTATTCGGTTTAGGCAAAGAGCTGAATCTCGACTATACGGAGACTGAGTTTGTTGTGCGCGTTAGCGAACATTTCGGAGACGACCAACATCACCGAAAATACGACAAAATAGGCCACAACAAACCAAGTCCTCCTTCAGATACGGCTAACACACAAAATAAATCATATAACAAGCCATACCAGTGGCAGTCGAAAACCGTGAACGTAAACGAGTAACAGACAGCGACGCCGCCGAAAATAAAGGAGAAAACTCCACCACAAACGAATCAAACAAATGAGAAAAAGTCATCTCGGAAGCAGAGAAATGAACGGAACAAAGAATTAATCCGAAGTTACGACGAGGTTGACGTAAATAATATAAATTTAGGAAATACTAATACCGAAAATTCGGGAAACGCATAACAGTTGTTTGCTGCATGTCAAAAAATAAACCGCAACAAGCAACACGATCGGAGAATAAAAATTGTAATAAAGATATCTCTTCTATACTGGAGGACCCGCGAGAAAATCTTTTGTATGATGTAGAACCAGAAGGTCTAAATACGAAAGAAACGCGTTGTCCGGAGGTAAATATCAAAGTCGAAGACATAGAGGTAAAAGCCCTAATTGATACGGGAAGTGAGATCACTTGCATCTCCGAGAAATTTTATTACGCTAATGCGAAAATATTCGGGACGCGACCTAAGCTACCGATAAGTGGAAAATTCATAAAGGGAGCAACGGGCGCAAAGTCGTCGCGAATAAAACTCTAAGTTCTTCTAAATGTAGAAATTGCAAAAATAAAACTAGATATTATATTTATAGTAGTGCCGAAACTGGTCAAACCATGCATTATTGGATATGATACGCAAAAAGCTCTTAGTATGCTAATAGATACCGGCAAGGAAGAAATTCTCTTAATTATTAGCGATCAATATGTTCATTGTTCTTATAAGGAGGCCATAATGTACTCAGAAGAGTATGCGTCTCTTAGAATCGAACGATCGTATGAGTCCGAATGCGGAAACGCTGACTCATACGATGATCTCATTGCTTACGATCTTTCTTACGAAGTTTCGATAGAAGAAATCGAAGAAAAGATTAAATCATGCAAAAATCTAAAAAATTCCCAAAGGGATAAACTTAAGTGCTTAGTAGTACAATACAAAGAGGTATTTCAGAAACGCCCAGGTCTATTATCTAACTATGAGTATACTTTTAAAATAAAAGATGATGCACCCTTTTATTCAAAGGCGTATCCCATCCCTATAAATTATAGAGATAAAGTTAAAATCGAAATCGACAAATGGCAAGAGCTTGGAATAATTCGGCGTTCGACGAGTCCATATATAAACCTTCTCGTGGTTGTGATTAAAAAAGACGGATCAATCCGCCTATACTTAGATGCACGCAAACTAAACGAAAAATTGACACATGATTATGAATCCCCTCCGGGTGTAGAGGAGATATTTTTATGATGTAAAAACGTAAACTTTTTATTCAGCTTTGATTTAACGAGTAGTTTCCATCAAATAAAGCTTTCAGAAGAAAGTAGGAAATATACCGCGTTCATTTGCGACAATAAAGTTTACGAATTTAATGTAGTACCATTCGGTATAAAAACGAGTAGCGCCGCGCTAATAAGAGGTCTAGACCTAGCCGTTGCGGGTCTCGAAGATTTTCTTATAACTTTTGTAGACGACTTACTATGTATTTCAGAAGATTTCGATAGTCATTTACAAAATATAAAATCATTATTTGAGAATTTATTAAAAAACAATCTAAGGATTAGTTTTAAAAAATCAAAGCTAGTACAGGATGAAATCAAATTCCTGGGTCATATTTTAACGCCTGAAGGAGTAAAACCGGACCCGGAGAAAATTAGAACAATTAAAAACTTTAAGAAACCTAGAAATGTCAGAGAATTGCAGGGATTTCTCGGGTTTGTTAATTTCTATACGAAATTCGCGAGAAATTACTCGGCGCATACCGTTCCGCTTCTAAACTTGTTAAAACAAGGTAAGAAGTATGAATGGACAGACGAGCACGAAAAAGCTTTCAATGATATTAAAAATATATTCGAGGAGCATATCATATTAAAATACGCGGACCCGCAACGTCCATTCATACTCACTACCGACGCGAGCGACTACGCGATAGCTGCGGTGCTATCGCAGGTAAACGATCAAAACGAAGAACAAATTGTCACGTTCGTTAGCCGTATGCTGAAGGGGAGTGAATGCTCTTACTTTACGACTGAGAAAGAGATGTTAGCTATAGTTTGGGCGTTAACACGTTTAGATACGTACTTGCGGGGGGCACCGAAAATAGTCGTACGAACCAATCACGAAGCTCTCACTTTTCTTAAACATTGTAAATTTAATAAGGCTAGACTACGAAGGTGGAGTCTCGCGATCCAAGACTTCTGCTTAGAACCGGTATACTTGCCGGGACGCAAGAACGCCGTCGCCGATTACCTAAGCCGTCAGGTACACGACTATCCAGAGGAATCAGGTCGGGAAAATGAAATCATAATCGCTTCGATACTCGCGCAAAAACCGAGTCGCGAATTGATAAATAACTTAAAGAATTTGAAGACATTACAGGAAAATGACCCGTATATTAATAAATTAATTACGGAGATTCCAAATGACGAAAAAATACAAAAGCGCTTTGTGCTCAAAAATGGTTTAATGCAAAAAATTGCATTAAATCATAATAGACTCATGTTACCCGAAAGCCTTCTGGATACATGGCCACATTGGTTCATCAAAGATTTATAAAATGATAAACGAACATTTCTTTGCGCCGAAACTAAGACAAAAAATTTATACAATACTTCGTACATGCGATACTTGTCAACGAACGAAATATTTAACATGTAAACTTAATGAACACGTCCAACCAATATTAACCGAAGAACCAAATGACACACTGTCAATAGATTTTTTTTGGGCCTTTACCGACGTCAACGGGGGGCGTTAAATACCTATTAACAATGGTAGACGTATTCAGTAAGTACGTGGTCATATATCCTATAAAAAAAGCGAACACTGCGACCGTGATCAGAAAAATCTTCTGTGATTACATTGGCAAATACGGTAAACCGAAAACAATACTTTCTGACCACGGGACGCAGTTTACTTCAAGTAAATGGGGAAAAAAAACTCATGGATGAAGGAATACAACCGGTATTCTCATCCATCAGACACCCACAAAGTAACCCGGTCGAACGGGTACACCGAGAACTCGGGCGTTTTTTCCGAACATTTGTAAGGGACCGACATACCAGCTGGGCTAGATACGTTGAGATTATACAAAACATTATTAACGTAACGCATCATGAGACCACGGGGTTTACACCAATGGAGGTTCATTTTTATATCAAGCCTACGCGGGTATGGGAAAAGTGGTAGCCTATAGTAGATTCAGATAAAATCACGCATGAACGAAAAGTATTTCTCGCTCGCGAACGAGCTCATTCATTCTTAAAAAGGCGAGCGTTCCGAAAAAACGTCCGAACGCGACACTTTGAATTTAAGGTAGACGATAGAGTTTTAGTAAAATCACTAAACGTATCAGACGCGGCTGAAAGAAAGATCGCGAAGTTTTTTCACGTATACGAGGGACCATACATGATTACGCAAAAAATCGGGGCCGATACGTATGTATTATTAGATGTAGAAGCGAATAGGGAACGCGGAAAGTTCCATGTACAAAATTTAAAGCCTTATTTTTAAGTATGTATTGTTTACTAAGAGTCTCGGTAAACATACACCGAAACTCTTAACAGAATGAATGTAAATAATAGACTTAAAGAAAATTAAAATCAAGCACATAATGTTAGTCAGTTCGCAGCCATGCCAGACCAAGGCACATATGGCGAAAACTTCTTCTCGCGTGATGCGGCAGTACGGTATAACAGGGTTGTGTGGCCACTGTGGCACATCAGGTGCATTGATAGGAAGAGTGCGTCGGAAACTCCCTGGAGACCATCACCAGTGAGGTATCGAGGCGGTCGGGGGATCGAGGTGAAACCCTACATGGTTAGTCGGTCCGTACAGACCGTATCGGAGGAGAACCAGCGACAGAGAAGATCACGTCCTGCACCATCACCGTTGCAGCCAAGCCCATCAACGTCGCGGGGCCGTGCGGAGGAGTACGTCCCACAACCAGTGACGCGACAAACACCACCACCGCGGTCGTACGTACCGACGCCCATTCAACGTCCCCCGATAGGGGAATATCTGTGGCTCCGACAAATATGCCGACGTATGCAGCATGTACCACGGCCGGTGAGCCAACTGTCACCATCCTTCTCACCGGATCCACCGGACCCACCACCAACACCACCAACCCCACAACCTTCATCATCGTCGACGTCGTCTGCCGCGCCGCGAGAAGAATCTCGTGATTTAGCATACCTAAATTCAACATTTTAAGTTGTAAGGCGAACATAATCAAATAAAAGGCGTTAAAATTAAATGTTTCAGTGTATTTAATGTGCGAACAGAACCATTTAATTTGGGGGGCGATGTGACGTACACGACCAGCTCGTAGTATACGCATCGATTCATAATTTCCCATTCATAAACACGAGAGCGAAAAATCAACAAACACGATGCATCACTGTATACAAACATACGATCGCGTGCGCCAGAGAAAATCTTACTCACTCATTCACACAACGCCTCTGACGTCAGAGTATAAACACAAATATTGTCATGCGCAAGAGAGAATACCAGACGATCGACTGGTATATAAAGGGCTCCGATTCTCGGAATCGGCATGCACTTGTGTCCGAGCTCTCGCCTATTCAGGATACCGATAAGCATTGCGCTTAGGTAACTGAAGCCGGCCACTCCTTTGCGCTCGTAAAACTTATGTAAAATAATTCATTTTTTTTTTAGTATATTAATAAACATACCTATAATTTTAGATTTTGATTTATGATTTTTTTCTTTAAATAAACTCTCTCGATAACAACCGAGTCCTAACTTACCTACCTCCCACAGCACGATAGTCGGCCCTCTGCGCCGATTATTTACCCGGCTCCTCTCTTCTCACACGGCAAGGTAGTTGGCCCTCTGCGCCGACTACTTACCCGTATCATCTAAGCAGCACGGTCGCAGCCACTCAGCGCTAACGACTTACCTGCACCTACCACCTCTCTGTATCGACGGCACGAACTCCGGCACATTGCGCGCCGGTATCTAACCCTGAGATCGGGGCTACTCCCCTCCTGATTGTATGCTCGAGTTTAGTACACGAACTCTTAAAAAATTGTTAATAACTACCAAGTAACGACATCTAATTTCATACAAGTTAACTCAATTATTAAGGTATAGACTCAAATCTGAGAGCTGTCATTACTTCGGTACGTTACAATATATTTATGATTTTTCGTATTCTGTCAATCATGCTTTCTGTTTTAAATCCTGTGTGATAAGTGTGCTTATGATAATGGGCCACGCGTGTTCTACTTTTAATTTTTTGAAGGGTAAGGCATCTATCAGCCTTTCGATATATTTAGTCCCACTCTTCTTCGTCAGCGCTCTGAGATAGGACGTTCTTCGTCCGCGCGCTGAGTTACAACCTTGTTCCGCTCAGCCGTCGATATACTCACGCGCCAATAACCATGAAAAAATTTGTGAATTTGACTTTTTATAATTTTTATATATACTTTTGAATAATGTATTTATGCAAAATCAAATATGAAGACAGAATGCAATTTTATATTAAAATATATTCATTTAAAAAAATTATTTGATGTAATTTAACTACTCTAAAATATGATTTTTCAAATTATTAAAATTTCAACTCCACTAGAGTAATAAATGTATACTTGGGGTTTTCATTTTAGTTTCTTTGCGTCTAAATAAATCAATTAAAGGCTTTTTTGCGCATCACCGAATTGAATTTTGGTGTTGTAAATCGTACTTTCGGGTATTGAGTTAAGCGATATTCTAATTATTGTTTGAATAAAAATGTTTTTTAAATTGTATCGCACCGTAAGATAATTAGAAATTGTACTCTTACTTTTGAGGTATTTGATTGTTGATTAATATTTAATCAATAATATATTAGGCCTTAGAGAATGGGAATATGTATTATGGAGTTATATATATATATATATAGTATATATACTAGCTCGCGACAATAACAAAGTCCACGAAGTCGGAGCGCGGCGAAACAAACATTCGGCCGGCCGAACGAGCCGCAAGCTATAGGTATATAGTTAGAATCTATAGCGGCCGAGCCCAGCAGCACGGAAGTCGCGGAGAGAGAGAGAGAGAGAGAGAGAGAGAGAGAGAGAGAGAGAGCTGCTGCATAGGCGTAGAGAGCGCAGAGGACGGGGCGACAGCAGGACCTGTGCTCGAGATGCGGCGACGGCGCGGCGCACGGGAGAGCCAAGCGCCTACGCGCAGTATATAAGCATATAGATATAGGGCTCAACGGCTGTCGCGAGGGCTGTTTGAAGTACGCAACCAACTCAGATAAATAAACAATTAGAATTATGCTAATCAATAGATTGTTCAAAGCTCGTTTGAAATCCGATTGCCAAAAATTTGCGCGTTTTATATTTTTTGAGATATTAAAAGAAACAGTGGCTGCAAATTGATTTTTCAATTTTCGATTTTTACTAAAAGTAATTAATGAAATTGAATTCTGAAAGTAGCATTTAAATGCTCGGAATTTGCTTGTTTCAATAAATAATTTCTAATCTTGTAAATATGCTTTTTACGTATCCAAGAAAAGAATTAATTTTTTATGATAAATTCGACACTTGGAGCGAAGGAATAGAGGAATATGAAACTATTCTGGTACAAGTCCATTGTTCCACTATTCATGGTACAGGGAACTGGAAAATTTACAAAAGTTTCGGTTGAAGATGCGACGAGTACGTAATTAGGTTAGGTGTAACCCTACCCTGACATTTTGTAAATAATACGTATATGTGAAACTATATGAAGCAAGCGGTCAATTATTATTATTTATACTTTCTACATATACAAAAAAAAACGTTAAGTTATAAATTATTGATAAAGTGGTCAATTTATTTACTTGTAAATCATAGGTTAAGACATGATATAATATTATAATAATTTCATGATTGTATTTTTTTCAGATTAATCAGGAGTTCTATTCATCATGGAGTTAAAAATCAGCTCTTTTTGGCACGGATCCTTAGTTATGCAACATTTAGGTGAATCAAGTACTCCGACACATAGAATTAGAAGCTTATATAGCTTATATAGCTTATATAATTAGAAGAATTATAGAACACATAGAATTAGAAGCTCTGGAAGCACATATACAACTTATGGTGCATGCAAATTGGCTACCAAGCATTCTGTAGACAGCATATGAATCGCAGGGCACTGAATTTTCCAGAACCACCATATCCTGATCAAATTACATGTCCAACAACTGTAGATATAACATGGACAGCAGGTATTTTAAATAAAATGAGAAAGATGCGAGTTGAAACTATGACGTGGGAAGCAGGAACTGCTCTTGGAGAATGTCATGGCTGGAGCTAATCGTACCAGTTGACAAAATAAATAAAAAAAAAGAAGAAGAAAAAAGAAAGCCATTAAAAGAACGTCTAAGGTAAATATTATTTTGAAAAGTTATTAAAATTATTACTGTTTTCATAAAATATGCCATTAACATTGCAGGTCTTATTATTAAATTGATATATTTATTTTCGCAGAAATATTCAAGAACCAAAGATTGTGAAATTACTATATGATGTGCAACGTTTCTCCCCAAAAGACATTGATCGCGCTGTTATGTTTGGAATAAATAATGCTCTTGTTTGTGAAACTCCTGAAGATGCAAACAAAGTTGCTTATGAAATGGACAAGAAAGCCAGATATGATGTAAGTAATTTACAGATTAGATGTATTGAATTGAAGATTAAGTGTATTGAATTGCTATCCCTTATAGAAATATCCTATAGAAAATCCTGTAGGAAATACTATAGGAAATCCTGTAGGCATTCCGTAGAAATCCTATAGGAATCCTATAGGATACTCTATAGGCAGTCCTATATGAAATTCTATATAGGAAGTTCTATAGGAAATCCTATGTGAATTTCGCGCTTTTCCTGTAGGAAATCCTATAGGAAATCCTATAGGAAATTCTGTAGGTAATTCTGTAGGAAAAACTGAAGACAATTTTACATGGAAAATCCTGCAGGGAATTCTGGAGTATTTTCGTGAAAACAGTTTATAGAGGTTTAGCATCTTATTTAGCGCTGTAACATCGCACAGCAGAATCAGTGGCAAACAGTCCTAGGTAAGGAGTTGCACCTAGGGACTGCCGGGCACGACTGCCGGCGCTTACCCGATTAAGCCCAATGAGCTCAGATATCAAAATCAAGCTAATCCTTGTCACATTGACTCTCCGTCGTTCAAACGGTTGAATCTCATGGCTTTACATACCCTCGCGGTTCCAATGTGTTTATGAGAGTCCCGACTGCTGCGCTGCGCTGCGGCATGCGGTAGAAGCTTGCTTCTCCAGAGCCTCGTTTATGTATGTTCGCTGCTATGCCGCTATGGAGCGCAGCAGTCGGGACTCTCATAAACACATTGGAACCGCGAGGGTATATAAAGCCTATGAGATTCAACAGTTTGAACGACTTTACGGAGAGTCAATGTGACAAGGATTACCTTGATTTTGATATCTGAGCTCATTGGGCTTAATCGGTAAGCGCCGGCAGTCGTGCACGGCAGTCCCTAGGTGCAGCTCCTTACCTAGGACTGTTTTCCAGTGATTTTGCTGTGCGATGTTACCGCGCTAAATAAGATGCTAAACCTCTATAAACTGTGTTTTAACGAAAATACTTCAGAATTGCCTGCAGGATTTTCCATGTAAAATTGTCTACAGTTTTTCCTACAGAATTACGTACAGAATTTCCTATAGAATTTCCTACAGGATTTCCTACAGGAAAAGCGCGAAATTCACATAGGATTTCCTATAGAACTTCCTATATAGCATTTCATATAGGACTGCCTATAGAGTATCCTATACGATTCCTATAGGATTTCTACGGAATGCCTACAGGATTTCCTATAGCATTTCCTACAGGATTTTCTATGGGATATTTTTATAAGGGATGAAATTGTAGTGAGAAAAAAATATTGCGTACCAAATTGCTTATGAAGCATTTTGTTATAAAAGCTGGATTCTTAAGTTTTCTAGCTCGTGCCACGCATGGTATGTAATTCATAGTATTATTTAACTGGTAGATTTTACAAGTTAGAAATTTGAAAATAAAATTACTGTTTGTTGTCCTTTTTTCTCTAAGGTATAAGTTTGCAAATTTATTTTGGCATTTTGAACATTGTAACTATCATTAGCATTTTAAATAACATAGAAAAAATTTACAATCAATGAAAATTCTTATTTTTATCTTTAGATTTCTAATCTTTTCAAAATTACTTTAAAAAATACTCATCATTTTAATTAATTTCTAAATAATAATAAAATGTTTTAGACATTTCAGACTTTGGACGTTCAAGTGACTGTTGAATAAAGGACACACAAAGTGGATAGAATAAAAGAGTTTATTTAAACGACTTAATCTAAGATACAGTATGACTACACTCGGCGCGGGCCATTCTCGGTCTGACGACAAGTTTGCAGGAGCGTCGCGATCGCCCGTCGGCTCTCACACGTTATGGGGTGGGGAGACACACATGTGTACATACGTGTGTCTCGCGCTGTACAATATAATATGTATATTCTCAACACGCCTCCTTACATTTATATTATACTATTTCATCATTTCCATTTTACATTTAACAATTCTCTGAATTTAACAAACTTATCTTTACATAATGCTTTCGTGAATACATCGGCTATATTATTTTTTGAGTCGATTTTTACAATTTCAATCTCTTTGTTTTTAACGCCCTCGTGTACATAATGGTAATGAATCTCAATGTGTTTTGAATTTTTCGTAAAGTTTCCAAAGTTCGCTATATTTATCGCACCTGAATTATCTTCATAAATCTTTATTGGTTTTTCAATATCCAAGTCAAACGTTTTTAATAATTCTTTTAGATATTTCAATTCGCTTACTATTTCAGATAACGCAATGTATTCTGCATATGTCGAAGCCTTCGTTATACATTTTTGTTTTCGCGATTTCCAATCAATTACATTGCCAAAAACTCGAATTACATAACCTGATGTGGACTTCCTGTCAACATTGTCTCCAGCTAATTTGCGTCTACATAGCCATTAATTATTTCACAATTTTTATTTCTCTTATATTGTAAACTTAATTTTTTCGTTAAATACAAATACTTCAAAATTCGTAATGCATATTTCTAATGTGTCTCGGTGTAACAATTTTGGAATCTACTTAAGTAATTTACGCTATGACTAATGTCTGGTCGAGTGCCAGAACTAACATATAATAATGCGCCAATTAAATTCCTATATTTTATATTTGGTTCGAATTCTTTGGAATTTTCAATCTTTAAATTTGTCTCCATCGGAGTGCTATATAACTTACTATCTTTTATGTGAAATTTAGTTGCTAGTTACTCAATATATTTTTCTTGACTTAATTCCATCTTACCATTTATATAATCATGCTTTACGTTTATGCCTAGATACTCATTTATTTCACCTAAATCTTTCATTTTGAAACGATCAGATAACAATTTCTTTATTCTTTGTATTTTCTTTTCATCTTTTCCACAAATCAACAAATCGTCTACGTATATTAATAGGTAAACAATGTCTTTATCTTTTCCATGTATATATAGGCATAATTCTACATTGCTCTTTCTAAAGTCAAGTTTCATAACATATTCATCAAAGCATTCATACCAGTCTCTAGGACTTTATCTCAATCGATACAACGCTTTTGACAATTTATACACTCGTTCGGTTCCATCTTCATAACCTTTTGGTTGATTGACATATACCTCCGTAGTTACCTTTCCGTTTAAGAATGCTGTCTCTACACCCATTTGTTCTATTCTGAGCCTATTTTGGCAGCAATATGAAAATAAAATTTTTAACGTTTGATTTTTCGCAATTGGGGAATATATGTCATCAATTACATCTGTTTGTTGAAAACCTCTCACAACTGGCCTAGCTTTGTACCTATTATCTGATTTTCTTGTGTAAACCCATTTTACATCTATAACTTTTTTATTTTGTACTCTATCGACTAATTCCCAAGTTTTATTTTTATTTTTGCATTCGATTTCTTTATTCATGGCTTCTTGCCAACTTTTACTCTCTTTACTATTCATCGCCTCCTCAAATGTACAAGGCGTATCTACTCTACAGTATCTTACATAAATACTATAGCTTCCCTTTTCTGGGGATCTTACAGGACTTTTCCTATCACGCGTAGATTTTCGCAGAACTTTCAATGTTGCGTTTTCTGTATCTTTACATTTCCCCGAAGGTTGATGTAACGATAAAGTATTCTTTTCTTTTACTTTACCTTGTTGCTCTTCGGATTCATTCGCGTTTTCAAAGACATTATCCGATAAATCATCGTTTGTACTTGCATCACTTTCTGTACTATCATCGTTATCAATATTATCTTTATAATCAATACCAATGCATTTAACACCTCTTTCTATAATATCCACATGCCTTGCAACAATTATTTTATTATTTATAAGTACTCTATAGCCTACATTACTATAACCTAACAATATTCCCATTTCAGCTTTTTGATCCCATTTAGACAATCTTTTTTGTTCCGGTTTTCTTACAAAAACTTTACTCCCGTACAAACGTAAATGTTCGACATTTGTTCTATTACTAAAAAATATTTCATAAGGTGTTTTTCTTTCAATCGTATTTGCTAACGTGCGATTTTTCAAATACGTCGCGGCACATATTATTTCTGGCCAGTAACATTTGTGTACTTTTGCCTCTGATAGTAAACATCGCGCTTTATCCATTATCGTTCTATTAAATCTTTCAGCTGTGCCGTTTAATTCGTGCACATACGTCAGACAATTATTAATAACAATACCCTTTTCTTTGGAAAATTTATAAAACCGATTATTTAAGTATTATTTCCCGTTATCACATCTCAATATTTTTATTCTTTTTCCGGTTAAATCTTCAGTTTCATTTACAAATTGAAATAAACAATCAAAAACTTCCTCTTAAGTCTTTATGCAATAAACTTTAGCTATTTTACTATAATCATCAATAAAAGAAACGAAATATTTTTCTCCGCTAAACCCAGTAGTTTTAAAGAGACCGCATACATCCGTATGCATAATTTCTAATATATCTTTCGCCTTTGTTCTATTATTAGTAAATGGCAAGTTATGCATCTTATTTTCAATACAAGTTTTACACTTCATAAATTCAGATTCAAGTTCATTTGGAATGCCCGTTAATAACTGCTGTTTACATATCCTATCCAAATATCTAAAATTTACGTGACCTAACACTATGCCATCTTTCCTTTTGACTCATGTTATTATTCTGTTCGGCACTATTTACGCAACTTATATTCCTTGCCAATTTACTTTTCGTCTTATATGTATCATTAAATTTAAATGCTATTACAGTTAATTTATTATCACTATCTATAATTTCTGCAACTTTTCCCTTCAAAATTACCGTATTCTTATTATTCGTTAATTTTCCAACACTTATTAAATTAGCATTCATTTCCTTAGCAAAATAAACATTATTAATATTAACTTTATTTTGCTTCCCGAAGGTGACAAAATATAGAGATAGAGTTCCTATCTTTGTAGCTTTTATAGCTCTATTATCACCGAGATAAATATTTACCGGTTCTTTTAAACTAATACATTTTTCAAAATAATTTTCGTTATTTATAATATGATCAGAACATCCGCTATCGAGTATCCACTTTATCTCGCTCATACCTGACCTGTTTGTTTCGTTGGTGTACGCAGCGTGTGTCGTCGCTATCCATGCGCTCGCACCTTCGCCGCCCTGTTCGCTCGTGCCGGTTCCTTGTTGTCCATGGAATTTTCCGCGTCCTCTGCCGTAATGGCCTCTACGGCTGTGCCTCGGCTGCGACCACGTGTCGATCCTCTCCATGAGCTGCCGTTACTATCTGCTTGTCCTCGATCTTGGCAATCTCGTGCGAAATGACCAGGTTTTCCACACTTATAGCAGTTTCCCTTTCTTGCAGTAAATAGATTCGTACTTCTCTCGTTATGCTCTTTTCGATTCTTCGTTTCAGCTAGCTTAATTTTGTTTCTTATGTAATCAGCCGTTTGTTCTTCTTCTTTCAATGTATCAACCAAATCACCTATATAACTATATGATTCTGGTAACGTGTTGAGCATATAATTCAATTTTTCTTTTTCGCTTATTTTAGCACCCGCGCCTTTTAATTCGTTTACTGCTTTTTCAAACTCACTGAAAAATGCCTCAGAATCACTATAGTTTCTTAATCTTAATTTCTCCAGTCTATTCCTGCAGTCTATTTGTAACGCCGTTGATTCCTTTAAATACATACTGTCTAGCTTCTTCATAATTTTTTATGCTGTTTCTTCTTCACAAACAAATTCTAATTGTTTATCTGATATCGCACTATAAATTATATTTATTGCTTTCAAATCATTCTGTTTCCATTCTTCTACTTTGTCTGTTTCACTCTTTCTATCACAATTTCACATTTTTTGAGCTTCATGTACATTTGGATCGTCTTTTTCCACATACTGTAGTTTCGGCCATCGAATACTGGTATTGAAACATCCTTTTTATCCATTTCGTCTTCTTGCTTGACCTTCGATGTTGTGGCTTGTTCCTTCGACTCGAGCGTTCCTTCGTGCTCGGAGTTTTTCTCTTCCTTGGTGTCCGCCGTTTTAATTTGAGTTTATAAGCTGCCCCCAATACTCGCCGAAGCTTGTATTGAGTCAGAGTCTTTTTTTAACGCTTACAAACCACGCGCTCTGCTAACATGTTGAATAAAGGACACACAAATTGGATAGAATAAAAGAGTTTATTTAAAAGACTTAATCTAAGATACAGTATGACTACACTCGGCGCGGGCCATTCTCGGTCTGACGAAGAGTTTGCAGGAGCGTCGCGCTCGCCTGTCGGCTCTCACACGTTATAGAGTGGGGAGACACACATGTGTACATACGTGTGTCTCGCGCTGTACAATATAATATGTATATTCTCAACAGTGACATGGCTGGGTACATTTAGGAGTAACGTTCAAATGTAGGTCTTGATACAGGACTACATACTTTTGTAATGTTTTTGGGCCGTCACATGGCAGCTTTAACTATGGCAGGTATCCTAATTAAATTACATGTCCAACAACTGTAGATACAACATGGACAGCAGGTATTTTAAATAAATTGAGAAAGGTCCGAGTTGAAACTAGGATGTGGGAAGCAGGAACTGCTCTTGGAGAATGGCCACCGTAGTTCATGGCTAGAGCTGCACGTACCAGTGGACGAAATAGGAAAGGTCAAGAAATTGATGAGCTTAGCGAATGAGAAGCTCTGGAAGCACATTAAAGTGGAGAAAATATACCACTACGGGTGCATGCTAAATTGGCTATAAAGCATTTTGTAAAAAAAGCTGGATTTCTGGATATTATTCTAGCTTGTGAATTGGTATGTAATTTATAGTATTATTTAATTGGTAGATTTTATAAGGTTGGAAATTTGAAAAAAATATTACCCTTTGTTGTCCTTTATTTCTCTAAGGTATAAGTTTGCAAATTAATTTTGGAATTTTGAATATTGTAACTATCATTAGCATTTTAAAAAACATAAAAAAAAACTAACATTCAATGAAAATTTTTATTTTTATCTTTAGATTTCTAATCTTCTGTTGGATCTTGCTGGCTTGACCTGTGCTAATTAAGTTATTTCCTTTTGGGCATTTTTGGTGCCATGCTTATTGCTATAACAGCTGCATAGTTTAGATGCATGTTCAGCAGTTAGTTGTAATTAAATGCATTCAGTCAAGACTTTTAAATAAAGCTATTAGTTTTTTGGTATATGTACCTATTTTAAGCGACGAATTCCGAAAACCACTAAAGAAGCATCTTGTTGAAGAATTTCAGGAACTTCAGAAAATGAACGGCCACAGATGCAAGAAGTTGGTCAAATCTATTTGGACGATGTGGACCACATTGACAAGTAAATACAAATATTAATAGTTCGAGTGTATGTACAAGAAATATTCATAATCTATTTCTTAGCAGTATATTATTTGTTTTATAAAAATACTAATCATTTCAATTAATTAATTTACTTTTTGTTGTCTTTCATTTCTCTAATGCAGTTACCAAATTGATTTTGTATTTTTTAATATGGGATGGAGTGAATAGGTCGATCAACGAGGAACCATAAATAATAATAAAACTTAGTTTATTGGGCCGACGTTTCGGTACTGAAGTAAGTACCTTCTTCAGGGCTAATGATCAAAAAAAGGTTTACACCATGATTCTTTTAATCATTAGCCCTGAAGAAGGTACTTACTTCAGTACCGAAACGTCGGCCTAATAAACTAAGTTTTATTATTATTTATGGTTCCTCGTTGATCGACCTATTCACTCCATCCTAAATTAATATTCTGGAACGTACGAGCCACCGTCTCAAAATTTTTCAATATGGTTATTATGATTTTTGAAAATAAAACTACGTAAGCGTTTTGGTTTACTTTCGTTCAGACTGTTTAATGTGTGTGATGAAATTCGTAGTTGGGCAATTAATAATTTGTATTTACGCGCGTGTTCTGTTGTACTCTCATCTGATTAACGTAATATATACTATCAAGTATTATGTAATACTAGACACGCTTCGAAAATTAGCTCTCTTGCTCCGTGGACTTCGAACTGTATTGGCGTCGGGTACAACTTACTTAATCTTACGGTAGTTCTCGCCCATCTCTTAAAGTTAAAAACTGAATAGTTAATACAAAGAGCAGTTTGCCTAAATAGTCGTCACGTTTATTTCTGGATTCCTCAGTCATACGCATAAGTGTTCTATACATCAGTGCTAAATTTTATAACGGCCGAGTAACCACCGGTAAATTTTTATTGTTACAGAATCTTACGTAAAAGCGTACAACAAACAGCACAATGCTTGAACACGGCAACGTATTTGATGCTAAAGACAATGTCGAGCACTTGCTTAAGTTCATAAACAGCGTAGTCTACCAGCGACTCTTTACCGAAAACCAGTTGGAGAATCTAAAGCAATCATCCTCATGTCTGATGCTGTCGTATGGAGTGGTAATTTTACATTATCTTTAAAATTAACATTCAGTTACAGGACTTACGTCTGTGCAACCGCGCTCTTGCTCCGCGCCCACTCTGTGGGTGTTATTTCTTTTTGTGGCCAATCTCGCGTGCTTTATGCATCGAGTATCATTTCAACGAAAGTTGCATGCCAACCGTCGTTGCATGAACTCACTCTCCGATCATAACGCGGTTTTTATGCGCATAATAGTGTATCACCGAAGTCTCGTGTTGTCGTTATTTTTTTTCTTTAGATAGCTCTGCTGCTTGTTGTTTTACATTTTGCAATAACGAATGTTAGATAGTTATTCTAGACATTATGTTTACTACAAATGAATTGGGAATCGCTATATTTATTTATATTTGCCAATTATTAGCTAGATAAAACAATTTTGAATTAACATTGAATTAAAAAATAAATTTTTATAAATTTCCTAGAATTGTCTCTCCAATCCAAAAATTATATATACAATAATATAGTTTTATATTTGTTTTTGAAATTAATTTATCAGATAGCAATACATGAATTTTTTATTACAAATAAATAGTGTCACATTTAGTTTATTAGTACTCCAACTGTATATATTATATGTACATAATTGATTATAGATATATAAATAAGTTCAATCCTAAGTTATTAATACAATAAAAATATAAGTCTTTGTCAATGAATCTATTATCATGCACGTTTACAAAAGAAATGGATCTGTGAAGTTTCACCTGTTAAGATTGATTTTATTTTTAGCCAACAGTATGCACGAGGATGATGGAGATCGACTGGAGTTAAACCACAGAATAGTATTTACATAGATCTAACACCGGCAGAAAAACTTAAAGCTAAAAAGGAACAATTTTAATTTGATCATCCTAATGCATTCAACAATGATCTACTATTACAAATTGTAAATGATATTTTAGCAGGAAAGAAGTGCGAAGTACTAGTTTATAAGTAGGACAAATAATTTGTAAGTATTTATTGTTTTTAGTGAAATGTTATTTTTTCAAATTTAAATTTACAGTAGAGCGTTCCTTAAGTATGTACAATATCATTGCTAACTTGAGGTTTTTCTTTGGAGAATCTTCGCTTTTAGTTTTTAAATTATCATAGGACTTCCATTTTCCTGTTATATTTCTAGAGTAGGCAACATAATGTTTTAAAGTGCAATTTTTGACTGGAGGTAGAAATCTTATTGCGCCAGTTAAAATGAATTCATTATAATGAATCGTTATGTCAATTGGTATTTCTTCGATATTAAAACTTGTATCGTGCTCTTCCATGTCAATAGCTAGATAGTTCTTAAAGTTAATTATTGGAGTCACATTGTCTTTACAGGCTTCACATTGATATATTTTTATATCACCACTAATGAGATCTGCGTGTTTTGGTAATTCGCACAACTGATCTTGATTGAATGAAGAATTGGGATATATTGAACAGTCAAAATAGACTTTTTTTATATTACAACTGTAGCAAAACAATGTTTGTTTAATACTGTAGCAATTCTCCATAACCTTATCAAACAATATACCTATCTTCTCTTCAGGAACAATTACGTCTCTGGAAACTGTTTGATGTTGAAATAGTATATTAAATCTGTTTTCATGCAGAGTTGCCATATTACTTACTGAGCTATAATTAATTACAGCATTTATAAATGCATTATTACTTCTTTTCTATTCTTCTATACAGTTATTCTTAAAACTATTATAGTTCTTAATTGCTCTGGTGAATAGTTCTACTATACTATCAAATTGGCTGGTATTTTGATATATGTAGACTTTTCTTTTTATTTGATAGGGGTATTTATTACCGTTTTGTATTATTTCACTTTTGAATTATTTAGTTTGAGGTTTATTATAGTATTGTTCTATGTACTTGAAAGAATTTAAGTACTTAATGGATTTTTTAACCATATTCGTATTCTTTTTTTCTTCAACTTTATTCTTTCTTTCTTCAACTTTATTCTTATTTTCTTTAACTTTATTAATCGGGTCTGCTTTACTAACCAGATTGACTTTACTGCGGACACTTAAAATTGGAGAAGAAGAACAAGTGATAGAAGCACTATTCAATGAAATGTTGCCATCTATAATAGCATCAATTTTTAATGCATTTGAAGCTATTACTAGTGAATTGTTAACTTCATCACATCGTGTCTTGTTATAACTGTGCTCAATATTAATCCTAACAACATCTTGCTGAATCTCCGCTTCAGTTTTACCTGAAATAATTATTATTTTACTTATTAACAGAAGTATTGTCTTCAAATTATGTTCATACTTACTATATTCTTTTAGGCTAAAAAACTCTTCTTCTACATCTTCATTTCCTTCATTAATTTCTCCTTTACCCATCCAATTTTCTTTTTCATTTAAAAACGAGAAATTTTTTTTTCCAATTGATTTATTCTTTTTGGTAGAAGTTTTCTTTATAATTATGTTATCTCTGGTCTTCTGAGATAATTCTTTTATGAATTTTGTGTGATTTGCAATAAACACATCAACAGACATACTCTTATTATTGTACCATTCATTTTTCATAAGATACTCTCGATAAGAAGATATGTATGTTGTTGATATTTCTTCTAAAGAAAAACAGTTTGCAAATTTGTCATCAACTGGAGGAATTAACTTGTCCAAAGTGGAAAAAAAGTTAAGAAATTAATGAATACATGCAAATAATCCAAATTATAATAAGGATTAGGTCGTATTTCAAAGTTTCCATTGTACAAAGTACATGACTTCAATGCTTCTTTGCATAAACCATTGTGACGTGGTAAGTCGTCACCATTGCCTTTTTCTCTCTCTCAAGCTGCGTTGCCGGGGCACAGCTGTATAAGACGTTATTATTGATTTTTCGGGATTTTTTCCTTTGTTCTGATTATATTTATCCTGGCGGTTATCACGGTGGAGGAGAGAGAGGTCCAGAAGAGAAAGGAAACTCGCGCATCGCTGTGGGCCGCGGGCACGTAAGTATGTCGAATTGGTAATACCCGCGCGGAGCGCGTTTGAATTTCGCGCGACTCCGTGCGACCGCGGAGTTGGAGAGCGAGGTGGCAGCACCTTGCGGGCGAGAGTGCGCGGCCGCGCGTTGCTACAGCGGGGAGGCGCTCCGCTGGCGGGCACGGCCAGAAGAGAGATAGGAGAACCGCGTGCGAAGCAAGAGTAGCGCCGATCTGGCGATGCAACCGGTGGAACGCCTGCGCATGTGCGGGGGTAGGAGATACGGCGCGCGGAAAAGATCGGCAGTGCCGTATGTGCAGTTGAAGAGCGAGGTTGTGCAAGAGAGAGAGCCAGAGGAAGAGGTACGGAGAGTGGTGCGAGAGAGTGTAGAAGAGACGACGGCAAGAGCCAGGAGGAGGCGTCCAGGGCGTCCCGGAGGACGATTTCGGCCGACGGCAGGAGGAGAACGACGGTCGCGGAGAGGCGAGGGAGACAGCGAGAGCGAGACAGAGACGAGACCCGGGGCCGTGGACGGAGAGCCGGCGCTGAGGGCTGCTCATCGTCGAGGTAAGGGGGACGCGATTTAAGAGTGGAGAGAGAGTCGCGGGAGAGTAGAGCGAGAGTGCGGGTGTGAGAGAGAGAGAGAGAAAGAGTGTCGTGGGTAATAATCGAGCATGGCGCGGCGATGCTTTTGGAGTGCGCGCGTTTGACGCCGGTGGAGAGAGAGAGGGTGTCGCGGTTGATAATCGAGCATCGCGCGGCGATGCCTTTTGTTTGTGAATGCGTCTAACGCGGTTCGGGACTTGCATCACGGCGATGCGGGTGAGTGTGCGTGTGGAAATTCGTGGAGAGAGAGAGAGAGAGAGAGAATTTGCGTGCGGCGTTTCCGGGAATCGCATTGCGGCGATTCCTCAAGTTCGGGCGTACGATTGGCGCGGAGATTTAGAGCGTGGAGAGTAGAGAGAGAGAGAGAGAGAGAGAGATTTGCGTACGCGGCGATTCTCCAAATCTTGTCGCAGCGTGTTTTGGTTCGTCGGCGACTTTTCACGTGGTGTGTCGACAGATTTCACGAGAGTGAGAAGAGTGAGTGTGCGCGTGTATGCGAGCGTGGAATTAGCTATTTGTAGTAGGGATTTCTTTTGGTTTCAATAAATTGAGAGTTTACTTGGAGTTGTTGTTTCGATATTTATTTAGCGATATTACCCTTTCCAACCTTTTCAGTCTTTTTTTTTAGCTTGCCCAGGCACGACGTCACAGCGGAATCTCCTTTTGGACGGTAAGTGTGTCGAGAGCGAAGATTGAGAGAGAGAAAGAGGTTAATAATTCTCTTATTTGTGGGTGTTCGCGCTCGGCGATTCATCGCCTAAGTACACCATCGCACCATCCATATATTCATAAATTTCTGTAGAACTATGATGATTCCTCATATCGATAGTATCATAAGAGATCTTGTTTGTATCATGTTTATATTTAGTGTACGCACACATATAATAATTGATTATAGGCTCATTTATTTTAGTTAGTAAATATTTCCTTGCCATATCAGTATCCAGATTCATGTATTCGCTTTGAAGTAAAATAAAAATATTTCTAACTGTATTTTCAAAATCATCACGTGTATCTACTCTTTGTAGGTAAAAAATGCATCGAATAAAAAACTCTTTCACAGAGTCAAATTTATCTTTGTTGAGGATTCATCGCCAAAGGCGAGCTTACTCGAGCTCGACCGAAGGCGAGCACGCTCGAGCTCGACTTAAGGAAAGCACGCTCGAGCTCGACCGAAGGCGAGCATGCTCGAGCTCGATGCTCAAATAGGCGAGCTCGCTAGGGAGCGCCCCACTACTTCGCTCTCCACGCGGCCCTCTTACCGCCCCTCTCTCTACCAGGCACCCCAGCAGCACTTCGCAACGCCGGCCGGCAGTAGCAGTTCACGCGCGACGGCCAGAGAGAGAGAAGCAACACCTGTACGCCAAGAGGCATGACGGCACTTCAATAAAACCATTTCATTTCTCCACACGAAACGTTACTTATTTGAACCTCTTCGGTCCACCATCCAACTTCTACACAAAAACATTTGGTCCTTCGAGCTGGATCGTGGGCGAGCATCAGCACGTCATGGCCACAGCGAGGAGAACCCCTTTTACTATGCCCTACGTCTACTCTCGAGGGGCGTAGGACTAGTCGTCTCTTCCGCAGGCACGCATCAAAGTGTTCGTGGTCGTGAGTGCCGATTAAAGTTAGCTTGCTCGCTTGCTAACTTCGCGCGTACGTTGCTGTCTCTCTCTTTCGTTCAACGCCGTCGCGCACTCGGAAGTCACCTTCTAAGGCTTCTGAAGGGAAATAGCACATCAATTGCTATTCTCCCCATTTCTGTAAACGCCTCGGAATGCGTCGCTAAAGACAGCTCTAGAATCATCGCGTTCGTACGATGATTGGCAGTTCTAGAATCATCGCTTTTACGATGATCAGCCATCTTGTTGTAGCCAAGAGCAAAAAGTGGCATTTCTGTTAAGAAGCATGCGTCGTTGACCAGCTTCAATCCGCCAAGAGCGTGCGCTGTAAAGCCAGCTCTAGAATCACCGCGTTCGTACGGTGATCGACAGCCATCTTGTTGGAGTCAAGACCAACAAGTGGCAATCTCTATAGAAGAGGGTGCGTTGTAAACCAGCTTTAGAATCATCGCCATCGTACGATGATCATCTAATCGTTGCCGGCTAGTGCAACGAGTCGAAAAGGGTTCACGCCTCTCAATTCATGGAGCACCCGCGTGCGGCGTACACGCTACGGGGCTCACTTTAGTCAAGCCACGGATCACCCGCGTGCGGCGTGCACGCTACGGGGCTCACTTCAGTCAAGCCACGGATCACCCACGTGCGTCGTACACGCTACGGGGTCCACATCAGCTACGGCAAGGAGTACCCGCGTGCAGTCTACACGCTACGGGGCTCACACAAACCAAGTCAGGAGTTACCCACGTGAAGTGCGAGCTACAGGGTCTACACCAGTCCATTCACGGACTACTCCAGGAAGTAAATTGATATAGCGGCCCATTAATTGGACATACGTATCGTTCCAACTTTATTTACACTATTGTGCGATTTTACGCCTAGTCAACATAGTCTTTTCATGCGATGTCATGAGAATTTAATGATCTCTATTTAGTCAAGATTACTTTAATTAAAATTGAGTTAATTTAATTTGAGATTAGTACTAGTTAATTGATTTGAATTTATTAGAAATTTAATTCGTAATATTTAATTAGTCTTGAGAAAATTGAATACAATTTTGCCTTGGCAAATACTTATATTTCTGGACCTTGCAGTTTTACTGCTGCCTGCAGATGCAACATCGCGACGCGACTTAGGCTGCTTATCTACATTTCGATACCCTTCCGGATTCAGTTGCTGATTACACGCTGCAGGAGTTGTTGAATTCAACGCTGGCAGTTACTTCCCTTCGAGCAGTCAACACTGATCAACAGCTGAATCACCGTGGGAACGTTAGTAGACGCGCAACGTCGCATCTTCAAGCGAATATCTACGTGCATACTATCATAAGTATTATAACCTAGGCTAAGGCTTAATTGTAACAATTTTCACTTATGGTTACTCTACTTTCGAGTGGGTAAATATAGTTAACTCAATACCAAACTTTGAATAGTCAAATCTTGTTGCTAATCTAGTCATTTTCGATCTCAAAATGGAGGAGCATCATGCTAAACAGCTGTCGCTTCAAGCAAAAATTAACAATTCTTTTCAAAACGTCAAATCTAAAGGTAAAGATCAAATGAATAAGGGTAACGCCAAGGCTCGTTTAACCGGTCTTGAGGAGAATTACAATGCCTTTAAGATAAATCACGAGAAAATCTTAAACCTCAAATCTTGCGATTTGCAGCATGATTACTTCAAAACTAATATGTTTGACTTAGTTGAAGACACTTTCTATGATCGAAAGGGTGAGTTTCTAAATTACTTGGAAAGTTTAGAAGAACAGAGCTCTGCGCCAGGATCCTCCAAGCAAACTGCAGCTCTGGCTCCAGCCAAGTCCCGACTTCATGCTAATACTTCGTTTCAATCTTTGCCAAAAATAGATTTACCTAAATTTTCAAGCAAATTCGCTGATTGGGAGAATTTCAGAGATGTCTTTCGTTCGGTCATACATCGTCGCGAAGACTTAACGCCTGTCTTGAAATTGCATTATCTTCGCACTCACCTCACTGGTGAGGCACTTGAGAAAATTAAATCTCTTCCTATCTCAGGTGATAATTATGAACGAGCCTGGGCATCTTTAATCGAATATTACGTAAATCAACGTCATATTGTTGGCTCTCACATTTCAGAAATCTTCTCAGTCAAACCCATGAAGACAGACTCTTCTTCGCAAATTAAACGTATTTACAGGGAACTTTACAACCCTGTAGCTAGTCTAACATCCCTTAATAGAGCGGATTCTTTAGGTAGTGATCTGATGGTCCATTTCTCGCTTAAGCAGCTTGATTTGAATACTCGTAAAGAATGGGAAAGACATCTTGGTAATAGTGTTGATCCACCCACATTGGAACAACTTCAAGCCTTTCTTCGAAGTCAAACCCTCACTCTAGAGGCCATCAAGGCTGGCACTAAATCGTCTTCGAACAATAACCCGAAAACTCAGTCATCTAATTCAAAATCTCGGAAACCAGAGCCAGACAATGCTCAGTCCGCTTATTCTCATCAAGCGTCGCCTCAAAACGCGAAAAATCAACAAAAAAGGAAATGTTTGCTATGTGATGAACCGCATTACTTAAATCGATGTGAACGATTCATCAATAAGACGAGCCAGAAGAGGAAAGACTTTCTTAAGTCGTACAATCTTTGTTTTAATTGTTTAGGTAAGCACCCCATAAAGAATTGTCCTTCCTCTTATCGATGCTTTGTTTGCAACGCTAAGCATCACACTTTAGTACACGTTGATGGTTATTCGCATAATCTATCGGATAATTCGTCAACACTTGTTCAAACAGCCTCAGTTACAGACTCTTCAAGCTCAAATTGTGGCAATGTTGTCGTCCCTACGGACATTCAATCTGCTTCTCAAGCAGCCTCCCTTAATAGTGGAGTAAGTACTAAATGTACAGGAGTATTTTTAGCTACCGCTAGGGTTAACGCCCTTGGTCCTAACGGAACCAAAATTCAAGTTCGTGCGCTGATCGATCCTGGATCTCAAATCTCACTTGTTACACAGACTTTGTGTAACTTACTTTCCCTAAATTGTAGAACCAGTCACACGCACATTCAAGGTATAGGTGAAAAGACAGATACCGTGTCTTCTAAGGTAGCTCATCTTTCTATACAACCTCATTTTGATTCAATTTATTCTCTAGAAGTTGATTCTATAGTCTTTCCAAGACTATCTTCTTATAAGCTCCCCTGGTAGGTAGTATTTCGAACCTCGAATACTTAAGAGGGCTGCAGCTAGCAGACCCCAAGTACTTCGAACCCTCACGTATCGATATTCTTCTCGGTGCAAGCGCTTATGCGCAAATCATTCAAGGCCAAATTGTTAAGGGTCAAAGCCTTCAGCCGATAGCACTAAGCTCTAAATTCGATTGGCTCTTAACAGGCAATATTTCCACTTCACCCCCAGAAATCGGGCCAGACCCTTTCTCTCTTCATTGCTCGAACGAATGTAAGCATGAAGCCAAACTCTTGGAGCTCGTACAAGATTTTTGGAGGGCGGAGGAAATAACAGTTGACAAAAAATCTTACTCGCCTGACGAACAAGCATGCGAGGAGTTCTATCAGAAAACTACTCGTCAAGATGAAACAGGGCAATATATAGTAAGTCTACCCTGGAAAAGTCGAGACAAGTTGAGTTCTGCTCATCTCGAAAACTCTCATTCTGCCGCGCTACGCGCACTTAATCGTCTCGAAGCAAGCTTCGCTAAAGACGAAAAACTGAAATTAGTTTATACTGAATTCATAAAGCAATAAATTGACTTAGGTCACATGTCTCTCTCTTCGAATTTTGATTCATTATCTAACAAATCTCAAACATTCTTACCACATCATGGGGTGTGGAAGGAAACGAGTACAACAACTAAATTACGTGCTGTGTTTAATGGCTCGAGTAAATCTAAATCAGGAGTTTCAATCAATGATCTTCTTCACATTGGACCTAATCTTCTTCAAAATCCCGTCGCTTTGATCTGTGCTTGGCGTAGGTACATGATCGCTCTTTCAGCTGACGTGGAGAAAATGTTCAGACAAATTGGTGTCGAACAATTTGATCAACCCTATCAGTCGATCTTATGGTGTTTTAACAAGAGTGAACCCATTCAAGTTTATCGACTAACCACAGTAACATATGGATTGGCCTGTTCGCCCTTTCTAGCTATACGCACACTCTTGAGACTAGCCGAAGATTATGGCAAAACTTATCCGATCGCTGCTGAAGCTGTTCGCTCAGAAATGTATTCTGATAATGAGCTATCGGGTGCACATTCGTTGGAAGAAGCTTTACTTAAACAAGAGGAGTTAATCCAACTCTTTAAACAAGGTCTTCTTAATCATCGTAAGTGGACTTCAAATAATGCTGAAGTACTCACGGCTTTACCGTCGCATATGTTAGCTGCAGATTGAATCGCTTTATTTGCCTCCGAAGCATCTGTACCAATTCTAGATATAGATTGGCAACCTAACACAGACTACTTTAGTTTTCATATCGAAGATGCTCCTTCTGACTCGCCCTTTACCAAACGCACCATTCTTTCAAGAATCGCTCGAATCTTCGATCCCATGGGATGGTTGGCTCCTGTTGTAATAGCCGCAAAGATTATTATGCAGTCTCTGTGGATTCTTAAGGTTAGTTGGGATGAAGAACTTCCTCTCGATATCTCCAATCGGTGGCAGACTTGGTTGCAAGAACTTCAATATATAAGTCACATCAGAATCCCACGTTGGAGTGGATACACTCTACAATGCGAATTTCTGGAAATCTACGGATTCGCAGACGCATCTAAGTTTGCGTATGGTGCAGTAGTCTACCTGTGCTTAATCCGTACATAAGAAGTGATCGTCACTCTTCAAGTGGCTAAAACGCGAGTAGCTCCACTTAAGACGCTAAGCATACCTCGTTTAGAACTTTGCGCAGCGTTGCTACTTGCTCGCCTCGTTCAAATGTTTATCGAAGCTTTCCCAATAAAGGTTGAGAGTGTTCACCTTTGGTCAGATTCAGCGGATGTGCTTTTTTGGCTGAAAGGCCACCCTTCAAGATGGGGTGTTTTCGTGACTAATAGGTGCTCAGAGATTCACACTCTTCTGCCCGATGCATATTGGTATCATGTCAGATCAGCAGATAACCCCGCTGACGTCATATCACGAGGAATTGAGCCCTCAAAATTATCCTCGAATAATCTCTGGTGGAAAGGTCCCGTTTGGCTTTCTGACAGCGTTGAACCATGGACAAGGTCTCATGATGAGCTCAACTTTACCGTTAATAGTCTTAATCTGCAACCTAGTTACACTCTAGTGGCTAGTAAGAGCACCCCAAATTCTGTTGAGAACACTCCAGAAGTTTGGAGTCTTATTAATGAGTACTCTTCATTGAATAAATTGTTACGAATGGCTTCGTACTGCTTTAGATTCATTAATCGAATCTGTACCAAAGTAGTGCTTACGATGTCTTCAAATTCCGGCGTTAGGCCTCTTTCTATCGTTCTATCCCTACTATGCCATCGCACTCCAATTTCCAAGGAGGTTAGTGCTAGTGAGATTGGAAACACTAAATTGTGTTTGATCCACTTATTTCAGACAGCCTATTTTAAGCCTGAATTTCAACGACTATCTAGCAGAGGAAAACTTTCGTCTAAAAGCACTCTTTTACCACTAAACCCCATGATACAAAATCATTTGATCAGGGTGGGCGGTCGCCTCTCTCATTCGCTGCTCGAAGAAGACTCTAAGCATCCTCTCATTTTACCTGCTATGGATCATTTCACTACGTTGATAATTCAGGATGCTCATCAGCCTACTCTTTATGGCGGTGTTCAATTGACACTTGCCACACTCAGACGTCAGTATTGGATAATTAAAGGACGATCTGAAGTCAAGAAAGTCATCAGAACCTGCCTTGCATGCTCACGCCATGCCGCTCGAGTGCCAACTCAATTAATGGGTGACTTGCCAAAGGCTCGAGTGAGCCCCTCTCCGCTATTCGAGTGCTCAGACGTCGATTACGCCGGCCCCATTCGGCTTCGTCTTACTAAGACTAGGGGAAAAGGCACCATGAAAGGTTACATAGCCATCTTCATTTGTATGGTCACCAGAGCCGTACACATCGAGGTTGTCGAGGGTTACTCTAGTGAAGCGTTCATCGCTGCTTTCCATCGATTTACCGCTGGTAGAGGTCGTTGCAAAAAACTGTACTCTGACCAAGATACAAACTTCGTAGGAGCAGATGATCAATTAAAACAGATGCTCGTAGCATCTTCTTCATTTGCATCGCAAATCAGTAAGTCACTCGCTCAAGAAGGAACTTCATGGATTTTCAATCCCCCCAGTGCGCCTCACTTTGGAGGCATTTGGGAGGCCGCAGTTAAATCCGCTAAACATCACATGCGTCGAGTCATAGGAGATCAAGTTCTCACATTTTCGGAACTTGCTACACTTATGTGCCGCATTGAAGCGTGCCTTAACTCCAGACCATTAACCGCTCTTACTGACGATCCCTCTGACCTTGATTTTCTCTCACCATCGCATTTTCTCATACAACGATCCTCATTTATAGTTCCTGAAGGAGATGTCACCAACGACAACGTCCCAGCAGGAAAACGCTGGCTCTTAATTAGCCAGCTGGCCCAGCACTTCTGGCAGAGATGGTCGACGGACTACCTGACGTCTTTGCAATCCCGTCAGAAGTGGAGACAACCTCATTCTTCAGTTGCAGTAGGGGACTTGGTGCCCGTTCGCAATGAGCTCACACCTCCAGCTAAGTGGCCTCTCGCCCGTGTCATCGCCATCCATCCAGGAAGTGATGGAATCACCCACGTGGTCTATCTGCGCACGGCCAACATAACGCTACGTCACCCCATCGCTAAGGTCATACGCCTGTAACCGCAGGATTGAGAACCGTTCGCCAATTTGGCGAAGGTGGGCGGAATGTTGAGGATTCATCGCCAAAGGTGAGCTTGCTCGAGCTCGACCCAAGACGAGCACGCTCGAACTCGACAGAAGGCGAGCACGCTCGAGCTCTTCTTAAGGAAAGCACGCTCGAGCTCGA